>CM048745.1:39782469-40985683 GCA_026315105.1 Locusta migratoria
GTTATTTCGATATCTGCCATTTCGCAATCTGTGCGCCAATCTAGGGAAGGAACTACAGTGCAATCTTCCTCTGTGAAACAGCTTTGGAAAATTACATTTAGAAATTCTGCCTTTAGAGTGTCATCCTCTGTTTCAGTGCCATTTACGTCACAGAGTGTCTGGACACTTTGTTTTGATCCACCTACCGCTTTGACATCAGACCAAAATTTCTTAGGATTTTCAGCCAAGTCAGTACAAAGAACTCTACTTTCGAATTCGTTGAACGCCTCTCGCATAACCCTCCTCACGCTACATTTCGCTTCGTGTAATTTTTGTTTGTCTACAAGACTTTGGCTACGTTTATGTTTGCAGTGAAGTTCCCTTTGCTACCGTAGCAGCTTTCTAATTCGGCTGTTGTACCACGGTGGCTCCTTTCCATCTTTTACGACCTTGCTAGGTACATACTCATCTAATGCATATTATACGATGGCTTTGAACTTAGACCACTGTTACTCAACACCATGTGTACTTAAGATAAAACTTCTGAGATGAGCCGTCAAGTACTCTGAAATGCCCTTTTTGTCACTTTTTCCGAACAGAAAAATCTTCCTACATTTTTAATATTTCTATTTACGGCTGAAACCGATGCTGTAACCGCTTTATGATCGCTGATTCCCTGTTACGCATTAAGTGTTCCGAATAGTTCGGGTCTGTTTGTCACCAGAAGGTCTAATATGTTGTCATCACGAGTTGGTTCTCTGTTTAAGTGCTCAAGGTAGTTTTCAGATAATACACCCAAAACAATTTCACTGGATTTTTTGTCCCTGCCACCTTTAATAAACGTTTGTGTCTCCCAATCCATATCAGGTAAATTAAAATCTCCTCCCAAAACTATAGCATGATCGGGAAATCTACTCGAAATATCTTCCAAATTATCCTTCAGGTGTTCTGCCACAACAGCTGCTGAGCCAGGAGGCCTATAGAAGCATCCGATTACCATGTTCGAGCCTGCTTTGACCGTGACCTTCACCCAAATTATTTCACACTTGGGATCTCCGTCTATTTCCTTTGATACTAGTGCATTTTTTATCGCTATAAATACGCCTCCCCCTTCACTGTCCAGCCTATCTCTGCGGTAAACATTCCAGTCTGAGTTTAGAATCTCATTACTGTTTACATCTGGTTTCAGCCAATTTTCCGTCCCTAGTACTATGTGGGCGTTGTGATCGTTTATTAATGAGTGCAATTCTGGGACCTTTCTATAGACGCTCCTGCAGTTAACTACTACTATATTGATCAATTCCTTCCCTGTTGTGTTCTGCATACTGCTATCTTGTCGCGGCTCAGGAGGCAACTTGTCGGGCCTAGGGAGGGAATTCTCTAACCTAAAAAAACCCTATGTGCACTCCTTGTAGACGCTTCCTGCGTGTGGTGCACGCCTGACCTATTTATGGGAACCCTACATTTCTCCACCCGATAGCGGAGGTCGAGAAATTTGCAGCCCAGATCTTCGCAGAATCGTCTGAGCCTCTGATTTAAGCCTTCCGCTCGGCTCCAAACCAGAGGACCGCGATCGGTTCTGGAACGACACTACAAATAGTTAGCTCAGATTCCACCCCGCGAGCGAGGCTTTCTGCCTTCACCAACTCCGCCAACCGTCTGTATGAACTGAGGATGGCCTCTGAACCCAGCCGGCAGGAGTCATTGGTGCGGACTTGAGCGACAATTTGCAGTCGGTGCACCCGGTGCTCTCTATCGCCACCGGAAGGGACTCCTCCACATACCGGATGAGACCCCCCGGCAAGCAAACAGAGTGTACACTGGCCTTCTTCCCCGCCCTTTCCGCTATCTCCCTAAGGGGCTCCACTACCCGCCTAACATTGGAGCTCCCGATCACTAATAAAGCCCTCCCCCCGTGTGCCTGCTCGGACCTTGCTGAAGGAGCGGCCACATGCTCACTCACAGGCAGAGCGGGCGATGCCGCACGGCCAGCCTTTCCTTTGAGCCTCCGCCTCGAGGACGCGAACGCCGTTGAACCCGCCATTCCCCTGGGGGAGAGGGTGGCCCAACCGGGTCCGGTACACGCAAAGATGTCTCGACAGCAGGGACCGTGGGTGAAGCATGTGACACCTGAGGTGCCCCATGCGACGCACCAGACTCCCCACTGTCGCTACAGTCCGAGGCAGCAGCCTGAAGGCGGCTGATCGCGGCCATCAGCACGCTCAGCTGTTCGCGAACGGCGGCCAGCCCCTCCTGCGTCCGTACGCAGCAGTCACACATCCTATCCATCCTAACAAATCAACAATTTATTGTAGAGATTAAGTACTCGACTTGTAACAAGACCACTAATTCACTACAGGTGACTAAACAGTGGTTACTAGAAACTTCTTGTTGGAAACAATAGAAATTAGCAAAAACCGTCTCTGGACTGAAATCAAAATATACCCGGAAATCACTGCTCTAACATACAAGATCTACACGAAATATAGAAGCTCCTAAGCCAAAGAAAAGCTGCAGGCGATTCTCTCGTATTTATCAAAATACGAGAGAATGTACTCTTAAAACGAGTAACACAAACGGAATCTTTCAAGTACGTGACAAGAAGCCTGAAAAACAGAAGAACTAAACGAAAATTAAGAAATTAACTGTCAAAAAAATTTCAGGAAAATTAAATTATGACACTTAGCGCTCTGAGCGATGCAGCAGCGACAGTAGCAGGCACTGAACTATTTAGAATAAACCCACACAGACGAACTCAATTGCGCACTGTCCCCAGTAAAAATATCAGATACTGCAGAGCCACCAAAAAAATCAAAATATTCAAATGTCTGTAAATTTGTCGGACCAAACTGCGTGGTCATCAGCCCGTAGCTTACAAACTGCTTAAACCTAGGTAAACTAATCTAAGGACAACACACACACGCCCATATCTCAGGAGGACTCGAACCTCCGACGGCGAGCAACCGCTCGGATACTCCACCGCGACGATCACTCCACCTTCTCGCACTCTATTCTGTAACCAGTTTCTCGCCTATACTGTAAGAACCACCCATTTAAACTCTAGGAAAAGTATTCAAAGTACTATGAAAACTGGAAACACTCTAGTGGAAAAGTTCAAGGTCTTTGCAATAGTCTGCACTACAAATATTTGCTAGAGCAATGTCTGAAACGATCTCAAACAACCTCTTCTCAAAGCTAAGGAGACATATGGACATGACTCACAACTCAAACATCTCTTCCCTGTGTGCCACCACGTAACTGCAGAACGCTACCTGGCCCAGCGAATGGAATGTAGCACAAGTCCAAGCTTATACCAGGAGTCCGTTTGCCTCTTTGCACAGAATGTAGACGGACAGAGAGAATCTGAATTATTCTTACTCCATGCGTATTTCAATGTCCTTTTATGTTAACGATGAATTTTCATTCCACTTTGTTGATCTCAGATTTAGAAAAAATCTCGGCAAATAAGGAGGACTATTCAACAAACTAGGATTCTAACTTTCTCTCTCGTTAAATATTTTTGTCACCCTCGCCACAAAACACTAACAAAGCTCACACACGATGACAGACGCTCCATCCAACTAAATAATAGTACCCTGCGCTTAAATAATAAGTCTGTTTCACGACCACACAACGCCAAATAATCATTATCTCAAGTAGGTCAAATCTCATTCCAACAAGTATCACCGCTCGTAAAGTGTCTTGTAAAATCATATACGAAAGTTACTTACTATTCTGTAACAAAATCGGGGAGATAAATATTAAAGTTATTAGACTGACACTCATTACTCATTGTCAAGATGAAATGCAGACAAAGCGACCATTAACCATTCAGTCTCTACCACTCTCGCAATCAAATGCTCCATCTCCAAGCAAACTACGAATTTTCAACCATCAGTTACAAACTACAATCATTTTTTACACCAATACTACAGAATACTACGGAAGATCTGTATGTTCACCGACTCCAAGTTCGTTTTAAATCTAGAGTGATTCTCTCCATCCATTTACTTAAGTCCACATAGACGTTTAAGTAAGTTACAAAACAAACAGACTTAATAACGACGATTTACTACATCTCGCGTTCCTCATAATAGCATTCGTTACACCTCGTAAAGAAACGTCTGGTGAACTGTACTCGTTGAAAGTACTTATTTAAATCAACACTTGGAAAATATTAGTCTCTTGCAATCAAATAATTCTCATCGTGTGCAATTGTTTAAACAAGCATTTAACTTAAACAACCTAAAGTCCAATACCAGCACTCACCTGCCCGTACTTCCAAGCTGAATTCTTTAGAGTTCCAATGCAACAGAGCAACATCCACAATCGCAATGAGGCAGCACCTCAATTAATTAGATTAATTCTACCCATTCGTACTGATTCGTACTGAAGCTCTAACCCATTTAGTCTGCGACATTACCCTTAATCGGTCATGGCAACAACCAAGTCCAACCGAAGGACAAGGCTATTCCTAAAGTCACGATCAACGTGCAACAAACGTTTCCACACATCTACATGCTCTTCCCACACACATGAAACAAACAAATTACTGCACACACTTCTTCTTGTAGCTCTTGATATCAGCCCATCCCATTCCAACCTTGCTTAGAGTGATTCTATCAAAGGAATTTCATATAGTTTCGATTTCTCACCACAAATCATCCGTATTTATTGGATCCATTCTTAACACCCCAACTAGTAACATCCAGTCGAATGATACAGTAACTTACGTTATGCATAGTCCACTACCGAATACACCTGAACCGATCTGTATCAGTCACCATACCACTTTCCTCGTGCGTTTAACAATCACCGTTCATCAAACTGCCAATTTCCTGCCCTTCGTAACGATTCATAACGTCACACGTTTCTCGCCAGTCCTTACTCTCGTTAGACGTACGAAATACCACCTAATACAACCATAAAAATATACATCAACACCAAAAATGATGCATCAACACCATCAACATCGAAATTGATACATCAACACCAAATTACTTTTAGTTCTTTTATCAAATCATTCGGAGGCCCAACAGTGCAAAGTATTCTACCCATATCCATAAAAAAAAAAAAAAAAAAAAAAAAAAAAATTATAGACAACGACGAGCAATTCTTTTGAGATTAAACACTTGTTACACCTTATCCATAAACCCCTCTGGTAGAAACTAACTCACTTTAAATCACCAAACTATCGAGATTTCTTGAACCTTGTGGTTCTCAGCCAAAGAACAATTTAGCACTACAACCATCTTCTGTGTGGTACTAAGAGGCTTTCATTCAAATCGTAAATACCTGAAAGACGAGTTACATCCATCAAAACCCTCACACACCAGTATACTTCGTATCTATAGACAAATCTACAACAGTGTAACACATCTGCTTACAGCACATCATATCATTAACCAGTGTTGAATTCTGCACTACACATTGGAGAACTCTGAGTTTGCCATCTCCAGAGTAAGATACCAGAAGGTTTAAACATTCCATAGCCTACTCGATACTACACCAAACCGGCCATGTTCGCAACTCCATTATCTTTCCATAGACTTCGAGTTATTTTCACCTACATATAACAACAGGTAGAAAATAAACAAGAAATATTTTCAAGTCAAATCAGATCAAAAAATAACATCCAACACTTCGGCAGAGGAACAAATTCAAGAGGTGATAGTAATAACACAGAGAATCTATAGTAAAAATTTCTTTCTTGCAAATTAAAAGTAAGTTTACATTCTCTCAAGCAAACACACTATCATACCAAAAGATGCAAGTGATTAATATCACGATTGTTATTGAAAGACGACCGTCTGTCGTCTTCCATATATTTTTTATAAAATTGTAATTTATTTGATGTCGCTAGATTAGCATTTTGTTATAACTAGAACCCCACTCTTTTCAAGGTTTGAGGAATAGCATTTTTGTTTATTTCATGTTTAAAAT
Source organism: Locusta migratoria (assembly GCA_026315105.1). Classification (NCBI taxonomy): domain Eukaryota; kingdom Metazoa; phylum Arthropoda; class Insecta; order Orthoptera; family Acrididae; genus Locusta; species Locusta migratoria. The sequence goes on from CM048745.1 coordinate 39,788,392, forward strand.
ATTAATTTCTGAAATGTTAGTTAATATTGCTAGGATAATATTACTTTAATAATTTATTATTTTCCCATTAAGAATGTGTACTTGTTTTACTTTTAAGTAGATTTGCAAAGATCTAATGGCTGTCTGAATGTGGATGGTAAAAGCTCGCTTAGCATGGGTCTCTTTGGCTCAGAGTCGATATTTAGTCGTTACCAACCCCTGTTTCTGATGCGACCAAAGAGGTTTCTACACCATTTAGTTACAAGCTAGTCGACGAGCCTTCTCTAGGGCGAGTCTCGCGATCTTCTCTCCTCACCACTGCTGTTTTATTGGATTTTCCAGCTTCCGGTAGCTTTCCCACGGCTCCTGGCCGCTCGATCATCACTTCGTGCTGGGATTGTGGTAAGGTTGGTTCACGTATTCTGCTTGTGGAGATGGTAGGGATTCATTGTCTTGCATGTTTAACTTAGAATGAACTTAGCTTCCTTTTTTTGAAATATTCCTTCCGATCATGCACGGAAATGTGTTCTAGTTCTTCAATCCAGTGATTTCCAACAGATAAATGTAGTGTATGCGATACTAGCTGCAGTTTGATAACGTCCTGGTGTATTCTAACCTTTTGTGATTATGAGGTGGTGTAGGAACTGGGTGTAAAGTCTCTAGCGTGGTGGGGCCCGATTTCTAACAGACGATGTGTTTATTTGTGTACAGTGCATCTAAAATCTATTACCGTTTCCTTCTGTGAGTGATATGTGTTCCACTTGGTTGTTTCTTGAACAAAGGCTTCAGCAACCAATATTGTTTGTTCCATTCCCATCAGGCAAGTAGCTATGTGTGTATCCTTTTGATTTCCACTAACATTTCACGATCTTCTCTCCCCGCCTATTTTTCAATTTTGCTGTTTCTTCTTCGAACTTGTAATATGCACTCATTCTTTGTCAGTAATTCCCTCTGAGCCTTGTACAACCTCCTTCAATAGCTTGCTTATGAAATTCTAAACATTTCTATGGGTTGCATGCCATAGTTTTTATTTTTATTTTCCGACTTTTGTAATTATTTCACTTTTCCCGGTTTTGAGATCGGACTTCTTCCGTCTCTGTTAACGCTCCCGATCGGAAGTTGCCTCATTTCAATAGCTTCCTTATGAAATTCTACGCAGTTTTGGGGGTTGCATGCCGTAGTTAATTTTCCTCATTTTTCGGAAATTGAATTTATACATTTTTGTCGGTTTTCGGAATCACGTGCGTCCGAACTCCGACCTTAGGGGTTTGCAGCTAGTCAATTGAATTCATACCACTTCTCATAAAACCAGTGCCTAGATAGTTTACTCTCACATTGCAACTTAAAAGTCCGCCGTGAGTTTGTCCAATGAATCCGATTTTTAACCATTTCACCTTCAGTGGAGTCCGATCACGGAACGTATCGGTTTGTCGTCGTTAGCCTGTGTGCCCGCGGTCTAATCTAAATGCAACTTAACTTTGCTATATTCACGCACCATCTCAAATCAGGAACGACAGACCAGAAACATCTTCGCAGTTTCATTGTATATTGTGTCGTGTGGTACCTCCGGGTTTGCTGACTTTCGCCTACGATAGCGACGCCTGCTTCTGCCTCGCATCAGCACGCTGATTTTGGTGAGTTTTGCTGTTCCATTGCGTGTGTGTGAGCGAGTGAGTGCTGCTTGTAAATCCCCCAGTAGTGTTATATTCTGTGTAATTCATGTTAAATTTAATACTGGGCATAGTCAGTATTAGTTCCTGTAAGGAGATGCCTTTTTATTGTAAACAAAGTTGGTTCTACGTATTGCTTGCGTTCAACCTGAATAAACAAGTTAAGTTCACTATAATTTTGACTTGCCTATTTTTGTGTCCCACCCTCGTCGCCGCTTTTGTGTCTCTTTTCCGCCGTAGGTGTCGGTGGCCGAGTGGAATGAGACCGACACAGGAATAAAGATAGCACGCTGGTGCAGGTACGGAGGGGAGCAGCCAGAAACTACAAACACTAGAGTAAATTAGAACGAGATATATATTGAACAGAATTTTTACAACACTTAACTTTTACATAGTACTGCAGAATGTTGATACATAGTTGAGCTAGAGTCCTGCCTAGTGCCTAACTGATAGCCAAGTCTTCACTGGTGCCTATCGGATTCCGAAGTCTTTACTGGTTCCTAACTCAGTCCCAAGTGACGATTTCGTTCAGTGGTGGCCACGAGCGGCGTTGTAGCAGAGGGCGCTCGTGGCTGTCGTCGTAAGAACGCCGCACCGTGCGTGCATGGCGGCGCGCGGCGAAAGTATGTGACGCGCACTTTGTACTTGTGCGACACCACACCTCTCCCCCCAAAACCGCCGCGCCGTCGTGGCGTAGGGCTGAGGGCCACGGCGACGGCACTGGGAGGAGGGCCTGGGCGGGGGCGTTACTGGTGGGACGGGCGTCGTAGCTGAGGCTGGGATCGAGACGCCGTCCGCGCCCCGGCATCCGCCTTGCGATCCTCCAGGAAACCCGTCGAAACCTGAGGAAGGGCGCACACCCCCGCCCAGAGGGAGCAGGTCATCTTCTGAGGTGCGTGGCCCAAGCTGGGGGGGGGGGCCGCACGGGCCCGGAGTCCCTCTCGGTGACGCTGTCATCTGCGGCGACGACGGAGGCGGAGGGGCCGACTGCGTAGGCGGCGCGTCGACATCCATCGGGAGCTCGTAGCCCGGGGAAGCTGGGCCCGGCGGCGAGCGATGTGGCTGTGCTCCCTGGCGGTGAACTGGGTCTGGAATCAAGAAACCCGAGACAGGATCGCGCGGCCTGTGCAAGCGCAATTGGTTTGCGTGGCGCCGCAGCTCCGACCCTGTGGAAGAACGTACAACATACATATTGCGACCGAGCACGCGCTGAATGGTGCCCGGCAACCATGTCTTCTTGTTGCCAGCAAACACCCTGTACAGCACCGGCGTGGAAACCTGAAAACGCGTAGCGCCATACGAACCGACTCGGTGCGTGGGAGGCTGCAGCAGGTGAAGGAGAGTGCGGTGACGTGTAGCAGCTCGGCAGGAGACGGGCCGTCACGTGGCATGCACCGATACGTAGACAGGAAAATTTGAAGAGCTTGCTGCCTGGAGTGCTGACCTTTCATCTTTTCCATGTGAGAATTGAATGTTCGAACGAAGCGTTCTGCTTCACCATTGGACTGAGGGTGAAAAGGTGCGGTGGTGATATGCTGAATGCCATTCACACGACAAAACTGTTGAAATTCCGCACTAACAAACTGAGGTCCATTGTCACTGACGATAGTTTCAGGCAAGCCTTTGATGCAAAACACTGATGTTAAGGCACTAATTGTACTAGACGCTGTCGTTGAGTTCATGGCAATCACAAAAGGAAACTTGCTGAAAGCGTCTACAACAATTAACCAGCGCGTATTCCAGAAAGGTCCGGCAAAGTCAATATGTAAACGTTGCCATGGTCCCCTGGGGCGTGGCCAGTCTGAGAAACGTTGCGGAGGAGCCGCCTGATGCTCCGCACAAACAGTACACTGTGACGTCATGCTCTCTATCTGAGCGTCCATACCAACCCAGGTACAATGACGTCTGGCCAGTTGCCTTGTCCTAACAATGCCCCAATGTCCTTGATGCAGGAGGCGTAACACTTCTCGTTGCAGGGAACGAGGAACAATCACTCTTGCTTGGTCGTTGTCGGTATGCAACAACAGTACACCCTGACTTAAAGATAATGCATGACGTTGTGCAAAATAACGTCGAACCAGAGGCCGATCAATGTCTTTGGCTCTGGCAGGCCACCCTGAGCGAACAAAACGTGCTACCACACTTACGTCTGCATCCGCAGCTGTTTCCTGTGCAACCCGACGAGAGTTCAAAGGAAAGTGTGCGACAGCGGAAGCATCTCTGGAGTCTATCTGACAACATGCCATTTCTGAAGAATCATATGATACATCCTGGCCAACCGGAAGTCGGGAAAGTGTGTCCGCGTTGGCATGTTTAGTGGTAGGTCGGTACAAAATCTCATACTGATAATTTGACAATATCAAGGACCATCTCTGAAGCTTTTGTGCCGTTCGTGGCGGAATTGGCTTTGTGGGTGAGAACAACGACGTGAGAGGCTTGTGGTCTGTCAACAAATAGAATTTTCTGCCATAGAGATAATGATGAAACTTTGTGACGCCGTAAATGATTGCTAAGGCCTCCTTTTCTATCTGACTGTAATTCTGTTGCGTCGGCGTCAGTAGCTTGGATGCAAAGGCAATAGGACGATCGTGACATCCAATACGATGTGACAAAACTGCACCCACACCGTACGACGAGGCATCAACTGCTAGCACTACAGGCTTCTGTGGGTCAAAGGGAATCAAACATGCATCACTGATTAGTGCAGACCTTAAGTTGTCAAAGGCAACCTGGCAATCTTTGGACCATACAAAAGGAACATTCTTCCAACGTAAGTGATGCAGTGAAGCTGCAATCTGAGAGGCATTGGGAATAAACCTGAAATAATAGTTCAGCTTTCCCATTGCTGCTTGCAATTCGTGCACATTCTTAGGAGGAGGCAAGTCTTTGATTGCTCGAAGATGTGACTGTAAGGGATGTATTCCTTGGGCATTAATCACATGGCCTAGGTACCCTATTTCAGTTTGAAAAAACGAACACTTTGCTTTATTGCAACGTAGACCTGCTGCAATCAAAACTTTGAAAAGGCACTCCAGGTTTGCTAAATGTTCTTCAACTGTACGTCCGGCTACCACAATATCATCTAAATAGTTCGAGCAACACGGTACAGAAACTGTCAGCAGTTCCAAAAAACGCTGAAAAATAGCGGGGGCGGAAGAACTGCCAAAGGGTAGGCGTTGAAATTGAAAAAGGCCCATGTGAGTATTAATGACGAAAAATTTTTTTGACTCGTCATCAAGTGGAATCTGTAAGTATGCCTCTGCTAAATCAATCTTAGAAAAGAAACGAGACTGTCCTAATTTGTCCATCAGTTCCTCTGGTCTGGGCAGGGGATAAGTGTCTACAATTGTTTGACTGTTCACTGTTGATTTGAAGTCCGCACAGAGACGAAGTTTTCCTGACGGCTTGGGTATAATTACTATAGGCGAGGCCCACTGACTCGCAGAAACAGGAGAAATCACCTCACTATCTTGCCAACGTTTAAGTTCTTCGGCAACTGTATCACGCAAGGCGATAGGCACTGGTCTAGCTTTACGAAATTTTGGTACTGCAGATTCTTTTAAAGTTACATGTGCCACGAAGTCTTTTGCACAACCTAGTTCCGGCGAAAACAAGTCACTATATTTGTCACACAATGCATTGATTTTATCCTGAGGCACTATTGACGAAATTTGAAGCACATCTCTTTGAATTGATAAACCAAACAAGTCAAAATTATTGCTTTCCCTGTTTCTTCGATGAATATCACAGCGTTACACGTAATTGATCAATTACCAAAGAAAAAAAGTAATAATAATAATAAAAAGGAAGTATCGTATTACATACACGACGTCCCCAACTACGAAATTTCATGCAAAGCCCTTTCTTTATTTGCTTATCTAAATTAATAAAATAACCTACATGATGTTGCGGTAAATTGTGACGTTAGTCAACATCTACACAAATACTCTGCAAATCACTGTGAAATGCATGGTAGAGGGTACGTCCCACTGTACCATTTATTAAGGTTTTTACCCATTCCATTCATGCAATGAGTGTAGCAAGAATGATTCTTTAAATGCGTCAGTGCATGCTGTAATTAACCTAATCTTGTCCTCACGATGCCTACTGGAAAAATATATAGGTGTACACATTGCCAAGGAGCAGAAAAAATTTCCGCTGGGTGGAGTTGAACCCGTGACCTTCTCAACACGAATCCGATCATTTACTGCTTTTTTTTCCTTTTTATTTCCAAAGATAGATAAGTTAAAAACAAAAAGTCTTCCTCTCACAAATCAGCTCCTGGGGTAAAACAGCACTTGAACAATCCCAACGCATTGACAGCTTCAGACTTCGTCTTCGCCGGCCGCGGTGGCCGAGGGGACTTCCCGCAAGATTTGTGTAGGAGGTGTTCCCCCATTCCGTTCTTGGTCGATCCATGCTTCTGTTTCATGGATTATAAATGCGGTATTCACTTTAAATTTTTATTTCCCTCTCCTTTATATTTAATTTTATTTGTTCATTTTTCCACGTCTCTTAACTCTGCGCTTGTCGTGTGCCGTGTGCCTCGTTTTAATAACTTTTCGCCACAGAACAGATGAAGAAGTGTAATCACTCCATCTGCCGACAGAACTCCAAATGTTGTTGTCGTCTTCAGTCAGCAGACTGGTTTGATGCAGCTCTCCACGCTACACTGTCCTGTGCAAGTCTTTTCATCCCAGAATAAGTTCGGCAGCTTACATCCTTTTGAGTCTGCTTACTGTATTCGTCCCTCGGTCTCCCTCTACGATTTTTACCCCACACACTTCCCTGTAATGCTAAGTTGACAAGACCTTCATGTCTCAGAATGTGTCCCACCAACCTAGCCTAAGATAAGTCATAGTGTGAGTCTTGCCTCCCGTGTTCCTACATTTATGCTAAATCCAAACTGATATTTCCCAAGGTTGGATTTCACAAGTTTTTCCATTCGTCTGTTAATAATTGATGTTAGTATTTTGCAACTATGACATATTAAACTGATAGTTCTGTAATTTTCACATTTGTCTGCACTTGCTTTCTTTGAAATTGGTATTTAATTCCCCCGTCTTATACATCTTGGAACAATTTCCTCAAGAGTGGCTCTCCTAACGATATCAGCAGTTCAGACGGAATAGCATATACTCCAGGGGCCTTGATTCGATCTAAATCTTTCAGCGCTCTGTCGAATTCTTCTCGCAGTATCGTATCTCCTACATCTTCCTCCACTTCGTCTACCAATTCTAGAATACTACCTTGAAGTTCATTTCCTTTGTACAGGCCCTCTATATATTCATTCCACATTTCAGCTTCCCCCTCTTTACTTAGTATTGGTTTTCCGTCTGAGATCGAAAAGAAAATTTAAAACGTGAAATAAGACGACATATTCTCTGGGGGGAGGGGGGAGATACGTTTTCCCTTACGAAACGAAAAGCACGTCTGATACATCTCTCAGATGTCAGAGTTTTTAAACATGTTCAACATCACTAAAAGGTAAACATAACAAAGAAAGAATGAATAAGGTTTTGTGTGAAGCAAAGATTAAAATTGCGCCACGTTCTAATTTTTCCAGGTATGTCGCTATCTGAATCTAGAAATGTGAGCAATTGCGATTTAAGTTCTTCTTTATGTATCAAATAATAAGATTTTCAAAAAGTTGGCGAAATCATTGAATTGAGACTTCATTAGGAAATGGTGCTGCAGCTGAAGGTATAATAGAAAATCCTCTCTGCTTTTGTTCTCTTCAGTAAGGATGTAGTGGACTGTTTGGCCTTTTAACCAATTAACGGCGTTGTATTTTGTATATGGATAAGGCGCACTGCCGGGATTCAAAATATCTGCAGGCATGATAGTGTCTGGTACGGTCCGAGTTATCTTGGCTAGCATTTGCCTGATTACTTGCCAGATTTTTTTCACGTTATTGCAGGACAAAGCTATGTTCTTCAGTGTCTGTTAAGCTACAGTCCCCACACGGTGCCGAGTCCATTAAATGGATGGCGTGAAGTTTGGACTTGGTGGCAATTTTTATGTTCGCAGCTCTTTACCAAGTAGTTCTCACATTTGTCGGTAAATTAGGGGTACTGATATTCTGCCAAATTATTCGACATTCATATTCAGGGTATTTTTCTTCTACAACGTGTCTACTCTTGGCTTCCATTAGTTTCTCTTCTGCTGCCTTCACTTTAGTCAACTTTGTGGGGCAGACTCTGGTTCGAATATTGGTAAGTTCAATTAAAAACTGTTTAAAATGGTGAAAGCCAGTGGGAACGTGGCGTACATCTATTGGTGGATTCAGTGCCCAGGGGTTATTTCCTCTAGTAGCTGGGACGTGTTGCGTCTTTGGCACAGTTTATACGTGGTGCACACGAATAGAGTTCGGGATTTCAGAGTTTAAGTCCACCGTTTTCGGCGTAAAAAGTCAGAGGATCAGACTTGATCTTTAAGACATTCCCTTGACTTACGAAATGGCCCAGGGCCGACATAATTCAAGCTGTTGTTTCACTGGGTAAAGGTAAAACCTATGCCACGTAGTGTACTTTCGAAACTATGAAGATATTAACAAAGGCTGCCTTTTGAATGTCATCAAGCTATCTCACACGTTGTTTCTTGACGCATGCTCGCACACTTGCGAGTTCATTCTTAGAGATGTCATCTGTGGTATGCTGTATTTAGACCTGTAATCTATGCACATTTTTCGTTTGGTGGTGACCTAGTTGAAGTCTTCTATGTACTGCAGTGATATTCCAGCCCCTATGTCCATGATGCTGGATTTGGCTTGAGTTTCGCACCCGAAGTAAATTCTTTGTTGCTTAGCTTCAGAGGTGCCTTCTCGATGTCATTTTCACTTGCGATAACACGACCCTCATGATCGGCGTATGCCTTGCAAATAATAGGCTGACCATAGATGCACAATCCTTGCAGTCGTTGCTATAGAGTGGCTAGGAGATGCTCAATGGCTATGGAGAACAAAGCCATGGACAGTGGACATCTTTGTCTGGCTGAACGTTTGAAGTCCAATGGCTTCAGCAGCTGTCCATTAATCATGTGCTATTCCTCAAAATTCTTCCAACGACGTTGACAAAATTATGGGGAATCTCCATCGCGGACATAGAGTTGAGAAGATACTGATGGTCCATCCTATAGAAAGCCTTTCAAAATCAAGTGTTAAGATAGCGCATCGTAGTGCTGTCACAATGATGTCTCTGTATTCGCATACAGTTTGAGTGATTGATCTTCCTTCCCTTACCTGATATGGACCAATGACCTCGTGCATTATCATCTGAAATCTTGGAGCGAGTACGCGTGCCATAATTTTGTAGTCGCTGTTCAGGCGACTGATGGGTCGAAGATTGTTTACTGAAATACTGCTGGGGTGTTTCGGAACTAGCATCACAATACTTTCTAGAAACTCCTTCGCGATTTCTCTGTCAGAGGCCATTAATTAATTGCAAATGAGTAGCAGTTCATATTGAATTTGTGGCTGGAAGGCCTGGTAAAACTCTACTGGAAGACCATCAGGCCCCGGCGATTTATTTTTGGTGTTCTGCGTACCGCTCAGCCACATACTACATCTTGTACACGCCGTAACAGGAACAGTTGATAAGATGCATATGGTGATAGATCCGTATCAAACTTCTTTTTATTTCCTAAACGCTTGACCATCTGGAGTTCTCACTTGGGCCACTTTCGTGTCTCACCACGCCCTACATGTACCATAAATTTGGACGAATTCGCCAATGAGGAATAGCCGTTCTCTCTTTGTCAGTATATTATCTCCAATTCTCCAATTTCATCTTCAACCACTTCCTCTCCCTTTGTAAAATATTGTCTTAAACATCGTTTCACCTCTAGAACAACTCTATATATCCTTTCCTCCTTTTAGAAGTGATTTTCCATCTGTGTTGTTGAAATTCACACAGCTACTTTTCTTCTCTCCAAATGACTTACTTTCCCTGTTTGCTCACTTACTAACTTATCAATTTTGATGAAACAGTTCAGGGTCCGTAGTCTGATTTAACATTATTAGATCTGCCGTGAGTAGCACTTGCATTAGTTCTTCCAGCCAGTACAAACGAAGCTGTGATAGATTCACTTTTCTGTCTCTGTTAATATTTCACTTTTCTGAATTTTGCGACTGGACTTCATCCGCCTCTGTAATCGCTCCCTATCGCGTGTAGCCGGGTTTCATTCACTTCCTTATGTAATTCTAAACATTTCTATTGGTTTAATGCCGTAGTTTTTATTTTTTTTTTTCGACTTTGTTATTATCTCACTTTTCCAGGTTTTGAGACGACTTCTTCCGTCTCCGAGAACGCTCCCAATCGCATGTTGCTGCATTTAAGTAGCTTCCTTACGCAATTCTAGGGGGTGCATGACATAGTTAATTTTCTTAATTTTTCGGAAATTGAATTTAAACATTTTTATCGGTTTTAAGAACCACGTGGGTCCGAACTCCGACTTCCGGGGTTTGCAGCTAGTCACCTAAATTCAAATCACTTCTCATAAAACCAGTGCCTAGATAGTTTACTCTCAGATTGACACTTGATTTTGTGTAATGAATCCGATTATTAACCACTTCACCTTCAGTGGAGTGCGATCATGTAACGCAGCCGGGTGTCGCAGTTATCATGTGTGCTCGCGGTCCAATCTAAATGCAACTTAACCTTTCTATTCTCACGTAGCATCTCAAATCAGGCACGACAGACCAGAGCCATCTTCGCAGTTTTATTGTATATTGTGTTGTGCGGTACCTCCGGGTTTGCTGAATTTTGCCTACGATAGCGGCGCCTGCTTCTGCCTCGTTTCAGCACGCTGATTTTGGTGAGTTTTGCTGTTGCATTGTGTGTGTGTGTGTGTGTGTGTGTGAGAGAGAGAGAGAGAGAGAGAGAGAGAGAGAGAGAGAGAGCGAGTGAGTGTTGTTTGTAAATCCTCCTACCTCCTCCCAGTAGCGTTAAGTTCTGTGTAATTTATGTTAAATTCTATGCTGGGCATCGTCAGTAATAGAACATGTAAATTGGTTCCTCATTTTGCTTGCGTTCGACGTGAATAAACAAGTTAAGTTCAGTATAATTTTGACTTGTCTATAAATTGTAGTTTTTCGAGACCCTTCCCTTTTTTATTTAATATTGTGTTTCACCAGTGCTGAAACAAGCTCAGATGCAATTTTTTTATGTTTAAGTTCCGTTACGCCATACATGTTTTTCTTTAGCTACCTTTATGAATAACGGTAATTGTGGTGGCTTGTTTATTAATGCCTGTGTGAATATTCGTGTGAGGTGCTACGTATATTGGCCACTGTATGGTTAGAATCCTGTTATTAGAGTAATTTCATCCAAGTCAGTTCTCAATTTGGGACAAGGAACAAGGGTTTGCAACAGGGAGTAGCCGGTAGTTCACACGGACCTTCTGCTAATTTTACTGCTAAAATTAAGCTTTTTTTTTAACAGTAAACTCTTATCTGGGTACCTCCTACCAGAATAGAACTATTATTTGGTACAGTGGCCAACTTTTAACTTTTATGGGTAAAAGTGCTAAACTGAAAAACGCCAGCAGTATGCTCACAAATCTCCGTGCTCAAATGTAAAGTTAAACAAGGTGTTCTGATGATTTCTAGCAAAACAATTTTTTATACATATTGTGGTCTTAAACCATGTGGATCACGTGCTGCTCATGTGGCCACAGATGATAATTGTGTTAAAATGTAGTTGCTGGGTTACGTGAGCCTCGTGTGGCTCTCGCCTGTTATGAGTCCAGATCAGTAATAACAAGAAGTTATTATTTTTCAAAAGAAAACATCTGAAGAAATAAGATCTATTTGGCTGCACAAGTAATATTCCTGATTTCAATGTGGCATACCAACGTATGGTCCACATTTCATCATGAGAGTCATTGTGTTAATCAAGTGACTGTTACGATGAAATTATGCTGTGTACAAAATTCTACCAGACGGCTTCCTCTTTAATTCCTTTTCCCGAATCCATATTCATAAACTTTTTTAATTCCCGTCCTTATCCTACTACAAAATTCCATTCCCCCTTCACAATCAAGTTTTATTGCTAAATTGTCTAAATAATTTCAATTATTTGCGCAGAAATTTCTTCGATCACCTCATCATGGGCAAAGGTAGTTGGCATATAACCTGTATTACTTTGGTTGGTGTTAGCATCATATCTGGCTTGACAACGGTAATGTAATCACTGTGATCTTCATACAAGTTTATCCGTATTCCTGTTTTGTTATTCGTTATTCAACGTACTTCTGTAGTATCCTTAACTGCCGCGGAAGAGTGGCCGAGCGCATTGAGAAGCTGTTTCGATGCGCGAGGCCGTTCCCCGTCGGGGGGTTCGAATCCTCCCTTGGGCATGGATGTTTGTGTTGACTATAGTATAAGGTAGTTTATAAGTAATTTGTAAGTTTAGGGACTGATTACCCCGCAGTTAAGTCCCATAAGTTTAACAAACATTTGAATTATTATTATTATTATTATTATTATTATTATTTTATATCCCTAATTTATTTCGCTTTTATAACCCTCTACTTCCACGACCTGAAGTGCAATTCGTTTTTGCATCACTATATTCTCATTGTATCTAACTGCATTTTATCAGCTTCCATTCTCATTATATCTAGCTTCATTCTTTCAGTTTCCCTTTTCTAATGTCATAACTGCTACAGAAGAATGCTGAAGATTAGGTGGGTAGATCGCATAACTAATGAAGAGATACTGAACAGAATTGGTGAGAAAAGGAATTTTTGGTATACCCTGACTAAAATAAGGGATCGCTTGGTAGGACACATTCTTAGACATCGAGGAATCGGAAATTTAGCATTGGAGGGAAGTGTGTGGGGTAAAAATCGCAGAGGGAGACCAAGAGACGCGTATAGTAAGCAGATTCAAGTGGATGTGGGTTGCTGTTCTTATGAGGAGATGAAAAGGCTTGCTCAGGATAGAGTAGGGCGGAGAGCTGCATCAAACCAGTCGCCGGACTGAAGACCATAACAACAATAACAACAACAATGTCATAACTCGATTAAGGGCTCTAAATTCTACGCTGCCACTCTTGGCTTCACTGATGACGACATCCTCCTGAGTAGTTCCTGTCCGGCGATGCAAATGAGGGACTATTTTACCTCCGCAGTGTTTTACCCTTTCCTTAAGGGGTAATATATTACGCACGTAAAGTAGTCCCTCATTTGGATGTTCGGGCGGAAAGGCAAACCTACATTTTTAGCTTTTGTAGATCTCGAGAAAGCTTTTATAATGTTGAACACACTCCAAATTCTGAAGGTATCAGGGGTAAAATAAAGTGAGCGTATAGAAATATTCAGCTTGTACAAAAACCAGGCAGCATTTATTAGAGTCGAAGGGCATGAAAGAGACGCAGTAGTTGGGAAGGTAATAAGACAGGGTTATAGCCTTAGTCCATTGTTGTTCAAACTTTAGAATGAGCAAGCTGTGAAGGAACGTAAGGTGAAGTTTGGAAAAGAAATTAAAGTTCCAGGAAAAGAAATAAAAACCTTTGCGGTTTGTCGATGACATACTAATTCTGTCAGAGAGTAACTAAACGGAATAGAAAGTAAGGAGGGTAAAAGAAGGGTAATAGAATGGAGTGTCAGAAAATCAGGCGGTATTGGAGGAATTAGATTAGGTAACGAGATAGTAACAGTGGTAAATGCGTTTTGTTATTTCGGCAGCAAAATAGCTTCCGATGGCCGAAGTAAAGAAGATATAAATTGCAGAATTGCTGTGGGAAGAGAAGCTTTTCTGAAGAAGCGACGTTTTTTGACATTTAATATTAATTTAAATGTTAGGGATATCTTTCTGAAAGTATTTTTCTGGAGAGTAGTACTGAATGGGAGTGAGAGGTGGAAGATTAGTTCAGACAAAAAGATGAGACAATGTGTGCTACAGACTAATGAAGAAGATTGTATGAGTTGATCGTGTAACTAATGTGGAGGTACTCAACAGAATTGGGGAGAAAGGAAGTTTCTGGTATATCCTGACTAAGAGGGGGAATAGATTGGTTGGACACATTTTGAGAGATCAAGAATTGTCGACTTAGCATTAGTAGGAAGTGTGGGGTAAAAATCGTAGAGGCAGACGGAAAGACGAATAAAGAAAGGAGATTCAAAAGGAAAGTGTATTGCCGTTCAGTTTGCAGTTTAAGAGGCAAAGGACAGGGTAACATGGAAAGCTGCAGCAAACCACTCTATGGACTGAAGACCACAACAACATCTTACCCCTGAGTTTGCTGTCATCATAAGGTAGAGCTGCATATCACTGGGAAAAGTAACGGCTGTACTTTCCCCACGTTTTCAGCCGTTCGCAGTAACTGTTTTGCAAAGCCACATTAGATGATGTTACGTGCCCAGCTCAGTCAATCATCCAGACTGTTGCCCCTGTAACTACTGAAAAGGCTGCTGCCCCTCTTCAGGAACCACACGTTTGTCTGGCCTCTCCACATATACCCCTCCGCTGTGGTTGCACCTACGGTACGGCTATCTGTATCGTTGAGGCACGCAAGACACACCACCTCGGCAATGTGTGTGGCTCATGGGGCTAGAAATACCACGTATTGCACTATCATGATTATTAATATATCACTAAGTGTGTTTGCCTCTGTAACTTATAAAATAATAGGTGATGGGAAATTTTAATGCGGTAGGTCAACACAAGAAATGTTACACTTTCTGCGGAACTCTGAACATATTCCAAAGAGTTACAGCACTAATATATAATTTTTTAAATGGAACAATAGTTTTTTCTATCGTGCGTTGGATTCGTTGAAACCAGCTGCGTCCAAATCAATTTGAACTTCATTCTTATCACTGTTAGTTTGGGAGCTACAATCCTTCAAAGTTTAGGGGGGTGAAGGCGACGACAGCGTAGCTGACTGGCTGGTGGTCATGAGAGAGTGGGCCGTGCTCCAGGGGATAGCCACTCGGCCAGTGAGCTACGCTATCGCAGCCTCCACCCACGGAACTATGAAGGGTTGTAGCTCCCAAACTAACAGTGATAGGAATGTAGTTTAAATTGATTTGGACGCAGCTGGTTTAAACAAATCCAAATGTTCAAATGTTTGTTAAGCTTATGGGACTTAACTACGTGGTCATCAGTCCCTAAACGTACAAACTACTTACGAACTACCTTATACTAAGCACAGGACAAATATCCATGCCCGCGGGGGGATTCGAATCCCCGACCGTAGTGGCCGTGCAGACCGTGACTGGAGCGCCTCAGTCCCCGCGGCCACTGCAGCGGGCTAAACGAATCCAATACACAATAAAAAAACTATTGTTCCATTAAAAAAATTATATCTTTGTGCTGTATGTCTTTAGAAAATGATACAATAAACTATGTTCATAGTTCCGCAGAAAGTGTAACATTTCTTGTGTTGACCTACCGCATTAAAATTTCCCGTCACCTATTATTTTATAAGTTACAGAGGCAAACACACTTAGTGAAACACCCTCTATATATAATTGCATATTATTCATGATATTAGTTTTATTTGTTATTTTAAGTCGATATTACTTGTATTTTCATTACTTTTTTGTCCGACATATTACCAAGAATATCTAAACTATAGGAAAACCGTAATTGTGCGGTGAACGACGCCGGCGCGGCTGTTCCTGCCACGGCGGTGGGTGCCCACAGTAACACATTTGCTGCAAGTGCGCCTGTTGACGGGCAGTCCTCCAACACGCGCCAGCGTCGCATGATCGGCGCCCCTGCCGCAGCTGGGACTACTTTACTGCGCCAGTCACGCGCGGGCAGCGCACCGTAGCGCGGGTATCCCTCCGCCTGCCGATATGAGGGAACCCCGGCCGCAGCCTCAGCCTCATTCCGTGGGGCTCTCGCATGGATCTCTGGATCTGCATCAAGCCGCCCAAACTGGGTCGACGCGCCGCCACGCCCGGACGGGATGGAAAATGGAACGCGCCGTGGAGTCCGCCAAACCTTGCGCGGGAGCCACGGTGGATACATAATTTGCTCACAATGGGGAATTCGAGCTTACTAGAACTGTGTGCAGACACCTTGACAGTACATACGAACTGTACACTGGTATATATGACACATTTTTTTAAATGTGTTGACATCCAATATTAATATGTTAGGACGTCCTTACTGGGAGCCTTTGTCTAGATTGTGTATTTGTGTGGGTGTGATCCGTGGACGATAAGTTCAGACAGAAAGATGATAGAAGATTTTGAAATCTGGAGCTATAAACGAATCTTAGAAACTAGGTGGGTAGATCACGTAACTTATGAGGAGCTGCTGGACAAAACTGGGGAGAAAAAAGAAATTTCTGGCATGTATTGACTAAAAGAAGAGACACATTATGACACATCAAGGAATCGTCAAGTTAGTATTGGACGGAATGGAAGTGTGTGAGTTAAAGATCGTAGAGGGGATCAACGATGATAGAGTACGCTGCTTAAAAATCATATAAGATACAGCTTTTAATCAGACATGAAGAGGCTCACAGTAGACGGAGTAGTGTAGGGAGCTGCATCGAACAAGTCTCAGCACTAAAGACTACAATAACAACATTTTCAGTCACATTGTTTTAAGCATGGTTTACTATTTTAATGCATCTTAAATGTAACACACTGTCACACACGAGAAGATGGTACCTTTGTGTGCCGAATTCGCTTCATAGTGAAAATAAAAACACTTTTGTATATGTTTGACACAAGGGAGCGATATAAATTCTAACATGCTGTGAACTATATACGCTAAGGTCGCTGTTCTATACATTCTTAAATGGTAATCTTTAGTAAAGTATTGAACAGTGATCTTGGCATATCTCACAACATATAAAACACTTTTGCGAACTTGATAACTTATGTATTTCGCTTTGTCCAAAGCTTCGGTGGCATTCAAGTCATATCCCTCTATAATAAATTACATGACAGTTCCCGGCAAATAGTTAATCGCACACCGATATTTTTCCATGTATAGTTCGTGTAGCCCCATTAATATACTCAGCGACACTTAAAATAGCACACCATGACTGGGAGCATCGGATTGAAAGTAAAATTACTAGATACAATAATAAAGATGAGAGAGTGAGTCAATCAGAAAGGCAAGGCAACTCAACCAGTACAGTGAATACAGCTATAGAAATAGAGGGCAACATAAATATCGCGCTGGACGAACTTTTGGTGCAAAACATTCGGCAACGTGGTCTATTTGATTACACAGCTAGTGTTGTGCTGAGGCAGGCAGTCCAACGAATTTTTAACAGATACATTCACATAACGTTTACAATGACACGGTGGCATTTCGCTTTGATACCCTCCCACGTACGGTATATAGAGGGCATGTCCCAGTAGCAGACACGCCATGGAACATAATGTAGGAATCTAGAGGAATCCGACTTATATATGGATGAGCTTTTTCTTACCGCGACAGTATCCCCGGCAGAACATTTATGAATGTTGCCACATGAGGCTGAAGAATTGTATCGCAGTTCAGTTGATTGCTACATCATGTTCCGTGACCTGCCTGCTACTGGGACGTGCCCTCTATAGAACGAGCGTGGGGAGATGTCAACGCAAAATGCCACCGTGTCATTCGAAACGTTATGTCAATGCGGCTTTAATACTGGACCCACATCAAAATATATGACGGAATACGACGCCATAAATAAAGATTTGTCCTTTTAATACTGTTAAAGATTTTTTATTACTTTTTTCTACAGCTATTTTGACCCTTATCCAATGTCAAGCAATCTGTGTAAACAACATATACCGTAAATTTTAGGTGTTAAGTTTTATAATAGAATTGCGATCGATAAATACCACTTACATTTCTTTGGTACATGAATATTTTTATACTCCATGCAGTATACGTATTTATTTATCCTAATCGTACTGACATTGCTGTTACAGAAATTATACTTTCTTTTCCTTTTTTGCGTGGAAAAATGATGGAGAACTTTTTATTTCATGTTGATTTATGAAAGTTTATTTTAAATTCTATATGTTTACAAAGATGTTCTTTTTGTTATCGTTCGTTATCTTTGATAATAGTGAGCCTCTATGTTTCAGAGATGTAGATAAAGGATAAATCAAAAGAAATACTTTTCCACATACAAAGATAACATGAAATTCCTATATATTTCAACCGTAGATACTTGATAGGAGTGGGAGGTGGGTGCAAGTGAAATCTGGGTGGGTAGGTTGGTTACCAAAGATATTCATGACTTGCTGGATAACAGATTTATTGTAATAGGATCTTAAAAAAGAATGTATCTAATTTCTTAAAATAAGAAAATAAAATGCGCATGCAACTAACCAATAAAATTTAAACAATTAAGAGCCCAAGGTGACTTTGATCACTTTTAGGTTTCCAATACATTAATTGCTACTGCCTTACACTGAAATGAGATAAATCTTAGATTTAAATAGTGAACAGGTTGCAATTCCAAATGCCAATACGCAAGAAGAAGATTCAAAAATCAACTTTTTCTATTTTTATAAAAAATTCAAATTTACAACTCAAGGCGCCAAAGAGAACGGCATTCAAAGTATAATAAAATTACTAAACACTCAGTCAAGGATGAAGGAGGTAAAAGCAATAAATGTGGACTTAACAATTTATAATTAAAATTACACAAAAGTATAATTACATGTAAATAATAAGATAGATTACATGAAATACATATCAATTTCCTTTAAGCGTGAGGTTAACTCATAAGGGAAGTAGACACTAATGCACAAGACTGCCATTACCAAAGTAAACAACGGAAGGAATTAGTTACGCGTCAAAGCATTGGCAATTGAATCTAAATAATGAGAAGTGTGAAGGCGTCCACATGAGTACGAAAAGAAATCCGTCAAACTTGGTTTACAAGTTAAATCAATCAGAAGTGAAGGCCGTCAACTCAACGAAATACCTAGGAATTACTATTACTTCAGACTTAAACTGGAAAGAACACGTAGATAATGTCGTGGGAAAGGCGAACCAGAGACTGCGTTATATTGGCAAAACCCTTAAAAGATGCAACAGAACTACTAAAGAAACTGCATACACTACACTTGTAGGTCCTTTTTTGGAGTATTGCTGCAGTGTGGGATGCTTTTCAAATGGGTTTGACGGAGGACATCGAAAGAGTCCAAAGAAGGGCAGCTCGTTTTGTATTGTCATGAGACAAGGGAGACAGCGTTACCGAAATTATAATGATCTGGGTTGGAATCATTACAACAACGGCGCTTATCGCTGCGGCGTGGGTTAATAACGAAACTACAATCACCAACATTCTCCTCTGAATGCGAAAATATGTTGTTGACTGCGACTTAAATAGACAGAATTGATCATCAGAATAAAATACGAGAAATCAGCGCTCGATCGGAGAGATTCAGGTGATCTTTATTCCCGCGCACTATTCGAGAATGGAATGAGAGATAAATAGTATAAAGGTGATTCGATAAATCCTCTGTCGGGCACTTAAATGTGATTTGCAGAGTATGTCATGTATATGTGGAAGGCAAGGAGACCAATCGCACTTACATTAAGGTATTAAACAAAGAAGAAGGCGTAACTGATATGGGTAAATGAATTACACATTACAACTCCAAATAGAAAAGAAATACGGGAGCGATAGATTTTTTAAGAAAGTGAAAGAAATTTTAAAACCACACCAAGCAAATAGCAGTGAACAATTTTACTCAGTTAATTACATTAGGGCACAACTAGCTTAGGATTCAGCACACACACACTTGGAAGTCATAAATAAAATCAATTAAAATATCACCAAGACAATGGAAGTTACTGGAAACCGATCGGTAAATGTGTCATGCAACATACACTATCCTTTTTCTGGGTGGTGCATATTCTAAGTTAACAACAGCACCAGTTTCTTGACATAATTTAATGAAATCAATAAAATCTTTGTATTAAAACACAACAAGAATGGCTGAGACTCTAGCGGGTCGGTAACAACGGTAGGAAGAGAAGGATTACAGAAGGAAGAATAGACAGAGCGGAAGAGATGAAATTTTAAATTGAGAAGGACTGCCAAAATTACAACTACGGATGGGCAGGAACAACACACAGAGGGAAAACACACGTCCTGGAATAACGTTTGTCCACAGGGAAGATAACACGGTAACAAGCGGGCGTATGCCATATAAATTCCCCAGTGACGCTTACGAAGAGTTAAATTGAATGAATAATCATTAATGAACTGAAACAAAGTTTTAACCTCTTACCACGACTATCAATAGACAATTCATCAACCATCAATATAAACAAATACAACGTACAGAGTAGGTAATGCAAGCCTACTCAGAGAGACAAACATTATACAAAATTGCAGAAGGAGGCGACGCTCAAACAATACACAAATTTTCTGAACGTGGCGAGGATCCTACTTGCAGTCCACGAACAACGCAGGCACTCAGAGGAACTGACGATAAGCAAGTCACTACCAAGTTGTACGAGGCGTGTTTTTGAAGAAAGTGCCGTTTTGAAATTAAAAAAAAAGACGTGCTAAGATATCTCGATAATTTTATTTTTACATGAAAGCCTGCACTTTAATCCACTTTTCTACATAATTTCCGTCAATATTGAGGCACTTTTTATAGAATTGTACCAGTTTTTGAATAGCCTCATCATAGAAGTCTGCCGCCTGACTTACTAACCACTGCATCACAACTGTTTTCACTTCGTCATCGTCTTGCTCGTTCACAATGCCATACAAAACACTACGAGAAATATTAGGAAAGTCATCCCGCAAGGAGTAAATCGTAAAGCGTCTGTTATCTTTCACCTAATTCTCCATTTCCTGCACCAAACTTTCATTAACGACCGAAAGACTCCCACTCCGTTGTTCATCATGCACATTTGTGCGGCCATCTTTAAATGTTATCACTCACTTTCTTACCATTGCATCACTCATAATGTTTTCTGCGTAAACTACACAGATCTCATGATCAGCATCGATTGCTTTTAGGCCTTTAGCACGAAGAAATCTTATAACAGCCCGTACTTCGCAGTCGGCGGGATTCACGATTATCGGAGGCAACTTAAATACTCAAACACAACGTAACCAAGGAAGACTCAGACTGTAATGGCGTCAGTGCGTAGACAACAGATGTAGGTACCCAGTTCACATAACATTATTGAGATAGCACGTCTTTATTCAATTGCAAAATGGTACTTACATAAAAAAAAGCCTCGTACTTATCTTAAGAAGCTGTCATGCAGCTACTTTACGCACGTCGTTGGTAGAGGGATTCCTTGGAATGGTGATGATTCCACCACATTGAAATAAACTATAACTCCAGAATTGGACCGCGGCGCCCTCTAGGCTGTCGCCGACGCCACAGCCCCCTTTTCTCGCGTCAAAACTGAACTCGCTCTTCCTCCTACGTAGCGTCACTGCTGTTTCCTCTCTCGACGCCGAACTGAAGTCATAGAGATCGAGACACAGAACAAACTGACTTTCACCAAAGAACATGAAGTGAACTCTCCGGTATTCGAACAAAGAACAGCAGCCAGCATGCAGAATTTAGAAGTAGATGTTCCTGGAGTAGTAGAACAACTTAAGTCACTAAACAAAAGCAAACCTTCCGGGCCAGATTATATACCAACTAGATTCCTCTCAGAGTATGCTAATGCAATAGCTCCATACTTAGCTATCGTATACAAACGATAACTCAGCGAAAGATCTGTAGCCAAAGACTGGAAAGTTGCCCAAGTCACTCCAATATTCAAGATCCCCAAAATTACAGGCCAATCTCATTAACGTCGATTTGCAGTACGATTTTGGAACATATACTTTGTTCGAAATACGAAAATTAGCGCTCGATCGGAGAGATTCAGGTGTTCTTTCTTCCCAGGCGCTATTCGAGAATGGAATGGGAGATAAATAGTATAATGGTGGTTCGATGAACCCTCTGCCAAGCACTTAAATGTGATATGAACAGTATCCCTTGTAGATGTAGATGAGGATCAGGTAGCAGCTATCCAGTCTCGCAGCGTGGGTTCCTCAATGTAAACAGGCCAGCCCCTCGCACGTTTCCAACCGACCCGGACAACCATGGACTCCACAGGCAACTGAACTACGTCAATTCATTTCCTGTCTGCACGGCCACTACGGTCGGAGGTTCGAATTCCTCCTCGGGCATGGATATTTGTGCCGTCCTAGTTCGTAAGTAGTTCATAAGTAGTTTGTAAGTTTAGGGACTGATGAACCCATAGTTAAGTCCCATAAGCTATACAAACATTTGAATTCATTTCCTCCCGATGCCCGACCCGGACCCTGCCTTCGTGCTCTGACTGTTTCCAGTCTCATGATCGGGACCATTGCCCAGATCGGTGGGCCTGTTGCCACAAATGCACGCGGAATGGTCATTTAGCCTCCGTATCTCATTCTTCAACTCTGGGCGGAAAATGTCTTAAGGACTCTGATCTTTATGGTGGTAAACAGTGATCACCCGGAAAATCTCTTTGGGATGGACGCCTTTCGAGCATTTGGATTTTCCATAAACGGTTCTATTAACTTCGTTTCTCAAGAACTCCCAATTCTGGAATTGGATGCTATCTGCTCTGAATATGCAGGTCTGTTTGCCCCTGGCCCTGGAAAAGCTACAAACTTCACTGCTCACATCACGCTGAAGCCCTCAGCCCGTCCATACCTTTGTAGGACTCGTCCAGTGCCAGTGGCCTTGCGCCCTCAACTCGCCGACGAGTTAAAACGGCTCGCTGAGTTGGACGTCCTGCAACCGGTCACCCACAGTGAATGGGCATCTCCCATCGTGATCATCCAGAAACCGTTGTGGAAGCTCCGCATCTACGGCGATTTCAAAGTGACGATCAACGCCCAATCTCACATTGAGACATTTCCCCTTCTTCGTTCTGACGAATTGTTCTCCAAACGAAATTACTTCATGAAGATCGACCTCACAGAAGCTTACTTTCAAATCCCACTCGATGCTGCCTCGCAATCTCTGTCGTCAACACTCCTTGCGGACTCTACAAGCTCAAGAGACTGATGTTCGGCATTGTCAGCGCGCCTGCAATCTTCCAGCGATACGTAGCTCAGCGTGTTGCAGACATTCCCCGATACATCAACTATCTGGATGATATCGGAGTTACCGGATCATCCCCGCAGGACCACCTACAAAATTTGCATCTCTTGCTTTCCCGCTTGCAAGACGCCAGCCTCCGCTGCAATTTGGAGAAATGTGCTTTCTTTCAGCCTCAAATCCAGTACATCAGCTGCATCATATCTCGTGATGGAGTATGTCCAACCTCTGAAATGTCCGGGCAATCCAGAAGCTCCCTCGCCGAACGACGTTGAAGGAGCTCCAATCGTTCCTCTGGCAGATAGCTTATTATTGCCCTTTTATTCCTGGAGCTGTGGAGTTGACCTTCCCGCTTTCTAGGCTGTGCAGGAAGAATACACTCTTTAGATGGTCCGAGGAATGCGAGACGGCTTTCTGGACGCTGAAGCATCGGTTTCAAACAGCTACATGCCTGGCCACATTTCAGCCTCGTAAACCTCTCGTTGTATCAGCTGTCCTCACTCACTGGAACCCGGACGGCACAGAGCAACCGTTGGATTATGCATCAAAGACTCCTGCAGAGTGCAGGCATTCACAAATTGGAAAAGAATCTTTGGCAATCGTTTTCGCTTTGACTAAATTTCCGGTCTTCCTTTATGGTGTTAGGTTTCACTTAATAACTGATAATCAACCATGGTGGCTTTTTTCACCCAGCTTTTCCTATTCTGGCTAAAACATCGCACTGCCTGCAATGCTGGGCACTGTTCCTCTCCAGATTCAACTTCTCCATC
Source organism: Locusta migratoria (assembly GCA_026315105.1). Taxonomy (NCBI): domain Eukaryota; kingdom Metazoa; phylum Arthropoda; class Insecta; order Orthoptera; family Acrididae; genus Locusta; species Locusta migratoria. Next base: position 39,811,844 of record CM048745.1, read on the forward strand.
CATTGTAAAGCATCAGCGAAGCACTTCAATGCGAATGCCCTCTCCTGGTTGCTGGCTGGCACAGACCCTGCCTTCTACACTCAAGAACTACTTGTGCTTCACGTCGATGAGACCATCGATGAGGCCCTGCATGCCTTTCCAGTCACCAGTTCCCCAGTTGCAGATGGCACCGTCGCCGACGCTGTTCTGTGACGGGTATGTGACTACGTCCTCCATAGTTGGCCTCAGTGACTGACAGCATCGACTGACGGTCGCCTCCGCCCGTTCTTCAACATTTGCCATGAGCTGCAACTTGAGGATTGAGTGCTTCCTGAGTGGACTAGCAGGTGCAACCCCAGGTCGTCATGCTCCCCACTGACCATTGGGGCGTCTCCAGAACAAACGCCCTGGTTTGCCAGCATGTGTACTGGCCAGGTATGACAAGGGACATTGAGCACCTCATTCAGGCATACACGCAGTGAATCTCGCTGCTTCCTGCCCCTCGCCAAGCCTCCTCAGCTTGGCTCACAGCCAGCTCTCTCTGGGAACGCATCCATTTGGATTTTGCCAGCCCATTCCCCAAGGCCCAATGGCTTGTGGTCATTGACGCCTATTCCTGTTTATCGTCCATTGCAGTTCTGCTACTACAGCAGCTACTATCAAAGCCCTTTCCAAAATTTTTCAATTGCAGGCCACTCTCAAACAATCGTCACCGGCAATGGCCCCAAATTTCAGATTCGTGTATTCCGTCATTGTCAAATGAACGGTATCCAATACCTTCCCACCCATCCCTTCCATCCTTACTCAAACGGCGAGACAGAACACCTCGTCCAGACATTCAAACCCCAAATGCTAAAATACCTACAGGACAACACAACCGATGATGCTCTGACACACTTTCTAAGTTCCTACAGTTCCCCACCCATTGGCCTATTGGCCCATTCAGAACTCCTGCATGGGCGCCAACCACACACCTGGCTGCATCTCCTAATTCCAGTCCCACGTCATCTACCACTTCCGAGGCTCCCTCGTTTTCAATCCAACTCTGCTGTCTAGGTTTGGGCGCCAACCACCATGATTCCGGCAACTATTACTTGTCAACAGGGCAGGAAGATGTATTCGGTCCAACTTCCGGACCGAGAGGTAGTTCGGCATCTCAACAGGATCCTCCCTTGGCAGATAACATCCCCACCCACACACTCCACTTCTCCACCTCCACCTCTTGTTTTGTCCTTTGCCTTCCCCATAAATACCCCACCAGTACCAGAAGCTGACGATAGTTCTTCTTCCGGTCCAGGTAACCATCTGGACAACCCGGCCAATGGGGACACTGGGCTGGCCACAAGTAGTGCCAGGCTCTGAGCCAGAGCCAGCTGTACCTTCTTGGCTCCAGCCCTCAGAGACACCTGAGATGGACATGGACCCTCAGCATCTCGCCATTATTTTATAGTCGCATTTAACTTTCTACATTTGTATTCAATATTAGGTCTACTATTTAACTCGTTTATCAAATTCAAAAAATTTAAAAATATAGTTTCAGTATGCAACCAAATATGTCTGCTCTCTTAAGGAAAACCTTCAAAAGCTGCAGTGATATAATTATATAATTACTAGATATAATATTTTATAATTTAAAATAATTATGTTGGAAATATAATACTCATTCTTAATGCGACATTGTCCAGAGAAAGTTCAGATTGGTTTTCTCCACTCCACTCGTTTAAATGGCCTTGGCCTGTGGAAACAGCGTTTCGTTTAAAATGTAGCACTCCTTACAAAATACCAATATCGATTCAAAATTTTTTTCAGCTGTTCCTTTGGGTTTTCTCTACTTTTTTTGAACAACTCCTGCAATAAAATAAACGGAAAAAAATTATTGACAGTGGTGAAGCTATTTTTGAGTTCTAGCGACACTAGACAGGGCAGCAGTGGAATATTCTCCGTATTTAGAAAGGCCCATACAGGATCTGCAACATACGGTCGTACATTATTCTACTGAAATGTAACGTTTCTTAGGCATCGAATTTAGGGTAGAGCAATGGGTTGAAACGTAACGGCCACTGTTCAAAGTGCCGTCGATGCGAACAAGAGGTGACCGAGAAGTGTAACCAATGGCACCCTGTACCATCACGCCGTGTGTTACGCCAGTATGGCGATGACGAATACACGCTTCCAATGCCCGTTCACCGCGATGTCGCCAAACATAGATGCGACAATCATGAGGCTGTAAACAGAACCTGGAATTATCCGAAAACTTGACGTTTTTCCATTCGTGCACCCAGGTTCGTCGTTGCGTACACCATCGCAGGTGCTCCTGTGTGGAAGGCAGCGTCAAGGGTAACCGCAGCCATAGTCTCCGAGCTGATAGTCCATGCTGCTGCAAACGTCGTAGAACTGCCCGTGCAGATGGTTGTTGTCTTGTAAACGTCCCCATCTGTTGACTCAGAGATCGAGACGTGGCTGCACGATCCGTTACAGTCATGCGGATAAGACATCTGTCATCTCGACTGCTAGTAATACGACGCCGTTGGGATCCAGCACGGCGTTCCGTACTGCCCTCCTGAACCCACCGATTCCATATTCTGCTAACGGTCATTGGATTGCGACCAACGCGAGCAGTAATGTCGTGATGCGATAGATCACAATTGCAATAGGCTACAATCCGACCTTAATAAAAGTCGGAAACGTGATGGTACGCATTTCTCCTCCTTACACGAGGCATCACAACAATGTCTCACCAGGCAACGCCGGTCAACTGGAGTTTGTGTATGAGAAATCGGTGGGAAACTTTCCTCATGTCAGCACGTTGTAGGTGTCGCCACCGGCGACAACCTTGAGTGAACGCTCTGTAAAGCTAATCATTTGCATATAACAGTATCTTCTTCCTGTCGGTAAAATTTCGCGTCTGTAGCGCTTCACCTTCACGGTGCAGCAATTTTAATGGCCAATAGTATATATATATATATATATATATATATATATATATATATATATATATATAGTGATGAGAACCGTGTGGTATTCAGCACCTCCCGAATCGTTGACGGCGTGTGGTGATAGTAGGCCCAGGTTTGCCATGTTAGCTGTATGTGTCCTGTGTACTACGGTAATAAATTAGAATCATACGATATTCCATTGCTATTCATAGTCCACGCATATAGTTAACACCTTGTCCTTTCGTCTGTATACGTCACATTTTTCAACTGGAATGGTATCTGGAAGGTGAAAAAATAGTCGCAATGACTTTTGTTCCAAACCTCGTGATAATAATTTGGTGTGCCTCAGTGATCTGTGGCAAGTGTTTCCTGTGGACGCCACTTCGTTGCTTAGGTTGTCCCTAACCACGCGCGTTTCTGAAACGTGAATCTCATGTAAAAACTGAACGTGAAAAAATCTGTGTTCCCAGCTAGTATCGAACCGGTGAGCTTTTGTTTTACAATCGAGAACTTTGCCGCTAGCCTAGACTTCTAGTAGACGAAGAGTGCTGATTATTGGGTGCTTATCCAACCTACATACAAATATTTAATTTGCGATAGAATTATATTGAAGTTATTAATCGAGATAAAATTATCCCATTTTTAAAATGGATCAGCTCACGGAGAGTGTGCTAAATTTCATTACGGTCAATTGAGTACTTCTGGAGTTCATCGTGAAAAGCGATTTTTATATATGTAAAGATAAAAATTGAAAGTAGAGTTCTGGAGGTTTCCCATAAGTCAGGATATTAGCCTGTGGAGAGGATAGCGTTTCTCAGGGTTACTACGGTGATAAGCAAGGACATATCACAATCTCGGAGGTGTTGATAGGTTATAAAGATATGGCCAGCGAATATTTGCGTTTTCTATGTAGTATTTTTTTCATGTCATATAACGTGTTGGTGTGTTTGCTTCTGTTTATGGTAGGTTGTTCATATTGGAAGTTCGGAACCATGGTCGCGGTTTCAGTATCACAGCGTTCATGGACAGCGGGCAATCTGGAAATAGTTGAAGTGAGGATCATCGGCGATAGAAGAAGGAAGGTAATATTAGGGCGTAACAACCCGTCGATATGTCAAGGACAAGGACGTCAAACAGATAGGGTCGGTTGTTGAGAAAGTGATACAGGGGGAAGAGGTGCGTGCGAGTCGATGCCACGCTTTGCAATTATCGTAAGAGAAGTGAGAGTGTGGCGTGGGGTCTGGTATGTGACTGGCACCAGTCCTGACGTTTTATGGAGTTCAGCACGTTTCTCTGATGTTGTCAGTTCTGTGTTAGTATATGCCGGTCACGAATCTGTAGAAAGGCGCTAGCATCGGCGGGGGCGAGATTCTCTAAGAAGCAAGATGCCCTGAAGTTGGAGAATGGAACGTTGAGGAAGTATGGCTTTGGAATAGGTTTACAGTTTGGCAAGGTGTGCTGGAGTAGGGATGTGACATGGGGGATAACAGTTTGTTGCTGAAAGGTAGGGGGTAGCTTACAATCAGATTACCTAGGTATTGCCAGTAGGCATTCCATTTGGTTGTGGAATAGTCATCGGTCGTGGACTGCGATAGGGTCCCTGGCGGCGCGGTAGTCTACTGGATATGGTGAGGAGGGCAGGTAGGTGGTCACATCTGCTTGGATCGAGGATGCGTCCAAGGAGGGTGGGAGGTTACAGACCGACATGCGTAGTCCCCTGTTCGGGGTGTAAGTAAGATCCTATGTCTGACTGCAGCGCACTGCACCAGGCTCGGATCATTCCAATATTGGACTCTAATTGCAGTTGCTCATATGAAAGTTGCCTCTGTCTGTGTGTACTTTTTTTAAATGCTCCTTAGTGTATGTCCTGCAAACCTGCCAGACTTTTGGATAAAATATAAAGATCTGAACTTCAGAATATATTCGTGAATGAAGTTCTGACAAACAGCAGCAGCTTATTGTACCAGATAAAATGTCGGACAATGGAGCAAAGGAAGATGGCTTGCAGACACACTATACACATTAATTTCAGTATAAATATACTGTATAAATGTCCGTCCGGATGCTTAATTGAAATTAGAATTCGTTAATCAACTGCCTACGCTCTAGCACACCGCTACGTGACAATATGTGTTTATAATTAAAAAAAATGTTCAAATGTTTGTATAGTCTATGGGACTTAACTACGGGGTCATCAGTCCCTAAACTTACAAACTACTTATAAACTACTTACGAACTAGGACGGCACAAATATCCATGCCCGAGGGGGGATCAGAACCCCCGACCGTAGTGGTCGTGCAGACCGTGACTGGAGCGCCTTACTCCCCTCGGCCGGCTGTTTATAATATTTTAAAGCTATATACTGACGTATATCGAATTCCATGTGAACTAGACTGTTATCGGTCTTATTCCATTTCGTTCGTTAGTTTACAGTAGAGTACAAGGTCTAATAGAAATCTTTGCGTAAAAGAGAAGTTACTGAATATAATTGATGAAAGGAAACATATGAAAACGCAGTAAGTGAAACAGACTAATAAATTACGTTGATAGAAAGTGCAGATTGCCTAAGCAGGAGTTGCTAGAGGACAAAGTACGCAAGTTTGTAGAATAGTATATATCTAGGGTAAAGATAGAGACCGACTACAAGAATATAAAAGAAACATTTGGAGATAATAAAATTAACAGTTTCAATATCACGAGATCACATGGAAAACCAGTAATAAGCAAAGAAAAGAAAGTGGAAAGGTAGAAGGAATATACAGAGGTTTCTACTAAATAAATAAAGTTAGTATTGTAGAAATGGAAGAAGGAGAATATGAAGATTAGATAGGATGCACGATAGCGACGAAAGAATTTGACAGAATACTGAAAGGTTTGAGTCGAAACAAGCCCGCTGGACTGGATATTCCCTTTGAACGACTAATATGTTTGGAAGAGCAAGTCATGAACGAACAGTTTCATCTTGTGTGCGAGATCTGCGAGACAGGAGAAACATAATAATTAAAGTTCCAAAAAAAGATAATACAGACAAATATGAAAATTACAGAACTATCAGTTAAATAAGTCTTAGTTGCAAAATACGAACTCGAATTATTTACAGACAAATGGAAAATCTGATAGCATCGGACCTCGAGGAAGACCAATTTGGATTTAGGAGAAATGTAGGAGGAACATGCGAGGTAATACCACAGTATGACACGCCATTCAAGACCCATAGGAGAAATTTTGTTACTTATCGCGATAGCAGCGCACCAAGCGGCCAGCAGGCGACAGTACTGAGTCGTCGCTGTCTTCTGCATTGCAGGTCCTGTTGCTTGCAGCTTATATTCGTTTTCTAGATGCTTTTTGTCACCGAGAACGCTTATAGCGCAATGAAATGCAGGAATAAGCAGAAAAAGATACCACATTTGTAATTTTACAGATTTCTAAGGACCCCCAGGTATAGGTAATATTATCATAATGATGAGATGCTTTCGTTACGATTCGCCTGAAAATTGCATAAATTTATATATAATAATGACTGATTAATCTTTTTCACAATAGAAAAGGCTCATAAGGAGCAGATAGAGAACAATATACTTCAGTTTAGATGGTCAAAGGCAGGACAAAATCGCATACTGAGCTATACTTTAATATTCTTAATAATGTACAGAAAAGCTCTAAAACCTCATATTTTAGGGTGTAAAATAAGATCTAAACCATAAACCGTGTAGAACATTGTGAGCAGGGAGACAGGTAAATACATAAATGGTGTAGAGAGTATCAACACAAGTGACTGTGTTTTATCGGAAATAAATCTCATTAATTAGTGTTTGGAAAATTAAGAAGATGGAATCTGGACTAACTGAAGGAGCCAGAGGTGGTTGAGAGTTTCAAAGGAAGCATTACGCAAGCACTGACTGAATCGGGTTAATGTAAAACAGTAGAAGAAAAATGGATAGCTTTGAGAGTAGTGGAGGGCCTAGAGGATCATATAGGCAGAAGGTCAAGGCCTAATATAAATCCCTGGGTAACACAGGTGATACTGAACTTAAATGATGAAACGAGAACATATAAAAATGCAGCAAGTGAAGCAGGCAAAAGGGAGTACAGACGTCTGAAAAATGTGGTTGACAGAAAATGAAGACTGGCTAAGAAGGAATGGCTTGAGGAGAATGCAAGAACGTAGAATAATGTATAACTAGGGGAAAAATAGATACCGTCAACACAAAAATAAAAAAGACATTTGGAAACAATAAAAGAAACAACATCATTATCAAGAACTCAGATAGGAAACCAGTACTAAGCAGAGAAGGGATATATAGATGGTCTGTACAAGACCAGTTTGGATTTAGGAGAAATGTAGGAAACACGCGAGGCAATACCCACATTGCAACTAATGTCAGAGGGCAGGTCAGCGGCGGCGGAGCGGCCGAGCGCATTGAGGCGCTATGCTGCGATGCGCGAGCCCGTTCCCTGTCGGGGTTCGAATCCCCCCTCGGGCATGGATGTTTGTGCTGTCTTTAGTATAAGGTAGTTCATAAGTAGTTTAGGGACTGATGACCACACTGTTAAGTCTCTTAAGCTTCACAAACATTTGAACATTCTTTGAAGGTAGGTCAAGGAAAGGGAAACCATCATTGTAACCATTTGTAGCTCTGGAGAAAGCTTTTGACAATGTTAATTGGAATAAACTCTTTCAAATTCTGAAGGTAGCAGGGGTAAACTATAGGAAGCGGAGTTATATTCAACTTGTACAAAACTAAGACAGCAGTTATTAGAGTCGAAGGACAGGAAAGGATCCCAGTGGTTGGGAAGAAAGTAAGACAGGGTTGTAACCTTTCCCCAATGTTGTTCAGTCTGTACTTTGAGCAAGTTGTGAAGGAATGCAACGAGAAATTTGGAGAAGGAATTAAAGTTCATGGAGAAGAAATGAAAACCTTGCGGTCTGCTGACGAAATGGTAATACTGTAAGAGTCAGTAAAGGATATGGAAGAGCAATAAAACGGCATGGACAGTATCTTGAATGGAAGGTATAAGATGAACATTAACAAGAGTAAAACAAGGAAAATGGAATTTAGTGTGAGAAAATCAGGCGATGCTGAAGGAATTGTGTTACGTAATGAGACAACAAGAAAACTAAATGAGTTTTGTGTTTTTGCTATCAACTTCTGGTGGCCAAAGTGAAGAAGATGTAAAATTCAGAGTGGCTATGGGAAGAAATGCCTTTCTGAAGAAGCGAAATTTGTTGACATCCAATATTAGTTTAAAAGTTAAGAAGTACTTTCTGAAAGCATTTGTCTGGAGTGTAGCAATGTATGAGAGTGAAACAAGGACGTCAGGATTTCAGACAAAAGATTTTTAAATGTGGTGCCACAGACGAATGATGAAGATTAGATAGGTGCTCAACAGAATTGGGGAGAAACGGAGTTTCTAAGAGAAGGGATAGATCGATGAGACACAATCTGAGACATCAGGGAATCATCAACTTAGCATTAGACAGATGTATGTGAGGTAAGAATCGTAGAGGGAGACTGAGGGACGAATAAAGTAAGCAGATTCAAAATCATGTAGGTTGCCGTTCTTATTCTCAAATGAAGAGGCTTGCACAGGACAGGGTAGCGTGGAGAACTGCATGAAACCAGTCTGCAGACTGAAGACAACAATATGCACGTTAACGTAACGACGATATCTGGTAAACTTTCAACAATGATAAATTTTTCAACGTATTTATAATGTTAGTTGTAAGTACCTCATCCGACAAGCAACATTAATAAAGGCCAAAGTCACAGTTTTGCTAACAGGTGCCCTAGAAATAAACACAGAATTGAACGGAAAGGACGTGATGTATGATGTCTGCATACTTACAGAGCAACAAGGCCACGATTCCACGATTTGAGTGTGTTTATGTACTTTATTTTTGCTTTAAGGGACAAAGCTGCAAAAATGTTCGGATCGGCACATTTTTCTGCGTGAGTAGGTTATAGCTTCCGCCATTTCATTCCATCTGATTTACCTCCACTGGTGTTTGTTTTAGCATCATCCCTCTGGTCTGATGTTTGACTAAATCCTTAGAGTCTAAAATAAAATAAATCATGCCGTAAATTAAGTAGAAAGGACTCGGAAAGTAGAGTTTCTTAACATTTATGTAACCTTGCTCACCGCTTGGAGCGGTAGTGTCGTCCGAGCTGTCAGACGGTAACAGATATTACACCATTTAGTGTCGCGAGTGTCGCGACTGTAGTAACTTTAGACTGTGGTAATACACTACGACTCCTCCTAGAAGACAGGCAAATCTACAATCTCTCATAGATTTGAAGAGCGCTTTTACAATGTTGACTGGTATACATTTCTTCAAATTTTGAAGGTAGTAGGAGTAAAACATAAAGAACTAAATTTACACAGCTGCGCGGGAGTAGCCAAGCGGTCTGGAGCGCCATGTTACGGATCGCTCGGCCTCGCGCGTCGGAGTTTCGAATCCTCCCTCGTGCATGGAAGTTACTGTTGTGTCTTTAGTACAAGTTATTTCATAAGTAGTTTGTAAGTTTAGGGACTGATGACCCCACAGTTAGTCCCATAAGCTTTCAAACTTTTGAACATTTTGAAAGTAGCTTGTCAAGTTTTCTATGTAAGATCTCAGGCAGTACAGATCGACAAATTCAAGTTAAAACGATCACTACTGCTGTAAAGTACCTTATGACTGGCCACAGTACATGTGCAATGGAAACTTATCTAAATGCTCACTCCTTAAGGGAGCAGCCAACATTTTAACAAACACAAATAATATATATATATAAAGGAATAGCTAATTAAACATGGGATGGGGATTTGATACTGTAAATCATCATCTATTCAGTAAAATGAACTAGCAAATAAATGTGAGGAGACCAAATTAAGCACAATAAAGCACATACCTTCTACATAAGTGAATTAAATCATAAATTAATTGCCTGTAATGTAATTGTCTATGCCCCTTATGAATATGGAGGTGTCATGGGAGGAAATTTGCAACTGCACAGTCGATAAAGGAAAGCAGATTCATTCACTCACAGACATGCGCATAATGCTTGTTACACATTACTCATGTGGCAACACTTCATAGCAGCAGCGAAATGAAGCGTCGGCGGTATTTTGATGAGATGGTGGGTGTCTCCAAGAACAATTAAAATCACACTATGCACCAAACGAACTTATGTGTGGGGAGTCAGTGGAATACTATCCTTAAGTGCCACTTGGTGTGAGACCATGGTGTTGGCATAGAATTTACAAAAAGAAATTAATTTAGAATAAGCAAATAAAGCACACACGAAAATTCATATAGAATTATTGGTAAAACCATGGCTGCAGTCATTCATACCAAGACAGGAAAAACAAAATCAAACCAGAAAATCTGAGAAATATTTAGCATACTCTCTGATACAGACACGACACAAAAACGTTAGTTAAAAAACAGCAAGGAAAGTCAAACATACTAAGTTTATACAAAGGGTGAAACCACACACGTGTATTCTAACTTGAGAAAACCAGACACAAAATCACCACCGGAATGAAAGTGCAACTACTAAATTTACATTGAATTGAGTTCTGTAAATTAAGAAACACTTCACCTTCCCTAGTGAAAGAACTGCTCGAGAAAAACTATCACTAAAACACCATGACTGCCTGATTACAAAGAAAGCAACGTTCTAACAGCATGCCATGCCCTCAGATGATTCAACGATATACTCACTCCGGTGGTCACAGCAAGAGTGAAGCCTCAGGCCACGCCAAAAGCCTTCTCCTCCACACACCAGATGTAGGGCGCGCTAAAAGCTATCCAGAGTGCCTTCAGAGCCTACTGCCTACCAACCCTTGCTACCTGAAGAAGATAATACCCTTCTCTAGAGCTCTGGAGATGTCTCTTTTGTCACTAAGGACAGGCCACCTCGCCATATCGCCAAGTAAGATTGTCTGTGGCCACCCAGCAGACGGCTGAGCAGACGACATACGAAGCCATGCATTCTGAACTAAAGCAAACGAGGCCTAAAGTGTGAGGCGGCGACTGTAAGCCATTGTGCGGCAGTCAGTCAATATTAATAGCAACCTTCCACATTCAATCACATGGGTGGAAACAAATATAAACAGGGGTCATTGATCAGTAATAAAGGAATGAAATAATTGAAATACAAATAAACAATATTAATGGTGGAGAAACACTTTAGAGTATTGAATAACTCAAAATGGAACACGACCACGCATTCAGTGGGTGTGTTTCTGTTTGAAAATTATATACAATGTATACAAAACCCAGACAGCATATTGCCTCTTTCCTCTCCAACGACCCCCCCCCCCCAATATGTTACCGTCCACAACACCAATTCCCTTGTTAACTAACCTGGCGTGCCCCAAGCTTTCGTCCTTTCTCCCCTTCTTTATCTCCTGTATGCCTCAGGTACGCCTAAGTCATCCCTATACAACAATTCCAAAATGCTGATAACACCACTTTCCTTGCGTTACCTCGCACCTTCACCCGTTCCACCCATCTTCTCAAAAACACCTTGACCTTTTGAACCCTTGGTGCAACCAGTGGCTATGAATCATATCAAAACCCAGGCGAACATCGTAGGTCATACCACCTCTTCCTTCCACCCTCGTGATTTCTATCTTAGCCTTCACCACCGCCCAATCCGCCTCAACCCTACCCAAAAGTACCTGGGCCTCACTACACTCCCCACCTCTGCACCATCCAGGAAAATACCCGATCCTGCCTCTGCCTCATCAAACTCCTTGTTGGCTGAACAGAGGGCCTAATCACTTCCACTGTCCTCTATATGTACAAATCCCTCATGTGCCCCATTCTCCTTTGTCTCTCCCATCCTGCTTGGATCTCCAGCCCTCTCCAATCCTTCTACAAGTCCCTGGAAATCCTGGAACGCCACGCCCTCTGCCTTGCCGTCTGTATACCTTCCTACCCCCATCCCCATAAGGCTCCTCTACGACCTCATGCCCTTCCCCTGCCATGTCTGCTTCATTGAACATCTCCACCTCCGTTTCGTATACCACAAACTGGATCCCCCTCACCGTATTGTCCATCCTGGCTGGTTTCCGTGCCATTACCACTGTATCCCCCCTGCTCTCCAATGGTCCACCCTACTTACCCTTTACCATAGCTATTTCCGTACCCTCCCCCTCTCTTAAAATGCCCTCCACCCAGTCATTTATCCCTCGAACAAGCTCTGACTTTCCCCCTTCTAGTGCCCCTCCTCCTCATCCTACTCGGTCCTTGATCCCCCTTGAGGGCCCCACTCCCGTTCATCCTCACTCCCTCCCTATTCTTCCCGATCCCTCTGGAATCTCCTCTCCTTCCCACTCCACCACAGCGGAGTGGCCAAATGTATTATGTGCTATGCTACGATGCATGAGATCTTTCGCTGTCAAGGCTTAGAATTCTCTCTCGGGCATGGATGTTTGTGTTGTCTCTAGTATAAGTTAGTTTATAAGTAGTTTGAAAGTTTAAGGACTGATGACCCCGCAATTATGTCTCATTAGCTTAAGAAACATTTCAACATTTGAACCTCCCACTCCTTACAGCTGTCTGGGACATGACAGCCCCATCCATTCCCTGGCCTTGTGACCCTTCCTCCCTCTTCCCCCCTCCACACCCGTCGCCCCCCCCCCACTCCCTCTATCCCCTCCTACCCTCTTCCTCTCCCACTCTAGCTCCTTCGCCACCTACACCCATTATATTCATTATCGCCTGCTTGTGCACTGTCTGTGTCTCCATTGGAGTGTAACACGTCAGTCCTTTTCAACGTAACTGTGAATGGCCATCCTGCAGCCGACGCCTGTGTCTTTTAGTTGTCGGTGTGAATCAGTACATCAGTGTAGTGTTTCTTCGTTTTTGTCACCTTGTGTTTTTATGTAGCCTTCATACCTACCAGTCCGTTTCCACGATGCACATCAATTTTTACGCGTTGTTATGCATCTTGTTTCCCTTTCGTAATCCCATTATATTTTTTGTAATCTGTTAAATGTAGCAGTTCTGTAGGCTGAAGAGCGCCTTAAGCCTCTCTCACACGGAGCAAGATTTGCGGGAAGCATGCCGCGCAGCACACAGGGCGGGCGAGCGGCCGGCCCTGCGGCCTGCTGGGGGGCCGTTTGCTTCAGGGTTCTGGAACTAGCGCGTGTCCTATTTTTCTCGCATGTTTTCGGAATGTTGCCTGCGCTGGTCAATCAGGAGTCGCCTGTGGCGTGTGACCTTGCGGCCAGCGAGGCGGGAACTCGAAGAGAGCACTCCAGGCGGAACGCAGTGCCACGCGCCCGCCAGCCAAGTGCGGTTTTCTCAATCGATTACAAAGAAACTATTCGGTAAAAAATGTGATTCTGGCACAACTTATAGATGCATTCTTCTGCTTCATGATAAAATGAATATTATTTTGTTAGTGGTCATAGTTCTTGTGATATATACGGATTTAGTAGCGTACTACAAGGAATCCGAAAATTTTACATTGAAAAATAGAGGTCGCTATGAATTTGCGTTTGGTACACGTTAGGTCATATGTTGCTGCGGATGAAATGTAGCTGAAATATTGAATTATTCTTCGAAGTTGGAAGGATGTCGCTATCTATCACCAATCTCGTGATAATAGGTTGTATGTAAAGCACTTGTTCCCGCTCGCGTGCGTCAGCGAAGAAAACGGAACGAAATTTTCATATAATCCCTTATATCTCATAAATGATTGGAGGTATCGAAGCAAGATTTTATGAAATGATATTACACAAAATGAAGTTTATTTTGTCACGTTATTAATTTACGAAACTTGCATATGAAGCGTGTTATTCGAGCAACTACAGATTTTCTTCAATGAAGTAATGGACTTTTAAGGAGTCACGGATACCTGGTAAAACTAAATTTGCTTTGTCTTTAATTTTATACCGCTGATGATTATTTTGATATACTACTAACTTGTCTTGCTCTCAGTATTACTAAATACAGTTTAATATTATGTGGTAACTGTAAATGCATAAAAACGTTAGTGGGAGGAATATTTGTAAACTCTATTGTTTTGACAACAGAAGCGGATTTTAGTATTACAACGAAAGTGTCTGCATATTAACGAAATCTCATCACTGAAATATTACTCTGAAAAAAAGGAAAAAAGGTAGTGCTGTGTAATAAATAGTTTCTTGATTTCAAATTATAGAAGAATTCGATATCGCAGTATGTTTTTATATGATATAGAACGAACTGATGAGATTATATGTATACATTCAAATTTCTGAGAAATAAGGAAAATCATTTAGAGTACATATATTTTAGTTAGTGTGCCAACACAGAGCGATGTGTGTTTTTTGTTTTTTTTTTTTTTGTTTTTTTTTTTTTTTTTTTATCGCAAACATCTTTCAGCTTGTCAAAAGAATTTAATTTAGACCATAGTGGCTGGTTTACAGGATTCCAGTAAGTTAAACGTATTTGTATTTCTAAGATTGAGATACAAAAAATAGATTTTTTCGCCTGTTTTCAAACACAATTTTTATCATTAAAATATACTAGGGTAGCGGATTCGACGATAGTTCCAATATATACATATTTCGTATACGAGCTACAAACAGTATAAAATAAAACACTTTCACTGATTCCCCACTAAGTTTCAATGTAACTACACATTTATGTGCCCTACCAGACTTTTCTTCTTCTTCTGACAAACGTATTTTCACATCCTGTCCCTGACAACGTAATTTCCCTTGTTTCGATGTTAAAATCCGTTTCTTTTGCCAAAACATAGCAGACCTAAGAAATATTATTTTCACTAACATTTTTAAGCAGATAAAATAGCAACAGAACATTGAGTGTTCCGATTTGTAAGGGGACTAAACGGCAGGGTAATCAGACGTCCAGAATATTTAAACTAATAATACTGAGGACAAGATAGTTTGTACTTCATGAAACTGTCCATTCTAAAATTAAATGAGTAGCTTCTTCACTTACATAGAAAAAGAGCAATTTTCGTTTCACCAGCCATTGATGGCCCTTAAAAATCCCACTACTTCATTCATTAATATCTGTACTTTGTTAAATATTGGGATTCATGTAAAAGTTTCGTAAAGTGATCATATGAAAAAATAATCTCCCCTTTGCGTGCTATCGTTTGATAAGATCTTGCTTCGATACCTTCAATCATTTAAAATATATAAGGGATTTTATGAAAATTTCTTTCCGTTTTCTTCGCTGACGCGCGTGATACGGAACAAGGGCCTTACATACAACCCATTATCTCGAGATTGGTGATAGATAGCGACATCCTTCCAACTTCAAAGAATAATTCAATATTTTAGCTACATTTCATCCACAGCAACGTATGACCTATCATGCACCAAACGCAAATTCATAGCGACCTCTATTTTTCAATGCAAAATTTTCGGATTTCTTGTAGTACTATACTGAATCCGTTAATATCACAAGAACTATAACCACGAACAAAATAGTAGACAGATCTTCATGAAGCTGAAGAATGCAGCTATAAGATGTGCGAGAATCAAATTTTTTTACCGAGTAGTTTCTTTACAATCGTTTGATAAATAAAGTAGCTCGGCCGTGTTGTGCGTCTTGGCGTCCACTCAGCGAAGCCAGCCTGCACGTTTCCGCACCCCATCTTGCACCGTGTGAGAGAAACGCAGTGTGTTTCGGCCACATTCCTACTCGGCAGCCGACTGACGAGCGCGCCATCCTGGAAACTTCTCGCGAACCATGCTCCGTGTGAGAGTGGCTTTAGGTGCTGCCAGGCTGCCTCAATCAGGGATTGAAAGTACAATTAAAAAAAATGGCATGAAAGGATTACTACTTGGGATTCAGACTGGGTTTTAGCCATTCCCAAATTTATTTACTCTGTACCTAGTTGTGAAGGAATTCGAGGAGAAATTTGCAGCAGGAATTAAATTTCAGGGAGGAGAAATAAAAACTTTGCGGTATGCCGGTGACCTGATACTGTTAGAACATTGAACTGTATGGAGAGTGTCCTGAAAGGAACGAATTAGATGAACATTAACAAAAGGAAGACAGAAGGAATGGAGTTTCAAAAAATCTTGAGATGCTGAAGCAATTAGATTGGGTCATGAGCCAATAAAAGCAGTAGATGACTTTCTTTATTTGGGTAGCACAGACAGTCAAAGTAAGGAAGATACAAAATGTAGAAAGTGTGAGCGAAGAAAAACATTTCTGAGGAAGCGATATTTGTTGACATCTAATATTAATTTAAATGTTGAAAGTCCTATGTGAAAGAATTTGTGTAGAGTGTAGCATTGAACGGGAGTGAAACGTACAGAATAAAGATTTCACACAGATAGACAATAGAAGGTTTCTAAATATGGTGCTACTGGCGAATGCTGAAACTTAGGTGGTTCGGTGGCTAACTAATGAGGAGGTGATGAACAGGAATTGGGGAGAAAAGACGTTTTTGACATATGTTGACTAAGAGAAGGAATAGATCGGTGGGACATATTCTGAGACATCATACGATAGTTAATTTAGTATTGAGGGACGTGTGTGGGGTTAAAATAGCTGAGGGAGAGCGAGATATGAAAACAGTAAGCAGAATCAAGTGGGTGTGGGTTGCCGTTCTTATGAGGAGATGGACAGGCTTGTTTAGGATACAGTAGGCTGGAGAGCTGCAGTTTCCGGACTGAAGTCCAGAAGAACACCAAAATATACTCTGCAATGCTCCACTTTCTGAATGACTCTTCTTCTACTTTAATGCCACATAATCAAATTTATTTGCTTCCGAATATTTATAGTAGACGCTCTTTTTCTACCAAGTAGCAGTGCATTATGGGACACAATCATCAGTAGAGCGCAAATACTTTCTTCATGCACAGTTACTAGAAGTTATTGTGCGGTAATGAAACCTTAATTAACCAGAATGCATTGTTCATGCGTTTTTGCAAAGCTGTAAGTGCAATCTCTGAATGAGCGTACAATAATAATAATAATATCGAGTGTCTAATTAGCCTGATGCCACTTCGACGACTTGCGTGTCCCTAACCAACCCCAGTTATCCAACCGGGAAAAGGGACCTACACCTTAACGTAGAATCCGAACCACGTGTCGCTTCTGGCGACTGCACACATCGTTGAGAGGTGAAAGATGGGTTAAAAGGCAGACTAAAAAAAATTAGAGGTCCGAGCAGGTTTCGACCCACGACCCTTCTGTTGACAGTCGAACGCCTTACTCCGAGACCACCAGGCTCGACTGATCGTATTGACAGTATTGTAGATGAAACACTAAATGTTGAAAACCAGATAGAATTTCTTGTTCTGTTTCATACTGTTGTCAAGACGAAAATATGTAAGTTAAACAACGGTTGGTAATAAGACGCTTTATCAGCTGAAAGTCGTATTTTATGGGTACTTGCAAATAGCACGGGCCGGCCGCGGAGACCGAGGGGACTGAGGCGCTCCAGTCACGGTCTGCATGGCCACTGCGGTCGGGGGTTCGAATCCCCCCTCGGGCATGGATATTTGTGCCGTCCTTAGTAGTAGGTAGTTCATAAGTAGTTTGTAAGTTTAGGGACTGATGACCCCGTAGTTAAGTGCCATAAGCTATACAAACATTTGAACGTTTTTTCTATTCAAAAAATTCCGGAAACAATGTCTAAAAACTCTTTGCACGCTTACCTTTAAGTTATTGTGCGCGTGTCCATCAAAATAATCTTCTCCACAACTGATACATCCGTCCCAACGTTGTTTCCACTGCCGTAAGCAGTCTTCGTACATGTCTTGCTGAATAGTACGAAGGGCGTTTGCCAATTTTCACGTATCTCGTCGCCTTTCAACTGGGTTTCCAAATTTGGAAATATAAAGAATTATGCATGGGCTAGGTTCAAAGAGTACAGAGGAGGAACAAAAACAGTGATTCCGTGTTTGTGCAACAGTCATGCAACAATGGGATGTGTAGTGCCACTCCACCAGAAGTGGGAACACAGAATGAAGGAGGCGGTGGAGGGCCGCTATCCTATAACAAAGACCCCGCCGACTGCAGACACCGGGCAAATTGAAGATCACCGCGGCGGCCATTATGGTGGTAAACTTCCGCGCGAACTTTAAAAGTGCCTAAGACTCTTTTTATTAGAGGGTGTGTTCATTCGAGTTAAGTCGCGAAAACTATGTCCCATTTAAATATATAAGTAGAAAACACACTCTTTGAATATACACCAACTATCGGTTGTGTGTAAATTTATTATACGTACAGTGTTGAAATCGGCCAACAGCGTTTCTTCTTCCCTAACTTAACCGCATTATAAAATTTACGTTTTTGGCCTTCCAAGTGCAGCATATGAACGGAAATTATCGTCAAACATGTTTTTTGGCACTCTCTCAGTATATTCTACGATGGTGAAACTTTGTACAAACATTAATTTCGGAACAGTTTCAACACATGATAAAACTCTTCTGGGTATTATACCGCATCGTCAATATATCAAATATTTCACCGACGTTTCGGCCACTATTGCAATACTTTACGTCTTTGAGTGCCTGCTGTATTCTACAATATTTAGATATTTTATACCATCAAAAAATGAAACAAAGTTGCCTGAAATAGCTAATGTTAAAATTCGCCTGAGAAAATGAAATATCCCGTCAGATACATAACTGTAAAATAGCTTCTTACCTTATGAATACAGTAACCAGGCACTACCAAATACTTTTAAGAACACGAAGTACGCCATAACTTTTTCTTAATTAAGTCCACGTTACAGTAGCATTAGGGTATCTAGCACGAATATTAGCATTTTAATGCTGTAAGCCTAATACTTTACAGTAGCGTGAACCGCTCAAAAGTCAGCAACTGTCATCTAAGGGTTCAAGTTCACAATGTGCATTAAGTGTTGCTATGTGTCATTCATATATCCAAATACACACAGTTCTGCAAACCCCTTTCAGTTGTGATACCTATATGTAAGGCAGGTGATCTTTCAATTCCGTGTTACAAGTTGCTAGTATTAATTTCGTAAACAAAATTTCGAACTGCAGTGAGGCAACTGATCTCGTAACACCAATTGTTATTTTACACAATCAAGAAAGTTTTTGAACTTGCTGTCCACCAGTACTGCCTAAAGTAGCTCGTTTTTTAGAGTTACCAGTATTGTAAAAGCCTGTTATTTCTTTAATTTAATCCTGTATTGTCTTGACTGACAGGCTGTTAAGCAAGATTAACTAGAGAGATAGTTTTATTTACTGAACTTTTTACAATTACTTAACTTTTCTTGGCCTTTCTCACGGCGTCGTCTTCTGTACGATGCTATCTGTGCTGAGTCCTAGTGACTGCCGGGTTCGGAGTCGAGTTCGAATGGGCTTTTCCAGACGCATGTCTTCCTAGATATAGCCGCTTGTAGAGGGCGCGCTTCTAGGTTAATCCCTCCAGTAGTGATTGCCGGGCGTGTGATTGGCTGCGGTCGTCCGCCGCCTTCTGCACGATCGTTCTCGATCGTCTGGCGCTGACTTTACGCCACGACAATCACGATTATACCCTGGGATCCCAAAAGAAAGTGGCCATCACCATTCCAGCTGACAAAACAGTCCACCTTCTTTGGTGTACTCTCCCCACTCCTCGTCCATTGTTTGTATTGTTGTTTTCTCTCTGGAGTGTAATGGTGGATCCAAGTATCATCCACAGTTACGAATCTGCGCAAAAACTCCTGTGGATTGCGCCTGAACAGTGTCATAGTTTCAGCAGAAATGTTCCTTCGTTTCCGTTTTCGGTCCAAAGTGAGCAGGCGCGGCACCCATCGCGCACAGAGCTTCTTCAGGGCCAGATTTGCGTGAAGGGTGTGATGCACTCGTTTATTTGAGATGCCAAAATGTTAGCTTCTTCGTTAACTTTTAATTTCGATCTTCCATTACACAACATTCACCGTATCGGTGGTTTCCTGTGTGGTGGCTTCAACGAGGGTGCTCCATCTTACGTGAATCACCGACCAAGTTTGAACTCAGTGATCCAAAACCGAATGGTCTTCAATGTTGGAGCAAAACCCTCATAGACGTCTTGCAACTCGAATTCGATCTGTGCAGCTGTCCAACGCTTCAAATTAAAATGTTTAATGAGCCCGTGAAATTCGTTTAACACCGTTCTCTGGAACTAACTATGCAACGACCCTACAGGTAGTAGGGCTACTCGAATTCCTGAGACATATAAATGGGAAGGCAGTATTCGTTTATATATATATATATATATATATATATATATATATATATATATATATATATATATATATATATATACTGCAGTAGCAGTATAATACACGATTTATCTCCTAACAACACACCTATGTACCTGACGCTTACCACTATAATGGCGGCCGGCCAAAGGTCCGAATTATCCCGCGACAGCAGCGCCGTTAGGGAGTCTAGTTCTGTTTTACAGGGTCTTTGTCTATATCAGACAGCGGCCCCTCTCCCTCCACACTGACATCGAGTACAGAGTTCCACCTACAAGGAAACTACAAGAGCGTCGTTCAATTCTGAGTACGGCCCCACTTGTGTGAAGTCCACGCCGCGGTCTACACCGCGACTCCAGGTAGAAAGTGGGGAGAGGCTTCGCTAGCTGTTGCTGATAGTAACAACAGATAGTCAGGAGGTCCAACCGACCATAAGCATACAGAACTGTACAAATGTCTTGGACAGAATTTTCATCTCTTGGGTATTACCAAAATGTTGTATGTCATCTCATTAATAAATTGTGTTGTACTAAAGTATCTGGTATGATTTTAGCTTCCCAAGTAGGCAGTCCTATGGTGATAACAGGATGAAGGCGCGGGTGCGTTGTCGTGATGCAGCAGCCATGAATTGACTAGCCACATTTCAGGCCGTTTCCGTACCTCATGATTTCATGTCATGATTCAACTAAAATGGCACAGCCTTCTGCAGTATCTCGACCAGTCAGTCTGTACAATTTCCTTGTCGTCCGTTACATGAGCGTCGTCGACAGATTAAGAAGGGCGTCCTGAGGCAGGGCCACCTTTAACTTCCGCCCGGCCATTTTTCATCTATATCTGCATCTACATTCAAATCACATTTAAGTCCCTGGCAGAGGGTTCATCG
The DNA here is from genome assembly GCA_026315105.1 of Locusta migratoria. NCBI lineage: Eukaryota > Metazoa > Arthropoda > Insecta > Orthoptera > Acrididae > Locusta > Locusta migratoria. The sequence goes on from CM048745.1 coordinate 39,832,810, forward strand.
AACGATGTTTATACTATTTCTCTCGCATTGCATTCTCGAATACCGCGCGGGAAGAAAGAACACCTGAATCTCTCCGTTCGAGCTCTGATTTATCGTATTTTATTCTGATGATCGTTTCTACCTATGTAAGTGGGAGTCAACACTTTCGCACTCGGAGGAGAGGAGGAGGAGAACAGCCCGCGTGAACCATTCCGAACAGCGAGTACGGCTTAATTACTGGTCACCGTAGACTTTCTGCATCATTTAGTTTGTCACTAAAGATTTTCTTGAGTTTCACGAAAAATTCAATGCAAATGCGTTGCTCCTCTAACTCTGCCAATTCGAAAACTGTGTGATAGAGCGTTCTACTCAGCGCAACAGCGAACAACAACTGACAGGCATATAATAGTGAAACGTACAGGAACTACACATTCAGAAAAGGCTTGCTAACGAACGCCAACCGCATTTAGCTCCAACACTTCATTGGCGCGAAATTACGAGTGCTGCGGAAATTTTTGAACAGACTTCGTACATGAAAATATCGACTGTATTAATAAAATCTTGTCCTATTACGAGCTGCGTCAAATAATTCACTGCCCACGAGCTTTCGGCAGAGATCTCCTCTGCCATTGTCAAGCGGACGACTGTCAATTCGAGGGTGCTGCCGTGTTTTACATAGCCGCGCCGCCGCCAGTGACGTCACTGGTGCCCAGTTTCTTGCCCATATAGGGCAATGTTTTGGACGTGCGTACGTCACGCCCGCTTCAACTCCGGAATTACACGTTCCCAAGCAATACTAAGCTGCAAACCACCGTCTTTATTGAAGCTGTTTTCAGAAATTTTGATTATTGCCTCATTTATCACGCTGTCTCGTGGGAAGCAATTTAGTGTGAGTTTTGCAATGGGAGTTGACGAGGGCGCGGCGTACGCACTACCAAAACGTTGCCGTATATGGTCAAGAACTGGGCACCAGTGACGTCACTGAAAGCGGCGCAGGTATATAAGCACGGTACCGGGCTCGTAACGACAGTTATCCTCTTGACAATGGCAGAGGAAGTCTTTGTAACTCGAGAAGATTTTATTAATGGATATCGCCGGGAAAACATGCGCTCAAACATAATATCGACTCTGTTCGACAGCAAAGCGTTGGTGTTATGTGACTTGAAGAACAACTTGTTTATTCCGACTGCAATGATAGTTATCAGAGCGTTTCACGCTGGTTTCGTACTAACTGTCCGGAGTTTTTCGGAGCACCGTATCTTTTATTAGGACGCCTGGTAACGAGGATCTCTGCAAGACGGCGAACTTGGCGCAAAGTTTCTCATTAAGAGGCCGGGAAGGCGCCCGGGGCCATTGTTTGTACCTGCAAACATCCTCTTAATAACGCGCCGAAAGCGGCGCAACTTTTTAACTGGCTGCGCATATTGGACTCGGCCGTGCCTTCAACTTCTGCTACAGCGCTCCCGAGCTCCGTCCTAATATACTCGCGACTGCGGACGCCAAGATTCCTGCGTCATTATCTGACCCGGCTTATCTGCCCAACTGTTAAGTAGATTTACACCACCGCCGAGAAACTATCCTGCAAGGGTTCTGATTCTTATAACTACAGTTAATAGAAAATGATTAATTTTTTTCCTTTGAGTCAGAGAAGCTGAAAAAATTAAGGTTTATTTTATTTTATTTTTATTTGTTAATTACTCCTTGATTTGAGAGCTCTGATGCTCAAAACGGTGTAATAAATGAGTGAATATTAAGCCACAACAAATATGGAAATAGTTTACATAAGGGAAATGCAAGAAGTTCGAGGTGAATGGGTGGCATACTATTCATGTCGAAACACCTACAAGTCTGTAACAGAATTATTATACTAGAACTAACATGTGATTGCATTTTCACGCCATTTGGGTGCATAGATCCTGAGAAATCAGTACCGAGAACAACCACCTCTGGTCGTAATAACGGCCTTGATACGATGGAGCATTGAGTCAAACAGAGCTTGGATGGCATGTACAGGTACAGATTCCCATGCAGCTTCAACACGATACCACAGTTAATCAAGAGTAGTGACTGAAGTATTGTGACGAGCCAGTTGCTCGGTCACCATTGACCAGACGTCTTCAATTGGTAACAGATCTGGAGAATGTACTGGCCAGGGCAGCAGTCGAACATTTTCCGTATCCAGAAAGGCCAGTACAGGACTTGCAATATGCGGTCGTGCATTATCCTGCTGAAATGTAGGGTTTCGCAGGGATCCATTGAAGTGTAGAGCCTCGGGTCGTAACACATCTGAAATGTAACATTCACTGTTCAAAGTGCTGTCGATGCGAACAAGAGGTGACCGAGACATTTAACCAATTACACCCCATACCATCACGCTGGGTGATACGACAGGATGCCGATGACGAAATTCCAATGTGCTTTCACCGCGATGTCGCCAAACACAGATGTGGCAATCATGATACTGTAAACAGAACCTGGAGTCAACCGAAAAAATGACTTTTTGCCATTCGTGCACCCAGGTTCGTTGTTGCGTACACCAACGCAGGCGCTCCTGTCTGTGATGCAGCGTCAAGGGAAACCGCAGCCGTGGTCTCCGAGCTGATAGTCCATGCTGCTGCAAACGTCGTCGAACTGTTCGTGCAGATAGTTGTAATCTCCCAAACGTCCCTATCTGTTGATTTAGGGATCGAGACGTGTCTGCACGATCCGTTACAGCCATGCGGATGATGCCTTTCATCTCGACTGCTAGTGATACGAGGACGTTGGGATCCACCGATTCCATATTCTGCTAACAGTCATTGGATCGCGACCAACGCGAGCAGCAATGTCGCGATACGATAAACCGCAATCGCGATAGGCTACAATCCGACCTTTAGCAAGGAAACGTGATGGTACGCATTTCAGTCTCCTTCTGACACGAGGTGTCACAACAACGTTTCACCAGGCAACGCCGGTCTACTGCTGTTTGTGTATGAGAAATCGTTTGGAAACTTTTCTCGTGTCAACAAGTTGTAGATTTCGCCACCGACGCCAACCTTGTGTGGATGCTCTGAAAAGCTAATCATATATAAATCATAGCATCTTCTTCCTGTCGATTAAATTTCGCATAATGTAACACGACATCTTCGTGGTGTAGCAATTTTAATGGCCAAGAGTGTATATACTAGGGTGGTTTGATAAGTCTGGTAAATTTGTATGAAACAGCGGGTTGTTGGTAAGCGTAATATTTCCACAGATAGCCGCTGTTATTAGTTGATATTTGGCTGCCAGCTGAAATGGTCGCTGCATAGTTAGTTCCAGAGGATGGTGTTAAACGAATTTCGTGGGCTCATTAAACATTTTCATTTGAAGCGTTGGACAGCTGCACAGATAGAATTCGAGTTGGATGATGTCTATGAGGGTTTTGCTGCAACATTGAAGACCATTCAGTTTTGGATCAATGAGTTTAAACTTGGTCGGTGAAGCAAGTAAGATGGAGCACGCCCGTTGAATCCACCAAACAGAAAACCATCGATACGGTGAATGTTGTGGTAATGGAAGATCGAAAACGGCAACGAAGGAACATTTCTGCTCATAATATCACACTGTTCAGGCGCAATACAAGGAGTCTTTGCGCAGATTCCTAACTGTGGATGATACTTGGGTCCACCATTACACTCCAGAAAGCAAACAACAATCCAAACAATGGACGAAGAGTGGGGAGAGTACACCAAACAAGGTGGACTGTTTTGTCAGCAGGAATGGTGATGGCCACTGTCTTTTGGGATCCCAGGGTATAATCGTGATTGTCGTGGCGTAACGTCAGCGTCACACGCCAGACGATCGAGAACGAACGTGCAGAATCCAACGGTCGACCGGCAGCCAATCACACGCCGGCGGCGCGAATCCTGGAGGGAGTAACCTAGAAGCGCGCCCTCTACAAGCGGCTATATCTAGGTCGACATGTGTCTGGAAGAGCGCATTCGAACTCGGCTCCCAACTAGGCAGTCAGTGGGACTCAGCACAGCTAGCATCGTACAGAAGACGACGCCGTGAGAAAGGCCAAGAAAAGTAAAGTAATTGTGAAAAACTTGTATTATTAATCTGAATAGCACAGAACCTTTCCTGAAAGCTAAAAGTAGACCACTGTACGTAATAAACGCTTAATTCTGGTAGCAGGTACCTAAATAAGAGTTTACTGTTATAAAAATGCTTAATTTTAGCAGTGAAATTAGCAAAAGGTCCGTGTGAGCTACAGGCTACTCCCTGCTGCTAGTCCTTGTTCCCTGGCCCAAATTGAGAACTGACTTGGTTCAAATTACTCTAACAACAGGAAGTTAACGACACAGAGGGCCAATGTACATATCGACATCGGGCCCCACAGAGCTAGAAGGAATTTCCACAGCGTTTGTACACCGCCACATAATCACAAAAGGTTTGAATATACCAGGCCGTTAACAAACTGCAACTACTAACACATACAATGCGTTTATCTGTTGGAAATCACTGGATTGAAAAACTAGGACACATTTCCGCGCACGATCGGAAAAAAATATTCAAGAGTCTAAGTTAAACAGCTAGACAATGAATCGCTCCATCTCCATGGACATAAGAGCAGAACCATCATTACCTCACTATGATCACAGCACAAAGTGACCACTGAGCAGCCAGAAGGCTCGAAAACTACCGGAAACTGGGCAAAACCCACGAGAACAGCAGTGGTGGGGAGATAAAACCGCGAGACTCGCCCTGGAGAAGGTTCGTCGACTGGCTTGTAACCAAAGGGTGTAGATACCTCTTTGGTCGCATCAGCAGCATCAGCAGCATCGACGCTGAGCCTGAGAGAAACATGCAAAGCGAGCTATTACCACCCACATTCAGACAGCCATTAGATCCTCGCACATCCACTTAAGAGTAAAAGAAGTACACATTCTCACAGGAACGGTGGCGTAGCGGAAAAGCCATACTTATTGCCACATTCATAACCACAAGAATATATTATTAAAATAACTATATTATAGCAATATTTACTAACATTTCAGAAACTAATGTTTTAAAACATGAAATCAAAATGCTATTCCTCATGCCTTGAAACTAGTGGGGTTCTAGTTTTAACAAAATGCTAATCTAGCGATATCAAATAAATTATAATTTTATAAAAAATATATGGAAGACGACAGACGGTCGTCTTTCTAATCTATGCCGGGAACGATTAAACAGAGGCTGACCAGGACGACGAAACAGGCCATATTATGCTGCTCTGCTGGATCGTTTGAAACAGGAACTAAATGAAACGTGTCCAAGAATGGCACGGAAGGAAGTCCTGCTGCATTCGGTCCATGCTCCAGCCCACACAGCAGGTATCATAATGGCATACTTGCACGACATGGGATTCGAACTGGTTCCCCACCCACCGTATTCACCAGACTTGGCTCCGAGTGACTACATCTTATTCCCAAACTTGAAAATTTGGCTTGGTGGGAAGAAATTTTCAGCGAATGGAATATTGTCCGCCACTGTGACAGACTACTTTTGCAAAGTTTGACTCAGCATGCTTTACCGAGGGGTTGAAAAAATTGGAAAATCACTGGACTAAGTGTATAGCCTTGCAACGAGACTATGTCAAGAAATATTTTCCCCTAAAAACAATTTTTATTCTATTGTTATTACTCGACATTTCGCCTTGGGCTGTCTGTAACTGCACCGTTTAGGTTAAGGGTATATTATAACTAGCTGATAAATGCTCCTGTCGAAGCACAAAGAAGGCGAATATGTTCTCTGAAACAAAAGTGTGGAACCAGCTGCCTCAATCCTGATTCCGACTTCCTCACCAAAAAATTTTGGCATGCGAACGTATTCGCGCACATTTGTGCATAACTTTGTAAATGCTTTTGCCCAGTTAAGCCGTCATAGCAATGTCGTCTCACTGTCAGTGTCTATACATGTGTTTGTCCGTTCGTCTGCTGTTTTTCTATCTGCCGCTTTCTGTTTGTGTCAAACTTTCAATGTCTTCATCCCTTTCCCTCGCGATTCCTCACCGCTGTCTGTTTCTGCCACTTTCATCGTCTCTGTGCCCCACTGACGTTGTCCCATTTACTTTCTGTCCTGTTGCCAGTATCTTTTCTTTCTCACTTAGTGTCGGCTTTCATTGCCTTCAATCACGATTGTCTCCTTTACACATTTGTCCATGGGGATGGTTGGCTTGGGGTTTGACCTGAGGACTTGAAAACCTTAGCACGCGGGGTACTGGGGATGGGAAGAACTGGACAAATTGTTTCGTGCTATAGTATTGGAAAGCCGCATGATCATGTTTTATGTATGGTTTCCATTCGTCTCAGTTTCCCACTGTTTTCTCTTTTGCTCCAATTGCTACTATGTGCATCTGTCTTAGTTTTTTGTTGCCCTCTTCCTGACTTGCGACCTCGTATCGCTTCCCACTGCTGTTTTCAAGCTTATGCCTTTCTCCTGAACTGACACTTTTTCTGTTCCACCATATATGGCTCTATCAGCATGTTGCACAGTATCTGTTCCTACTCACATTCAGCCGAAAAAGACGCGAGTATGTTCGCATGCCAAACTTTTTGGTGAGGAATTCGCAATGAGTATTGAGGCAGCTGGTTCCACATATTCGCCTTTTCTGTGCTCCGGCAGGAGCATTTTTCAGCTGGTTCCCGTCTTTTTCCTGTTACATCAGAGTGTACTGCTTATATAATATGAAATCAGTGTTGAGTAAAATTGAATAGTATAATATTAGAACGCATCGTAAAATTTCGTTGATTTGACATGAATAGAAGTGCAGATTTGACAATGCACGCAGTTGGATCTTTTGACACAAAAAATTATGATTTATGTAGCGTATCGCGATAACGAATACACATTTCCAAAAAAAGGGAAACGGACTTTTCCAGATGAACACCTAACCAACATACACGTAATATTTTAGTCATTTCCTATTCCTCGCCGGCCGCGGTGGCCGAGGTGACTGAGGCGCTCCAGTCACGGTCAGCACGGCCACTACGGTCGGGGGTTCGAATCCCCCCTCGGGCATGGATATTCGTGCCGTCCTAGTTCGTAAGTAGTTCATAAGTAGTTTGTAAGTTTAGGGACTGATGACCCCGTAGTTAAGTCCCATAAGCTTAACAAACATTTGCACATTCCTATTCCTCAAGATACGTTACCTCACAATCAGAAATAGTGTTTTCGAACCTATTACAGTCGCGCGCTATCATTCACGGACCGATCTCTGTAGAACCACATAAGATATCTTTCTGCTCTAAACTTTAAATCAAATTTCGAAATGTTATCTATATTTCATACGAAGCTGTGTGTAACCTAAAATCAACCATACGAGAAGTCTATGCAATGTGTTTTTACCTCTGCAAACTCTTTAAATTATGTCGTAATAGTTCATTAAACCGGATGCTGCATATTAACTGTAAAGTAAACGAAAACAAAATCCACCCCTTCATTGACCGAAGACTTCAGTCCTTAACAAAAATCTTTTTTTTTTTTTTTTCGCCACGTACCTTTCTTCAAATCGCATGGAAAGTTTCACAGCTGTCCGATCGCCATCTTTCAGAACAATACGCACTTTTTTTAGCAATGCATCGCGGTCTTTCGGCCGTAGCTTGCTAACGGGTTAAGATTCACGAAAAGTGAATAATGCCGCTTATAGATACATGTCTACAGGATGTATTGTAAATATTTCAACAATTTTCTATGGTTAGTTATTTAGATATTTGCGATTCACGGTGCTAAAACGGATAAAAATCGGGTTTTGTGATTTTGTGCAAAACTATCTCGGTAACGGATAACGATATCGAAAAAATTTAAAAAGACCTCGACAATATCATCATAAAAACATATCGTAAGAATTTTGAAGATTTGCAATGAATAGAAAGTATCGAAGTGATCATCCCCAATATTCGTTGTTTCCTCTCTCTCTTTCTCTCTCTCTCTCTTTTTTTTTTTTTTTTTTTTTTTTTTTTTTTTTTTTTTTTTTTTTTTTGGAACCCAAAAGTCTTGTGTTTTATTAGATTTTCTCAGGAACCGCCAATGAATGAATGGTGCTTTTTAAGCAGTTTTAAGCCCACCATAGTATACACGTCCTGTAAAAAAGCCAACTGACTTGCTGAATTTTAATGGGCTCCAGGAAGTGTGTAACTTTGAAAATTTTGACGATGTACTGTATGATAGCTACAGTATACCCATTCTTCTAATATAGATATATATACACAAATGGTCACTAGGCCAAGATCCACACACATAACCTTCATCATTCTTCTGTAGCACCACATTTCAAAAGCCTCAATGCTCTTCCTGTCCGCACTGTTTATCGTCCATGTTTCACTCCCATACAAGGCAACACTCCATACAAATGCCTTCAAAAAGGACTCCCTTAGGCTTAAATCAATATTCGATGTTAACAAATTTCTCTTTTTCAAGAACTCTTTTCTACCCATTACCATTCTGCATTTTATATCCTCTGTACTGCGACCATCATTTGTTATTTTACTGCCCAAGTAACAGAACTCATCCACCTCCTTTATTGCTTCGTTACCTAATCTAATTCCTTCAGCACCACCTGATTTTCTTACACTGCACTCCATTACCCTAGTTTTTCTCTTGTTAATGTTCATCTTATATGCACCTTTCAGCACAATGTCCATTCCATTCAATTGCTCTTCCAGGTACCTTGCTATATCTGACATAATTACTATGTCGTCGGCAAAACGAAATGTTTTTAATTCTTCACTCTGAACTTTAATTCCTTCTCCAAATTTCTCCTTGCTTTCCTTTATAGCTTGCTCAATGTACAAATTGAACAACATTGGAGAAAGGCTACAACCCTGTCCTACTTCCTTTCCAACCACTGCATCCCTTTCATGCCCCTCAACTCTGACAACCGCTGTCTGGTTTTTGTACAACTTGTAAATAACCTTACGCTCCCTATATTATACTCCTGCTTGCTTCAAAACTTGAAATAGTTTATTCCAATCAACATTGTCAAAAGCCTTCTCCAAATCTACAAAAGCTAGAAATGTAGGTTTGCCTTTTCTTAATCTATCTTCTAGGATAAGCCGTGTCCCTACATTTCTCCTGAAACCAAACTGATCTTCCCCGAGGTCGGCTTCTACCAGCTTTTCCATCCCCAGTTCATAACCAACAAGTTATGGTCAGAGTCTATATCTGCCCCTGGGTATGTCCTACAGTTTAAAACCTGGTTCCGAAATCTATGTCTTACCATTATAAAATCTATCTGGTATCTCCCGGTGTCTCCTGGTCTCTTCCACGTACACAACCTTCTTTTGTGATTTTTAAACCAGGTGTTTTTGTTACAACTAAATTATGTTCCGTGCAAAATTCTACCAGGAGGCTTCCTCTTTCACTCCTTTTGCCCAGACCATATTCACCTACTATCTTCCCTTCCCTTCCTTGACCTACTACCGAATTCCAGTCTCCTATAACAATTAAGTTTTCCTCTCCCTTAATTGTCTGAATAATTTCCTTTAGCTCCTCGTATATTTCTTCGATCTCCTCATCATCGGCAGAGCTAGTTGGCATATAAACATGTACTACTGTTGTCGGTGTTGGCTTCGTATCTATCTTGACAATGATAATGCGATCACTGTGCTGGTCATAGTAGTTTACTCGCATTCCTATTTTCTTATTCATTATCAATCCTACTCCCGTGATACCCCTAATTGATTTTTTATTTATAATTCTGTACTCCCCTGACCAGAATTCCTGTTCATTCTGCCACCGAACTTCACTAATCCCCACTATATCTAACCTCAACCTATCCATTCCCCTTTTTAAATTTTCTAATTTTCCTATTCGATTAAAGGATCTAACATTCCACGCTCCGACCCGTAGAATGCCAGTATTATCTTTCCTGATGATCACATCCTCCTGAGTAGTCCCCGCCCGGAGATCCGAATGGGGGACTATTTTACCTCCGGAATATTTTACCCGAGAGGATGCCATCATCATATGTTCATACAGTAGAGCTGCATGTCCTCGGGAAAGGTAACGGCTGTAGTTTCCCCTTGCTTTCAGCCGTTCGTAGTAGCTGTGTGGCAAAGCCACATTAGCTGATGTTACAAGGCCAGCTCAGTCAATCATCCAGACTGTTGCCCCTGTAACTACTGAAAAGGCTGCTGCCCCTCTTCAGGAACCACACGTTTGTCTGGCCTCTCCACAGATACCCCTTCGCTGTTGTTGCACCTAAGGTACGGCTATCTGTATCGTTGAGGCACGCAAGCCACCCCACCTCGGCAATGTCTGTGGTTCATTGGATCAGACATAGGAGATATAAAAATAAAAAAGCTCGCATGCTTTGCTTACTTTCTTTCCATAATGTCACATGGTATAATATTTTGGGGTAACTCTTCAAGTCAAGCAAAAGTTTACAGGGGAAAAAGCGTGTATCACGTATTATTTGTGGTGTAAATTCACAGACAGCCTCTTCAAAAAACTGGTTATATTAACTACTGCTTCTCAGTATATTTATACCTTAATAAAATTTGTTGTAACTATATTCTTCAGTGTTATTTAGGTGAAGTAAGGACTTTGAAGCAGATCAAATTTCCTATTTTACCTAAGCTGATCCAGCTGACGAGCAAGAGAATGTCAAGACTACTGATGTGATTGCTTCAGACACACAGTAGTCATATTTCAGCAATCTCAGCTCGCATCACTCAATTGCAAATTGCGTTCCTTTATATACATGTATGATAATGTAATCATTTTCATGTAGTGACTTCTATATCAAATGATTATTAATTTAAAAGGCTATGAGAATCGGTACATAATTTGAGCTGTGAGGTTGTGGAGTAGATGACATTTAAGGATAATTTTTAACTTCATTTTAAAAATCACTCAGGAATTCACAAATAAAAGTTTCATCATTTAAACATTTGCTAAATAAACTATGGAAGAACATTGGTTAGGAGTGCGCTAGCGAGAAATCACATCAGCTGGTGATTGAGCTCAGTCCCCACAAGACCACGATCCTGGATATGCCACTGCTATCCAGCAGTGTGGCAAACTAGCACTAGTTTTTGTAGAACAGCTGCAAGTCTACATTTCACATCGTAAGTCAAAATACTAACACTTTCACTGAACTAGGGTCTGCAAAAAAAAAAAGGAAAAAGAAAAGAAAAAACTCGTTACAACATGTAATTTTTTTTTTTTTTTTAATTCTTTCTGGGCCCTATAGAATCGCATATTCGCACGCGCCGCGTACGAACATATTAAGCCGTTTTCATTCCCAATAATTTTATTGTTTTTATTGTCCGACGCGTTTCGGAGCTATTACTCAATTTTCGAGGACTTTAGTACTGTATCTTTGTGTTAAATCTGCTTCAGTTTTTCACCTGTATTTGTCGAGATGAAATTATCTCCTGCATTGCTGAAGTAACTTCCACATTTGCACATAAAATGTGTGGAATTATAGCTCCGCAACGCGTTGGACAATAAACACAATAAAAATTATTGTGACTGATACGGCTTATTATTATTATTATTATTATTATATACCCATAACCTAAATATTTATCCTATTTTTACAAGACTTATCAAACCGCCCTCGTGTATATATATATATCCAGTGTCACTATATTGTTTGTCCACGATGGATTCCGATTCTGCTCAACTGATCTTTACGGAATTTTGTACAATTGTTTGATTTGGTGGAACCTGAAAGACAGCACAGAATCGAGAGGATAACAGTTCCACACCAGCGCTAGATCTGCCTATCGAACGCCGCGTAATAGAAACTTTCGCGCAAGAAGCCATAATCCTAGGAAGAAAAAATATCCAAAACGCAAGAGCGATCCACCAAGTCTCACTCCCAATCACGTCATACCGGTACGAATCCGTCCCACGGCAGGATAACCGTGTGGTGTTATGAGCAACGCGTGGTCGCATGGTACCCGCTGCAGACCCTGCCACACGCGACGACTCCTCTCCCATACTAGGGTCGTGCTGCACCGCGCGTGCAGCGGCGCCGTGCCGTGCCGTGGAAGACAGCTCACGGTGTTCAGCCGTCAGGCTACTCAACAACCACCGACGAGCATCGGGTTACGGTTTGGCGGCATCCAGGGCACAGGATACATACTTACCAGTGTTGTGGGGAACACAGGCATAATCCCTGGCGTCATAGTGTGGACAGCCTAGGATACACGTTCAGTCGTGTTTCTGCAGAGTGCCACAAGTGCCGCACCTGCTAGCACTCTCGACACATCACCCTGGGACCATGTTCCAAGAGGAGACTGCGCGGTTACACGCGGCATGCGTCTCTAAGGGCAGCCTACAGCAGGGCGACCAGGTGTATACAAAAGAAGACAAACAGCTTCAAGGAAGAGGACAAAGTAAGGTAAAAGAGAACGCAAAATACAGACGTTCAAATCCAGCAAATAAGTCATTATTAATATATGAATCATACATAGCGGTGAGTTCAGACAGCCGATAAGACTGCGACTATACGTTTCTTTCACTGTGTAATCAATTCGGGTTTCAATTTTACTTGCGTCCTCGTCGATTGTTGTAATGTTGGCAACGAAACTTTGGCTGCACAAGGATATTATTTTAATCTACTAACTTGCGTAATAACATAATCTAAAGTAGTGTCAAATTCGTAAAAAATTGCTTCGTGTTCTTGAAGAGTTACAGTACATACTATTTTGAAGAAAGATTTCAAGGCTTTTAATTATGTAATTGTATATCAAACACACTGCTACACTAATGTACTATTTGTTCTCGATGTGCTTTTTCAATTCGTGATTAGTTAGCAGTTTTGGAATATTACCCGTAAAACATAATCATGTTCACAACACTGAACTGTTTATAAAGCTAAGAAACTAACAACGATTGACCTCCCATCATTCAGGTGTAACAACAGCCGTCGACATGAAACTGCAGTTTAACCTTTCGGAAACAAATAAATAGTTATACTGTCGTGGTTTCATTTCATGGTTTCTTAGTTATTCAGCCCGTCGAGCTATTTCTTTCCTTTATTGGTCGCTGAGGCGTAAGTTCCAGCTCCACTTATTTACCATTCTGCGTCACATTAATTTCTCCATTATCCGAAGGCAGAACATTTTCAAAAATTAACACCGAAGTATTTGCAGCTCCGCTTAGGCATGAAGCTCACTCGATTAGAATGAACATTAATTTACACTCACAAGCCCCACGTGCACGACATGTAAGCTATAATGTCAACTGTTAAGAGGCGATAACGTGAATGCGGAAATAAAGAGATGACGCGGAATTTTTTAATAACTGATATTTCCAGAATGAAACTTCACTCTGCAGCGGAGTGTGCGCTGCCTATCTTGTTAATGATTACTTCCAAAAATGACAAATAATTCACATGCATTAAATGAGAATGATGAAAGGATGCCTGAAATAACTTATGAAAATTCATCGTAATGATGGTTTAGGATCAGCAACTGGAAATATTTTGTAAAACAATTCATTCTGTCCGTCGCAGTTGCATAATTGTGAAGTCAGTGACTAGTTTCGGACTCTATCGTCCATTGTCAAACCATTAGCCGTTTTCAAACCGTGATAATCCAATGCAAGTTACAAATGACTGCTAAAATCTTGTACATTATCCTCTGTCGATACATATCACTAGGAACATTAAAATTTAAAATGGCAGTTAAAACTGGTGATGTTCAAATGTTTGTTAAGCTTAAGGGACTTAACTACGGGGTCTTCAGTCCCTAAACTTACAAACTACTTATGAACTAGCTACAACTAAGGACGACACAAATATCCATGCCCGAGGGGGGATTCGAACCCCCGACCGTAGTGGCCGTGCAGACCGTGACTGGAGCGCCACAGTCTTTTCGGCCACCGCGGCCGGCAAAACTGGTGATACATCCACGGGTCTACAGCGGTAGAGTACACCAAACTACCAAAAAATGAGGAAGGTGGTGTAGAAAAAGAATGTTTATTCAAAGAAACCCTATTGAAAGAAGCCACGGACGTCTGTGGAGAAACAAGTGTCACACCAAAGCAGAAGGAAACACCTTGGTGGAATGATCGGGTGAGGAGATCAGTAAAGGATAGGAATATACTAAAAAGGAAATTAGACCATGAAAAACACAAAACAAATGCTAGACGAAATGAGGTAACAATTGAGCATCTAGCACAGGAATACCGCAGAAAGAAACTAGCTGTAAAAAGAATTACCCAGGAAGAAAAGAAGAAGGACTTTACCATAAGGATAGAAGAAGACTGTCGGGGCAGTAGAAAATTACTATACAAATTACTAAAGAACAAACGAAATGAATATGTAAATATGCTTGTACTGGAAACAGATGATGGTAACTTAATACAAACAGAGGAGGGGGTCAGGGATGAAATGAAGAAGCACTTCAGCTTGCTGCTAAATGGAGTTGAGGACAACACCGCCATAAATGTCTGTAGAGTTATTAATGAAACCAGACCAATGAACACCCATTAACACGTCATGAGTAGAAACAGCATTAAAGAGCACGCGGAATGGAAAGTCAACAGGCTTTGATGAGCTCAGCTCAGACATGATAAAGGCAGCAGGAACAACAGGCTCAAATTGGCTGCACAGAGCGTTATCAGTGATTTGCGAAGAAAATAAAATACCAGAAGATTGAACTAAAGAAGTCATTATCCCTCTGTTTAAAAAGGGCAATCAGCGAAAATGAGGAAACTACAGAGGCATCACGCTGCTGTTTCACACACTGAAGCTGTTAGAAAAGATCGTAGAAGTGAGACTTAGAAAGGTAGTCAAGCCCTTGCTTGAAGAAGAACAACATGGATTCAGGAAAGACCGAGGTACTATGGATCTTATTTTTGCAACACGAATGCTAACAGAAAATAAATCTTGTTACTATATTTGCAGACATCGAAAACGCTTATGATAATGTTTCTCAAAGCAAGATATGGGAATGTTTGGAAAACGTAAAGGTGCCAAAGTATCTAATTGATAAAGTCAAAATGGTATACCAAAAGTGTTACAGCTGTGTCCAGATAAGCAACGGACGATCAGAATGGTTCGAAACAAAGAGAGGCGTCCAGCGAGGAAGTGCCCAATCACCACTTCTATTTGTAATAAAATTATAAAATCTATCAAGAAAATAGACATCGAACCCAATGCCCTTGTTTTTGCCGATGATTTGATGGTATGGGGAGGAACAGAAGCTGAAGCACAGAGGAAACTGAATGATTGGAACAACACATTCAGAAATTTCGGACTAAAGATAAGTAAAACAAAGGCAGTAGAAATGACCATCAACAGGCAAGGAACAACATCAAATATATTTCTAGATGGGGTCAAAGTAGAATCTGTTTCTCATTTCAAATACCTAGGAAGCATGATCTCTAAAGACAATATCGTTAAGCAGGAAATACTCAGCAGAACACAGATAGCATCCAGTTTTTACAGACAAATAAGGAACCTTCTATGGGATGATAAAATGCCACAAAAAGCAAAAGCAACCATGTACCATACCTATGTCGTTCCAGTCCTTACATACGGCTTAGAAAAATGTACCCTACTAAACAAAGACCTCAGTAGAATTCAGGCAATGAAAATGAGATTCATTAGAACTGCTGGGGCCGATCGGTGTGTTCTCAGCTTTAGGTCAGGATGAGGCGTGGAACCTGGTGGAGCACCAAGGGACGCTAGTGAAACAGAATTATAGTTGACACATTTTATTCCGTAACATACGTAAGTTTCACTTATTTTTGGAAACATTTTTGTTTCTCTATTTTTGGGTTAACAGCACTCTATTTAAATTTATTAATAAAGAACAGTCTAGAATGCACTAATTTATTTCATTCAACTAGTTTCAGTCTTATTTAGTTGAATGAAATAAATTAGTGCATTCTAGACTGTTCTTTATTAACATACATAAGTTTGATGTAGGCGCTAGCTCGACAGGAGCTAGAGCAGTAGGTGGCGTCGCCTTCGAGCTGCAACCTGGGTGTTTCGTATGATGGTAGTGCCCGCGCCGCGCCGCGATGCCGAGAAGCGATACAAAGACTTATTGTGAAGTGCTCTATCCCTTCACAAGGCTATACAGCGGCCAGTGGATCCACGCAGGGACCCTTCTGAAGTCGGATGTCGTGCTGGTTCCCGACTCGGGACACCGGCTGGCCGGATTAGCACCAGACTGCTAACTCGAATACAGGAACATTGGCCTTTAGCGCAGAGGTGCCTTCAGGCAGCCGCTATAGAGGTGTGAAGTCGTCATCAAAGCGGATCACCATCTTCCCAGATGATGATCAAAATATCCACGGGTGTACTGCCGGTCTATAGTGTCCAACGGGCACAATATTTCGGCGATCATACATGTCGCCATCATCGGGTGAACTGACGGACTGAGCTCCTGGAAACGCGCCGGCACGGAGATCCGCACGCTACGGTTGCTCGAAGGGAACTGGATTCTAGCCCGGTAGCGGGCCATTAATGGCCCGCTACCGGGCTAGAACCGAGTTCCCTACGAGCAGCCGTAGCTTGCGGATCTCCGTGCCGGCGCGTTTCCAGGAGCTCAGTCCGTCAGTTCACCTGATGTTGGCGACATGTATGATCGCCGAAATATTGTGCCCGTTGGACACTATAGACCGGCAGTACACCCTTGGATATTTTGATCATCAAATACGCCGGGAGAAACTGAAAAATCACTTCCCAGATGATGTTTAGTGTGAAGTATGGCCTCGACCAGACTTCTTCTCTCAGCTGAGCACAACGATTAGGCCAGGGAATTGACGACTACCTCCTGAGCATCGTCGATTCAGAAGGCCAAGTGGCCGCTACTTCCAAATGTGGGAGTATTTATACATAAAATTGGCTGAAGCTATAACGTATGAAACGGTTTGCATGTGTTCCCTTTGAAAATGCAGTGTTCGCCCGATGTGTTTTTACCTCTGACGCATCCGCGGTCTTATTCACTCTTGTGACAGAGTTACGTGTAGTTGTGAAATGTTTACTAGCTGCGTCTCTGTCTGACAGCCATTTCACTCACACACAGTTCGCTGGCGGTAGGCTTTCCAACTTGCCGACGCAGCGGCTGCCGTCATCACGCAAGGCATTTTCTGCTACCGGCTACTGCCCTTATTCCGTCTTGCTAAAGTGATCAAACCAAAATCTTAACACATTTACCTGTCACAATGTTGGCGGCGTAGCAGATCTATGAATCAAACAACCCGACAGGATAAAATTAGGAATGAGGTGAATAGAAAAGTAGCTGGTATTGAGGTTCCTCTCACCAGCATCACAAGGAAACGTAGGATTCTGTGGTATGGGCACTTAATGAGAATAGTGAAAGATTTGCTAAAAAGTATTTCAACCTCAAACTCATAGGACGAAGACCAAGGAAACGCTGGATAGAGACTGTCAGATCAGATGTGGAGGAGAAAAGACGCAAATGGGAAGACATTCTGGAACAGGAGATGTATGAAGACAGGAGGAGATGGCGAGCGCTTGTACACCACACCCGGGAAACTGGAGTTTTAAAATGATGATGATGAACTGTCATTCTTCATCAAATTTTACAATTTCAAAATTGTCCACAATACAACAAAGTGTATCCTTCAATAACTCCATATTAACTGAAAACACACTACCTTTCAATAGTTACTGTTGACTCGAAAGCACACTGTGACATAAGGCGATATTCAACGAAAACCAAATGTGATGTTGGACGAAACGGGAGCCATGCGAAATTTGAACGCGAACGTCATAGCGACGTTTAATTCATCGCTTTAATCACGTGTTTGCGTTAAGAACTCATGCACTTTTAGAAGATCTGCGCGTTGATTTTGGTTATGAATATACAATATTCACAGCAGGCACGATCTGATTTAAGAAAACATAATTGTCATCCTCCGGAAGGAATGTGAACAAAAGACTAAAGAAAAAGTTACGACTAGAACCTTTTATTTATTTTATTGTACATTGTACAGTTACATTAAGTTGGATGTACATCGTCGATATAAGACCCCGGCAGTTACACAGCAATGTAAAGCACAAAATAAATGAATAAAATAAAAATATATGTAACTCGTTGATTGCAACACATGATACATAAGTTACATCTTTTTTATTTCTATTTCTATGCCTAATCGCTTAAGGATTTATTGCCCATCCATCACGCACGAAACAAACAAACGCGGATTTGCAATGTTCACTCAGTGTTCATTCGGCTTGTAAATCCGTCCACTATTGGAGGATGCACGCCTCGGACCGAACGAGGCTTCGGACAGTGAGATAGCGCTACAAACCTTTGCGTGTTTCAGGCAATACCGCCTGCTATTCAACACGGAAATGGCCGGCCGCGGTGGCCGAGGGGACTGAGGCGCTCCAGTCACGGCCTGCACGGCAACTACGGTCGGGGGTTCGAATCCCCCCTCGGACATGAATATTTGTGCCGTCCTTAGGATTAGCTAGTTCATAAGTAGTTTGTAAGTTTAGGGACTGATGACCTCGTGGTTGAGTCCCATAATCTATAAAAAAAGATAAAGATATAACACGGAAATGGAAACACGCGGCCGGGACAAGGAGAGGGGCGCTGGCGCGTCGTGAATACCGCATGGACTGCTGTCCAGCAGGTGTTTACCAACACTAAAGGAAGCTGAAGCTAACGGGGTGACGACAACGACGAATCTCATGCTTCTTTGTCTGAAATGATTGTTGAGGGTCGCTTCCGAGGATTTATTTTTCAGGTGGGCATAATTTTTTTTCTTCATTTACGTATGTAAAGTATACACTCTTCCTTGTATGGAGAAATACGAGGCATCAAGGACAATTTATTTCTTACACATTGCCTCTCCAATTCCCGATGTGCTCCATGTTGTGTTTAAAAAAAAGTAAATACAGATTTTTATCAGTAGGTTTACTATGTACTTTTTGTCCTAATGTGCCATCAGTTTTATGGTAAACAAGGAGAAAGGAAGGCTGCCTCATATTCTATTTGCATATTACATATCATACTAGCGTCGGTGGAATTTAAATGGTCAAGAAATTGATTTCACTCATCTTCCCATGAGTCCATACTACATACTTATCGTCCACGTATCTCCAGAAGACTGTTGGTTTACAACTTACGGTACCCAATTCTTTGTCCTCGAAGTCTTCCATAAATGAGTTAGTCATCAGAGGGGGAGAGGGTTCTTACCACGGCAATAAAATTCACCATTAAACTGAAAATGAAATGACCGCAGTACATACTCCGAACAGTCTGTGATGTCTTTGTTAAAGTGTTGGCCTATAATATACAGAGAATCTACAAAAGGTACCTTGGTACATAATGGTACTACGTCAGAACTCACCGACACATCCGTACTATTAAGCCATATGTTGTTAAGTCTGGAATAAAATCGGTGGAATGGTGAATATGGTGACAGAATTTACCAAATAATGGTTTTAATAGAATATATTGGTGAACCAATACTGCCTGTTCTTGGTCGTATAAGCAGACTCTGTAGACGCTCGATCTTATCCATTTTATGTACTTCAGGGAGCCCATAAAATCTTTCTTACCACACCTCACACTTTTAAACCTCTTACAACTTCCTTTCCAGCGATGAATCATTCAGCAAGGCAGCAGTTCTTCTTGTCACCTTTCCAGGTGGATCTTTTTGATCTTCAGGTACGTACCCGAACTTAGTAAACTACGAATCTTTACATTATAAACTTCCGGTTCAGTTGCCTTTATGAGCACCTAGGACGACAGTGTCAGTATACTCGCGGAGTTTTTCGTATGGGTAACCTCGCTTGCTTGGAAATATTACGTATTTCATAATTTCTCGGCAACTTTCATGTCTCATTTCTTCATAAGAATACTGGTTGGACAGCTTATTCAATGGCACTCATGAATGATGGCATCAGCAAAGTCTTTGTAGTGGGGGTCAGAATTTAGCCCTTTACTTAAGACAGGCACTGTAGTTTTGTGCAGATGTTTTCCTGTTAAATTTTTAACAGGGGGTCAAACAACAGAAGGTTTCTAAAGAGACTGGTCTAAAGCTATACTTCATGAAGGCAGTAAGACTTGGCCCATGACTTATCACTAACCCAGTTCCACGAGTCAGCAGATGAAACAGGTGCTATCATTAAAAGCAGTCGATACAGATCTTCAGAAAGACTACCCAAATTTCTACAAGTAAAGCGGATCCTTTCATTAACAATAGCAGGACCAACCTTACGTAAATTTGCAGTGTTCTTGACAAAGTGTACCAATCTCGCAAATTCTGGAGCAATTTCCTGGTCCCGGCACTTCAGTAAGGACTTCAAGAAACTCACTAGTCTTGTTCTTGTTTGTCGTCATTTGTCGACTGCCGGACGATGCGCAGCCGAAGTATTCGTCGATGGACTTCAATTTGTGCGGCTGCACGTTAGAAATTTATTGGATTAGTCTTTACGCCACGAAAAGCTGAAAATGCACGTTAAGTGAATAATTTATACCAGCTAAATCCGGCCACGCTTCGCTGTGGCTCAGTCTGATATGAAATCAGCGGTACGGTAAATGAAAGTATTTTTGGAAGCTCAGACGCACCGCGAAAATACGTCAGTCAAATCAATGTTCTGCTTTGGGTTGATGTAGCTGTTCAGAATGAAAAGAAAGTTAGAAAAATATATTTCGTCATAAAAATGGTTTTTTTTTCTTGTGGTATGTTTACCATAAAACCGGAACGGTACAGAGAGCAGATGTTGGTAGCTCTTCCATTTTCGAAGTTCTCTTACGACAACAGTTGGAGATTTTAATGGGTGACAGGAAATTTGTTGTTTGTCAGTTTTCTGGAGAAACAAACATATTGACGTTTTACCGACCATAGGGCTTGTGACGTATTCTTGCTCTTGAGAAAAGCTATGGTTTCTGACATGTTGTCCACCTCCTCCCCACCCAACCGCTTGCCATCTCCTTCTCGCTCACTATCTACCTTCTTCTTCTCCTCCTCCTCTCAATTCATACTCGGTCCTGGCCATCTGCTCTTTCCTTTTGTCTTCCATCTCTCAGTTCATTTCAAATTTCCCTAGTCGTATATATTCAAAGCCACGACATTATAATTTTGAGGTGACGGTGGAAGTTAACCACAACGTTAACCTTGCAGAAATGTAAACGAAATAACGACAGCATAAAAAAATTATTTACAGATTTCATTATTGCAACGTTTTGATTTTCACTGCTGACAGACCTAATAGTTGTGAGATCCGTTGCACGGTATGTGTTTGTTTCTGCAAATGAAACTGAAACGGAAGCAGCCCTAGAATTCAATGTCAGGAAATGTCGTTAATTTCTTGTGGCATGTTTACCATAAAACCGGAACGGTACATAGAGCAGATGTAGGTAGCTCTTCAATTTTCGAAGTTCTCTTACAACAGTTGGAGATTTTAATGGGTGACAGGAAAGATGACATCAGTGTTACAAGTAAGAAGACTTTTACTTCCTATTACCACCTTTAACAGCAATGTACACATAGCGTTTTAATTTTATCCACATCTGTGGTAAGCACGTTTCAAAAAATCGTAAAATTAATATTAAAATATACTACTTCAATTCTCGTGTTCCATATTTATATAACGTCGTATGGTGTCCGTTACTTTTCTTCTGTGCGCATGCACACCAGGTCCGTACTCTTACGAGAATCGTCGACATGCCGTGAGTACTGAGTGTGGACGGTGAGCCTCCCGCGCCAGGGGTTCGAATCCTACCCCAGGCTTGGATGTGTGTGTGTTGTTCTTAGGTTAGTTTAACTTAGTTTAAGTAGTTTGTAAGTCTAGGGTCCCATAGAATTACAAACATTTGAACATTTGAGATGACGAGCAAGACAGGCTGCGGCGCGGACGTGACGTCACGTGATGACAGTAGTCTGAGCTGACTGGCTGGCCGCCACGAGGCAGTGGGCCGTGCCCCAGCGCGCGGCCCCGCTTCTGCTGGCCTCGGGCACTTACTTTATTGTAGTTTTAATCTAATGACTTAGCCTACATAATTCTTAAGTTAGTGAACTGCTTACTGTATTTTGGAACTGTTCGTGGAAAACTTGTTTTTTTCTTTTTTTTAATTCCTTATTCTTTTATTATACTATAACCCATCAGCAGTAACAAAATGGGTCGTAATTTGCTACTTTTGTTACAGTGGCATTACTACTTTTCTACTTTACAATCTATGTCTACATGACTGGTTGTGTTGTTTTGTGCTGTGTCGTGCAGGGTGTGCTTGTGTTGTTGTGTGGAAGTCGCTACTAATCCTAAGTTTCCCATGTGTCTTCTGTGTGTTGGGTGCTAATGTCAATTTGGTCTTTTGAAACCATGAGGCCAGAACACTAATTGCTCTTACTGTTTTGGGTTCAAGTTCCTCGCGGCCATTATCGCCGACCATCAGGAGGAGGTCGTCAGCGAAGGCAAACTCTAGTACATCTTGGCTGTTCTGTAGTTTGTATAACAGTAGCTCCATATTGATATCCCAAAATAGTGGCCTCAGAACAGAGCCCTGTGGACACCCCTCAGTCACTCCTTTGCTGACTTCCCCACTAGGGGATAATAGCCTGACCTCCCTTCCAACACAGTAGTCCCTCAGACAACCATAAAGTGGCCCTGGACACTCCAACTCTCGAGTGAGTGTCTAAAGCACAGTACAGTGAGTGTCTAAAGCAAAGGAAATTCCCTTCGCCAGGGAAAAAGCAAATGTTGTGATCATCAGCAAGGGGCCTGATAAGGACGCAAGGCCTACACGCCCATCTGTCTGACAGACGTGCTCGGCAAGCTGCTTGAGAGAATGCTGGCTGACAGGCTGGAAGCACATCGTGTTTTGTGTGGGGTGAGCGACAGATAGTTCGGCTTCCGACAGGGGCGATCAGCGTGTGACGCAGTTGCCCTGGCGGCCGAGGTCTGCATCACAACTCCACACAAACACGTGTTCGGCATCATGAAGGTCATCAGCGGTGCCTTTGACAACTTCTGGTGGAGAAACTGTTTGTATTATTTTCTGCATTGTTGCCTTGTTTTTATTCATTCAGGCCAACGGGCCGCCTGTAACGGTGGGCGGGGTCATTGGGGACTCGCAGGTATCTTAGGAGTGGATTGTCTGAACGTCGAGTGCGGGAATAGAATCGCCTGGCAGCTTACTGAAACCTCTCAACGACTAGTTTCTCCTGTGCCGTTTTGTGGATGTATTGGTGTGGAAGTCTGGTGGCACACGGAACACACTGCAGCTTTGTAATGTGGGTTGGAGCCGCATTGCCCCATATCTCATAGGCGTAGTTCTTAACTAGTGGAATGCATGTTCTTTAGAGATACAATCCACTGGATATTGAGAGTGTTGAATGCCAGCTCGTTGAGAGGTCTTCCTGTGGACATTGCTGGCGTCGTCTTTCCACTTGCTCTTGGAGTCGTTGATCACTCCGAGGTACGTTGCTATCCTGGCTGCCCAAAGAGGATGAAGATTGGCATTTCAGGTGGTGAGAATCATCGCTTTGGATTCTGTGGCGTTGTAAGCCACTCTGGAGTCACTTGTGCCAGCGGCCAGTCAGTCAGCTAGTGGTCGCGCTAGCTCCTACCTGCCTTAATCACGTGACGTGACGTAAACGCCATGCTCCGCCTTTCTCATCGGCCTCGTGTCGAGGATCTGCATGTGATGGGAGCCGTGCTAGACGTCGAACCATTTTAGCTCATTCTGCCGATGACAGTATATCAGGACCTTGTTTTTCTAGTGTATGTGTACTTTACAATTAAATTTATTCGTAATTGTAATTTAGAGGTATATAGGCTATGTTGAATTTACGTCCTGTTGATTTTACTTATTTACAGTGTAAATGAAGTTTAACGGATTTCTTTTCACCTCATATGGACGATTTCACACTTTTCATTGTTTAGGGTCAAATGTTTAGTTTCGCGCCATGCAGATATCTAAATCGTTTCGCATTTGCTTTGGATCTTCTGGTGACTCTACTAACTTATAAACATCTGCCACGAGCAGCTGCTCAGATTGCCCCTAAATAGTTTACAAAGGTAAGTAACATAGGGTTCTATAACACTTCCATCGGAAACCCCAGAAAACAGCTCCGTTTTAGTATATAACGTCCTGTCAATTACTACGTACTGTGCCCTTTCCGAAAAAAAATCAAAAATCCAATTGCACAACTGTGGCGATATTTCATAAGCGCGCAATTTGATTAGAAGACGCTTCTGAGATGCAATGTCAAAAGTATTCCGGAAATATAGAAATATGGCACCGATTTGAGATCACTTGTTGATAGCACTCATCACTTCATGTGAGTGAAGAACTACTTGTGTATCGCAAGAACAGTACTTCGTGAATCCGAGTTGACTATGAGTCAATAGGGCGTTCTCTTCGAGGTCGATCACATTATTCGAAAAAAAGTATATTTTCCAAAACACTGCCGTAAAACGAAGTCAATAAATTGGTCCTGTAATTTTACGGCTTAATACTATCGCCATTCTTGAATTTTGGAGTGAACTGTGCTGCTTTATAGTATAGCTAGGTATGGAGCTGGTGCACCAGGAAAAATACCTAATTGGAATAGTCTGGACCGGGAGACTCTCTTTACTTAGTAATTTTATTTGCTTCAATACTCCAATGATATACAGTGTGAGGTATTTAAAACTTTTTTTTTTTTTTTTTTTTTTTTTTTTTTTTTTTTTTTTTTGAATATTTGGAAAAATTCAAATCGGATTAAAGAAGTTGTAATAAAAGTTGTTCACACAAAGTTCACCATATGCACCATCTTGGAGGCAGGAGGTTGGGTAACTTTGAAATCTAAAATATAAACCACTATTTTTATTGCAGATTTGGATCCTACGTGAAAGAATTTGTAACTTTTCTAGAAACCATTTTTCTTGTTTCATAATATGGGTCTGAAATCGGCAGACAAAAATTTAAATGAAA
The DNA here is from genome assembly GCA_026315105.1 of Locusta migratoria. Classification (NCBI taxonomy): domain Eukaryota; kingdom Metazoa; phylum Arthropoda; class Insecta; order Orthoptera; family Acrididae; genus Locusta; species Locusta migratoria. The sequence continues at coordinate 39,857,661 of CM048745.1, forward strand.
ATTGTTGATAATCGATAATATCTCAAACAAATAAGCGTCGGAATCTTTGTCTTGCTTGAACACTTCCAGTTTCATCAAACACTTGGGCAATACTGCAGAAAATCATTGCAGAAGGAACATTTCTATCAGGGAACAGATCAGCATACCTTTGACGAGCTTCAACATTTCTAGAAGACTAAAAACACGAGAAAGTTATATATAGTCTCTTTGCAACCGTTAACATCGTGGATAAATTGCTTAGAAATGTATACAGTCCGAATCATTGGAGTAGCATGAACAGTCTGAACATAGACTGAAATCATGATCACAATCTGTGCTTCATTCGATTGTGAGAGGTGTCACGTGATAGCATTATCAAAAGTATCAAACACTGTACTTTGATTTTCCTAATCTGATGTGTATTTGTTTTAGACGTTACCGTTGTTCAACAACTTTCAATTCATTTTCATTTTTGCTGATTGCAGCGCCATGTATCAAAAACAAAAACAAAAACTCATACAGTAGTTACATTGTATAGTTTTGTATAGCCCCTAGCATAGACAACGTTTATGTACATATGAAGTCATATGTAGTAGTGTATACGATATCGAAATTTTATTTAAAATACAGCGCACAGCAATTTCTCAATGCGTTCTCGAGATACGGTTTTCATACCGGCATACGAACCACATTGTTTTCTCACTTCTGTGTAAGCGGAATTTTAGTTTTTATGAAATATGATACGAGTTTAAGAAACCCATTGTATTAAGAATTTTTATTTTACACATTGTATGGGTTTATATCATCTCTTGGTAAATAACTGAATTTATTTTTGTTATTCATCATATCACATGTATAAAATTAATAATTCTACGCTCATAGGAAATCAAATATTTAAAAAATCTGCAATCAACTCGCAGTTGAGAGGGCGGTGGTTTAATACGCATCCGGGCATCCAGAGTTAGCTTCGTATTAGGTAAAATCAAAGGTGATTGTTTCAACAGGACCATCGATTTCCTTCACTGCCGTATATAAACAATCCAAGCTTGAGGTTTGTTTTTAATGATAACGTTGTCGACCGGACTTAAATTCTATTCTTACATTCTTCCTTCCTACCCTTCCTTACAGATCCATGCAATATCTCTTATATAAATAGAAGATTCTGCAGTAACAAGGAAGAGAAAGGAACCAGCTGAAAAAAAGGTTTCTATAGAAGCAGACCAGGTAACTGCGGGAAGAAAAATTTTGCCACTTTCTTCCATCCCTTTAGCCACGTTTTAAAGATTCTTCATCAGTGGTAGACTGGCTTCACCATTCCAACCGCAAATAAATATATAGAGAGGAGCAAAAATTGACTAAATAGACACATCAGACTGTCAGAAAGAAAGAAAGAGAGAGTTTCAGTGCGAGAGAAAAAAGATAGACATAGACAATGGCAGACAGAGAGTAAATGTGGAATAGAGAGAGGCAAGGAAGATCGAGAGTGAGATATCTAGAGAGTGAAGTGGGAGATGCAGTTGGGAGGAGAAAGTAGCAATAGGAAAAATAGGAGCCACTGGAAGAGACTCGTTTGCAGAAAGTGGCAGTGAAAAGGAAATTCTGTATATGTTGAAAGACGACCGTCCATCGTCTTTCATATATTTTTTAATAAAATTGAAATTTATTTGATATCGCTGGATTTGCATTTTGTTAAAACTAGAACCCCACTCTTTTCAAGGCATAAGGAATAGCATTTTTATATCGTGTTTTAAAATATTAGTTTCTGATATGTTAGTTAATATTGCTAGGATTTTGTTATTTTAATAATTTATTATTGTCCCTGTGAGAATGTGTACTTGTGTCACTTTTAAGTGGATGTGTGAGAATCTAATGGTTGTCTGAATGTGGGTAGTAATAGCTCGCTTTGCATGGTTCTCTACAGCTCAGAGTAGATAGTGATCCATTACCAAACCCTGCTGCTGATGCGATCAAAGAGGTTTCTACACCCTTTGGTTACAAGTCAGTCGACGAGCTCTCTGCAGGGCGAGTCTCACGATCTTCTCCCACCACCACCGTTGTCGTCTTGGGTTTTCCCAGTTTCCGGTAGCTTCCCCGCCTCCTGGCCACTTGGTCTTCTCTACACTTTTGTGCTGGGATTGTGGTGGGGTAAGGTTTGTTCTGCTCTTGTATCCACAGAGATGGTAGCGATTCGTTGTCTAGCATGTTTAACTTGGACTCTTGAACTTAGATTCAGTTTTCAGAATATTTTTTCCGATCATGCACAGAAATAAATTCTAGTTTTCCAATCCAGTGATTTCCAACAGATAAATGCGGTGTATGTGTTACTAATTGCAGTTTGATAACGGCCTGGTATATTCAAACCTTTTGTGATTATGTGGCGGTGTACTAACTCTGTGTATATTCTTTTTAGCTTTGTGGGGCCTGATTTCTAACAGACGATATGTTCATTTTTGTACAGTGCATGTAAAATCTTTCTTATTGTTTCCTTCTGTGAGTGATATGTGTTCCACATGCTTTTTTATTGGAACAAAGCGTTCAGTTTCCACTATTGTTTGTTCCATGCCCATCAGGCAAGTAACTATGCTTGTATCCTTTTGATGTCCACTGACATTTCGCAATCTTCTCTCTCCGCCTATTGTAATTTTGCTGTTCCTTCTCCGAATGTATGCACTGAGGTTTCGTCAGTAATTCTCTCTGAGCCTTGTACAACTTCCTTCAATAACTTGCTGATGTAATTCTATGTATTTGTAAGGGTATCATTCTGTAGTTTTTATTATCACTTTTCCGTTTTTGTAATTATTTCACTTTTCGTTTTTTTAGACTGGACTTCATCTGTCTCTGTAATCGCTCCCTATCGCGTGTAATTGCACTTCATTCACTTCCTTTTGTAATTATAAACATTCCTATGGGTTGCATGCCGTTTTATTTTTATTTTTCCGACTTTGTAATTATTTCACTTTTCCGGGTTTTGAGACTGGACTTCTTCCGTCTCTGTGAACGCTCCCAATCGCATGTTCCTGCATTTCAGTAGCTTCCTTATGAAATTCTACGCAGTTCTAGGGACAGCATGCCGTACTTAGTTTTCTTTATTTTTCGGAAATTGAACTTTTACATTTTTATCGGTTTTCGGAACCACGTGGGTCCGAACTCCGACTTCAGGGGTTTGCTGCTAGTCACCTGAATACACGCCACTTCTCACAAAACCAGTGTCTAGATAGATTGCTCTCAGATTGCAACTTAAGAATCCACCGTGATTTTGTATAATGAATCCGATTTTCAACCACTTCAGTGGAGTGCGATCATGTAACGTATCCGTGTGTCGCCGTTAGCGTGTGTGCCCGCGGTCTAATCTAAATGCAACTTCACTCTGCTACCCTCACGCATCATCTCAAATCAGGCACGACGGACCAGAGCCATCTTCGCAGTTTCATTGTATTGTTGTGTGGTACCTCCGGGTTTGCTGACTTTCGCCTACGACAGCGACGCCTGCTTCTGCCTTGCTTCAGCACGCTGATTTTGGTGAGTTTCGTTGTTGCATTGCGTGTGTGTGAGTGAGTGAGTGTTGTTTGCAAATCGTTGCCCCAGTAGCGTTACGTTCTGTGTAATTTATGTTAAATTCAATACTGGACATCGTCAGTATTAGATATGTATATGGGTTGTATTTTTATTGTATTAAGAAAATTGGATCCCCATTTTGCTCGCGTTCGACCTTAATAAACAAGTTAAGTTCAGTATAAATTTGACTTGCCTATAAATTGTAGTTGTCGAGCACCTTCCCCCTTTTTATTTAATATTGTTTTTCAGCAATGCTGAAACAAGCTCAGATGCAATTTTTTATGGTTAAGTTCCGTTGCGCTATAAATATTTTTCTTGGTCCCCTTATGAAATAATTTTAATTGTGGTGGCTTGTTTATCAATGCCTGTGTGCAATTTCAATATTGGCCACTGTATCGTTAACGTCCTGTTATTAGAGTAATTTGAACCAAGTCAGTTCTCAGTTTGGGCCAGGAAATAAGGACTAGCAGCAGGGAGCAGCCGGTAGTTCACACGAACCTTTTGCTAATTTTATTGCTAAAATTAAGCTCTTTTATAACAGTAAATTGTTATGTGGTTACCTCCTACCAGAATAAAGTTTTTATTTCGTACAGTGGCCCACTTTTAATGTAAACATTACAGTGAGAGACCGTTAGATATCTGAAGATACTCTAACTTTTCGAAACGCGCCATATATAACCAAGACAGTGTTTTACTCAAGAAATTCGGCTTCACACACTTGCTGTACTACACCACAAAAATGGAAAGGTAAAAATTTTAGGCAATAGTCTGTTTAGTATTGAAAGTGCGCGAATATTTTCGATGCCAAAAATTTTGATGAAAAAGACGGAATGACGACTGGCGCAGGTAGTTCCCCACTTTCGTGCCAGAGTCTTTTAAACTGGAACATAATTATTTTTGTAAGTGCAGTTTTTAGGTTGTTATTCATATGCTTCTAGCCATTTCGACAACCCTGTGAATTCTGCACACTGCCCCCAACAAACACACATACACAGACACACACACACACACACACACACACACAGAGAGAGAGAGAGAGAGAGAGAGAGAGAGAGAGAGAGAGAGAGAAAGTTCCGTCAGTGTAAGTAAGCGTTTGCAAATTGTATTAGGGGTTGGAGGTATTTATTATCACTTGGAGCAGCCTTTGGTTTCTTTTTTCGTCAGAAGTGACGTGTTTGGAGAGGCACCGCAGCCTGCCGTGAGGCCGGCGTTCCCCTGGATTAAGACGGCCGGGCGCGGCCGAGGCGCGAGGCCCGCTAATCGATCACGCGCGTCGACTGCGACTGAGATCGCAGTGCGGAAGTCGACAGCTGGCGGGGCGGGGATTACCGGGCTGCCAGTGGGGGCTGCGCGCTAATGGCGGCTGACGCGAGCCGTCAGCGGGCGGCGCCGGCCGCCGCTGGAGTGGACTGGACTGCTGGAGTGGACTGGACTACTGCAGTGGAGTGGACTACTGGAGTGGGGTGTCCTCTGGCACAGTTCTTCTGCCGGCGGCGCGGCGGTCCATCACGGCCGCGGAACTGAAGGGCGCGTAATGGCACAGAGTGGCGCTGAGAGGCGACTCACCACCAGCCGACACCCTCTAATACTGGCCAGCGCCAACTCTCACCTCAACACCCGCAACCGCACCAAAAATATAGGGGAACGTCGTAAAAATTCGATATACTACAATTACGATCAACATAATTTGTTAGTCTCATAGTGATGGAACCACTTGCCTTTGCGTGGTACTGAAAGGAAGCAGGTTTCTACAGCTCCACCTGTCTTTATCAAGAATACACCACTTTGTGCTATGAAGATGTACTTTTTTCCTGTTAAGAAGTAAGTAAAGCCTCAACCCACCTTGACGAAGCACAGTCCGTGCGGGAGGAGAGGCTTGTGCATCCGTGTGAAGCAGAGGGCTATACCGAAGGTAGAGAACCTACTGCCGGAAAGGCCTCAGCTGATGGATCTGACAAAGTGTGTCCCACAACGTCCCGTCTTCCTTATCCTCTCCCAGTCCTTTCCCAATTCCTTTCCCAACCAAAGGTGTGATGCGATCCGTGCCGAGGGGTGCATGGCACATGGGTGGATGTGTCTCAAACGGAGCCTCAGGGATACCAGGCGACCTCCCTGAGTAAGTAGCCTTGCACCACGCGGGGTTATCGTGGTGTGGACCATATAAATCCCCAAATCTCGTGGGACTAAGAAGAACACAGAGAAAGAAAGTGTTTTAAAAGAATCTGAGACCTCAGATACTCAGACATCGGGATCAGGACCTATGGAGTGCATTCATACTTCTGAATCAGGGTCTAGACCTGAGCAAGAAGTGGGAACTTTAACAGAGAAGTTGGACCAGATTAGGATTAAGGCCTTGTCTGGGGCTCAGAGGAGGAAACTTCTCAAGGAACAGAAGCAAAAGGAAGGAAAAGAATGGCTTCCTAAGCATAAGTGGAGGGAATCAAAAGAGCTTGAGCCCAAGACTCCCAAAAAGAAACTGCCTCAGGTCAAAGGGGATACACAGACAGGTGGCAAGAGGGTTAGGGAGGAATCTAAGACTCCCTCCTCTCTGGACAAGCGTGATCCTAAAAGGCTGAAGCAGGAAATGGGAAAACAGACCTACAGTACTACAGTCTCGGTCTTTAGAATGGTGGTTGTCCAAGAAGGATACCCACTGGTGAGCAACACCTCGCAGCAGGAGGAGATCGTGCAGATGGCCCTCTTTGAAGAGATTGGGGGGGGGACGCTGGTCCAGGACCCAAATTCAGGAGGGTGCCCTCATTTTTGTCTGCAAGGGGGAGCACTCAGCAGGATGGCTGAAGGACAAGGGGCGCATGATATCCCCGTGGGAGGACGTGAAGCTGCTGGTCAGGACAGCAACCGAACTCCTGAAGACCGCAAAGCTATCAATATGGGTACCAAAGATCCTTAAGGATGTCCCTCCAAAGACTCTGTTCGAGAAAATAAGTGTTCAGAACCCAAAAGTCTTGACAGAGGATTGGAGGGCAATTAACCAAAATGTCGTTCCGGAAGGACGAACCCTGGTGGTGGAGGTCGGAGAGAAGTCCCTGAAGGCAATGCGAGAGCAAGGCCTGAAACTGTTTTTAGGATTCTCGCAGGTCGCCGTCAGCGTAATCAAAGACCTTAAAGGCAATGATGGCAGCAAGATGGGGACTGGAAGTGCTGCAGATAAACCTGCAGCACAGTAAAGGGGCCACTGCTGCCCTGCGCCGTCGCCTGGGGAGACAGGAGGTGGACGTGGCCCTGATACAAGAACCCTATTTATACAAAGGGGGTGTATCGGGCCTCGGTGGTACTGGAGGTAAACTGATTTATGCTAGAAATCTAAAAACTCCAGAACATGCATTTATGTTAGAAATGGAATACCTTTCATACCAATGATGGATTTTTGTTCCAGGGACCTGGTGACTATCAGGATGCAGCAACGTGAGGAAGGTATCATGAGAGAAATTGTTTTGGCCTCATCATACCTTCCTTACCAAGACAGCTCTCCTCCTTCTTTGGAAGTGAGGAGACTGACGGAAACCTGCCATCGGCAACGTGACGAACTGTTGGTGGGATGTGATGCCAATGCCCACAATCTATCGTGGGGCAGCAAGGACACCAACAGTAGAGGTGAGCACCTTCTTGAATTTCTCCTATCTAACACCTTGGAGATTCTGAATAGGGGTGATGAACCTACATTCAGGAATAGTAGAAGGGAAGAAGTAATTGACATAACATTTGGTTCCATGATGATGGGAAATTACGTCAAACAGTGGCATGTGTTCCTGTAGCCATCCTCATCAGATCACATGTATATTAAATTCAAGGTTGAATTGGGAACCAGACAGACCATGGCCTATAGGAGTCCCAGGAAAACGGACTGGGAGACATATAGGGGAGACCTTGACTTCAGCCTATCCGAAATTAAAACTTCAATAAGGAATCCGGCAGAGTTTGAGGAAGTAGCAGAGGCCATAACCTCTGCTATAGTGACCTCATACTAGGACAACTGCTCAATCATCAAGAAGTGCACAAATAGGAGTGTGCCTTGGTGGAATAATAACCTGGAAATGCAAAAGAAACAGGTACGAAGACTGTTTAACTTTGCGAGGCGCAAAGGACAATGGGCAATGTATCGTGAGGCCCTTGTCAATTACAACCTTGCCATCAGACAGGCAAAGGAGGCATCCTGGAAGGTATTCTGTGAGGAAGTGGAGGGCACGGCTGCTCAAGCGAGACTTCATAAAATCCTCACTAGGGTACCAACTAATCCAGGAGGAACATTGAGGAAGGAGGATGGGGAGTATACAAAGACAGCAAATGAAAAGCTGGATCTGCTCCTCAAGACTCACTTTCCTCAATATACTCTGGGGGATAACTCAGACCAGAATGCGATTCCTGAGAGACAACGGTTCTCAGGTATTCGCAAAGAGGACTGGGATCTGGCCAAGGAGTGTGTCGATTTCAGTAAGTTCCGATGGGCGGTGGGAACATTTCAACCATTCAAGTCACCTGGCCCCGATGGAATCTTTCCAGCTCTCCTGCAACAAGCGGGAGAAAATTTTATTAGATTCCTATGCAGGTTATTCAGGGTTAGCCTAGCAGCAGGAATCATTCCCAATGCCTGGAGGGCAGTGAAGGTTGTCTTCATTCCAAAACCAGGGAAAATTGATCATACCAAGGCCAACGATATGAGACCAATCAGCCTGTCCTCCTTCATTCTTAAGACATTGGAAAAGCTGGTAAATGTGCATGTTGGAGAAAGGAGGTTAAGTAGGGCTCCTCTTCATTCAAACCAACATGCATATCAGCCAGGTAAATCATGTGAGACAGCTCTCCACCAACTCGTTGGGAAGGTGGAGAAAGCACTACACTTTCAGGAGATAGTCCTCTGTATCGTCCTGGACATTGAGGGGGCTTTTAGCAATACGACCTCCGATGGTTAGGGCAGCAGAGGTGCATGACCTAGGGACCACTATATGTAGGTGGACTAAGGCCATGCTCAGTGGAAGAAAGCTAGAGGCTACCATGATGGATGAAAAAATGGTAATCAACAACACTAGGGGTTGCCCGCAAGGAGGAGTTCTTTCCCCTTTATTGTGGAATCTAGTGGTGAATGATCTCATTGGAGAATTAAATCTAGGCAGTAATTTTGCCAAGGATACGCAGATGATCTTGTCATAGTAATACTTGACAAATTTGCTGACACAGTGAAGAATATGGCACAAGGTGCACTGGACATTGTGCAAGACTGGTGCAGAAAACAGGATCTGGGGGTTAGTCCTAAGACTGTTGTTGTACCATTCACAAAGAAGCATATACAACATTCAAGTTGGAATCTAAAGCTTTTCAATGAAGCGCTACCTGTGAAGGGCCAGTGAAATATCTAGGGGTTACCCTAGATGAGAAACTGACATGGACCCCTCACATCAGGAATATTTTCTCCAAGGCAAAAGGTACTCTTGTGAGTACCAGGAGAGCTTGTGGCAAAAATTGGGGCCTGAGCCCTAAGGGTATGCACTGGATATACACAACAGTGATTAGACCCAGGATCACCTATGGGGCGGTAATGTGATGGAAGAAGGTAGAACAGCAGGTTGCTGCTAAGGAGCTTGGTAAGGTGCAGAGATTAGCCTGCTTAGCCATAACAGGCGGAATTAGCAGCACACCAACTGCTGGGATGGAAACCATGCTGGATATGCCCCCATTACACCTTTGGGTCAAGATGGAGGCAGCAGCTGGTGCATACAGACTCAAATCTGGCAACAACTGGAACTCTTTGGGATATCCAGAATCACACACTAAAATAGAGAGTGAGGTAAATATAGGAAAGGTTGGGGAAATACCAACCGACTATATTATAACCCCATACTGCTTCAACAAGCCTTTCAATATAATAATTGGAAGTAGGAAGCAGTGGGAGAAAATAGTTCGACACCGTACGGGGGATATTGTCTGGTTCACTGACGGGTCAAAATCAGACCAAGGTGTTGGGGCTGGGGTATATGGGGTGCAGCCAAGATTGGAGGGCGTCATCTCTCTAGGAAAACTGGCCTCAGTATTCCAGGCGGAAATCACTGCCATCAGGGCGTGTGTGGAGGAGAATTTGCGTAGGTGCTACAAAGATTGTAGCATCTATATCTATTCAGACAGCCAGGCAGCCCTGAGATCACTGGCAGCTCCCGCAACAAGGTCTAAAATTGTTGCAGAATGTCACAGGGTTCTAGTGAAGCTAGAGGAAAGCAATAGAGTAAACCTATTGTGGGTCCGTGGCCACTCGGGGATCAGTGGCAACGAACATGCCGACAGATTAGCCAGGATGGGGGCAGAGACTCCATTTATTGGACCGGAACCTGTCCTGACAATCACCAAGGCAATGATCAAATTGGAGCTACGTAACTGGCTCAGAAGACAGCACGTAGAATATTGGACCAAAGTCCATCAACAAAAACATGGCAAGGTAATGATGCCAAAGCCATGTTTTAAAAGAAGCTCTGCAATCCTTGGTCTGAACAGGAGAGAGATTAGACTCATGGTTAGGTTGCTGACAGGCCATGGGAATTTCAAAAAACACCTACATACAATGGGAATAACAGAAGAGGACCCTAAATGTAGGATCTGTGATGACGGTGATAAAACTGCATCACATCTAATCTTCGAATGCATTGCATTGGAGAGTAAAAGGCACAGAACATTTGTGACAACCAGACCCGAAGAAATTGTGTCTAATAAAGAACTGGTAAAGGGACTCCTTGCACTGTTCAAGGGCATTGGTTGGCTTTACTAGACATAAAGGGAGCGATACCGCACAATAAACTCAGTTTCGGTGCGGGCAGTGGCGAGTTGGACCAACACTGTTTTGGCTTCCCCTGAAAAAATCAAATCAAATTAAAGCGGCTTAGTCTAACGCTCTCTTATAAATTTTCTAGTTAATGGTGACTGGATAAAAAATTTAGCAAGAAGTGATCACAACTGTACCTAGTGCGGTACATTTTCCTTCCATCTTTTCTTGATTTTTGTCTCCATTACAACATTTGTAACTGCCTAATATTTGTGTTACATATTCATGAAACATCCAAGAACAACTGCCATAGTTCAAATTATTTCTTTTCTCAATATATTTCCAGTTACGATAACATTTGTTCGAAACGACCGCAATTGTACCATCTTACCCCAAATAGTGGATAAAAATTCATTTCACGCTTTCCTGAGTTAGTCACCCGTCTAATAATGACAGTGTAGATCAACAGAAATCGAGAGATTTATACGCAATAAATTCCAAAAATTGGGCCGACTCTCAGTAGTACACAAAATGGTTGGATCACTCTTCCAAAAGCAAAGAATAAAGCATGCCAAATTTAAACAGATACAAAATCCCCAAGATTATTGATCTTCTTCCGAAACTCGAGATTTAGCGCGAACGTTTACGCGATAGACTTCCAATAGTTTCCACAATGAAACTCCGTATCGTAATGGTTGTTTACACAAGACTCTGTCGTTAAGCCACACTGTTCGTAGTCCTGCCTCTTTCTTATGCGCCAAAACATGGCGCCTGTCACGTCAGCAACGGGAATTTACAAATGTTTTTATGTTACCCATATCTTATTGCATGTCCCGCGTTTGCACCAGATACAATCTTTTTACATGTATGACAATAACTATCACCATCAAAATACTGCACAATCAAGATACACAAAAATCATTTTTAACTCTACAAATAGTCCATCTAAGACAACACACAGACCAAAGTTCATGAGAATAATTCAAGATTGCAACCTAAAATTTTTTATATTGATTACAGCAAAAACAAATACATTGTATTAAATAGTTCGGAAAAAAGTATTGGGTATATACACTAATGCTAATATGTAAGGTTTATGTGGGGATGATCCTAGTAGTATTCGGAAAATGAAAGGTTTCTGTGGGAAAGGGAATGCAGCTGACAGGAGCAGCTAACCTGCCTGGAAACTGATTCTAGATTTCCTGTTGATTCTAAATTTATTATAGAGCCTACCTTCAAAAATTGCACTCAATTAACGCTATCTGAAGCACTTCAAAAACCCATCCAAATATGAATGACGTTGATTTACTGTTATGAATGATGTCCTCAGAACAATTCTTTAAAAATCAAATTTAGTATATCATTTGCTTCAAGAAACACAATAGGAAAGATCAATATAAAATTAACAAATTAACTTGGTAAGAGTCTAAACGACAAATATCTGAATGATGGACCGATACTAATTCAGTGACATACGCAGTGGCGTAGCTATCATAGGGCTAGGCGGGGCAGTGCCCCGGGGCCCCCGAGATCAAGGGGCCCCTCGGCCTCCGTGAGCAAAGTTCGGAAAAAAGTTACAGTACAGCGTCGTTTTTTTTTTTTTTTATTTATTTACGTTTACCTTCCCACCCTACCGTCCATCAATTCCCCCTCCCATCAAACTAAGCTGCACTGGGCCACAGGGTGACGGAACATTGCTTCTAGTGGGGCCTGCTGACAGGCCAAGCCGACAGTCGCTGAGTACAGTTCAATCGGCACACTCCAGTCGGCAGAAGTACAGTAGCTGCAGCATCAAGGCTGTTCACAGAAACAGCTGCGCCTTCCAAGTGTTGCGGCGTGTCGCTCGGCTCAATGTGAAGGATCGCGCGGCTCCAAATACTGTATAAATACATTTACTGTACAGTACTTCTTATTGACAAGTAGAAGTGTACAGTTCGATTATACGAATAATCAGTTTTCCGAACATCCATGTCCCCCAATTACACTTCGGATAATCGACGTTCTACTGTATATAATATTTTAGCTGAATCAAGGATTTTCGACTTGTAACTTTCTGAACACTGCCAACAAACTTCAAATGCACGAAGTGATATCCAAAAGTTATTCCTATCTCAGAATATAAAAAGGTACTGCCTTTCCGCTAAGACGTGCAGCCTGCCACCTGCTGAATTACTAGCAGTGTGTGACAATACTGTTCATGGTTTGATTCGCGGAGGGGGCCATATTTTCGTGGTTGAGTGAAACTTCATTGTTCATTTTTACTAGCTTCTGCCTGCAATTTCATTCACCTAGTATGGAGCAACTTCGAAAACTATTCCATGGTAGTTTTATCTGTATGTCCTACCCAGGTCCAATTCTATCCCTCTCCAAAATTCCATCCAAATCCACTCAGTAGTTTCTGCTTGAAAGCATAATTAACTTTCACAGTTATGATTATATTAGAGAGTACGATTAAATATTATCTGCTGCGTGACACACAGTAATTTACTTAGGAGTAGGTTTGCCTTATTATATCTTCCAGTAACCGGTAAGGACCTGATGAAGTAGTATTGCATTTGTATAGTTCATAGGCGCCGATACGGGTATGCTCGGTCGCTGAAGCATACCCCAAAATTTGAGTAAATTTTGGTATTATTTTTTTTCTTTACGTTATATTTCTTGATTGTAATTAAATTCGACTCTCTCATTTCATTGATGGGCGGCTGGCTTTTGTAATACACCGCTGTAAAAAGATTATCTAAAACAAACAGGTAATTGAATTCGTAGGCATTAAAATTCATGTTGACATGGGAGTGAAGTGATCATTTTCTAAATAGTCCGAATGTTAATGGAATGCTGCTTGTAAGTTCAATATCGTAAACTGAAGGCGGTAACCTTTAATTGATGTATTAAATAATTAGAAATGAAGTGGGTTTGGTATCAACAGACATGGTATGACAGCAGAAATGGTTATGGACTATTTTCGTAATTCTGAAATCATTATCTCATATGTAAGTCTAAGAAGACGAAAATTCTGAAAATGATTTCTGTACTTACTACAACAGGAAAAACAGGTTAAAATGGTCGTAAAAGCCGCCCAGTAGTTCTGAAACGTGAAATTGAAATTAATGGCTGTTTATTTCTTTACTGTATGTTAAAAAATTACTTTTCTCCTTTCAGAGATTAAAATGGTCCTAAATTAACACCAGATGAAGCAAAAAAGAAGAAATACTACTAAAATAAAACAAAATTATTACTTTACCTTTGTACCTGGAATTGGAAAAATATAATAAAGATTTTTTTTCTTTTTTAGAAATACCTGTCGGGGGGGGGGGGTGCTGAGACTGGCAACCAACTCCCCCCTATTGAAAACGCCACTGAGCATACCCCAGGATTTTCAAAAGTCGCGCCTGTGGTATAGTTTTAGTTTAGAGAGAGCCCCAACGTCATTTTTGCCCCGGGGCCCTTGGTGTAGTAGCTACGCCACTGGTCATACGAATATATGTTATCAGTTATTTAGACAACAGTGACTGGCAAGTTCTTCCCGGTGTCCTGACTAAAGCACCCAGTGACAAATGCACCCAGTGACATTAGCACCCAGTTCTGGTCGAGGGGCGGTCCGCTAATCTCCCTGTCCGATCTCTGCCCGGCAGGTAGAAGAGCCGAGGGCTGTGAGGTCGCATTGACACGGCTCGTACTATACGGCAATGCGTGGCCGCAATAGCATTGCTCCAATTGATAATGGAAGCGATACTAAAGAATAACCAAGACACATTCATAATATTTGTGACCTGGAAAAAGCCTTCGATGATGTAAGGTGCTGTATGATGATCGTAATTCTGAGAAAATTAGGAATAAGCTGTAGAAAAAAAGGCGGGTATTACATTGTTTGTATAAGAACCAAATGGATGAAATAAGCGTCGAAAGTCAAGAAAAAAGTGCTCAGATTAAAAAGGTGTAAGAAAAGGTCGTGGACTGTCGCAATCACTGTTTAACTTGCGCAATGAATACGTAAAGTCGGAAATAAAGAAGACGTTCAGAGCTGTGATACAAATTCTGGGTAAAATGATATCAATGATAAGATTTGCTGATGACATTGCTATCGTCTGTGGAAGTGAAGGAAAATTACAGGATCCGTTGAATAGAATGAAAAGACTAATAAGCACAGAGCATGGATTGAAGGTAAACCAAAGAAAGACGAAAGTCATGAGAAGTAATGAAAATAAAAGTAGCGAAAAAATAAATTCGAATGGCCGATCACAATGTACATGAAGGCAAGGAATTCTGCTACCTTTACAGTAAAATAACCCACAACGGAAGAAGGAAGGAGGACATAAAAAGCAGACTAGCACAAGCAAAAGAGGGCATTCATAGGAAAGAGAAATCTACTGCTGTCAAACATCGCCTTCGACTTGAGGGAGAAATTTCTCAGAACATACGTTTGCAGCACAACATTGTATGTTTCCGAAACTTGGACTGCTGGAAAATGAGAACAGAAGAGAATTGAATAATTTGAGATGTAGTTTAGAAAGTAGAACATAGTATCACATTTCTTTTTTCCTTTCTTTTTTTTAACTTTTAAATCAATAAATGCCTAAGTATTTATGAATTTTGTGCACTTTCCCAAGCATTTGTTCTGGGCATTTGCCCCAACTGGCCGGGCGCGAGTAGCCGAGCGGTCTGCAGCGCCACGTTGCGCATCGCGAGGCCTCCCGTGTCGGAGGACCGTATCCTCCTTCGGGCATGGATGTGTGTGTTGTCCTTAGGTTAGTTTAACTTAGTTGAAGTAGTCTGTAAGCTACGGACTAATAACCTAGCAGCCGAGATTTACAAACATTTCAACATTTTCCACAACTTATAAATTTCGAGGCATTGTAAATCACTAGGGTAATAATTGAGGATGTAGATTGCAGTGCTACTTTGAAATAAAACGGTTGGCAAAGGAGAGGATGACTAGGGATGCAAATGATACATCGATGTTTTGCCCAGAAACGTCGGCTTTAGCATTGATGTTTTCAATAGCGATATATCGCCAATGTATCGGCGATAGAAGTCGAAAACCATGGATACCGTTAAACCCTGGTTCTAAGCCTTTTTACTGCATATTACAAGAAGGTTCTACAACAATGTATGTTATTTAGAAAGCTAAGGAAGGAACTAGTGTTTGGATGCTTCTTTCCGAATAAGTGACAATTTTCGAATGTTTGGTTAGATTACAAAATAACAAATGTTCAAATGTTTGTATAGCTTATGGCATTTAACTACGTGGTCATTAGTCCCTAAACTTACAAACTACTTATGAACTACATTATACTAAAGACGGCATGCCCGAGGGGGTATTCGAACCCACGACGGGGAACGGCCTCGCGCATCGTAGCACAGCGCCTCAATGCGCTCGGCCGCTCCGCCGCGGCACACGGCTTATACGACGCGGCATTTAAGACATAATAATAGATATAATCCAGAGACGAAATCTTTAGTAAACAGAAATGTTTCCATCCTAATCGATTTTTGTCTAAGTAGTGTGTGCATAAGATGATTTTATATGCTGCTTTTGGTCGACTGAAAAATAGCACTTAATTGAAACATTGAATGAAATGGTGCTGACGTCTGTCTCATTTTTTTTATGTCGACGTTCGATAATTAGATGTTTCTCTTACACGGGCGGCTGGCATTGCCGAAATTTCATCTTCCAACAGCAGTGGAATTGAAAGTTAAACAGTGTTACCACAATTAGACTCTGATATCGTGCTGTCGAAACTTCAGTTAAAACATCAAACAAACATCGGCCGAAAAATTCGAGACAGCAAACAAGAAATTTTAAGTACCTGTAACACACAGATCTCCATTTCTGCTACGTACATTTTTTTGTAAACGTTATAGATGAATAGTCCTATTCGTTTTAAAAATACATAAATGATTAAATAATAAATGATAGATACTTAATGTTTGTTTAATTCTTCTTCATATCGATGACTAAGAAAACATGCAATACGTAAGCAAAATGCATGTTATTTCACACGCAATCAACATATCGATTTAAATCCCAACTCAATCGGTGTAATACTTTACGAAACACCATTCTCAACTTAGCTTTCATTCAAATCTGCCATTTGGCTGTGTATTCGTAGCCTAGACAAAGAACATAGTAGACACATATTTCACATTTTAATACCAAGTTACAAACACCCTGCCGCTAACGTCATGTGTAAGTCGGGTTGTGTAAAGAAACAGGTAATTATTTCCAGTTTGTTTGTGTTTCAAAATGTCTGACAACACACCTTACTTTCAGTTATTATGATTGACAAATAAAATCATTTCAATGCGCTTTCCATGATATTTCTGAAAAGTATGAAAACACAGATACTTTCAAACATCGATGTTTTAACAGCGACGTTATTTGACATCGGTGTTCGTCCGTCTGAACATAGATGTATTTCAGAGCGATGTTGCATCCTTACTGATAACTCAAAAAAAGTTTGTTTCGTTTTCAAAGATGATTGGCTTGTCCTGAAACTGATCACAAATAAAAATTTGTGACTGCATCAGAGAGACCACGCGCTGTCTACCGACTACTCGTAATAAACCGACTCCCAACACATTTTTATCCAGGCTTTGGACTGGCAAAAAGGCAGAAGTAAATTGTCATTTAGACCTGTTTAAAATCAGTTTTTTATATACGTTTTTATTTAATTTTTATTCTTATTTTATTTTTTAAAAATTTTATATTAATTAACCTTTCTCATCGTTCTTTTGTCTAACAAGACACCTACAAAGTTACTCCATAGTGGCCACGTGGCTTTCCCTTGTTGGTCGTTGATATCTCCATATCGAACCTATAAGCTCACAAACACACAAGCTGCACCAACCGAACACTACGATATTCAGAACCGTACTGACAGTTAGCAGTCATCCGCTGAGGTGGACACGGACCTCGGGACTGCAGGCAGACTGTGTCAAGAGAGCGTTTCCGGTGAGCGAGGACTCCCGGGGGTGAGGGTTGGGCGGACACAGGAGCGGCTTAGCTGCAGGTACGTCGTGGTTTCCAGTCAGACTGGGTGCAAATGTCACAGATTTTTTGTTGGGGGCAAATGTCACTGGGTGCAATTGTCACATATCCGTTCTTCCCTACTCTCTAGTGACTGAAACAATTCTCGTTACACGATGACGATATAGAAAGCGAAGGCTGAATATTTCGGTGAAGTCCCTAAATATCATTATTCTCCACAAGTTCTTCAATACTACGCAGTTCCTCTCAGACACAGGCCAATGCTGGCGGTACGGTACCAAACCAGGAGTAGAGTCGTGTTCTCGAAGTACAGCTGAGATGGCGGCTGATGGCTGGCTGCTGAAAATATTCGCGGCAGCAGAAACAACGATTTGGTTCGCAACACAGAAGCTATTATCCTACAGTACCAGCCGCTGTAAACTCGATAGCTACAGTGATTCCGCAAAGTCTATGCCACTCCAAACTGCGCGTATTGCTACACTAGTATTTATTGGAGGCAAAGGTGACTCCAGAATGCCGGCTGCAATGGCGAGGGGACTGAGGCGCTACAGTCACGGTCTGCACGGCCACTACGGTCGGGGGTTCGAATCCTCCCTCGGGCATGGATATTTGTGCCGTCCTAGTTCGTAAGTAGTTCATAAGTAGTTTGTAAGGTTAGGGACTGATGACCCCATAGTTAAGTCCCATAAGATTTACAAACATTTGAATTTGACTCCAGAATCCCGAGCAAATCGTCTCCTGTGAAAACGGAGCACAAGTTGATGCATGCTGGCCTTATTAATGGGCAACCAGAATTCACACAGAATGCTCAAGTTTCAGAGCGGACTCTGAAGGGTGTACAAATTTATAAGTAATAAGCTCCTTCTCCTGCCGCAGCTAAGACAGAAGTTGTTCTCCAGCCGAAGCTAAAAGTCCTTCCCCCGCAGAAGCTGAGAGAAGAGTGCCGCTCCCGCCGAAGCTAAGAAGCCTCACGGGGCCACGCCCATAAGATACACAATAGCCTACCAGAGGCCTTTCGAACGTTCTGCCCACGCATCTAGTGGTATTCCGACGCTCGGGCAGTGTTCCTGCCTAAACCGGCGTACAAGCTCCACTGTTGAAGTAATGTTCGTGGTTATCAAGAAAGAAGGAGAGATATCGCCAATGCTAGCTTGCCCTCAGTGGTCAGCAGGAGGCTATGGGGGGTCTTAGCTTGAAACAGGACGGCAGATACCATTACGTAAAAGAAGGTGCAATAAACGATGAAATTCTGCCGATTCTTTGGACCCAGTTACTCCCAGACATGACACACAATGCTGGCGCCAGCCAGTTGCCCTCGGTCTGGGGAACAGTCCACCTGCTCCATTCGCACAAACAATGTAGCCCGCACCCTTAGGACGCCGGTTTCACTTTTCCGACATGTAAGCGTCCTACCCTCCTGGCGGGTGGCGACACAGGTAGCATCGTAAAACACCAGTCCTGCTTTCGCTTCATTCCCCCATCTTTCTAGTGGAGGTCTACTGCCTGCCAGCACAGACAAATATATACAGACGGGAAACCTCCGTAAGATCCCGGTCCTACGCTCAGGGGTGCGGGGAGGGCGGGTTTCCAGCAGTTCCATAAGATGTCCCATGATGGCGCTGCGGTCAGAAGCAGCTCTTTAAACTGGCCAGAGCAGGCGGCTGTCCCCTCCACCACATCCCCTCAAACGCCAGCAACCGGACACAGCCTTGGCCTCGTGTCAGGCGGCATGAGCTCTTCCGTCAGCCTCCCCTCCATGCTACCCTCTGACGTGCGAGAGGCACCCTAAGCCAGCGAACCGCCTGAAACCTGCTAGTATCTTACGGAACTACGAGGGGAGCGTAGGACAGTGGTTTAGGGGGGCTTCTCCTCTGTATATGTTACTCTGTGCTGCCAGCCTTGTAACTTTTTTCACAGAGCAAGCCCACTTCTCTCCCAACGACTAAAACATTTCCACACATGATATTCAGCCCCATTTTATCTTAAGAGCCATTTATTCCTCAACAATAAGAAATTACAATGAAAAATCTAATGAAGGATGTGCTGACATCTCTCATTACCTCAGACCTACTGCAGATTTCTGCATGTGGAGTGTTGCAACTAGAATGGTGTTGTGGCACAGAGCAGAAGAAATCTCCTTAACTTGCCAGTTCCTTACTTGTATATTATGTGTACCGCAATCTATAATTCAGTCCACTATCATAGTTAGATGAGAGCATGGCACATCGTTAGTCATATGGACGAAACCCTAGAGGTCCCACTGTGGATTTGAGCACCAGCAAATTTCATGACATTTATTGTGTAGATCTAGTGAACTACATGTGTATCTGTGATATGTATTAAATATGAATTACTTACCGACTAACATGTGAGAGATACATAAGTTACATAATTTCGAAAAAGGGGTGTGCAAACAGTAGCTGTAATGGCATATGAAATGTACTGGTGTAACTGGTGTAGTAATTATACATAAAAATTCAAGTTGTGTATCTGGATTTTGTGTAACAAGTTATTAATTTAGTGCCAGGTATATGTATGTTGTGTGTGTGACATATTTGTGCAAGTGATGTGACAGATAAACACAAAAAAGACAATTTCATTGTTGGTCAGACAGTTGACCAGGCAATTAATTTCATATAGATAATGTGGATGTCCCACCCCCATGAACCACAGACATTGCCGAGGTGGGATGGCTTGCGTGCCTCAATGATACAGATAGCTGTACTGTAGGTGCAACCACAGCTGAGGGGGTATCTGTGGAGATGCCACACAAACGTGTGGTTCCAGAAGAGGGGCAGCAGCCTTTTTAGTAGTTACATGGGCAACAGTCTGGATGATTGAGTGAGCTGGCCTTGTAATATCAGCTAATGTGGCTTTGCCTCACACTAACTGTGAACGGCTGAAAGCAAGAGAAACTACAGTCGTTACTTTCCTGAAGACATGCAGCTCTACTGTATGAAAGTATGATGATGTCATCCTCTTGGGTAAAATATTCCGGAGGTAAAATAGTCCCCCATACTGATATCCGTATGGGGACTACTCAGGAGGATGTTGTCATCAGGAAAGACAATAATGGCATTCTATGAATCAGTGCGTGGAATGTTAAATCCCTTAATTGGGTAGGAAAATTAGAAAATTTAAAAATGGAAATGGATAGGTGGAAGTTAGATATAGTGGGGATTAGTGAAGTTCGGTGGTAGGATGAACAGGATTTCTGGTCAGAATTATATATACATAATCAGTTGGAACTATCACAGGAGTAGGACTGATGATGAATAAGAAAATTGGAATGCAGGTAAACTACTATGAGCAGCACAGTGGTTGCATTACCATTGTCAAGATAGATACAATGCCAACACTGACAACAGTAGTACAGGTTTATATGCCAACTAGCTCTGCCGATGATGAGGAGATTGAAGAAATGTGTGAGGAGTTAATCGAAATTATTCAAACAATTAAGGGAGAGGAAAACATAATTGTGATGGAAGACTAACCACCAACCGACACCGTCTAATACTGGCATCAGCAGAGCAGGAAGATTGGAGCCACATTGGGAGAGGTAAAGGAGCTGATGTTGATGGAGATGATGGTCGATGTGGCAGTACAGGATGGTTTCCAGGACCTTGCTGAATACCGTTGTGAGGTTGATAGGACGATAGGACAAGGTGTCAGAGAGCGGCTTGCCAGGTTTAAGGATACATGAGGTTTTCCACAGGTAATGGTAGAAGCTGGTGTATAGGATGATGGTACAGAGGGAAGAAATGGCTGTGTGGAAGGAACAGGGGCAGGAGCCGTGTAGCAATTTGTGCAGAGTGTTGTTTTGATGTTGAGGGCAGTGATTGGTGTTCTGTGGGGGAGATGCTGTCCAAATACTGAAACCCAGAATGAGTGTCGGGGAGGAGGTGTTGGTATCCTCATGGACGTCTGGGAAGAGGGAATAATCGATCCTGGGTTTGCTGGGAATGGAGAAGGTATCTTCAAGGTAGACGGCAAAGTGATTCACCTTACTGATGTTGTCAGGAAGTGGAAGGTCATTGAAGAGAAGCAATAGTGAGGGGCACAATGACTGCCAGTAAGGCGGTGGAAGGCTTTCCAGTACTTGGAGGAATTGACTAGGAGCGAAACATTAAGACGGGTGCATTTCTGTCACCAGTCAGTCTTTCATGGTTAAGAGATTTCAGATGGGGCGTTGAATTTGACGGTGGTGTAAGAGTTTGTCCCAGTCACAGGTATGCAGGAAAGAACAATAAAGTCGACTGGATTTAAGAAGAAGCTTGGGGAGGAAGGGTGGAGCGGTGGGGCTGGAATGGTATTGGAGGGAATATGGGACTGGACGGCGTCAGCAAAGATCTGGTGTAGGAAGTAAATGGCGTGGTTAATGTGGAAAGGGTGTAGAGGGTCAGAGGGTGATTGGCGACCTTGGTGTCTATGAAGCTACAGTAAGCATCCCAGTCAGTGCAGGCATAATCATGGACTATCCAAGGAGGGGGCACGGGATGGGAAGCACAAGCCTGATAGCAGCTGGGGTCTAGGGTGAGAAGTACGGAGGCATGGTCACTGCCAATTAGGTCAAGGACTTCCGCCTGCAGGCGGCCCAGCAGGTTGAGAGAGGCGAGGAAGACATTGGGAGTGATATTGATCTTGGGCAAGTGGTTTGCGGTAGGGGAACGTGGTCGCCACAGAGCTGGGTGAGGAACGGACGGCACCGCCGGAGTTCGGCGGCAGAACGAGAAGGTCAGTGGCAGCGACATATGTCGTAAAGGAACCGTCAACATGGGAGACGAAATCATTGCCATGAATGAAAATCGCGTCAAGCTTGATGGTAAGTTAGGGGAGGAAGAGTTGAGGATCCGGTGCTCAGTCATGGTGTTAAGGAAAGGATGTGACCAGATGGAGAGGAAATGTACAAATATTCGTTGATATTGCCAGAAGTATATACAGTAATTGTGCTAATAATTACTTAGGAATTATCGAAAGGACCTGATAGCATCCCTATGGAGAGAACAATGGCTACAATAGCTTAATATTCTGACAATAGATGGCTCTATAACCGTTCACCCCTTCCATCTCACCCTCATAAATACACACACTTTCTCTCTCACATACACACACACACACACACACACACACACACACACACACACACACACACACACACACACACTATTCTCTTGTCAAGCAACATAAAACAAATTTTACAGTCCCACCGGTAGATGTGCTAAAATTTAAAAACATTATCATAACATTTTATTATTATTTTACGCATTAAATATCCAAATGATCGAAGAGGCAGCAGAACCTTCTTTCGATGGAAACAAGAGTGACATAATACATCACTATGCGTGCTAAGGTCCAGCCTGCCGTTGGCTGTATACAGGCCCCTGCTGTCACTCATACTGCTATACCTGAAATGGAGCCATTGTGGAAGACACAGCCTTTCGTCAGGTGCTGTCCATTGTATTGACAGACCCGTGACAACTGACTCTCCTTTGAAATCATGTCAACCTACTTTGTGGCTGCTTTTAATATAATCAAGTTCCGAATTAAAATACTCTTTTTCTATAGAGACCATATCCTGTTACAATATTAGATACTGATCACAATTCTTGTTGAAATGTACGTCTTTACAGCATTTAATCTGACAGGTTAAAGTTGCAGATACTGATAATCAAACACTCCAGAAGACATTTGAAATTGTTCTTTTAAACAAAACTGAAGCAAATCACACAACGGTATATCCTTTGAGACTTACAATAAAAAAATTCACGAAATAATTTAAGATCAGCCATTTAGCGATTTCCAAGCGTCTACACTAAAACTTTTTTTTCTCGAAAGCACTAACCTAACAACATCCTTCTTCGAAATGACACTCTCCAATACAGCAACTACGGGAGCAAGGGGACATAACGGTAATACTTTACCTGCCCAATGTACCCAAGTTACAACAGATTTTAAATTCTATAGAGCAAGATCGACCAGCTCTTTACTCAAAATATAGACAAAAATTCCTTACTCCAAACCCAAATGAAGCTCCTTTCCCGTGATTTCTTTTTTCGTTCCATTAAACTAAACTCGGTTAAATTATTCTTTTTAAATCGATAATTACAAGTAGCTGTCTACCGCAAATGGAGATGTATAGGATGCTAACCTAATCACCCCACCACCTGATCCTTAAAAGAACACGGTATGGCTACACTTTTTTTATTACAGTACAACTATGTAATTGCAACGTAATGATCGCAAACATTTCTATCGCACCCGAACGAGAGACTCTTTCGACCTTTTTTCACAATGTACGAAATATCAACAGTCCTCCGACAGGTACGCAAACATCTCCTCCCTAACCGAGATGACATAACGTTAATATTTTACCTGCCCGATGCAACACAATTACAACAGATTTCCAATTCTGTAGAGGAAGACTGACCTGCCCTTTACCTAAAATATAGACAAAAATTTCTTACTCCAAATACAAATCAAGCTCCTTTCCTGGGTTAACTAAGATTTCTTTCTTCATTCTACTAAACCTAAGTCGGATTTATTTTTTAAAATCGATAATTACAAGTAGCTGTCTACGACAAACAAAGATGCCTACTCTATTACCTAGAACACTAACCTACCTACCGCAACACCTGCTCGTTAAAAGAACATGGCTGTCTACACTTATTTTTTTGTTACAGTACAACTGTCTATGTGCAATGCAATGATCGCAAACACATCGCAACGTAATGCCCACATACATCGATCATCATATTTCTACACACATTTTCATGATTACTATGCAAACGCAATGTACCAATTAACTAACCCTTAAGACCCCAAATGTCCAGTTGCACAGATGAGTTCGCTAGATTTACGGACACACCAGTCAATTTTCGGTATTCTTATTAACCCAGCAAACAATTTGCAGAAAACAACACAACTGCTCTCTAAGGGATTTGTTAACCGAGGCCACATGGGTGGGATTGACACACAGTACAGGGAAGCATTTTGTAAATGTAGGATATCCTCGTTTTAACGCCCTTGAGGCCACTTTACAAAATCGACAAGGTGACTAACGGTAATTTTATTGACACAAAAACTCGTAATTCGACAAATAAATGTATTACTTTTTATTTCTTTTCCTCTGCTATTTCTAGCTAATCACATTAAACAATCGATTCCAACTGCTCTATCATTGTCCACAATCACTTTTCTGTAACCTATACATCCTCCTTCTAAGCGAAAGTAATGGTTGGATTCTGAATGCTTTATAGTGTATGACGCTGTGAATTTTATAGTCTTTTAATCTTTTTTACCCATAACAGAGGAGTTTCTGTTACCTCTCATCATCTGAGAATGTTGGTAGACGTTGCTACTTGAATGTAATCATTTCCAGTTTAGTTTGAAGTTGGTATTTATTGTTTAGGTGTCAGTACGAACTTCAAATGGTGAACCGGCTTTTGTGAGTATTGTCAACATGAATTCTGTTGAATGTATTTTACGTGCTAACAGAATAGTAAATTACCAGGACAAGTTGGCTGCAAAGGAACTAGAGCCTCCCAGACCGGATCTGGTGATTCAGAATGTGACTAAATCAATTACGCGAGAATAAAAGCGAACATTCAACAAAGAAGTTTACAATAAGCATAAGTGGTTGTGTGGGAGCAATATACGAAATGCACTGCATTGTTTCCCGTGTCTGATTTTCAGCCAACAAATTAATTACTGGACAAATACAGGTGTTAAGTATCTTGTACATTTGTCCGACAAAATAAAAAAGCACGAAAACTCTCATTTATACAAAAATGCAAACCTTGAACTCTCAGTGCTTGGTAAAGTGAACATTAGTAGTCAACTTCATAGCGTATACAGGGAGTCTTTCAGAAAACATGACGTTCAAGTGGATAGGAATAGATGTATCCTCTCCAGGTTAACAGACTGTGTGAAATTTTGCGGAGCGTTTGAGTTACCTTTACACGGTCACGATGAAAGGTGAGATTCGGTTCCACAGAGGTAAGAAACCTACGATGCTTATAACTCGATTCCCACATCGCAAAAACAATCCTGGGCTACAACAACTTACAACACATTAGATCCAACTGTAACCCTTTTTAGGACAAAGCGACCCACAGCTCGGTAATATTCACATTAAAACAATAGGATTACAACGCAAAATATCAACATCTAAACCTTTCTAGGACAAAACCTACCACACGTAGTTAGGCACATAAATGTTACTCGAAATATGCTTTTTGCATGAACATTATATACGAAGAATCATTTTAAATCAAAAACAGAAGTTATTGTTCGACTCTTCTGACCCCAACCACTTCTTATTTATTTATTTATTTATTTTTACATCCTAACAACTCTTCTTTAGTGTATGTAGACCACACTTATGAGGTGTTTGCTGTAGATCATAAGATCTGTGTGGGAATCGAGTGTTTGTGGAGCACTCCAACGTCGATGTGACAACATAAAATATGTAATAGTTTGCATTTGCAACAGTTATTTGAAATCTAGGAGACAATACTGGAAGACGGATATGTGTCAGAGGAGCAATTCTTCGATTGGTGGAGTATCCGTTAGTTGGCCAGTCATGTGAGATGTAAATCGATGTTGTGCGATAATGTTGGTGTATGGATTCGAGTTTGACCTAACATCGCAATTTAGCGCTCATCTGACAGTATGCGTGTGCGTGTGTGTGTGTGTGTGTGTGTGTGTGTGTGTGTGTGTGTAAAATAGGTAATCACTATTTTCATCATGCAAGCTACAATGGCTTTTGTGGTCAAATCATACGCTAAATAATTTTGTGTCAACTGCGAGGAAATGATCCACAGAAGATTTGTATTATCTGTCGGTAATACGACAATGTGCGGATGTCTCTTTATAACCTGTAGAGTTTAATTATAGGTGGTCCTGATTGTGTCAATATTGCATTCAGAGCGATGGTGTCGCTGTGATAAATTGTTCATTTTTTTTCTTATGGCTGTTGATAGACGCAATGTAATAGTCTACCTTCCTAAAATCAGTTACCATGTATTCGTAATCTGGTGCGGACGATGTATCCTGGCTTGTGCAAAATATTGGTTTTGATCTGTTTAGTCGTGCGGTTCGTTGCAACATGGAGGTGTTCTACATTTGTGGGATGCATATTGATACTTAGTAGTATGGTTATGTGTTACGGCTGAGCTGTATTTATCTTGTCTTTTAGTGGTGTTTACTTTGCGAATGGATTGCTCTCGCTATCATAGCGGATATGCTTGTGGCGATAGAAATATGTTCTTCAGTGGAGAAGCATCGATTTCCATGTATAAGAAAAGAGCTTGGTGTTGATCTGGATCATTCCTTGTTAGCTGTTCTATGTGTATCAGTCAGTTTTACGATGTAATTATGTGTGTTACAGATGTCCACCAGGAGTATTGATTTGTTAAGAAGATTCTTAAACGTATAAGGTATGTGCTCTAGTGACTGACAGAAACGTTTCAGAAATACTGTCTGGTGGAGTATGCAATGCAAAAAGATGCAGGTTAGATGTTCGTGGGGAATCCACCACCACACAGAGATAAGGAGATTGTCACATGCTATTCAGTTTTTGAACTTCAGTAAAAAGAGCTACTGCGGTAGAATAGCTGTGCGCACTAAGGCGCCCAGCTACGGTGCGCGTGTCCGTTCGCCGTTGGGGGTTAGAGTCCTTCCTCGTACATTGGTGTTGTGTGTTGTCGTAAGAGTAAGTTACTTTAATTTATGTAAGTAGTTCGCAAACGTAGGGACTAATGACCACCGTAGTAAAGTCCCTTAGACTTCCAAACATTTGAACATTTAAAAAGCTCCATTTGTTGTAGGTTAGTGTTGTAGTTCGGTCGTTAGGTTGTAGATGGTTCTTGTTACATAGCGTGTCGTAGGACAGTAGGGATTGAATTTAAGTAAAAAGTGTTTGAAGTACTCTAGAATATGCGATGCAGTGTCTGTTTCCACTTGTGGATGATGTTTTATTACCATAGATAACAAAAGAAGTTGATTTACGTTTAAGTTCTTGTGGCTGTAAAAATTTTGCGCTGTGAATGTTACGAAGTATTGTCTGATCGTGTGTTAGTGGTGTTTAATTTACGACTAGTGCCACATGTTTGCGATGAAAAATCATTGCTTATCTTTTAACTTACACGTGCGTAGTAAATTCGACAAGTTCGTCACTGCAAGCCATGGAGACATGGCGAAGTTACCCTTTGTCCCACCTGACGGCGGTGTTGTCAGACCACTCGGCATACTGGAGAAACTAGGCAAGGAAATACGGGAAAACATCTTGAGGAAATCATGTGGCTGTTCCTTAAAAGTGGGGCTAGCCGATGTTAAACTAGATATTGTATTGGAGGATGTCCCATCTACAATACTTCGCGTAGGTGACATTCATGTCCTGGATTTAGGCATCCAACACTATTTCGCTGGGATTTCTTTAAACAAAATTGACATGTGCGAGTACCTAGTATCCACCCTTTACTTTCGCTTGGACGGAGGCTGTATAGGGAACAGAAACGTGATTGCGGACAATGATAGGGCAGTTGGAATAGTTGATTGATACATCAGCTGTTGCGGTCTGTAGATTAGCGTTCTAGTTTGTGCTAGATAGCTACTTGTAATTATCGATTATAAAAAAATTAATCGGTGTTAAGTTTAGTGGAATGAAAAAAAAGTCGTAAGAAAGGAGCTTGATTTGTGTCTGGAGTAAGAAATTTTGTCTATATATTGGGTAATGGGCTGGTGGATCTTGCTCAACAGAACTAAAAATCTGTTTTCTCGTGCATTGGGCAGGTAAAGTGTTACCGTTACGTATCCTTGGTCCTGTGGTTACTGTATTGACTGAAAAAAGAAAAAAAATCTTAGTTAACCCAGGAAACAAGCTTGATTTGTGTTTGGGATAAGAAATTTGTGTCTATATTTTACATAAAGGGCTGGTCGATCTTGCTCTTTGGAACTGATGATCTTTTGTAATTGTGTTGCATCGGGCAGGTAAAGTATTACCGTTATGTGCTCTCGGTTAGGGCGGAGAAGTTTGCGTAATCTGTGATGTCAGGTCGAAAGAGTCTTCGTTCCGGTGCGGTAGAAGTGTTTGCAATCATTACGTTACAATTCCGCAGATCTACTGTAATAAAAAAAAGTATTGACTCACAATGTTCTTTTAACGATCAGATGTTGCGGTGTGTAGGTTAGCATCCTATACATCTCCGTTTGCGGTAGACAACTAATTATAGTTATCGATTTAAAAAGAATAAATCCGAGTCGGGTTTAGTGGAATGAAAAAACAAATCACAGGAAAGGAGCTTGATTTGGGTTTGAAGTCAGAAATTTTTGTATATATTTTGGGTAAAGGGCTGGTCGATCTTGCTCTACAGAACTTAAAAACTGTTGTAAGTCGCGTGCATTGGTCAGATAAAGTGTTAACGTTATGCATTCTTGGTTTCGTGGTTACTGTATTGGCGAGTGTCATTTCGAAGAACGATGTTTCTACGTTAGTGGTTTCGAGAAAACACGTTTTAGTGTAGATTTTTGCAAATTACAAAAACTGCAATGGACAGCGCCTCGTGCTGTGTCTTCCACAATGGCTCCATTTGAGGTACAGCAGTATGAGTGACAGCAGAGGCAAACGGCAGGCGGGACCTCAGCACGCATGGTGTTTGATCAAAGGAAGGTGCTGCTGCCTCTTAGATCATTTGTGTATTTATTGCTTAAAATAATAATAAAACGTTGGGATATTTTTTTGACTTTTAGCAAATCTACCGATGCGACTGCAAAATTTGTTTTATGTAGCTTGACGAGAGAGAATTGTGTGTGTGTGTGTGTGTGTGTGTGTGTGTGTGTGTGTGTGTGTATTAGTAAGGGTGAGTTGGAAGGGGTGAATGGTTGTAGAGCTACCTATTGTCAGAATATTAAGCTGTTGTAGTTATCGTTCTCTCCACAGGGAGGCTATCAGATTCTTTCCATGTGTGTGGCTCGATAATTCCTAAATAATTAGTAGCACAATTACAGTATTTACTTCTGGCAATACCAATTGATATTTTTACGTTTCCTCTATATGGTCCCCTATATGGCATGCCCATCACACCATACTGGTTTCATTTGTATGGCTCAAATGCTAGTTTTTATTGTAATCGGCTTGAGGAATCCTGCTCGTAATATTTTTGACGTCATGTGTTTCAAGTAACTGTTTTTATTCTTCTGATGAAGTTGCCTTTAGTGGCAACTAAACCTAGGTCAAGCGCCTAAATATTACGAAACCGGTTGTTAGCTGATAAAAAATAAGTAAATAAATAAAAATAAAATAAAAATAAAACAAACGTTATCTAGTAGTCAGTTCAAGTCCAGAAGTCTAGTAGGACGTGTGGACGGAACCACATCAAGCCGGCCAAGGTGGTCGAGGAGACTAGGCGCTCCAGTGATGGTCTGCACGGCCACTACGGTCGGGGGTTCGAAAGGAGGGCGGTTGGTGTGGTGGCAGTACAATGAGCTAAAATGTTCGTAGAAAAAATAGTTAGACGAGTTTCCAGAGAAAATGTCGCATAGTATTTGATATGCAAATAAAATAATCGGGCCGGTCGTGTCGCTGCGTCTGCGGCGGCCAGCGGCTCGTTTCTCTCGCACCGCGGCGCTTAAGTTGTTCTCCATAACGGCACCGGTGGCGGATTGCCCAGGGCAGGTAACTCCCTATCTGCTGGGGGCGGCAACAGGCAAGTCACAACCTGCCACACGAGCTGGGTGCGTATTCCCGGTCCTCTGAAGCTTTTTACGAATTTTCAACTCGTGTTAAGAGTAACATCACGTTACATGTCGAGTACGCTATTCATTGTCCTGTCCTTCCGGGATGGATGGGAGGTGGCTTCCTTTGATTAGTGGTCGGGCAAGTGGAGGGGTGGGCTGGAGGTTCTAGTAGCGCAAGTACAGACGGGCAGACCGAACTGGGCAACTTTAAAGGCCATTAGAAGGGTACTCTGGAAAGGACAGTTAATCCCACACTGGAACTGGGCAACTTCCGCTCGCAGGCAGCACGACGGTTCGACCCGAGGCGTTCCTGGCCCTCACTGACCTCGTCAGTCCTGTGAATGATGCCAGCTCGCTGACATCTGTGTAGAGTCACTTTTCGTCTTGTACTTCAGTTTAGTCATTGAAGTAAATAATACGGCAGAAACTCACGATTTGCTGTTTTAGTGATCGTGTTAATACTCATTTGATCTATGACGGTTATAAATTCAAACGTTACAGAAGAATAGTAGCAACGGAAGAACGTGGATGGTGAAGCTGCGGTAAACGTTTACGGTGTGCTGTTAAGTCATTTTTAATACGCAGCTGAGACATATTTTCGGCCGCGGCGGAGCTTCCGAGCGCATTGAGGCGATATGCTGCGATGCGCGAGGCCGTTCCCCGTCGGGAGTTCGAATCCCCCCTCGGGCATTGATGTTTGTGCTATCTTTAGTATAAGTTAGTTCACAAGTAGTTTGTAAGTTTAGGGACTGATGTCCCCGCAGGTAAGTCCCATTTGAAAATGTTTTCGTGTTTGGAAGGCACTCATGACCACGCACCTGTTGCAGAAGACTTGTCAATAGGAAAATTTTATCTAATTCTCTAAAAACAAAAACCGCCGCTTTGGTTGAAAGACCGTAAAAGGAATGGTGAAATTTGCAAATTAGACTTTGTAAAGTGTGTTTCATACCAAGCAGCCGTGAGCAGAATATGAGTACAACTAAATACATTTGTGTTCTGCAAATATTTTTGGATTTGAAATTTGTAATAAAATCTTTGTATTTGTTTGTAATTTGTTTGTTTTTTATATATTGTTACTTGACACAATATTGACATCATTCCTCAAGAACTCTACAAATACGGTAGACGTTGCGCACTTGGCAGCTTCAGATTTGGAAGCATTTAGCGAGATAGTGCAGTCGATCTGCAGGAGCAGGTAGGATTTGCCGAGTTGCCCAATTCGTCGTGCGTGCCACTCAGGGGGCACTTTGGGACAGTCGCCCAGTTCGAGTCTTCCGTTTATCACTAACAGATAGAAGTTGCCCAGTTCAGACGAGCCCGTACAGACATGTCGAGAGGGTGGCATACAGGTAGGTGTTTACGTGCAACTCTCCTTTGTTCCTCAAGTGCGCCAGCGTTAAGTGCAATTACGTGTAAGCTGAGAATGATCTGGGAGGCAGTTCCTGGAGTGCGAGGCAGCAACCTTTGATCAGCGGTTGGGCAACTGGCCGTGCGTGGAGGGAGGTTCCTGGCGTCGATGACACTAACGTCGACAGGCTCCGAACCCCCACTGCTATACTATATTCTGTTTTACATGGTAACGCTTTTCTTCTTCTATAATGTCTTGATGTAAGCTTTGGTATCAGTTCCCAGATTCTCAGGAAAGCTATCCAAATTTAAAAAATGAAATGAACCTTCAGACAAATAGAACAGTTTAAATGTGGATACTTCTATAGCATAGCCTCAACGGCAGAGCAAAGATGGCCGTCCAGAGCAGATGAATTTGAGGCAGATCACACTACAAAAATGGCGCTGTGCCCCCGACATGTTATCGCTTATTCCTCTTAGTGTTCTGGCTGCATACAAAATGTTAATCATCACTACTTTTTATACCTGACTGAGCTACAGTTTTACTGTCCGACTTAGTACTGTCCACATGTGAAAATCTGTCTGATCCCCATTTGTTTGAATCGCATCATATTCAGACTCTTGTGGCTACCCTGGAAAATTTTATTTCTGATGTTGAAAATATTTCACATAGAAATCCAATTACAATATTCGTCCGGTCAGAATGAAATGAAAAACTCATTTCTGTAATAAACATGCCGAGGGCTTTAAAATAATTGCAGATATCAACACTAATGACGGCGCGGTAAAAGGAAGGGATTTCATTCTGTAACCACACGCCGCAAATAACTGAATTTAACAGTATGATATGAGAAAAGTTCTCAGGATTCCAATTCCTAATTTCACATTATAAAATACGAGGATATGGAACTGAACGTCATACAAGCAACCAATTTAGTTTAATATAGCGGCCCCCTAAATACTTCAATTCAATACACAATTTGGAAACTGAGGGGAACGATCAAGGTTGAAAGGCGACCGTCTGTCGTCTTCCATATATTTTTTATAAAATTTTAATTTATTTGATGTCGCTACATTAGCATTTTGTTAAAACTAGAACCCCACTCTTTTCAAGGCATAACGAATAGCATTTTTATATCGTGTTTTACAATATTAGTTTCTGAAATGTTAGTTAATATTGCTAGAATTTTGTTATTTTAATAATTTGTTATTGTCCCTGTGACAATGTGTACTTGTTTTACTTTTAAGTGGATGTGCAAGGATCTAATGACTGAATATGGGTGGTCATAGCTCGCTTTGCATGTTTCTCTCTGGCTCAGAATCGATAGTTTGTCGTTACTAACCCCTGATGCTGATGCGACCAAAGAGGTTTCTACACCCTTTGGTTACAAGCTAGTTGACGACCCTTCTCCAGGGCAAATC
Organism: Locusta migratoria; assembly: GCA_026315105.1. Taxonomy (NCBI): domain Eukaryota; kingdom Metazoa; phylum Arthropoda; class Insecta; order Orthoptera; family Acrididae; genus Locusta; species Locusta migratoria. Next base: position 39,890,453 of record CM048745.1, read on the forward strand.
TCACGATCTTCTCTCCTCACCACCGCTATGATCATGGATTTTGCCCAGTTTCCGGGAGCTTCCCCATCTCTTGGCCGCTCGGTGGTCACTTTGTGCTCGGACCGCGGTGAGGTAAGGTTGGTTCTGCTCTTGAGCCTGTGGGGATGGTAGAGATTCATTGTCTAGCATGTTTCACTTAGACTCTTGAACTTAGAGTCATTTTTGAATATTCCGTCCGATAATGCATGGAAATGTGTTCTAGTTTTTCAATCCAGTGATTTCCAACTGATAACACGGTGTATGTGTCACTAATTACACTTTGATAACTTCCGGTATATTCAAACCTTTTGTGATCATGTCGCGGTATATGTACTCTGTGTAAATTCTTTCTTGCTTTGTGGGGCCCGATTTCTAATAGACGATATGTACAATTTTTGTACAGTGCATGTAAAAGCTTCCTCATCATTTCCTTCTGTGAGTGATATGCTGTCCACGTGGTTGTTTCTTAGAACAAAGCCTTCAGCTTCAAATATTGTTTGTTCCATGCCCATCAGGCAAGTAACTATGCATGTATTCTTCTGATTTCTACCACCATTTTGCGATCTTCTCTCCCCGCCTATTTTAATTTGGCTGTTTCTTCTCCGAACTTGTAGTATGCACTCAGTCTTTGGCAGTAATACTCTCCGAGCCTTGTACAACCTCCTTCAATAGCTTGCTTATGAAAATATATGTATCTCTAAGGGTTGCAAGCTGTAGTTTTCATTCTCACTTTTCCCATCTTAGTAATTTATTTCATTTTTCTGATTTTGAGACTGGACTACATCCGACTCTATAACCGCTCCCTATCGCGTGTAGTTGCATTTAATTCGTTTCCTTTTGTAATTCTAAAAATTTCTATGGGTTGCAAGCCGTAGTTAATTTTCTTTATTTTTCGGAAATTGAATTATACATTTTTATCGGTTTTCGGAACCACGTCGGTCCGAAATCTGACTTTAGGGGTTTGCAGCTAGTCACCTGAATTCCCGCCACTTCTCATAAAGCCAGTGTCTAGATAGTTTACTCTCACATTGCAACTTAAAGAGTCCGCCATGAATTTGTGTAAGGAATCCGATTTTAACCACTTCACCTTCAGTGGAATGCGATCATGTAATGTAGCCTTGTGTCGTCGTTAGCGTGTTTGCGCGCGGTCTAATCTAAATGTAACTTAACTGTACTCCTGTATGGGTTCACGGCAACAGCAGCTGACACAACAACAGATTCGTCTGTGACGGGCCTGTTACGAACCCGTTTGCGTGTTACGACCATACCTGTTGCATACAGTTGGCGGTAGATGTTTTGAAATGTGCGGCATGTTTGATGTTCTCTGTCTGAGTACCGTTCTGAATGCACCGTGCAGGCTTCAGCTGTATTTTGTCGACACTCGCCATAGATGAGAATCATCTCCGACTTTTCAGAGTTCAAATACACCATTGTCACAGTCCTGTCCAGCACATTCTCCTGATCTCTATCTAACTGAAAACTTCTCTTCAATGTTGGCCGAGCAACTGGCTCGTCACAATACGCCAGTCACTACTCTTGATGAACTGTGACATCGTGTTGAAGCTGCATGGGCATCTGTACCTGTACACGCCATCCAAGCTCTGTTTGACTGACTGCCCGGGCGTATCAAGGCTGTTATTACGGCCAGAGGTGGTTGTTCTGGGTACTGATTTATCAGAATCTATGCATCCAAATTGCGTGAAAATGTAATCACATGTCAGTTCTAGAACAATGTATTTTTCCAATGAATACCCGTTTATCATCTTTCAATGGCCATATGAGAATGCAAGTAGGTACAGGTATGCCTTTGTAACGCCTATTTACTACTCCAAGTGTTTGGCGTAGGCGTAGGCGTTACAACGGTTGCTACTACTACAGTGTCAGGTTATCTCGATTTCAGTACGTCTGAACGAGGTGTTACAGTCGCCGCACGAGAGACAGGACACAACATTCCCGATGGATGAGGTGGGGATTTCCCCGAAACTCCATTTCACGAGCACGCAGCAAATATTCTGAATCCGATGAGGCATCAAATCTGCGACATCGCTGCGGCCGGAAAAGGATCCTGCAAGAACAGGACCAATGACGACTGAAGAAAATCTTTCAACATGACAGAACTGCAACGCTTCGGTAAAATGCTGCGTATTGCACTGCTCGCTTACAAGTGTAAGCTTGCGTAACATTGAAAGAAACACCATCGATATAGATTTTCATTGGAAAACCCACTCCTGTACCCTTGCTGACTGCACGACTGAAAGCTTTACGCGTCACCTGGGCTGTTGATGGCTGGAAACATGTTGCCTGGTCTGACGACTTTCGCTTCCAATTGCATAGAGTGAATGGACGGCTACAGGTAAGGAGATAACCGCACGAATCCATGTACTCGGCATGTCATGTTCAGCTGGCAGAGGCTCGGTAATTGTCGCGTGGGTTTGGAGTTATATGGAACGCTTTGTAAGTCTGCATACGATTCTTGACTGGTGGCACGTGCGTATGCAAAGTGTCTGATCACCTGCATTCAGTCGTGTCCATTGCTTATTCCGGCGGACGTAGGCAGCTCCAGTGGGACAATGAGGCACCTGACACTTCCAGAATTGCTGCAGAGTATCTTTTGAACTTAAACACCTCCACGGGCTATCAAACTCCTGCACGAAGCTCCGCTTATTGGCCAAACCTAAGTGTAGGCGTAGTTAGGAGTCCGTAGAAGTTGATACAGGGGCGTGCGGATTTACCGGCCCACGCTGTCCATCCGGGATCTACAAATTAAGCTGACCCACCTGTGAGCCACAACCCTACCTGTTTATGGCAAGCGCTCGCGATGACGTAGTCTCTTCGCAGCTAGATAGCACACTGGAGAATTGCTGTAAGTACTATTAAAAGAGCTGAAATATAGTAACTAGTTACGGATAGGTTTTCCATCTGAATAAGATGCGGGGTGCCAATTACGGGGCTTTATTACTAGCCACACCGTAATACAAGACTGATTATTGACTTTAAAATTGATCGTTGTACTTTTACAGCTGATACTGAAGCATAGTTCCTACGAGATAGGTCTGAACTAGGTCCTAACACCAACTGACGAAAGTGGCATGCAGCCCAGACCACGTGTAAACTTCGTACATTTTCGGACGTGTTCGTAGATGTTCGTTAAAGGTGTTGTAATTTATTTATTTGAACATTATTAAACAATATTAAATGATCAGCACCTACTTCTGTTGGCCCCTTAGTTTGTTACTAATGTCTGTATGCCACCAAAACACTGTTAAATAAAAGACAATAATAAATTAAAGATGTTACATTCGCGTCATATTCTTCGTGCTTTCCCGGTGTATATGCGCGGTGGCCGCAAAGGACAATCCAAAGGATACTAGGCATGGGTCGGAAATCGCGTATCTATTAACAGTCACAGTGATTTAGAAGTCACAGTATTCACAGTCACAACTTCACGGAATCTGACTGCGATTTCAGTCGCAGTTTAGAAGCGCAGTAGCAACTAAGAGGACCAAGTCGCAACTAAGAGGCGCAGTTTAGACCATGCCTGCTGCCATCTGATAGCCGAAATTGGTACTCCTAGCTGTCTGGCGTCTGCGTCGTGTATGTGTGGAGTTGTGTGTATATGCGTGTGTGAAAAGTCGCAATTAAGTCACAAGTAGCAGTTTAGATCGTGCGAGGCATGCAGTCTGTTCAAACCAGTGAGATCGCACGCCCTCACTTGTCCAAACTGCGATTTCAGCGAAAGTCGCGACTAAGAGTCGCAAGTAGCAACTGAGAATGGCGTTTAATATTTCGCCTTTTGGCCAACTGCCGTACTTTCACTTGTGTGTTGTTTAGGGATGAGGTCGATTTAATAAGCAAGAGATAATTTGCTTTGTGAAAATATTTACACTTATTGGCACTATTTTACCTGGCAGCAGCACTTTTTGTGAAGCAAAGCCTGGCATCTATGGTTTTAGGTTATAGTTGGAAAAGACAACGAATGTGAATGCCAAATGAAGATTGTGTTACGGACTTGATCCCTGTTTAAAATCATTTTTCCTCATAAAACTTACAACTATTATACGAATTCAGAATACGTATGATACATTGCAAAACTGGATTCAACGAGTATTTTGGCGTGCATTATACTTTGTATATAAAGTAAAAAATTCCAAGGGGGTGATCAACTAAGTAATTTTACAAAATGTTTAACAGTAGGCCAACTCTATTTTAAGTGTGGACTCTGTTAAGTACTGCGATACAGGAGTAAACGAGTATCTTTGAGGATTTGATAAAAATTTTACATTTGAAAATATAAACGTTTTTTGCTTAATGGAAAGTTTTATTCTATCAGGTTTGTTTTAAGTTTAGGAATGTTGTTTCCCGTCCTTTTCTTTTCTGTACATCCCTCCTGTGATGAGATGAGTCAAATACGTGTGGTATCGGCTCCTTCAGTATTATTAAAACTTTTGTCTATTACAGTAGTGGCATAGTGTGCTTATATTGGCAACGACCGATGAATGACCTTAGAAATCTATATCACATAGACTGATGGATATAATATTTTGTTTATCATGAAATAAATAATTGTTATTCTTTATTCTTGGTTTGTGGTTGTAAGGTTTCTTGTGTGTAACCTTGTACAGTCAGTAAATTAAATATTCTTATAAAGTGAAGATTAAGTTGCCAACATTAGCACACTAGGTCGGCACTTAGGTAAGTAAAATATAACGCAAGCCCTTATCAACAGTTATTTGGCAAAATATCAAGTGACACCGAAACGTTTTAAAGGGAAAATAGAATTTTCAGAAGTCACTGACGGTGTATTTCACATTTACTAATCATCTAATTCAAACTGGTAAGTGACGCTCCCGAGACTTGAACATTATTCAGCATATCTAGGATGTTCAAATGTTTGTAAGTCTGTGGGACTTAACTGCTTAGTTATTAGTCCCTAGGCTTACGAACTACTTAAACCAAGTTAAACTAATCTCAGGACAACAAACACACCCATGACCGAGTGGCGACTCGAACCTCCACGGCGAATGGCCGCTCTCACCGCAGCACGGCGCCTTAGTGCGCACGGCTATTCCCGCTATCTGGGCTGCCTTGCAGCGTACTGTCAGGAGAGACATCCACCCCTCGTGAGCTCACAGCCCTGCAGCCCTCCAGCACTGTTTCAGACGTCAGTCGAGACGACGCCCACTTCTGCGTGCTCGCGGGGACCCTGCGGCATATTAGGGAGGTGTGCCAGTTCATTTGGCTCTTCAGTGCACTACAGCATTGTCTGCAAACAGCGTGACTGAACTTCCGATGCTATCAGCATACCGATTTGCAAGGGAGGATTAAGGGGGGAGGGGCACAGGGACACGTTCTAACACTAACCGTCGCGATTTACAAAATCAGCGAAACTTGTATTACTTTCGACTCGCTAGGGGAAATGCAACATCAGGTCAGCGTTAGCGTCGATATAAATATTCAGTTACATGCAGGTGGTGTGGCCAAGAAAAGAAAATCACCAATTTTAAGACATACTTTTTAATGCGTCTTCACACATCAACAGCCCAACGGAAGAGACCGCGAGCACCCGTTTTCGAGTCCCGCGCTACATACACTTTTTTTTTTATAAAATAGTTCCCACATTAAATAATACAATTAAACATTCTTAAAAAGTATTGCATAGGTCTAAATGTATATAAATGTGCCAAATCTGCTTGCGATTAACAATCTCTATTTATTTTCTGATTATTTTACAATATTTTTACCGTAGGATGTGGCGCATTAATACAACCGAGCTGTTTCCTTTTGCCTATCGATTATATGGTCATCGATATTCAAATAGTTGAATATCGATCCCGCAACACTACGCTCGACCATTGATCGTGTAACGTTATAAAGTGCCCCCCTCCCCCAGAGGGCCCGATGAAAAATAAGAGAGAGAGAGAGAGAGAGAGAGAGAGAGAGAGAGAGAGAGAGAGAGAGAGAGAGAGAGAAGGGGGGAGAGAGAGTGAAAAGGGGGGAGGGAGGGAGGGAAAGAAAAAATAGAATAATTAACATTTACTTACGGGCAGTAATTGTGAGTTTAAAATGCGAAGAAGAGGAAATTGATTCAGTACAATGCAAACACATGAAATATGATTTTAGGTTTAGGGGGAATGTCAAACTTAGCACGACATACTCGTGGCTGACTGTTTGTTTCTGACCCGTAATTGGGCGACCTTTTATGATACTGTTGTTCCAATTTGTGCGTTCTTCGCTACACAACTTCTCCGGTTACTGTACTGTTCGTCCACGGTAAGTTGACGATTCGTGCGATGGCTGTTGGCAGCGGCTGGAGCAGGGCCGGTGCAAGGCTTTTTTTCTGAACATGCGAGTCACTTTTGGCGACCTCCCGCCCCTCCCCCGCCATCCCACTAACATATTATATACAATCAAATTAAAATACAACATTGAACAAAAATTAAGATTAAAAATACAATATCTCTCACCTACAAGAAAAGTGGCGTTACTGAATGAAACAGAATAACACTAGATTCGCACTTTTCTCGCCTTAATCTTGGTAAAGTCTCTTAAAACTGTATCAGTGCCCAATGAATCCAGAATGTCGTTCTCAACTGTCAGTTTTGCCAACGCACTAAGTCGTTCTTGAGATGTGGCTGGACGCAGGTAGTTCTTTCTCATTTTGAGTTTTGAAAAACTCATTTCTCGACTGGCCACTGGCACTGGCAGCATAAGAAGAGTTCTCAAGGCAATAAATACGTTCGGGAAAAGGTCCATCATTCCACTTTTAGTCAGATAAATTACTGTTCCTTCAACTTCAGGCGAATTATCTTTAGATAGCAAAGGTGCTAGCATAACGATCTCTTTCATCAGGTCCTCTCCACTTATGTCAATAGTGCTTTCAGGTTCTTGCACTATTCTATAACTACTTCTTCTTTCAGTTCCTCTACCTGTTTTAAAACAAAAAGAAACTGGAAATGGTTGCCATGATTGCGTAGTAGTTCGAAGCTTTCATCCAGATAGTTTATTTCCTTGTCGAATATAACAAAAATAAATCTATATTCCCAGACTTAATAGATTCATCTTAGCTCTCATACGAAAATGGCCGTTTCGCATTTCTAGGCCTCACTTGACTTCAGTGGGGAATTCTGGTGCAACGTTTAGTTTTTCAGGCAGCTCGCTTGTGTCGGTCATTTTCGGACTTCATACCATTCAGAAACTCTTTGACTGATTTAGAAAGGATGGCGCCCTATACAGGTGTATGTGGTCTTGTCCGTCCATACAGATGCGTCAAAAAGACATAGGGTGTTTTTTGTCTTTATGGAGGAGGAGGAATTTTTACTGTAACTAAAGGGCGCCGATTCTGAAAACATGGCGCCCAATAGTGGTGTAGGTTGCCTGTCCAGAATGGCTAAACCAGGGATGTCCAGGCGGGCCACATTCTCAACTTTTATCACTGAGGTGGAACAGACAAAAGAAACTTGCAAAGGAATCAAATACTAAACCAGTAGAAATAAAACACTGTTTTTTTTAGGTAGGATGTATTTATATCAGAACATTACAAACTTCGAAGAAAAATAAAATTAATGAAAAAAGTTGAAAAAGGAAAACTAAACTTTGTTTACTTGATGAGTTCCTTGATATTTGGTGATATGATCGATGTAGAAATTCGGAAAATTTCGCTAAGATTCCCATCTGTTAGTGAACATCTCGTTTTAGACTTTACATTTTTCATTCGTGAAACAAACTGTTGACAGATATATGTGCTTCTGAACAAGGACACCTGTTGAAGTGACATCTTGTATAGGTTAGGATACTGATCGGGTTTGATATATTTTATATAAAACTCTATCAATCACGTCTGCAGGCAGCTATGGTAGGCTGTTTTAGGCTTTCATTGGTTTGAAGTTCAGTCAACTCCATCTGCAGGTCTAAATGGCGTCTTCAATCTTAACTGCAAACGGATTTTGGAACACTTTCTTATAGGGATCTTGATTTTTAAAACCTAAGAACGTCTCATCAAGCTCATTCCTTACTTTTCGCAGCAAAGATACGTACTTGTCGAAACCCACTGTCTCTTGATTTCGTGCACATAAGGGCTCCCAGTGACCCAGCTGTCTTTTCATTGTCTGTTTCTCGAACAAGATGAGTTTTTTTTTAATAAATGCTTGAATGTGTTCTTACATTTGCACACATAGTTGATTTCACCCTGGAGTTTTAGATTCAGGCCGGAGAGATATTTAGTTATGTCAACTAGAAAACCAAGGTCATTCAACCATAGCTCATTCTCCAAAAATTTGACATCATGTCCTTTTCCGGTCATAAAGCTTTTTATTTCTCCCAACTGAGAATAACATTGTCAGGGTGTTGCTGATCTGCTGAGCTAGCGAACTCGGCTGTAATATATGATATCATCATGCACAGAGCCTACTTCAGACAGGAAAGTGTGAAACTGTCTATGATTTAGGCCTTTCGCACGAATGGAATTGACAGTCCATATTACGTTTTCCATCACGTTCTTCAAATCGAGAACTTGAGCGCACAGCTGTTCTTGGTGAATAATGCAGTGGTGTTTTACAATCGTGTGTGTCATTCTGTTACCCATGAAAGTTACAAAACCGTTTCATCTCTCTGTTCTGTCTGTCATCACTGGTGCACCATCTGTTGTTAAGCAGAAAATATTTCAAGTTCCTCTATTACAGTGTAGTTCTCTGTCACTCCTCTCACAAAGACAGCCAACTGGTCTGTAGTTGAAACATCAGCATTTTCATCAACAGCTAAACTGAAAAATACACAGTATTTTAATTTTGCTTTGAGTGAAATTTCAATATCGTTTGCCATGTCGTCAGCAAGATTACAGTGTTCTATCAACTTCCGAGCAAATCCGAAAACATTAATAACACAAGCCCAGCAATACAGCTCGAGTACGACCCCACTGTAAGTGGATACACATTGTAGTTGGTCGAAAGAAAAATTGAACCGTATGTAACATATTTTTATGTGCAACTCTTCGCCAGTTTTGGTAAAACAAAAGTTCAAACCTACTTGAAATTGATTGAATTAGTGTTGGCTGGTTTAAAGTAAATTGACACGTGGTCTAAACCCTCCATAATATGCGTCACCCATCCACCCACCCATGAGATGGCACTACAACTAACATTGGATGGAAGAATGGTGTCATTCGCAGACTAGAAAATCATGTAGGACGCCCGTTACAGTGGAGTATATGACTCCTGCATTTTATTGAGCTTGTACCTATAACTGTTAACATCTCGATTGTTAGCGCGAAAGAAATTCTTACATTGAAAATAACAACGTCAAGAGTATATTTCATTCCACGCCGTCCGCTCTGGTAACGGCGCCTTTGCCCTGTGTCTTTTTATAATGACAACAGACAAATGTTCCGTACTAAAACGTTCCGTAAAAATAAAATAAAATAAAGTAAATTGGGCCCATCCTAACATGCACTTGCTCACACATACAGACAACCACACTGCCACACGTGCGCCTCGCCTTTGGAACTAGCATGTTGACTAGCTGAACATTGTTCCTGAATGTATCAAGGCAAGTAATGTATAGTTACATACCTTTACTAAACCGCCCGAGAACAGTAGAGGCCGGCCGCGGTGGCCGAGCGTACTGCGGCGTGCCAGTCACGGTCTGCATGGCCACTACGGTCGGGGGTTCGAATACCCCCTCGGGCATGGATATTTGTGCCGTCCTTAGTATCAGCTAATTCATAAGTAGTTTGTAAGTATAGGGACTGATGATCTCGTAGTTAAGTCTCATAAGCTCTACAAACATTTGAACATTTTTGAACAGTAGAGTTAGTAAAGCCCAGCCACGGCAACAGCAGAGAGCGTACCGTGCGTCTCAGTGACTGACGCTCAAATTCACAGCGGTGGAGTAGCCGAGCGGTCTAAAGCTTCTCGCTGCGGAGCGCGCGGTTGTTCGCCGTGGAGGGGCATGTGTGTGTGTGTGTGTGTGTGTGTGTGTGTGTGTGTGTGTGTGTTGTCTGTAGGTTAGTTTACCTAGGTTTAAGTAGTTTGTAAGCTACGGACTGATGACCACGCAGTTTGGTCCGATAGTTTAACAAACATTTGAACATCTTTTGACCCTCAAACTAAGACAGCGAGTGCCTGCGGCAAAAGGACGCTATGGCTCGCCCTTCGTATAGCCAGTGTCCATGCGCGTGACGCGTGTTTACTGATCCCCCATAACGCCGTCGGCCTCGGCAGCCGCCCCATGTCGTGGCTGTGCCAGCCTGTTCCAAGGCGGCCGCTCTCTGTTAGGCCTCGGCGTTATACAGCTGCCGGCGAAGAGTGGAGACTGTAGGAGAGGGCAGCTAGGAGGTTAGCTGCTAGGCACTCCCCCTTTCGCCCGACATGCGTGTTTATTTGCGTTCGAGTGCAGCAACGAAGCAGGTTAATTTCAAATCATTGTCCTCGACACTGCGGCTGAGAAGAAAGAGAAACTCAAAATTTCGTCAGGCTATGGCGGGGCGGATTTCATGGCGTCGCGAGCCACAGCGTATGTTGGACAGCCCTGGGCTAACCAGAAACAGGCCGTTTATGTTATATCCCACAAAAGACGGCCATGCACGCTTGACCGGCGCTGTGCCCTCTCCCTGGCGGCCGCACCTTCATCTTCCGCGTGCTGCTCGCGCCGGCCCTGGGCAGGAGGCGTGTGCTGTAGCTGACGGGGGCGCATCAGCGAGCAGAGGGCTGCGTCGCAGTGTGGGAAGCCCTACCCTTAACACTTTATGCACTAATATTCCTGTTCTGGGTGCAGCCTAACGTTGGCAGCAGTCCGAAAGCAATGGATGTCCTTCAAGTAGTGCAGATGATTTCTGTTGCTGGCATCACCAGGTAAAGGTCAGGCGCGTGATGGAGCCCCTTAGGCAGATAGCGTCCAGATCTGGAAGGAATTCCAACGTGCACTCGGTGTGTTTGCCGGGGGGCCTCATCCGAGATGTGGAGGCGGCCTTGCCGGCGGCTATCGAGGGTGCGGGGTGCAGTCGACTGCAAGTCGTAGCTCACGTCGGCACCAATGACGCTTGTCGCTTGGGTTCTGAGGACATCCTCAGGTCCTACGAGCGGCTGGCGGAATTGGTGAAGGCTGCTGCCTTCGCACGCGGGGTGCAAGCAGAGCTGTCGATTTGCAGCATTGTTCCCAGGGTTGATCGGGGTCCTTTGGTTTGGAGCCGAGTGGAGGGTCTGAACCAGAGGCTTCGCCGACTCTGTGACAGTCATGGCTGCAGATTTCTGGATCTGCGTTATCGGGTGGGGAATTGTAGGGTGCCCCTAGATAGATCAGGGGTGCACTACACTAAGGAAGCGGCTACTCGGGTAGCAGAGTACTTGTGGAGTGCACATGGTTTTTTTTTAGGCTAGGCACTAACTCTGATGAGCACTCGCCTGTCAGCATTCAAACAGCGAATTCAGGCCACGTTCGAAACAAAAATTCGAACATAAAAATATTAGCCGCGAACTTACAAAGTATTAGAAACAAAGTTCCCGAATTTGCAGCGCTGCACGGAAGTTATTGCGCTCAGATAGTTTTAGGCACCGAAATCTGGCTAAATCATGATGTGGCAAGTTCAGAAATATTTAGCGAAGCGTGGAATGTATATCGGAAAGATAGATCTGATACAACTGGAGGAGGAGTGTTCATCGCCGTGGACAAAGATATTGTTTCTACTGAGATCGAGGTTGAAAGTAACTGTGAAGTTATCTGGGCACGCATAACAGGTCTAAAAGAAGTAAAGTTAATAGTTGGGTGTTTTTACCGGCCCCCCAGTGCTGCTGTAGCAGTTTTAGAATCATTCAAGGAAAGTCTACACCAGATAGTGCATAGGTATCCGGGCCATGCAATACTAGTCGGAGGTGACTTCAACCTTAAGAGTATAGATTGGGACCTCGCCAGTTACATTTCAGGCGGTACAGACAAGCAATCTTGCGAGCTACTTTTGGACACATTCTCCGAAAACTGTCTTGAGCAGTTAAACCGGCAACCCACGCGCAATGGAAATATTCTAGACCTTATAGCCACAAACAGGCCTGACCTCATTAACGATGTCTGTGTAGAGACAGGAATTAGTGATCATGATATCGTCATAGCGTCGATGGTGACCAAAGTTCATAAACCAGTCAAGAAGGCTAGGAGCGTGTTTTTGTTGGGAAAAGCCGACAAGCAAATGTTACGATCGCACTTAGAAAATGAATGGGCATCGTTTAATTCCGGGACTATGGATGTAGAGGAATTGTGGACTAAATTTAAGTGCATTGTAAATAAAGGGTTAGAGAAATATGTGCCAGTAAAGACGATTAAGGATGGAAAAGATCCACCGTGGTATAATAATAATGTGAGAAAGCTGCTGAGAAAGCAAAGGCTGTTGCACTCTCGATTCAAAAAAGAACACGCAAATGATGACAGACAAAAGTTAGTAGAGATTCGTGCGTCTATAAAAAGATCGATGCGTGAAGCATTCAATAATTATCACAGCCATACCTTAGCAAAAGATCTTTCCGAGAACCCGAAAAAATTCTGGTCCTATGTAAAATCGATAAGCGAGTCAAAGCCCACTGTCCAGTCACTAGTTGATCATTCCGGGGCAGTAATAGAAGAAAGCAAACGGAAAGCTGAAGTTCTAAATTTAACCTTTAAGAAATCTTTCACGCAGGAGGACCGCACAAATATACCATCATTTGATCAACGTACTAATTCCGAAATGGGGGACATAGCAATAGGTATTTCCGGTGTAGAGAAGCAGCTGAGAGAGCTAAATACGAAAAAGTCTGCTGGTCCGGATGGAATACCAGTTCGGTTTTACAAAGACTATTCTGCGGCATTGGCCCCCTACTTAGCTTGCATTTATAGCGAATCTTTAATTCAGCGCAAAGTTCCTAGTGATTGGAAAAAAGCGCAGGTGACTCCCGTGTATAAGAAAGGAAAGAGAACTGACCCATACAATTACAGGCCAATATCGTTGACATCGGTTTCATGTAGAATTTTGGAGCATATTCTCAGTTCGAATATAGTAAATTTCCTTGAAACGGAAAAGCTTCTTTCCATGAATCAGCACGGGTTTAGGAAACATCGTTCATGTGAAACTCAGCTTGCCCTTTTCTCACATGACATCTTGCGAGCCATGGACGAAGGGCAACAGGCGGATTGTGTTTTTCTCGACTTCAAAAAGGCGTTCGACACGGTGCCACACTGCAGACTGCTAACGAAGATACGAGCTTATGGAATAGGTTCACAGATTTGTGACTGGCTGGAAGACTTCCTAAGTAATAGAACGCAGTACGTTGTTCTCGACGGCGAGTGTTCATCAGAGACGAGTGTATCGTCAGGCGTGCCCCAGGGGAGTGTGATAGGACCGCTATTATTTTCTATCTATATAAATGATCTGATGGACAGAGTAAGTTGTAATTTGCGGCTGTTTGCTGATGATGCTGTGGTGTATGGGAGGGTGTCGTCTGTAACTGACTGTAATAGCATACAGGTTGACTTAGACAAAATTTCTAGTTGGTGCGAAGAATGGCAGCTAGCTCTCAATGTAGAAAAATGTAAGGTGATGCGCATGAGTAGAAAAAGCAATCCTATAATGTTCGAATACAGCATCAGTAGTGAGCTTCTTGATGCGGTCGCGTCGTTCAAATATCTAGGCGTAACATTGCAGAGCGATATGAAATGGAACGAGCATGTAAGGACAGTTGTGAGTAAGGCAGACAGCCGACTTCGGTTTATTGGGAGAATTTTGGGAAGATGTACTTCAACTGTAAAGGAGACCGCGTATAAAACGCTTGTACGACCACGTCTTGAGTATTGCTCAAGTATTTGGGACCCGCAGCAGATCGGTTTGAAGGAAGACATAGAGGCGGTTCAGAGGCGAGCAGCTAGATTTGTTACCGGTAGGTTCGACCAATGCGCGAGTGTCACGGAAATGCTGCGGCAACTCAATTGGGGATCGCTGGAAGAAAGACGACGTTCTTTTCGTGAATTTCTGTTAAGTAAATTTAGAGGGCCGGAATTTGAAGCTGAGTGTAGTACGATCTTGCTGCCGCCTACTTACATTTCGCGTAAAGATCACAAAGACAAGATAAGAGAAATTAGGGCTCGTACGGAGGCATATAGGCATTCTTCTTTTCCTCGTTCAATTTGGGAGTGGAATAGGAAAGGAAATGCCTAGTAGTGGTACAGTGTACCCTCCGCCACGCACCTTACGGTGAATTGCGGAGTATGTATGTAGATGTAGATGTAGATGTAAAGTCGTCTTCACTTGTCAAATTTATGGACTTTCAACTAATTACCAGTGCACTACTAGTTCCGGCGCACTATGGCGTCAATCTCAAGTTCCTATGATTAAAAAAAATATTACAATGAGTCAACCACATTAAACAATGAAAAGTTCAATAATATATCAAATCACGAGCGCCGCATGGCAATGACCGTGTGATCCGGTACGCAACATCGCGAAGTATGCGGCCACTTCCACCAGAGGTCCTTAGAATAAGTTAAGTACATTGTAAGACTAGGTACCGATGACATTAGCAGTTTGGTCCCTTCGAATTACAAACATTTGACTATTTTTTTAATTTTTTTACAACATGTCCTACGTTTACCTACAGTCACTATTAAGTCATCAAGTCCATTGTGGACTAAATTTAAGTGCCCTTTACATAATAGGGTAGAGAAATATGCGCCTGTAAAGTCGATTAAAGATCGAAAAGATCCACCGTGGTATATTAATAATGTTGGAAAGCTACTGAGAAAGCGAAGACTGTTGCACTCTCGGTTCAAAAATGAACACGCAAATGATGACAGGCCAAAGATAGTAGACATTCGTGCCTGCCGGCCGCGGTGGCCGAGGAGACTGAGGCGCTCCAGTCGTGGTCTGCACAAACACTACGGTCGGGGGTTCGAATCCCCCCTCGGGCATGGATATTTGTGCCGTCCTAGTTCGTAAGTAGTTCATAAGTAGTTTGTAATTTTAGGGACTGATGACCCCGTAGTTAAGTCCCATAGACTATACGAACATTTGAACATTTTGAACATTTGAACATTCGTGCCTCTATAAAAATATCGATGCGCGAAACATACAACAATTGCCACAGCCATGCCCTAGCAAAAGATCTTCCTGAGAACCCGAAAAAATTCTGGTCCCATGTAAAATCGATAAGCTGGTCAAAGCCCACTACCCAGTCACTCGTTGATCGTTCCGGGGCAGTAATAGAATAAAGAAAACGGAAAGCTCAAGTTCTAAATTTAACGTTTAAGAAATCTTTCACGCAGGAGAACCGCACAAATGTACTATAATTTAATCAACGTAGTAATTCAGAAATGTAGGACACAGTAATAGGTATTTCCGGTGTAGAGAAGCAGTTCAGAGAGCTATATACGAAAAGTCTGCTGGTCCGGATGGAATACCAGTTCGGTTTTTCAAAGATTATCCTGCGGTATTGGCCCCCTACTTAGCTTGCATTTATCGCGAATCTAATTCAGCGCAAATTTCCTAGTGATTGGAAAAAAGCACAGGTGACTCCCGTTTATAAGAAAGTTAACAGACATCAGTTTCCTGTACAATTTTGGGAGCATATTTTCACTTCCAATATAGTAAATTTTCTTGAGACTCAGCTTCCTCTTTTCTCACATGACATCTTGCGAGCCATGGATGAAGTGCGGATTGTGTTTTTCTCGACTTCAAAAAAGCGTTTGACGCGGTGCCACACTGCAGACTGCTAAAGAAGATACGAACTTACGGAATTGGTTCACAGATTTGTGACAGGGTGGAAGACTTCCTAGGTTATAGAACGCAGTACGTTGTTCTCGACGGCGAGTGTTCATCAGAGACGTGTGTATCATCAGGCGTGCCGCTATAGGCCGCTATTATTTTCTATCTATATAAATGATGTGATGGACAGAGTAAATTGTAATTTGCGACTGTTTTCTGATGATGCTGTAGTGTATGGGAGGGTGTCGTCTTTAACTGACTGTAATAGCATAAGACTAATGGTACTAGCTCTGTTGTGAGAGAGGATTAGTATAGGATGTACGCATCTCCCAGTTTTTGCCTAGTATGACCTGTATTGGACATCCACCGAGTATAAGAAGAAGTGGTTAGGGTTAACGAGTTGTACAATAACATGCTGGTATTTATTTCAATTGGTTCTCTGTATAGAATGATTACGGAAAAACCAGTTTTAGAATAACATCTAGTTGTCTTACTAGGTAAGGAACCAGTGGTTTTGATTTGAATTTCTCAGATATGTGGCTACTTTTCACCTAAAGAAGGTTTGTAATCCCGTTCTTTGTCGTTGTTATTACCTAAAATCTGAAATAGTTTGCATCTGCAACAAGTAATTGTTGTAAAGCCTTCTAGCTTCTCGAGTAGAACGTTTCGGTCTTACAGGGTTTAGGAGAAGATACCAGAAGACAGGTTGCTTGTTGTCAGAGCGCAGTAACTCCCTCGCTAAAGTATCTGTTAGGGAGGTGTAATTCTGTGTTGTTCTGTTCTACAGCTAAGCAAAGCGTTCGTTTAAATCTATGTTGCTCGGTACATTGCTGTATGGAGTGGGGTTTGACTTATTCCATATTGGTTCATCTTGTATAAATTTCGTTCTTCTTCTTATCGATTTTCTAAAAAAACTATGTTTCGTTTCTGTAATAGCTACATCGCAAATTAGCGCTCATTCTACTGTTTGTCTATGTATCTGCGTATAAGAGTTATAACGACTGCTGTAGTCATCTCGTATGGTAAAAACATCGTTTGTGTGAGCTGCAAGGAAATGTTGCAGTATTTTTCGGTAATACGCATGTGTGCGTTTGTCTATTTATCGGTCGTATTTATTGGAATGAATTCGTATTAAGAGCTATGGTATAACTGTGGCATTTCGATCGTTTCTTATTCTTATGTCTGTTGTTACAATCAACGCAATTCTGTCTTCATAAAAATAGCAACTAGCAAATAGCAATAAAAATAAAACTGATAACATCTCCAGGTCAGATGCGAGCGTCGACTGGTATGTTTATATGTATAAGACGTACACGCTCCAAACCAGCGTCTACGATGAGTCAACAGGTCCCCACTCACCTGAAGCCAGAAATAGCATGGAGTGGGAGTATACATGCTAGCTTGCGCGAAATACCTGTTTCGAACTGTTTAGTCGTGCGATTCGAAGCAATGCAGATGTGATCCACAATTGTGGAAAAGCATATATATACACTTAGTAGCATGGTTATGTGCTATGGATGTGGGGTATTTATATCTTCTTTTAGCTGTGTTTCCGAATGGACGTCTCTCGGTAGCGTATCGGAGATGACTGCAGTGGTAAAGTAATATTCTTTGTTTGATAAGCAGCGAGTTAGATAACTTAAAGAGGATTAGTTTCCTACGTTGGGAGGTGCGTTTAATCGTATGTTTAGCCTCTAAAGGAATGCTCTTGAAGATCGATAAAAAATCTGGTGTTGTATTAGTTCGAAAAGGTGTAGACCATTTTGCGTTGCTACTTGTAAGGATTATAAGAACTTGGCTTTGATCTATATCTTTTTCTTGTTAGCTGTTCTGTGCGTGTGCACGTGGATCATTTTTTACACTGTGTTACACATGTTTATCGAGAGTAATAATTTGTTAGGAGGAGTGGAATACGATGGTGGTTTGTGCGCGAATGTTCTTTAACGCATGAGGTATGTAGTCTATTGACTAATAGCGTTCCAGAAATATTGTCTGTCGGTCTATGCATTGGAAACAAAGTTGTGGTTGGATGTTTGGGACGGGTCAAGCAACCAATGCAGTTATTGGGTGGGAGAGATCGAAACTGTATTAAAATGTGCTGTGTCTGGGAGATCTCGTCTGTTACTGATCACGGTTATAACATCGTCTGTGGTAACTTGTTTATGCGGAGTGTATGTGGAGGAACTTAGAGCTGGTACTGGGCTAGTGAAAGCCCTGCTTGTGATGCGTTTGGAGGTTGTTACGGACGTATACAGAGCTTGCAGCATGCTAGTTCGGTCAAAACTTTGGTAAAAAAACGCGTTGGAATGGTTAGATCCATTTGTTGTAGGTTAGTGTTTACTGCAGGTGTAGTTCTATTACTGTGTTGGAAATGTTTGCCGCTTATAGAGAGTGCCGTCGGCTAGATGGGATGGAATTTAAGTAAAAAGTGTTGATATACCCTAAATACACATCGCAGTAGAGGTCTAAAAAAGCTGACTTTGGTGGTTGTAAAAGAAGTTTGCAGTGTGTAAGTTATCTGATCTTTCGTCAAAGCATCGCCTGTTTGATTGTATGTTCGTGTTTCACACTTTACGACTTGTGTCCATTATGTTATGTAGTGGAGATATCTGCTGTGGTAAATAATTATACTTTCGTCGAAATTCAACGTCTTTTATAAAACTCCTATAGTTTGGTAACTTAAAATGTGCTAGTTGTAGCCAATGGAGTGCGTGTGTGGTGAGGTTATAGATGTGCGGATCTACCTGAGTAGTAATTTCGATAAGTTTGATACTGCAAACGCTGGAGATAAGACGAAGTTACTATTTGTGGCTACTTTGTGGAATATAGGGGGAAATATGTACGTCCTGTGGGTATATATCTTATAAAGTGCAACTAATCGATGCTTTAATGGAGGAGCTCCCATATATACTACAGCAGCTTCGTGTGTGCAAGAAGAGTGTTTCAGTGTTCTAAAAGAGAAGATACGGTATTTACAAAGTGCTTCGTTGTACTGTGCATCGCTCCCATCCATATGGTCCGGCTAACATACGCTTTTAGAGATCAGTTATTCTGCAATTTGATTACTTCGGTATTCAGAGTACCCGAAAGCTGGCTGCTCTCTCGGAGCGAGAAAAGCTTATACAGTGTGTTTTAGTTTCAACTGTCTACCTGTAAATTACTTGGAGAGTCGAGCAAGGAGCTGTATTAAGGCATATTTTAGCATTCCAGTACTTTATTCTCCACAGACGTAGATATTGCTTACATTATTCCACAAGAAGAAGGTTAAACGAAGACTGGGTTATATGGCGAAGACAAAGGCGTTAAAGGAGGCTATTGCATATGTGCATGCCCGGTTTAAACAGATAGTGTGGAGAAATCTAGCTACGATAACGTCTTTAAAAAATATTTGCTTTTACTCTAAGCAGCCCAGGGGATTGGTCTCGCGTCGTTGTATTGACCGAAATTAGAGGAACACACGACAAACGAGTTGCTTTCTCGTTTGGAGAAGGGCTACATTGTATCTGAATGTCGAGGACTGGGTGTTGGAGCAGCCATTTGCAGAGTTAAAAACCGATGGAATAACCGCAGTTAACAAGCGGTCGTTTTATGCATAACCTAGTGTTCCATACGGAATTGTGGGTATCATAAGAGTCGGAAAAATTGTTTTAAATATTTGATGAAGTGTGTTTCCATTTGTCGCCGTTGTTGTATTGTGATAGACTTCTAAAGAATTCGATTTAGCATTATTGCTGATCTTTTAACTTATACATGCGTAGTAAATTCGACAAGTTCGTCATGGAGACAATGCGAAGTGCTGTTTAGGGCAGTTGGAATCGATTGCTGATGAATACATTTATTTGTCAAATCGCCTTATCTATTTAATAACAGGCGTTTGCAGGATACTTTTATCTCTTCATTTGGCATTACCAGACTTGAGGTTGCAATATACACTTACGGCCTATATCGGAAACGGGGATAGGCAATATTTATAAAGTGCGGCCCTGTACTGTGTGTCACTCCCATCCATTCCTTAGAGAGCAGGTTATGATCGATGCATGCGGGCGTTGGGTGCGATATAAGTGTTTGCGAACATTACGTTGCATGTACTCAGTTGTACTATAACAAAAAAGTGTAGACACTCCATGTTATGTATAGGATCAGGTGTTGCGGTGTGTAGGTTAGCGTTCTAGGCATCTTCGTTTGTGGTAGACATCTTGTAACGATTCTGTTTCCCCTCCAAAGTAGTTATAAAGGAACGTTCTTAAATGAAAGACGATCTGCTCAAAATCAATTTATTGTAATTAAACATTCAGATGACATTTCCTATCTTGCAAAAAAGACAATGGTATTCACATAACTTTTTTTTACAAATGCTAAAACATTGAGACACAAAAAAATGACTGGCTGAGTCAAAGGTCGGAGGTTTTGCAAAACAGAATGCTATTAGATTGGTTACACAGGGGCTTGATATTATCGTTAGCCCTAAGCTCCCCAGAGTAAATAGGCAAATCTCAAATAAATAAAATAAGGGACAGAATCCAACAAGTCTGATTCATATAACCACCCAGCAAGTGCGTCACCTTACCCACACAGATGATCATTTACGGCAGCGTCTCAGGCTCGCAGACAGCAGGCGGTGGGAGCGGATGAGCTGAAATTTTTATCCGACCGTAATTGCTGTGACCTGTTAAGCAGGGTCGACATGTAACTTAACACAGCGTCACTGGCTAGGCGGTTGCTGTGCGATTCTATCAGGCTGGTAGACTAATCAATATTTTGCATAGGTGACACAAAGCCCACTTGGCACAAATCGATCAGTCACTTGCGTAATAAGATCTGTAAAAACAATGCCCGATTCGCAAAGGCGCGAATGCTCAAATAGAGACTTCTAGCAAAACGAAAACTAAACTGTGGCCGTTCACAGCGTAACTACAAGACAATGTAACGTCCGCGAAGTAAACACAAGTTCTACAAGGTCTGAATCTTCGGAATCACACACAAGTCTAACCAGAGGACCGTTTAAGACGATGTCCTCCCCGCGAATCTAAAGGGAGTATTCCGTGTCTCCCGAGGTCCGTACACTTCGGACGCTCAGACACGAGAGACTGTCCCGAGGTCCTTACCCCTCGGACGCTTACACAGGAGTCTTCGTACGTCATCGCGCTATGCCGCAGCTCACGGCAAGTGCCGGGCGGCCACACCCTCGCGCGAAAAGACGCACCAATATCTGCTAACGGCTAATAGTCAAACCAATCGGATGGCGTAGCGCCGTTGACAAATTGTTTAGCTGTCATACTAAAATACTCTGCCGAATCAGGACGCATTCTCTGCGGCTGCCAAGAGGCTCCGCCCACGCCACCAACGCTTCCCGCGCATTTCACCATTCCCAGGGTGAAAGCTCTGCAAGGAATTTCACCTTGCTCCTAGCTACGGTCACATGACCTAAAAATGTTAACGTTGTGCTATATATACAGCCGCTGGAGCCAAACCCCTGGGGCGCCAGACGGGCAGAAAGCTTTCCTCTCTTGCGAAACGGCCGAATGACTAAAAAGTTCAAATGTTCGAATGTTTGTATAGCTTATGGGACTTAACTACGGGGTCATCAGTCCCTAAACTTACAAACTACCTATGAACTAGCTAACACTAAGGACGGCACAAATATCCATGCCCGAGGGGGATTCGAATCCTCGACCGTAGTGGCCGGGCAGACCGTGACTGGAGCGCCTCAGTCCCCTCGGCCACCGCGGCCGGCTGACTAAAAAGGCAGTCCCTGCTATCGCCCACCGTAACGGGCCAGCATTGTAAAGCATTCCACATACTCCGCCACCTGTAGCGTCGGCGCCATACAGGTCAAGCCAGCCCCTCTCGTCCTTCCCAGAAGGCGAGCGAAAGTTGGTGGGTTGGGGGAGACCACCAAGAGAGTCTTGCTCTGCCGCGGCCTGACCGTGCCCAACACGTAAAACCACTTTTTAGCAGCCAAGCTGCGCCAATAAACATTAAAATCCCAAAATTTTCATATAAATATAGAATGTACTACAATCCCAGGAGCCCATCACCCCTGATGTGTCCCCAAAGGCACAGAAATCAAAATAAATAAAGATCTACAAAGAAAAATGTTACATATTTCAATAATTAGCATAAAGAGAAAGGAACAGTAGTTCGGTTTAGTGGAATGATAATAGATCACAAGAAAGGAACTTGGAGTAGGAATTTTGTGGGTAGAAGGCGGATCGTACTTGTTGTACAGAACTGAAAATCAGTGTTGCATTGAGCAGGTAAAGTACAACATCGGTTCTGTGGTTGCTGCATTATTGGTTGTCTTTTCGAAGAAGGGTCTTGTTAGGTCAGTGCTTTTGAGAAAAGAAAAGTTTTAGAGTAGACGGTCGGAAATCGGTAAATTATTTCACGTATCTTTTGTTATTTCATTTCACTCTCCGTTGCACAATAGGGTTTAAATGTCTTCTGGGGCACTGGAATATCGGTTTTTGACCTGCGTCAGATAATTGTAGTTTGCATCGTAACAGGACAGAGAGATTCCTTAATGGGTATACGCAAGAAGATGTGTACTACTGTAGCAAGGAAATAAGAGGTAAAATTAAACTACCTGAATTCTCGGAGGACGCATCTATACCTCGATCGAAGGAAACGTAACAGGGTAAGATCGCTAAAGAGAGAGAGAGTGTGTGTTAAATTTCGGAACTTTCGGCCTGGCTCAGCTCCATTAAATAAATGCAGTGCGCGCTATCCTTGTCAGAGTGGTGCGTCTGCAGAGGTCTTGCGTAGAAGGTTTTGATTATTTGGAGATGTAACTTGGGTGTTTTTAAGAGATTTTGTTTAAACAATTAGCATATGTTTCTTTTATGTAGCCTGCCGAGAGAGCGCTCTGCGTTCTGGACGATTGTTAACTGTGCTTTCACACGTATATTTAGACGCATTTCTAACAGTCTGGTGCTGACTGACAGAGCGTCTTTCACTATGTTCGGTAAAATGCTTTGTGTGTTGGAAATCATTAGTTTCTATTCAGACGTTGTGCTAGATGTCATTGCCGATTTTCGTTATTTCCACCAGTAAATTGGAATTTTTGTATGAACAATATGTCGTCTTCTTCTGCTGCTGCTGTTGTTGTTTTATCGAAAGAGTGGTTGACATACAAGTTTGTAGCGTTTGTTACCGTTACATTCCGTTCGATGGCTGTTGCTTGCATCGTCTGAACGAAGAGATACATTATTTTGCTTATAGATCTAAGGTTGCGGTCGAGTTCCGAAACGCACCATTTATTTTCTTTTGGGTAGTTTCCAATGTTTGGCTCTGGTTAGAATTGTTTTTAAATAATCTGGACATCGAACAAGATTTTTTTTGTTAAGGATGGACACATAAGTTAGTGGCGTTCATTACCGATACAACCCGTTTATTATCCAATGTGCGCTATTATTAAACATGTCTGTCGGCTGTTGAATATGTAGTCTATGCGAAGAGCTTGGAGAGAGAATGCTTAAAGTAACAAAACGTTATGATATTTCTGTTTAAATAGTTATCATATGTTTGTAGAAACGTTTTATGTAGCTTTCCGAGATAACACTGTGTGTTTGTGGTCGCAGTGGGGGTTGAGCTGTACTCAAATTACTCTTAACACGTCTACACGTCTAAAAACAATGATTGGTAGCTGTGGTGGATGGTCTGGCTGCTGGCAGGGTCAATTTGTTTACGAAACTCTCGTGCTATTCCAGGTAATTGTACTCTCCGAAGCACGCAATAATAATTGACTCCTTTTTTTCTTACCAATGTTGGTGTACGTCTATAAGTAATAACTTTCGTAAAGAAAAAAAAAAGAAAATAAAATTCTGGGTGCGCAGGTTCGAGTCCCAGACTGGGTCGGTAATCTTTAGGGCTGTTGAAGGGGTGGAGGTGGGGGGTGGTAGCGGGGGCGGGGGCTGTTCTCACGCAAGTGCTTACTTGTGGAGGCAGTTGCCCTTGTTACTGACAAAAAAACATAGGTTGTTACAATTAAATTGATGTGCGGTATGTGGCATTTTTTCCTTAAGGCATAACTCGCAACATATATCGCATAAATAGACTGTAAGGCGTAACTCCGACATTTACGAAACATAAATAGACTGTGCAAGTGCGGAATGCAACCGCACATAATAATGTTCGTAAGTACGGAACTCCAGGCGGCGGCGGTTAATTTGATA
Source organism: Locusta migratoria (assembly GCA_026315105.1). Classification (NCBI taxonomy): domain Eukaryota; kingdom Metazoa; phylum Arthropoda; class Insecta; order Orthoptera; family Acrididae; genus Locusta; species Locusta migratoria. The sequence goes on from CM048745.1 coordinate 39,914,357, forward strand.
TGCAAATTAATATTAGATCGCTATCTTCAGAGGCGGGGCATGTTCCCCAGCGTCTCGAGGCCGGCGTGTCGGCCAGGTGCGTGGCTGGGGGTGGGGAGATGTGGCGTCAGTCTGGCGGGGGTCAACAGGTCTGGACCTGGCGGAAGTGCCGCCTGTCTGGCGGTGGCGCCGGAGGTGGAGGGGGGTGTTGTTTACTTGCACGTGTTAAATGAAAATATGTGTAACCTGTCAATCATCCTTAACTGCGCTATTGTTCGAGTGTGGCGGCATCCTTTGATTTGCGGTCCAGCAATGGACCGAGCGTCTGGCGCGGATAAAACTATTTTCGATGGTCGAATCTCAGTGGGGAGATACCGCTATCGTTACACTACTGTCAGTTGTAAGGTGGATATCCGACTTCGGTTTATTGGGAGAATTTTGGGGGCTGTACTTCATCTGTAAAGTAGACCACATATAAAACGATTACACAACCACGTTTTGAGTATTGCTCAAGTGTTTGGAACCCGCAGCAAATTAGTTTAAAGGAAGACTTTTTGTGTCCCAGCCTCGTCGCCGCTTTTGTATCTCGTTTCCGTCCTAGGTGTCGGTGGCCGAGTAGAAAGACCGACACAGGAATAAAGGATGCACGCTTGTGCAGGTGGGAGGTGACCATCCAGTGGGACAGCAGAAACTAGAAACACTAGAGTAAATTAGAACGAGATATATATTTCTTAAAAAAAAGGTAAAGCAGTCAATAATCCGAAGATTGGTTTGAACACCACAGTGTTTTACTAGGCAAGGTCCTGTTTGGAGGTGGTATGCCGTTGCCTTCCTCCGACCTTCGAGCTGACTTACCCAGCCAGTTATAGGGGGACCTACAGTTTAACGTGAGTTCCGAACCACGGTGCTACTCGATATTTTTTCACATGAGCAATACTGCCAGAGGTGAAAGAAGTGGAAAGTGACAGATAAAAATCCTAGGACCTGGTGGGGATCGAACCCACGACCTTTGGATTTGTAGTCTGGCACTCTACCACTGTGCAACCGAGGCGCACACATATATATATATTAGAGACTTAGTAATACTTAACTTTTACATAGTTCTTGACTGGGGAATGCTGATACATAGATTAGATAGAGGCCTGCCTACTGATGATTACTAATGCCTATCCCATAGCTAAGTCTTAACTGCTGCCTATTTGATTCCGAAGTGTTAACTGGTTCCTATCTCAGTCCCAAGTAAAAGACGTCGTTCAGTGGTGGCCACGAGCCGAGTTGTAGCAGAGGGCGCTCGTGGCTGACGTCCTAAGAACGCCGCTCCGTGCGTGCATGGCGGCGCGCGGCGAAAGTAGGTGGCGCGCACTTTAGACTTGTGCGACACCACAAGACATAGAAGCAGTTCGGAGGCGGGCAGCTAGGTTTGTTACTGGTAGGTTCGACCAGTGCGCGAGTGTTACGGAAATGCTCCGGCAACTAAAATGGGTATCGCTGGAGGAAAGACGACGTTCTTTTCGTGAATTTCTGTTGAGGAAATTTAGAAGGCCGGAATATGAAGCTGAGTGTAGTGCGATCTTGATGCCGCCTACTTATATTTCACGTGGTGATCACAAAGACAAGAAGAGAAATTAGGGCTCGTACGGAGGCATATAAGCATTATTTTTTTCCTCGTTCTATTTGTGACTGGAATAGGAAAGGAAACGCCCAGTAGTGGTACCCTCCGCCACGCACCTTACGGTGGCTAGCGGAGTACGTATGTAGATGTACGTATAGACGTCATTTGGTTCATTTAATATGCAAAAAACATTTTTCGACCATATTGTACATTTGTTTGAATTTTGAAGTGGTCATTCTCATAGTCCAATTAGTCGAAACTTGTATTTATTTAGAGAAACCTATGACATTTTCGCATGGCTTTCTCTGTATAGGGATTCGCATATATCCATCCAGCAAAGCTCAGAAACAGTTGCATATGAAATTAAATTCAGAGCCTCAGTGCCCCGTGTTCAGCTGTTGGCAAGTGTTTCACGCTGTATGACGATGAAGGATGAAACACGTGTGGCCACAGCTGAGCACAAGGCAATCACGCCCTAAATTCTCACCTTTTTTTCCTTTTTCATAAATTTAGAAAATTGTGAATGATTCATTGTAATATTTTTGTGATCATAGGCATTTGAAAATGATGTCATAGGGTGCAGAAAGTAATGGTGCATTTGTAATCAGGTGGAAGAATATTAAAAAGTTGTTTTCTAAGAAGCAACTGTGGCTTTCTAACATGTTTTGTGTGTTTCCTATAGCAGTTATATGTGACAATAACTGCAATAATTTTTTTATACATTTACATTGTGTGTGTGTGTTTTAAAATTAGTCTCAGAAAGCCCTTAACGGACATGTTCACCCTCCTCAGCCTTGTGATCCCCCCTCCCCCCCCCCCCCCCCCCCCAGAAAAAAATCGTGTACCGCCACTGGTGATTCGTATACCCTGTCGAAAGCAGTGGACCTGTAACAGTCCTGTCGGGCTCGCCTAGAGAAGACTTCTCTACGTTGAGAATGGAGTACAGTGTTCTGTTAGCTGGAAATTCAATCCAGTCGCACACTTGGTCGGATATTCTATACACTCGCATTCTGCTGAGGTGGAATGGCCGAGCGCTCTAAGGCGCCTGACCGCGGTTACTCTCCTTCGGTTGTTCGTGTTCTCCCTCGGGCATGGGTGTATGTCTTGTCCATAGCATATGTTTAACTAGTTTGTAAGCCAAGGGACTCATAACTACAGTAGTTAAGTTCCATGGATTTAAAAACATACGAAGATTGGAATTTTGCTCTCGTTTTATTCTTTAGGCGACGATGCGAAATTATATGGAACGCCTTACGAAAGTCAAGAAACATGTCATCTAGCTGGGATCCTGTATTTACTTCCCTCTTGATCTCCTGGATGAATAGCGTGAACTGTGCGTCACATAATCGTTGCTTTCGGGAGCTGTGTTGATTCCTAAAAAATGTTCAAATGTTTGTACAGCTTATGGGACTTAACTATGGGGTCATCAGTCCCTAAACTTACAAACTACCTATGAATTAGCTAACACTAAGTACGGCACAAATATCCATGCCCGAGGGGGGATTCGAACCCCCGACCGTAGTGGCCGTACAGACCGTGACTGGAGCGCCTCAGTCCCCTCGGCCACCGCGGCCGGCGTTGATTCCTACGAAGGAGATTACCGGTCTGCAAAGATGACATAATATTCGGACGTAAAATGTGTTTCAAAATTCTGCAAATGACAGTTGTCAGAGGTAGGGTTTTTCTGTTTTGTTCGAGGAAGTTTTCGTACACTTCCGGGAGTATAGGGCATTCTCTCGTTAGTATACTTATGCAGCTATAGAGAAGTGTATGCGGAGTAATACTATTGATGTAGGAAAAAAACTGACATCAACAGCAACTCAATGCACTGTTTACTGAGGTGTACGAAAGCATTATGAGTGACGTGGCTCAACGCTACTGTCGTGCATGTAAATTCGGGAACAAACCAACATTGCTGGTGTAGGGTCACACTAGTCTCATTCTAATCCACAAAAACGGCTCCAAACTTTTCCACACCAAAATGTCCTAGCTGCAGTCTTTTGGAAAAATGAAAAGTGTTTTTTGGTGGTTTTAATGGCACGATGAATGACAGTAATCACGGACGTGTACTGCTAAACGAAAACCAACCCGTGTAGGGAAATTTACAATAAAAGACGAGACACGTTAAAAGCTAGCATTGTTTTGATCCACATCTAGGGGAGACCGGGGCACGTTGGCCATACGGGTAGGATGGACCAGTCGAATTAGTTCATACAGTAGACGCCAGATCGTCCTAAGACTCAAACAAAACACAGGTAGCAATGACCCTCTCCTTATATAGGGTCAATATCCCAGGGGGCGAAGTTTTGGACAAGCTATAGTCCTTAATTGTTTTTGTGCGTGTTTCAGTAAAATTCTACTCGTCGGTTAATGTGTGGTATTTAACTTTTGATTGCTTTAGGCGCAACGGGGTGAGTAGTGTAATAAAAGGTCGTAGTTTAAGGATTATTTCTATTCGCCATACGGACTTAATTACGTCAGTGAGTTTTCTAAAGAACTGAATTTATTGTAAAGATGGTGATGGGGCAGGTTGGCCCAGAGAGGACGGGGCACGATGGCCAGCCGAGACAACCTGTCACGTCCTATAGGAGCTGCACTTCTTTAAACTCGTTGAAAGGTTTGTTATTTTTAATGACAACAATATTTATAATTCTTCGAGTTTATTAAATTATTATCATAATTGTCGCAGTTAAACATATTTTGATAAGTTTTAGAGGTCAAAATATCGTCATATTCACGAGCGAAAAAGCGTTGAATAAACGCAACCAGTAAATTTTATTTTAGTCTTAAACAGTAAGAATGAAAGGCGAATATTTTCTAAAGTTGCAATACTAAGAGCAGCTTTAGAAGTAAAACAAAGGGAAAGATCTGTGAGCAGTGTTAGCGAAGACTTTGGGATTCTCCGAAAATCGTACTGTAGGTTCTGTGCCAAGAACAGACAGACCTCATGTCAGTTTGCACAGATAATTGAAACTCAAACAGAAACTGAATTTCAACCCTTCCCATTGGACCAAAGCATTGGAAAGAAACACTGAAGAAAAATTAAATCACAGGCTATAAAAGCCATTTTTCATAAAGGAAGTGTTAGGAATACTGGAATGATGTTAAACCAAATCAACTGCAGAAGACATAAAACTCAAAAAACAAGGCAAGATGGTGACAATGGTGACTATGAGGAAGAGTTACAGTGCGTTTCTGAAATAGTCAACTGGAGAACTAGCAATTCACTGCACTGCACTGCTTTGGGCTCATCAGAGATGTGTGAAAAATGAAATCCGTGGTCTATTTTATGAGTGTTAAAACTGTGATGATCCTTTGGTGATTAAAGTTGACTGGTTTGTATTAAGGCAGTACAAATCGTGATAAGTTTAACCTGTTCTGTTGTCATAGTCCTCAATGTTAAGCATTTTACTCAATATTCAACTTTGTATTATGAACATTAAAATATATTTCTTGATAACTGTTAGTTTTATTTTGATTTCCTAGTTATACTTACCAAAAGACTACATGGGTCAACGTGCCCCAGCCTCCGTACCAACTTACATCGAGGTAGGAGAAAATTCGCCCACTTGACATATGTCCAGTAATTAATTTTTTCTAATACTGTAAGTGATACGAGTATTTTCAAGCTTAATATCTGCGATCCAGATACAGTAAAGATCTATCTAATATTTAACAATAATTTCACAAATTCGACTGTGTCAAATACATTAATATTAATAAAAATAAAAACATATGGCCAACGTGCCTCGGTCTCCCTTACTGTATGACCCTGACGTGTCTAAAATGTTCAAATGTTTGTTAAGCTTAAGGGACTTAACTACGGGGTCATCAGTCCCTAAACTTACAAACTACTTATTAACTACCTATAACTAAGGACGGCACAAATATCCATGCCCGAGGGGGGATTCGAACCCCCGACCGTAGGGGCCGTGCAGACCGTGACTGAAGCGCCTCAGTCACCTCGGCCACCACGGCCGGCCCTGACGTGTCTCTTAGTGACTTCCACATTTTCCCATACATAAAGAAATGACTTGGATCGCAGCAGATTCAAACGATTAACTCTTTCACTGCGATGCCGTCAGTTGCTCCTGAGTTGTTGAAGGGCAAACATTCACGTCAGAAGACAAAACTAAATTCATCATCATGTCCCTTCGTAAGCAACCTTCGAACTTCGGCGTTCGACAACCAACGCTTGAGTTTGTTAGAAGCACCCCTTAGCACAACTTGTGTATTTCGTATTTTCACTCAATGCAATGTTGCACTTTCCGTTTAATCTTGACTTCTTAAAAACACGAACACATTGTAGAATATATAAGACCAGAAGATGATGGCATAGCACATGGAAACTGGTCATCAATAAATTAATCGTAGTGCGATCTTGGGGTTTTTCCTTTTGGAGATAATTAATCATTTCAGGTGGTCTTCATCCTGCGATGTCACGTAATGTCAGTTCTTCATATTATTTTGTCCCACCCCTGTAAGTTGAAAAACTGAAAAATTGATGGACGGGTGTACTGTTCACTGGTTTGTAGCAACGCGTTTCCTTCAGACAGAAAAATTGAATTTTCTTTTCAAATCAAAGTTGGTATTAAAGTGTGACTGTAATACTGCAACCCACACGTATTCCAACTCATAACTCTCATTTCCTCATCGGACACTCCTCTTCAATGTACAGCCATCTAAAAGAACAGTTTATTGCGCTACATTTTATTGGTGATTCAGTACATACATAACTGTTTCCATTTTGTAAATTAAACTTTTATAGGGATTAACAACTTCAGCCAAGTAGCAATTATTAAGTCCACAACAAGCACAATTGGTCCAAAAACTATGGAAGACAAGTAGTAACGTGAGAGACGAATAGTTACGGAAACGCGATGAAAATCAGTTTGCGGAAGCTGAAAGCCAGAGCCCCCATTTGCAAAACCGGTATGGTAGTGTTTGTATTAGGGTAAGATAGTACAAATTCGATATAGGTACAATTCCGATCAACATAAGTTTTCAGTCTCGTAGTGTTGGTAGCACTTGCCTTTGTGTGGCGTTGCAGTGTAGAAGGTTTCTACAGCTCCTTCTGTCTTTTCCAAGAATACAACACTCTGTCCTAAGGAGATATAAATTTTTTCCTGTAAAGATGTACTTGGAGCTACTTCGTCGAAAGCGCTCTTATAAATGTTCTAGTTTCCACGCGCTTGTAAATTCATTATTGTGCAACGTTCGGTACCGCGAAGTATGCGCTGGTGCCCGATGGGAAAAGTGCTTTTTATGTGGGAAAAGTCAGTGATCAAAATTGTAGGAGGAAGTGATCATAATTGTACCAAGTGTGGTACATTTTCTATTGATTTTTCTCAATTCTGTGTACATACCGATATTTGTAATTTTCTAATATTTGTGTTACATAATCTTTAAACGTTCAAGAACAAGTGCCATAGTTGAAATTATCTCTTTTCTCAATATATTTGCAGTTACAATTACATTTATCCGAAATGATCGAAATTTACCACCTTACCCTACTAGCCAAAAGCGGTACGGGATTCTAGAAGAGGTGAAACGAGGGGTTGCCGCGACGGAACGGCCGAGCGCAAACAGGCACTATGCCACGATGCACGAGGCCGTACCCCGTCAGGGTTTCCAATGCCCCCTCGGGCATGGATGTTTCTGCCATCTTTAGTATAAGCTAGTTTGTAAGTAAGTAGGGACTGATGACTCCGTAGTTAAGTCCCACAAGCTCTACAAACATTTGATAAGCGGGGTTCGGATGCTGCAGAGTGTGTTGGCTCTGTGGCACGGTGCGGCAGGTCGGCGGAAGGACAGCCGCCGCCGCCGCCGCTGCCGTGTTAACAGCAGCGCCGCATTAACGGTGGACGGCATCACGATGGGGGCGGACGACGCAGGTCGGTGGCGGCAGGCGCCAGAACGAGCGGCGGACACCGCTGAGCGCCGGCCTACACGTGTTGGGCGCGCGCCGTCAGCCACCAGCCACAATACAAGCCACCAGCCACCAGCCACCACCTGGCATCCTGGCAACGCGCGGCCGACCGAGCGCTGCCGGCCCACGCGCGTCGTGAGAGCGCGGGCGAGTCTGCGCGGTGATCGCAGCTCTGCTGACGCGCCACTCGCTCAGCGCGGAGCCGGCTGCCGGCAGCGGCCGAGTCGTGCTGGTGCTGCATCCTGGTGGCTGCGTCGTCCTGAATCGTCGTCTTACGAATCGTGCGCCTCCGTACACTCGGTGGATGATCGGTACCTACAGACCTGACATTTACCCAGGTCACACTATTAAGAAAGGAGTGGTCCATTTATGTTGCGACACATATCACTGACGCGATCACGTCGAGATCTACGAGGGTTGGGAATTAAATAGTGGAAGCTATTTATTCACAACCGATACAAAAGCGTTATATGTTTACACCTGTTACTGTCCTTCAAAGTAGTCACCAGCGCTGTGAAGAATCCTTTGCCAGCGATGTGGAAGGCGTAGTATACAGTTAGCCGTGCTTCTTCTGTTGATAGTGAGAATGGAGCGGTGTAAAATCTGTCGAATCTCTTCAACAGTTCTGAAGCAAATGACACAAAGTGATTCCTTTGAGAGGTTCTCTCATCCTCTGACCTTTATTTATGCCAGCCAGCTCTCGGTACACCCCTCCTCACACTGAACTTTATGTCAACATATTTATATTTAATATATGTGTGAACTATGGAAGGCATCCTAGATCGGTGGTGGTTTTAGAACCATGGAAGGCATTCGAAGACAGGGCCGGCAAACATGTTATTTGGTGAAAGCCATTTCTATAGCGGAGCGGACCGCTAGCGGCGTGGAGGGACCACCAGCGTAGCGGGCCCAGATACCGAGAATCGGCGCGTTGGCAGAAGCCCGAGGGGAGGGGCGGCTGCCGTGGCAGCGCTCTACACGCCAAAGTTAGGAGAATCCTGCGGGCGGGAAAACGTACTGTTCTGATCGGCGGAGGAGGTAGTCTGATGTATTCCTCCGCGGATACTTGAATTTACGCGCGCTGCCTCTGTATTCGGCCGCTGAGTGGTGCTACGCCAAGATTGGAGGAAACCAGAGTGGAAGAGAAAGGGAGAAGGTACTGGCATATTTTTTCTGTGGTACTGGGCAGGAGTACATGCGACTCGCTTCCTGGACACGGTGTGAATCGGTTGCTTCCAGCTGTGCCAGCGAAGACACGTGTTTCGTTCGACTTTCTGTAAGAAGTGTTTGCTGCGAGCTCGTTTTGGAGTCGCCAGTTTAATTTTTGCAGATTCCGGTATGGGTTTGTAGTTTACTCCGACTTCACCGGCAGTCAGTACAGTGCACAAAAACACTTGCATCGGTCAACCACTCTGCACGTTGCTGTCCTCGTTGTTACACGAGACCTGTGAGGTGTAATAAAAGTCAGACGGCAGTGTCATGCGCATTGTTTTCGTCGAATCGAGCCAACCGTGGCTCGTGGTTTTTATTCGGCAATTTCAGTTTGTCGCAGTCTTCTCGGGGACGCCGCCGCCACGCCTAACAATACGTGCGGACTTCAACTTCCTGCTGGTAACGTATCTGCAGCACGACGCGGCAGTAAACATACGGACTGTCACGACTGATGCCTTCTGCTGGTAGTGCATGTAATATCACGTAGGTCTTACACAGTTCACACTGTCTGCATCGCTTGCATTCCAGAACAAACCCTTAGTGACCTCCAAATCCCTTTGCTTGCCAATTGCGGAAGGTAAAGTTTATAGTGTAAATTATAACTGTCAATGTCTTTCTCTTCGTGGTTTTAAAATCAATTCTTGACCAATAAATTTAATTTTTGCAGTAATTCATTTATTATTTTAACTAAGTATCCTGTCCTATCCTGTTTGACACACCTATAAAAATAGATAAGTCGCGGAATATTCATTAAAACGGCTACCCTTATTAATTTTTTCGTTACATTAGGTTTAGGTGAAATTAGTCATAAGAATCTCAGACTCGCACTTTCATCTTTGAAATCGAATGAAAGTCACAAGGACTTAAGTCCAGGGAGTATGGTGGATGGTACAGCATATCCCAGTCCCATCGACCGAACAGAGCAGCCACATATTTATGCGCCCGCGCATTGCCGTGCAAAATGATGGGTGGGTTGCGGATAAACTGTTGCCGCTTCTATCGCAAAGTTGGTTGCAGGTGATGCTCCAGAAATGAACAGTAATACTGTGCACTGACGTTAGGATAATACCAGTGACGCAGCCGCGTCGGGGTGGACGCTAATGGGGCTGAAGCAACGCCACCCAAAGATTATTTAAATTATTTTATATTATTTTAGCTTTTTATATTTTTAAACAGGTCGTCACCGGAAATTTAAAATGGTACACATGTGTGACTAAAATTTGCCAAGCACAAGTGAACGTGACAATGGGTCACCAACGTGCTGCCGCCACTGAGAACGTGTGCTGCCGTTACTGAAAGCGGTTTCAGTGTCACCGCGACTAGCTTTCATGCTGCCGCTATTGTTGCTGCTATGCTGAAGTTACGAGCCGATTGTTCACATGGCGACCCACTGCGTAGCAGGTCAGCGGCGCCATCGAATGGAATCTTCTGAACAACATTAGTGTCAATCCAGTTCAATTCAGTGTCTCATGTTAATTAAAGTGTAAAGACCTTTCTCTTTGGCTAGTAACATAGAAGCTGCTCAATTATTTTACGAGCTGAATATATACACCCCATTTCCACCACGTTGCCCCTCTTCCACTTTCAAATCAATGCGAGCCTATTCATTTTACTTCTTTTGCAATTGATTTCGCCGTATAATTGCTGAATTATAAAAAGTGTAAAAAATAAGTCATAGATCAATAAATTAATCACCCCGCCCCCACACACATAACCGAATCCTGGCTGCGCCGCTGGATAACACCATCACAGTATTACATAGTGACCCCGTTACGTTAGAAAACTCGCTCAACAAGTGACTGTTTTTCCTTTGATTATGTGCACTCTGGTGATGTGGGACGGGCGAGTCCATTTGCTCGGAGGTAAGGTAAGTATGTCAACAACGTGTGCTATCAGCGACAATAGTAGATTCCATTCCATTCCACTGCAGTGTTCTCACAATTTTAAGTTACAACCCTCGCATTTAAATAATTTTAATGAGCAACTTTATCTTACCTTCTTTGACCCACGCACATAGATTATTGTAACAAAAAAGAGGAAGCAGACCTGGAACGCACAGATTCGGGAGTGGAAAGTTAGAGAAACAGTCTGAAAACTGTAAAGCTAGGCATCGTAAGGGGTGGAGACATGCCATCTTTCGATTTTATACAATATTTCCCAAGAAGAAGTCTATTTCAACACGTCAAGAGGAAAACATAGATTTGCATGGTATAATGGCTGCTTGACTGATCTACAGACATTAAACAAGCCGCTCTGGAAAGGTCAAGAGCCTTGCTACGGAGTGCGTGGTTACTGCCTGTAGGAGGTTCGAGTCCTCCCTCGGGTATATATATATATATATATATATATATATATATATATATATATATATGTGTGTGTGTGTGTGTGTGTGTGTGTGTGTGTGTTGTCCTTACGTTAGTTTAAGTAGTCTGTAAGCATAGGAATTCATAACCACAGTACTTTAGTCCCATAGATTTATAAACATTTGAGACATTAGTCGATGTTTATGTGATATGTAGGCAACACGGTTTATTGAGAATCAGGAACATAGTGTGATGATTTACTTAGCACTATTTATGACGTTCAGAGCTGTGGCCGGCCGCGGTGGCAGAGGGGACTGAGGCGCTTCAGTCACGCTCTGCACGGCCACTGCGGTCGGGGGTTCGAATCCCCCTTCGGGCATGGATATTTGCGCCGTCCGTAGTTGTAGCTAGTTCATAAGTAGTTTGTAAGTTTAGGGACTGATGACCCCGTAGTTAAGTCCCATAAGCTAAACAAACATTTGAACATTTTCAGAGCTGTGTCTGCATATTTTTCTGGACACTTGTAACTGATTTCATAACTTTTATAACAGAACATAAGGTTAATGGCTAAACAGATTCCTTCTTTGGAAATGTTTTGTTAAGTCTGAATGTGATTCAGACCCTCTGTCTGACACATAAGAGGGAATTATTTTTGAAAACAGTGCAGTTGTAGGGCGGCAGGGGCTCTTTATTCCTTTGTCCCTCTACAGTTTCCGTTCTCCATATATCATTTGTAAATACACAAAATAATCTTAATTCACTTCATGAATAAATACAAAATGTTATATAGTAACTGAAAACGCTAAAACGGATCCCGTTTACTGGCGAACTTTAAACAGTGTGCTACACATGTTGTCACATGCTGAGACTATTGTACAACATAAGTGTCACATTGAAAGTACAAATGGCACGTTTTGGGTCCGTTTCACTGATAGCAGGCGCGTCTCAGAGAGAGCGAGGGAATGCGGCCAAGAGCAGAAGGACGCGGTCAAAAGGTTCTCGAGACCAGAGTGTCCAGACTTCCCACAGATTGGCTGCGAACTTCAGGAGGCGTCACGTCCAGGCGCAGTCCATCGGCGCGAGGCTTCTGCGACGGCTGCGGGGTGCGGGCGGTACTGCAGACAGACTGCAGTGGGAAGAACGGAGGAAGGAAGATTGGGGTTTAACTTCGCGATGTTCCCTCCGCAGTACCACGCTGTTCCCTCCGCAGTGATTATTTGGGTAATAAGGACGAAGGAAATCGGCATTGCCCTCTCAAAGATATAATCCCAGAATTAGCATGGTGTTTTTCAGGGCAATCTACGTCTAGATGGTCCGAACGCGAGTGCAGTGTGTCAGCACTAGGCCACTGCGCCCCGATGGGACTGCAGTGGTCAGGCAGAAGGTGAACTTCCGACAAAGAGGACGCTCGCACGGGGGATACAGAATGGCTCCGCGAACAGCAAGAGCGATGACCTGCAGACAGACCATTGTGTACATGGGCGCCGCCAGGATTGTTTCCAGGAGGGCGCGTCTCGGCCTGCAACACCGTAGCTGTCATCAGGTATTGGTTTCTTCGGGAAGGGGAAACGACCATATAAATATAGAGGACTTTTAGCAGACTATGAGGAGACGCATTTCTATTTGGTAGGAAAAGTACTGTTTAGTAGTGCAAATCAGGGTCAGTTTGGCGAAAATTAGTGTATAATATTTTGGATCATTTGTGAGAAGCTAGTTGTTGCGCGCAACAATTGAAAAGCTTAGACAAATCTGAACAGTGTTACCATGAAAAAAATAAAAGAAGGTTGAAGATAAGCCGGCCGCTGTGGCCGAGGGGACTGAGGCGCTTCAGTCACGGTCTGCGCGGCCACTACGGTCGGGGGTTCGAATCCCCCCTCGGGCATGGATATTTGTGCCGTCTTTAGTATAAGGTAGTTCATAAGTAGTTTGTAAGTTTAGGGACTGATGACCCCGTAGTTAAGTCCCATAAGCTTTACAAACATTTGAACATTTGTTGAAGATAAATACACAGTATGGCTTGTGGTTAAAATTTAGAATAATGCAGTATCCTTTCTTACATTCTTAAAGCTGTACAAAAACCCATATAATCTGAAAGGTATCATGAGATAGTAAAGCATTATAATTCGTTATCAAGTATATAACATTGTAACTATTTAAGAGTCTTGTCTTTGCGCCCGAGAAGAATTAGAAGGTAAAAAAGTTTGTCACGTTGCTTAGTGCTAGCAAAATATTGTAATTTTCCGTTTCCAATTACGTTTTAAGTTACAAGTGTCGAACAAAAGTAATGAGATGACGTAAAAGTATAGTAGAGAAACGTTTGTGTCCAAAAGACAAACTTGATCCTGATTGTAGTAATAAGTGTAATCTTAATCCTGTGTTAACACTATTAGCGTGCTAATGTTGTCAGTGGCAATTTAGAAGTTCAACATAAAGTATACCGATTTCGGTCGGCGGTTACCCATTTTGGGCCAGTCATGGTGGTATTGGATTTCCGTAGTTTCCCAAGGTCACTTAAGGCAAATTCTGGCATATTTTCCTGCAAAAGGCCACAGACGCTTTCGTCGTCTCTCGATGTCCCACTTGCATTAAGTACGCGAGAGTATCTGGCCAGATAGGGAAAGTACCCGAAACCAATAAGATAAAACACTCAGCTATTTGAACTATAGCGTCTACGTGACACACAGAACTTATTAACTTGTATATTAGGTATGACAACCAAAACACGTTGCCGTGTTCTCCTCATGAAATGCGGTTGATTACATTTACACTCATGATATAATTTATAGCAGTGCAATGCTATATTGTCTGTAGTAAGGCCTCTGTATTTAGATCACGCGGGAAAAGTACCGGTATTTGAATATAAATCTTCGGAACACGCCTGCATTGGTGTTTTGGATGTTATTGGCTTTTTTGAACATAAACAATGAACACCTTTGGACAACAGCCTAGCCGATTCATGTTTCTCTTTAGACAGTAATTTGCACAAAGCTTAAGCCCGAATAATTATATTTTATATTATACAATTCTAAAATTTTAATTCTCCACTTTTTTCTGTGTGTTTTCATCCCAGACAGAAGGGTGCAAGTGCACCCCGTTGCACTCCCTCCCGTCTATAATTTTTCTTTCATACATTTTTTTTTGTATAAATGTTTACTATTAGTTTGTAAAACTACTGCTCTTCTTCTCTACACAGTTATATACAGGACAATAATCACTCATCAGTACAAAAGTATAGAAAAAATTTCAAAGAAACAGTTTAAAAATACCATTACGGATATAGAACTATAAAAATACTGTAAATATAGTGGTTGGTCATGAATGAAACGACATACGTGTGACTTTCAGCCGTGTAAATTTATTCTTTTACCGAAATATACATATTGTATGTATGTACTGCGTTTTATTGTTATATACCCAATTATTGGTTCATGACCCTCCGACTAAAATGTACTAGACATCATGAAAACAGAAATTCACAAGTTGTACTACAATAAATTAGGAAATTATAATTTACTGTTCCACATTGTAGTATACTAGGGAAGACCTTACATATGCTGCACCAATCCGCTTTTTATTTATATGCCATTTCGATTCGGACTGTACCCCCCTCTTTCATGAGCCACATTTGTTTAAATTTCGACACTGCACTTGACTGTATACAAATACTTTGGTATAATTTTGAAATAATCAGCAAGACTTATGCAGTGTCCAAATATGAACTAAAGTGGCTTAAGAAAACGGATAAAGGCAGAAACTAGTCGGCATATCAATAAAAAAAAAACAGCTTTGATGCAATATAGTTGTAGGAATCCTTTGCGATCAGGAAGCCTAAACATACATAATCAAAACCAACAGTGTAACATGGGATTTAGGTTACTTTTTCTTTTCTTTCCTGAACAGAATAGAAAGGCTGAGCCTCGAATCAATTCTTCAAATTGAGAGGTAGCGGGAATTTTGCTATATCATTTATTAATTTATGTTTCATATTTTCCTCTCTGGGGACTCTTTCACTGGGTATTTAGTTTTTCTGTGTTTTATGGTCTTTATTACTGTGTGGGCACATATGTTTATTTAATTCCTTCGTTGTTTGTCTGTATGAATTCGTTTCTGTAACTCGCTTTCCCAGAGTTAGTCTTGTGGTCAAGCCTTGGGTGACCGAGCGGGCGAACGCTCCCCGTTTTACTCGTGGAAGGAGGGAAGCGTCACTGGGCTATTCTCTTCTGTTAAGCCTGGCGGGCCTGGCGGTCAAGGAGACTCGCCTTTAGAGTAGCGTCGAGAGCCATCGAGGCTTGCAGCCTTTACGGAAAGTTTACCGCCAACCTACCTGGAGATCTGTTGCTGTGGCACAAGGTCGATTCGTACAATACGCTAGGGACCGGTCTAGCAGGGGGACGCAGCGGTGTCTTATAATACTGTGTGCCTTTGGAGGAACGTGACGCCGCCGTGCGACTCTGAATGTTTACGGCTACGCCCTGTGCGGGCTGGTTTCCTGGGAGTACGGCTTAGGATTGAAATATTTTTGTTTGACGAATGTGGGTAGCGGGGAAACTCCCCCGAATGGCACCACGGGGAGTTGGCTCCAGTAAGTATAATATTCGTCGGTCTGGGGGAAATTGTGCCTTCCCCAAAGTAGGGAGGAACTCATCCACCTGGCCTTGGTACGGACTGTGGGAACGTTGCTAGTGGCAGGAGCCTACTGGTCGTCGGCCAAGAATCGCTCCCTGGTTCGTAGTTATATTCTTGTAAGGGAGTTTTGACACTTGTCAAAGTCGCCTCGCTTTCTCATTGGCGAGACCATTACCGGAATGCTGAGATTGGCGCGCCGTATGCAGAGGGGCGTGTCGCAGAGACTCTTGCCGTCTGCTGCGGCGGTGCAGAGGACTGACCGGTGAGCGTCCGGAGTGTACGGACGTATTGGACTGCTGCTGGAGTCTCCGTCGTGTGTGGAGCTCTGTTTCGGTGTCTGATGTTGCTTGTGTTCTGCTGTGGTGTCCGCAGCCGGACCCAGCGGACTTGTAATATCTCGAGTCTTTGCTGTCCTGTGGTGACGCCCGAGTGCGTCCGCTGTTGACCTTAACATTCATTTCGTTTATCTCTGTTTAGAGCGTCTGCACTCTGCGGTCCGGGAATAGTTTATGAGCTCAATTTAGAAATGAATTTGGAATATTTTTGTGTAGCGTACTTTGTGTTGCTTTCACAATCTGATAACTTGTGCACTTGTGTGTTAAACTGAGGCAGCCACATTTGAGGGCTACGTCGAAGCTTCTGAGGCTGTGTCGTGAGATTTATAATATTTTGGATTGCGGAATCCAGCACGGACATGCGTCCAGATTTCTTTCAACCTTGCTGATTCCATCGCCAGCAGCAGCCACGCCTTCAGCTGATCTATCCAGCTAATTGGTGTTGGGTAATGTACTGCACTGCGACAGCGTAGGGAAACTATTTACTGCTCCATAATCTGTCAGATTTCGAGTCTGGAGACAAGCCCTTGCTTTTCTTTGTGGGAAACGTTATTAGTTTTCACCTCTTCCTTTTTATTTTTATTCCTGGTAGATATATTACTTTATTAACTTCTCTCTCTGCCATCACCCCACTCCTATACAGCCGGTCATGTCAGTAAATTGTAAAACATTGTGAATGTTGTGAATCTGAGTTCATTCATTTTCTTTTTCTTTTAAATATTTGTCAGATATTTAGATATGTTCACTGGTAGGATGCTTATCTTTCAGAAAATAAATGTTTAAAAAAGTAATTCTCCTGTTTCATTTAACTTTACAACCATCATT
The DNA here is from genome assembly GCA_026315105.1 of Locusta migratoria. Taxonomy (NCBI): domain Eukaryota; kingdom Metazoa; phylum Arthropoda; class Insecta; order Orthoptera; family Acrididae; genus Locusta; species Locusta migratoria. The sequence goes on from CM048745.1 coordinate 39,931,178, forward strand.
ACTTTGCAGGGGTCCTAAATATTTATTTATTAATTTGGGAGAAAAATTGAGATACATTTTAGATAAATATCACTAGACCACATGGCAGTAGTCGGTAAATTTTAATAATTTTCCATATTTTGGATAAATATGGTGGCGACCCCAAAATTAATGGTAATATTGCTGATGTAAATTAACTTCTAAATTAATGACATATTTGCATGATCAGCTGTATTATGTCAGTGTTATCTAATAAGTGGGGAAAATTGCAGTCTTGTCACACCGACAGAGATCTGCTCAAAATAAATAAAATAAAATAAACCACGCACAGTATGCAGTATTATACAAGATTACACATCAAAGCGCGTGGATTACCATTAAGAGTTTTGCATTCTTGTAACAGCTTATTAAAAATATGCACGCCTTGCTCCATGGAGGTGCAAGTGCCATTTCTGTCTCGAATTAACTGTGTGAAAGTTGCTAACTCTGGGAAATAGCCAGTAACCCAATATTATTAACAACAAACCACATTTAAGAAAATAAACTAGAGTTGGAACTTAAAATGTGGCAACACTGATGTGGGGACACTACGCAGTGGAATCTCCCGATAGCACGCGTTGACATACCCACTACCTGACCTCCGAGGAAATTGCCCGTCCCCCGTCACCGGCGGGCGCACTATCCAGGGAAACACGGTCACTTGCGAACTAGCGGTCTAACGTAATGCTGTCACTATATTTTAGAAACAGGAACAACGGAGTTGGAACAATACTGAATGTGCCAGAGGTCGTACAGCACGACAGTGTCATCAAGGACTTCACGAGGCGTTAGGGGAATCGGCAGTTCCGTACAAAACAGCGGCACGTTGTGTAAAAATCTTCAACGAAGGTCGGCAAAATGGCGGGGATGCATCGGGCATTTCGCCTTAGCGTTTTTGCAGCATCACTTGCAACCAGCCTTGCGAAAGAAGCGGCAACACTTTCTGCGCAACCCACCCATAATTTGGCTTTACAATGCGCGGCCGCATACAGCTGCTCTGTTCGGTCTATGGGACTGGGAAGTGCTGTACCATCCACCATACTCACCGGACTTAAGGACTTGTGACTTTGATTTGATTCCGAAGATGAAGGAACCACTTCGTGGCATTCGCTTCAAAACTGTTCCAGAGATTCGACAGGCAGTAGACCGCTCCATTCGCACAAGCAGGAGAACAGACTCTGTTAACGGTATACTACGCCTTCAGCATCGCTGAAACGGATTCTTCACAACGCTGGTGACTACTTTGAAGGACAGTAACAGCTGCAAATGTGTAACGCTTTTTTATCCGTTGTGTATAAATATTTGCCGTAATAAAGTTCCGGTTTTCATATACTGAGGGCCCAGTGTCAGAATTCCGAGGCTACTGCGCAAGGATCGACAAGAAGTACGCGAGATTACCCCACATATTTCTCGAATCGCCCGTTTCTGTGCAATAAATACGTCTGAATCAGAAGAGTTGCCCAGAAAATAATCAAAACTGAGAACTTTTCCTGCAGAACTATCAGGTATTTTAGATAACTGTTCTAACGGTAAATAATGCAGGATTTCGTTTTTGAACGAAATTCTGAACATGGGTTTTCATGACAGTTTCTATCTAATTAAACGCCTAGAAATTTCAGTTGTACCTTAATCATGTCGGTTTTTCTGCCTACAACACAACGATGCGAGAGGTGATTTTGTGTTCATCTGAACAAACCTGCTGAGGAAAGGCATCAATTGCTAGTGGAAGTATACTTAGAACACGCTTAGTCGGAAACGAGCTGGAAAGATTGGATATCGATGATGCAATGACAACAATTTTGTGGTCAGTAACGAAATGAGTGCTGGTCGGTGTGGTGTACCATGAGTTGCCGTATTGGATCAAACAGACAGGACACAATCCTTCACAGTGATCAACTTAAAAAATCGCATTCCGTACCGCTCAGAAAGAAGGGTGTTTTCTGGAACCACGGTATCTCCCATAAGTGCCGGATAACGCCGCTGTTCAAACAGGTGTAGGGAATAGGATCCCACGCATTTTCCCTGTAGTACTACAACACACACCATTCTAGAAAAGCATCGATAGTGACGTGAGAGAAATGTGATGTATGGACTTTCATCAATCCGCATTTCGTAACTGTAGCGGTAGAAAAGTCGACTCTTGCTTAAAGAGATTTCGTCATGTCTCAAAGCAAAAGGTGGCAGTTTACTTACGACAGCTCTGAGTGTCCATCACGGCATTACTTCACGACACGTAGATCTAGTCTCTCGTATTCAGACATAAACAACAAAGCAATCCCAACCCTGTTTGCGCATGCTATGTATGAGATCACAGTTATACAACAATGTTCTTCAAGGTTTGATAGCCAAAGTGTGTTCTTCAGCCTCTTCTTTCATTTTTCCTGTAAATAGACGTGGATTAGTTCAGAAATACTCTAACATTTAGTTCATAAATATCGTTTCCCAGTTCCTAGCTGTTTCCAGCTATAATGAATAATTTAACTTTACTTCATATATTAATTACAAGATCGACCTTCATTATATATAAAATCCACATATTTTTTGTATATTTCTATAAGGATATAATTTATTTAATGTCGCCAGATTATCATTTTGTTAAAACTTGAACCCCACTCTTTTCGGGGCTTGAGGAGTAGTATATTTACTGTATTAAAATATTAGTTAATAATGCTAGGTTTTTCTTACTTTGTTATGTTAATAATTTGATATTATATTAAGTATTGTGGCATAAGTACAGCTTCTCCGCTACGCCACTGTCCCTGTGGGATTGTGCGGTTGTTGTACTTTAAAGTGGGTGCGAGAATCTACGGCTGTCTGAATGAGGGAGTGATAGCTCGCTTTGCATCGTTCTCTTCTGGCTCAGTATCGATAGCTGCTCATGTTACCACTGAGGTTTCCACACCCTCTGGTTGCGGGCTAGTTATCGATCCTTTCCCTCCAGCGCGAGTATCGCTGTCCGTGCCCAGCTCCACCGTTTTCGTGGATTTTCCGGCTTCCGATGGCTTCCCACGCTATCCACGGTGGCCACTCGGCGGATCATTCTTTTCTGGGCGTCTAGTGAGGTAAGGTTGGTTCTGGTCTTGTTCCTGTAGATGGAAGCGTTTCATTGACTAGCAAGTTAGATTAGTGAGCTTAGAATAATTTTTTTCGATTATTTTCTCCGATCAAGTGCAGAAATGTGTTCTCGTTTATCAATTTAGTGATTTCCAATAGATAAACGCGCTGTGTGTAATTCTAGTTGCAGTTTGATAACGGCCTGATATGTTACAACCTTTTGTGACCATGTGGCGGTGTATGAACTCTGTGTAAATACTTTCTAGCTTTGTGAGGCCCGATTTCTAATAGGTGATATTTTCATTTTTATACAGTGCATGTAAAAATCTTCTCATCGTTTCGTGTCGTGAGTGATATGTGTTCCAAGTGGTTGGTTCATAGAACAACGCCTTCAGATTCCACTCTCGTTTGTTCCATGCCCATCAGGATAGGAACTATGTGGGTATCTTTCTGATTTCCACACATATTTCGCGATCTTCTGTCCCCGCCTATTTTAATGTTGCTGTTTCTTCTCTGACTCGTAGTACAAACTCTGTCTGTGTCTGCAATTCTCACTGAGCTTTGTACAACCTCCTTCAATAGGTTCCTTATGTAGATCTAAACATTTCTATGGATGGCATGCTGTAATTGTTAATTTTATTATTCCGACTTTGTAATTATTTCACTTTTACGAGTTTTGCTGACTGGACCATCTGTCTCGCTAATCTCTCCCTATCGCGTGTAGCTGCATTTCTTCCACTTCTTAAAATGTTCAAATGTTTGTTAAGCTTATGGGACTTAACTACGGGGTCATCAGTCCCTAAACTTACAAACTACTTATCAACTACCTTACACTAAGGACGGCACAAATATCCATGTCCGAGGGGGGATTCAAACCCCCGACCGTAGTGGCCGTGCAGAACGTGACTGGAGCGCCTCAGTCCCCTCGGCCACCGCGGCCGGCTCCACTTCTTAGTTTAATTCTGAACATTTCTATGGGTTTCATACCGTAATCCTTACTTTATTTTTCCGACTTTGTGATTATTTTGTGGTATTTCTAAGACAGGACCTCATCAGTCTCTGTCATCACCCCCTATCGCTCTATTTCATTCACTTCCTTATATAATTCTAAGCATTTCTATGGTTTACATGGCGTAGTTAATTTTCTTTGTTTTTCGGAAACTGAAGTTATTCAATGTTATCGGTTTTCGGAAGCACGTGGGTCCGAGTTCCGATTTCCGGCGTATGCAGCTAGTCGCCTGAGTTCACGTCACTTCTCTTATAGCTCGATTTCTAACAGACTGCAACTTAAGAATCCACCGTGATTTTGTATAATGAATCCGAATTTCAACCACTTCACCACCAGTGGATTTCGTTCATGTAACGTAGTTGTGTGTCGCCGTTAGCGTGTTCGCTCGCGTTTTCTGTTCAGATGTAATTTAACTTGCTATACACCTGCACCATCTCAAAATAGGCACGACAGACCAAAGCCAGCATCAAAGTAATTGTATACTGTGTTTTGTGCTACCTCCGGCGTGCTGAATTACGCCTACGATATGGGCGCCTGCTTCCGCCTCGTCTCAGCACGTTGTTTTTGGTGAGTTTCCCTGTGGCATTGCGTGTGTGCAAGAGAGTGTTGTTTGTGAATCCTTCCCCCCAGTAGCGTTAAATTATGTATAATTTACGCTGGGCACCGTCCGCATAAATCCATATAGGAGATGCAATTTATTGTAATAACAGAATTGGTTCCCCATTTTGCTTGTTTTCTATCTGAATAAAAAAGTTTAAGCCAGCATAATCCGTAAGTTGCCTATAAATTGTTGTTTTAGAGCACCTTCCCTCTTTTATTTAATATTGTTCTTCACAAGTGCTGAGAACTAGTTCAGATGCTATTTTTTCTTATATCTAAATTCCGTTGCGCCATAAATGTTTTCTTAACCACCCTTCTAAGATAACTTCAATTTTCGTGGCTTGCTTATTAGTGCCTGTGTAATAACGTGTGAACAGCTATGTATATTGACCACTGTAGTATTAACTTCCTGTTATTGTAGTAATTTGAAACGAATCAGTTCTCAGTTTGGGCCAGGGAACAAGGCTTTATAGCTGGGTGTAACCAGTAGTTCACACGGACCTCGTTTGCTAATTTTAGTGATAATACAATGCTCTGGTTACGTACAGTGATCGACTTTTAAGACCATCGCAGGTCTTACCATAAACTTATACAGATTTCCTTTCATTCTTCAGCTAATCTTCTTGTCACTGAATACCCCACTCAATTTCCTCCTGTTCATGCATCCACTACTTATCTGTGCTGTATTTCAGTATCCAATCCTTCATCACTTTTTGTCCAATTTTGATTGTTTTGTTCCTTGCAGGTTAAAGTATAGGACTTGTCCATGCTTTGTATACATACATTATGTTCACCCTGCTAATCTTCATTTCTCTTTCTCATGGGGCTTTCCAACACTGCACAAGCTTGTCTTGAAGTTGCTATAGGATGGGTTAACGGATTATCACATCATCAGCTAACGTCATGATCCAAGCTGCCTCTTTCCTTCACATTTTCGACTAACACATCTATCACCATATCAAAGAGATATGGGCTGAGCACAGATACCTAGTGTAATCCTACTCTCACCGTGGATGCCTTCGTTATACATGAACTGCTTCTGAAGTGTGTCATCTCACCATATGCGAGGTGAAGTGTTTCTTAATTTTACAGAACTCGAGTAATTCAGTTTAAATTTAGTATTTGCATTTTCATTCCGGTGATATATATATATATATATATATATATATATATATATATATATATATATATATATATATATATATATATATATTTGTGTTTGTTAAAATGTTGGCTGCTCCCTTAAGGAGTGAGCAGTTAGATAAATCTCTGTTGCAAAAGTACTTTGGCCACTCGTAACGTAATTTAGAGCAGCAGTGAGCATTTTACTTGCATTTACAGATATCATCTGCCCGATATCTTACATAGAAAATTTAATAGGCTGCTCTCAATATGTCTCATACCAGATGTCCATCAACCATATGTGTGCACCTAGAGGCCAGACATAAACGCAGAAAAGCAAGGTGGTGGGTCAGTGATGCATGGGAATGTACGGGTCTTGCAGTGTATTGTTGTATATCAAGAACCCACTGAAGACTTCACAATACAGGGGTGACATCCAATTCTTGGGCCCTTCCATCAACATTTCGGAAAATAAGAAAAAATTGTGGATAACAACTGTTAGGTCTATCGTGCATTGTAGAACAGTCACTGTGCTAGCAGGACACAATAGCATTTAGAAATTCGCGAGAAATTCCTTCTACTGATTTTAGGCAATTTTACGATCCCCTTCGGAATGCGTCATTTTGGCCTGTGATTGTTCCTCATCGTTTACACTTTGCAGTCACATCGCACACAGTCTGCTAAGGCTGATTTAGAATTGTTGAAAGTCTCTGGTGACTCATTACTTACCAAATACTGATGCTCTCCTGACAACAGCACTCCGCTGTTATTGCATGTCTGCCGTCATGACAATACTTGATTTCGGTTCTTAAAGACGATGACTTTGGCTGCAATTTTTTGTGAAAGTAGTTGTTTGAAAATATGAAATATTTGCAAACCAGTTGCATCGAATTGTTAGCAGGACCTTTCGCCATCGGGAGTTCCCCCTCGGGCATGGGTGTTTGTGTTGTCCTTAGGTTAGTTTATCTTAGTATAAGTAGTTTGTAAGCTACGGTCGTATGACCGAGCAGTTGAGTCCGATAGGTTTACAAGCATTTGGACATCTAATTCTTATGTTCATCAAGTTCGTAGACTTACAAACTACTTTAACTTACACTTACGACAATACACAACCATGCCCGAACGTGGACTGGAACCTCCGGCGGGAACTGCCACTCAGTCAGTAGCATGACGCCTTAGACCACGAGACCATTCCGCGCGGCCATAGTTGCTTAACATAACGGCTTAAGGTGTTAAACCCAGAGTCGTAGCTGCAGTATATCACAACTGAGCAACCAGTTTTCAAAAATCTTCCATTATTAAATGAGTGTTACAGAAGAATGTGCTTAAAGTACTTCGGACAGCAATATCATCAAATTTAATCTAAAGCTATTCCGTCGGATACCCATAAACAATTACAGAATTTAGTTGCATGTGTATCTTGCACTATTACGTATGCTATCTGAACTGCGCGACGATAGCTGGTTGCACGGAGTATGAGAGAACGGCTCTTTTCGGATAAAGTTACGATAACGCTTGTGACAGGCGCGCACACGCGCGCTCGGGAAGCAACAGTTCCGCTACGGAGGACGGAGGAGGAACATTCCAGAGCGAGCTCGCGCCGGTCTTCAGGAAGCCATTTCCCGCGCTCGTATCTCTGGAACGGCAGATTCAATTTCGCCAGGATCCGACAACGGCCGACCCGCTGTGCTTAAAATAAACAACGGCCGTTGAGCGCGGGCGATAGTGGCGCCGCGCAGAGGGCCGCGGCGGGCGCGGGAACCACTCCACCCGGCCGCCTTGCACGGGGGGCAGTCTGACGGCACCCTGGCTAAAAGCGTAATTCTAGCGAAGCGAGCGTGTGTGCGTCACTGCCTGTCTTCCCCCACAATAATATCGGAAAAGCAGTACCAATTACTTGAGTCTTTCTTGATAAAAAATGACAAAAATCAAGTGTTTGTAAATTTTAGGGACTTAACTACATTGGTCATCAGTCCCTTAGCTTTACAAATTACTTACACTAACTTATGCTAAGGACAACACAAACACCCATGCCCGACGGAGGACTTGAACACCCGACGCCGAACTAAAACAATGACACCGTTGAATGAATCTATGTATACAAGTTAAAAGAATTTATAAAAACAAATTATTTTCCTTCTGCAGGAAGAATTAATGAAATGTTTGTATAGTCTATGGGACTTAACTACGGGGTCATAAGTCCATAAACTTACAAACTACTTATGAACTACTTACGAACTAGGACGGCACAAATATCCATGCCCGACGGGGCATTCGAACCCCCGACCGTAGTGGCTGTGCAGACCGTGACTGAAGCGCCTCACTTCCCGCGGCCACCGCGGCCGGCAAGAATTAATGAATTTTAGTTTTTACTGACTTGTCAAATTCATCGACATTGTTTAATAAAAAGATACTGTTACTGGTTTTAATGAATTAAGGAATAGATTTATGTTGAAAAACAGTCTAGAACGCATAAAGCTTGTGGTGTCGCACAAGTACAAAGTGCGCGCCACCTACTTTCGCCGCGCGCCGCCATGCACGCACGGCGCGGCGTTCTTACGACGACAGCCACGAGCGCCCTCTGCTGCAACTCCGCTCGTGGCCACCACTGAACGACGTCGTTCACTTGGGACTGAGTTAGGAACCAGTAAAGACTTCGGAATCCTATAGGCATCAGTGAAGAGTTGGCTATCAGTTAGGCACTAGGCAGGACTCTAGCTCAACTATGTATCAACATTCTGCAGTACTATGTAAAAGTTAAGTATTGTATAAATTCTGTGCAATATATATCTCGTTCTAATTTACTCTAGTGTTTCTAGTTTCTAGCTGCTCCCCTCCGTACCTGCACCAGCGTGCTATCTTTATTCCTGTGTCGGTCTCATTCCACTCGGCCACCGACACCTACAACGGAACGAGACACAAAAGCGGCGACGAGGCTGGGACACAAAAAAGCTACTTTATGTAACCGTTTTAGACCTTTTCTTAGGCAAAACTTCCCTGTGGATAATGCCCTTTGCCTATGGAAAAAGGTGATGAGCATTGTTTTGATGCGTCATTTTTCGGCTCTGAACGTCTTCCCACGAGGTGATGTCGGAGAACGCTTTGCCGTTTCGTTTCAGGGTCGTACCGGAGACATTAGAGGCATTAAGTTTCATCCTCATTGACAATACGGTCCAAGAAATTGAGCGTTGCGTAGACCGTTTCGACGAAATACTGTGAAGCTTCTAAACGCGCTTCCTTCTGGTCGTCAGCCAAGTAATGTGGCACAAAATTACAACACGTTTTCGTTTCCCTAACTTTTGGGAACGCATTGATCGGCTATCATGCGCACAGTTAATGGACGATCGTTCGCGATTATGTCCTCACTTTCGGAATTCTTTTGTCGCTGACGGCGGTCGCCGGTCGTCCGGTACGGGGATTGTCAGAAACACTTTCCCGACCTCCTTGAAAAAGGGAGAACGACCCGTACACACATTTCATTGACAGTGGTTGATCACCATAAACACATATCAGAATTACACACGTTTCTTTAGATGTCTTGATAAGCTTAACACAAAACTTATAAATTGATCCTTCGGTCGTTCATTGACCTGTTCTCAGTTCAAAACCAATGCGCTTAACAAGCACTGCGTTCAACAGATCTAACACGGAACACACACGATGTTCAACTAATTACGGTGGTGGCAAGTTGTCGACATCAGGAGCAGTCTTGTGATTCGCTTGTGTTGCCCGATCTACCGCTCTGACTTCGTTCATCGAACTCTGTTGTCAAAGATTGTACATAGGGAAAGAAAGCTACAAAAGTATAAAAACAGGATTTTTCTCTAACTCCTTAATCTTTTCGTCCCAAAACTTCCTGTTTACTTGAAGTAGGTCTCTTACTGAAGCACCTATCTGAAAATTTAAAGCTATTAATTATTTTTCAGATATATTGAAATAAGGTATTTTCGGGAATTGGCCAATATTCTCAGGAGCCCTACCTACAGTAAGGTGTTTAGGTTTCATTTCTTATTAAAAAGTTGTACGTTCCTGCCATTAATTAAATTTATTAGGTAATCGTAAGGGACCAAGCTTGACATCGTAGAACTCGCTCATCTATTGGGCGTGTGTTTTTGAACAGGCTTTCTTAATTTCTGTACTTAATTTCTATACTTGTGGCAGAGTTGTCAGACATCAAATTCGTTACGTAATTATTTTTGGTAAAAAATTTGAATGCAACGTACCAGGAAGATTCGGCGTGAGCGCCCGGCGGCTGCCTCCGACCAGCCGCGCAGTGGGACGGAATCCCCGAAACGTGGCCAAAACCCCGAAAAATGAATTTCGATTCCTGCAATTTTTAAGGATGGGTCGGGTAGGAGAAGGATTGGCGTATCTCATTCCAGAGGGAGATGTTGCCACCTTCGCTACCTGTCGAGGTACGTCAGTTTAAAAGCGACCTTCCTCGAGAGCACACGCGGCGCTGTAAAAGCAAAGTTATGAAAATAGCATTTCAGGAAGTAAAATACTATATTTGTCACAAATTTAAATAACAATAATATTGTGATTTTTCAGTTTCTCCCGGCGTATTTGATAATCAAAATATCCAGGAGCTCAGTCTGTCAGTTCACCTGATGATGGCGACATTTGTGATCGCCGAAATATTGTGCCCGTTGGACACTATAGACCGGCAGTACACCCGTGGATATTTTGATTAACAATAATATTTTCTAAAACCAACTGGACCACAGAAATAATTTCCTATGAAGAATGTAGTGCGCGCTATTATGAATTTACATAAATAATCTTGAAGAAATTTGGCATTGGATTTTTTAATTTTCGAGGAAAAAATTGTTGTTGTCGTCGTAAATAACTGAGCAAAAAACGATTGCCTGACAAGATATACAGAATGATACGAAAATCGTGGCGGCGCGAGGGTCGTCAGCGGTTTGTGCGGAGCACGGTGGGACGGAATCACCAAAACGTGATCAAAACCCAAAGAAGACGTTTAATTCACACAAAACTCATCTCACGGGGGTTTTTGAGGTCGCTGATTACGAATTCATTGGTAATAATTGTCTAAACAAAATGGCGGAGCTACTATAGGAATATGACCCATGAAAATCCATAACAAGTTATTAATAACAGAACATATATAATATTTATACATTAATAATTAATACACTGCCAACGCGATTTGTTTATTATAATAAAATAACAGAATATTTGTCGAAAATATATCCGGAAGAAATTCTTCGATACCACACACATTGTAATTCAATAACATAATGAAACAATTTTCAGAGTCGGCGAGAGATGACGGCAAAGTCGATGGCAGATCTTAGTCAGCCTGAGAATTACCACTAAAAGTAGGTGCCGGAAATAAAATGACTGCACTAAGCCATTCGTTGATTTGTTTCAAAAACATGCCCTCTGTCCTTTTAGCCTTTTACCACCTTGTTCTCAATTTACCAAAGCATTAGGGAAGAGAGACTTTCATACCCTCCAGTATCTGTAACGGTCGACCAATTTTCTCGGAAAGTTGTTCCCATAGATACGAAATGTTCAAATATTTGTAATGCTTATGGGACTTAACTACGGGGTCATCAGTCCCTAAACTCACAAACTACTTATGAACTACTTACGAACTAGGACGGCACAAATATCCATGCCCGAGGGGGGATTCGAACCCCCGACCGTAGTGGCCGTGCAGACCGTGACTGAAGCGCCTCAGTCCCCTCGGCCACCGCGGCCGGCCATAGATAAGATATTAATGTAGTTGGGCTATCATTCAATCGTTGTTTAACAATGCTGGATATTTAGTGCCAAGTGAATTTCACGTATTAACCATCCGAACCTGTGTGAAAAATATTACAATAGCATTAGTAACACATTAACTGTAGACAAATGGCCATATATCGTAAGTGTGTGGCACAGGAACCATATAGGTCCGCAGCCATCCGCGCTTCATCGACCATGATGTGTTACGCAATGTCTGCCGCACCGACACTTGTTCATATACTTTATACAGGAGAAATGGCAGATGTTAGCAGCTGATTCTTGTCAATTCCATCAGATAAGTAATCAGTCTATACTAGACTGGGAGTTGAAATTCCGCGGTATATTGCGGTATATGCTAGTTTTGCTCTAGTCGCTATATTGCGGTATATGCTACTTTTGCTCTAGTTGAAAACGCAAGTTCGGCAAAGCATGGTCGTTTTGCACAGGCATGTAAAAATACAATATAAATTGGATAACCAGGAAATTTATACCGATGTAGGTACTAAAATTTTGTACATACATAAGCAACCGTTTCCTTCTTGTATAGCTGCAATTCTTCACTTCACTACCAAAATACTCACTCACAAACAGAGAGTAAATTAGGCTCGCTCTCACAGCGCCGCGTGTGCTCTCGACGAAGGTCACTTTTAAACTGACGTAACTCGACAGGTATCGAAGGTGGCGACCTCTCCTTCTGGAATGAGATACACCAATCCTTCCCCTACCCAACCCACCCATCAATTCCAGGAATCGAAAATTCATTTTTCGGGGTTTTGGCCACGTTTAGGGTATTCCGCCGACACTTCCTGGTACGTTGCATTAAAATTTTGTACCAGTAATAATGAAGTAACAAAATTGATGTTAGACAACTCTGCCACAAGTATAGCGTGTCACGAACTGAACAAAACATTGAAGTTATTACTTGAATTATGCGAAGCTGGAAACACATTTTTTTAATGATAAAAGGAACAAAAAGTAAATGAAATAAAGTGTAACTATTTTCCAGACTATTTATCTAGGGCGTAAATGCCTGATATTCATGTTTATGTCATCACGTTACGCTGGAGTGAATACAGAAGTAGGTTGGGACGCGGCCAGAGGCAGAGATATCATCTATCTTGCACGCGCAGACTGTCAGACTAATTTTCCCGACCTAGCGCCATCCGTCTTCCCCATTCCGCTGCCAGCTCCAGCTGATGCGCTACGTCCCAGGAGGAGCTAGAGAGGTTGGCAAGTCGGAGGCAAGGTGCTGGCAGAAGCAAAGTTGTGAGGACGGGCCGTGAAACGTGCCGGGATAGCTCAGACGGTAGAGCGCTTGTCCGCGAAAGGCAAAGTTCTCAGGTTCTAATCCCGGTTCCGGAACACAGTTCAGGCACACAGCCCTGATGTGTCAAGAGTTCAACCCTTTACGTAAAAAAAAAAAAAATAAATAAATAAATAAATAAAAAATTGCCTAAAACTGTTACTGTAGGTAAGATGTAGCAAATTTCCTTAAAGGCCTTTTTAAAAGAAATCAATATATCATGAACAATATTTAAAATTGCAATTTTTTAAATATGTCCTTTGGTCACATGCAACAAATAGTAAATTTGCGAACTTAAATGTTAAAGAGTTAGAGAAAGTCCGACTTTTAAGTGTTTGTGTCGATCTTTAGGATCAAAAAGTCAGTATACATTTGAAAACTTAATAAATCACAAAATAATGTAGATAGAGAGGTACATATTGACACACATACTTGGAATGACATGGGTTTTATTAGAACAAAAAAAAAGTCCCACTGATGGCGTTTTATCTGATCAGAAAACCAATAATATCTGATCATAAAAGCAATAATTAGGATAACAAATTAAGACAAAGATGATGATCTACACAGGAAATGCTCAATATGTTCACCATCATTCCTCAACAATAACTGTAGCCGAGGAATAATGTTGTGAACAGCACTGTAAAGCATGTCCGGAAGCTTTGGCGTCAGATGTTATCTTTCAGCATCCATAGCGATGTCGGTCGATCACGATACACTTGCGACTTCAGGTAACCCCAAAGCCAATAATCGCACGGACTGAGGTCTAGGGACCTGGAAGGCCAAGCATGACGAAAGTGGCGGCTGAGCAAACGATCATCACCAAACGACGCGCACAAGAGATCTTTCACGCGTCTAGCAATATGGGGTGGAGCGCCATCCCGCATATAAATCGTACGTTCCAGCAGGTGGCTATCAGCAAGGCTAGGGATGATGCGATTCTGTAACATATCGGCGTAGCTCTCACCCGTCACGGTAGCAGTTACGAAACTAGAATCACGCATTTCGTCGAAAATAAATGTCCCGATAACGGTAGATGTGATAAATTCAACCCATACCTTCCGTTTCTCGTCCTGCAATGCAGTATCCACGACAGTTCTAGGTTTTTCGGCAGCCGAAATTCTGCGTTGACGGACCCTCGGAGCGTGAAGTGAGCTTCGTCGGACCACAACACGTCACTCAACCAATCTTCATCTTCCGCCATCTTTTGAAAGGCCCACACCGAAAATGCCCTCCGCTTCGCTAAATCGCCAGGTAACAGTTCATGATGCTGATGGATTTTGTAAGGATAGCATCGGAGGGTACGCCTAAGTGCCAACCAAACTGTAGTGTATGGAATGCCGATGTGACCTGCGACTGCACGAGCGCTGACTTCCCCGTGCATACACGAACCCGCTGCAGTCTCAATTTCTTCCGGAACTGTCTCAGCAGCAATTCGACTTGTGCTCGGTCGACCACTACGATGACTATCGTCTGAACAAGCCGTGACATCTAACTTTGAAATCATTCACGCCTCAGCTTCAAAGATGACTGTCTGCCGTCGTCCCTAGGTTTTTAAGTTTGTAAATTATCTAAGTTCACTAGATAGGCGTTTTTGCTAAACAAGAACCCCTTTCGTTCGAAGACATGAGGAATAGCATTTCATTTCATGTTTGTAAGTGTTAGTTTCTATATTAATGTGTTAATATTGATGGGATTTTATTATGCTAATAATTTATCATTGTGTCAATGAATGTGGCAATATGAACGGTTTCCCGTGACGACACTGTCCCTGTGAGAATGTATAATTGATTTATTCTGTATGTGCTTGTATGAGCATCTTCGCCGGCCGCGGTGGCCGAGGGGACTGAGGCGCTCCAGTCACGATCCGCACGGCCACTACGGTCGGGGGTTCGAATCCCCCCTCGGGCATGGATATTTGTGCCGTCCTTACTCTTAGCTAGTTCATAAGTAGTTTGTAAGCTTAGGGACTGATGACCCCGTAGTTAAGTCCCATAAGTTCTACAAACATTTGAACATTTTGAGCATCTTCTAGCATCGCAGTCTGAGCGTATGTATGAGAATTTTCGTCGTCGGCTGCTGGTTGCGCGGTTTGCATGTCTATCTGGCTTCAGGTCAATAGGTAGTCGTTGCCAACTTCTGCTTCTGACGCAACCAAAGAGGTTCCTCAATTCGTTGGTTACCAGTTCGGTTGGCAATTCGTGGTAGTGAGCCTCGGCAGGACGTGCAAGTCTCGCCTCTCCCCACCACCTCGGTTTTCTGGGTTTTTACTGATTTCCGGTGGTGGCGGGGACTCTCTGGCCGACTCGGCACTCTGTGACTATGCTTCGACCTGGTAAGATGTTCTGATTTTCTTTCCTCCCTTGATATGGTAGTGACTCATTGTCTGGTTTGTTCAAGTTAGGCTTCAGATCTTAGGTTCATTTTTCCGGAATAAGTGTCTCCTATCATGTGAGGAAGTGAACTCAATTTCTTTTCAGTGATTTTGCATAGGTAAACGTGGTAAATAGGTATCTAATTCAGTTTGATAACGGCTGGGAATCGGTAACCTTTCTCTGACCAGCTGGCAGTGAAGGAACTCGGTTTAATTTCTTATAAGTTTGTGGGACGCAATTAACATGCTGGAATATTTTTAATCTGTGTAGTGCATGTGAATGTAAATAGTCCTTTCCGTTCTCTTGTTCCGCGAGTGATATGTACTTCACATGGGATGTTCTTAGAACAAAGCCTTCAGCTACCCCTGTGTTCGTTTCTTTGCCCTTTAGGCAAGAAATTATGCATGTATCTTTCCAATTTCTATTAGTACCTCGCGATCTCCTCTCCATCTATTTTATTTATTGTTTCGTTTCCAACTTTGTACTTTGCATTCAGACTTCATCAGTAAATTCTCTTCTAGCCTTGTACAACCCCATTTATTAGCTTGCTTATGAAATACTACGTATTTCTAGGGCCTGCATGATGTATTTCTTAGTTGATTTACTCTGACTTATTCCATTTTTCTGATTTTTGAAGACTGGACTTCGTCCATCCGTGTGAAACCTCCCAATCGCGTCTAAATGTATCTCTTTAGCTTCCTTATGACATCATAAGCATTTCTAAAGGTTGCATGCCGTAGCTAATTTTCTTTATTTTTCGGAAATTGAATTTTTGCATTGCTACTGGTTTTCGGAACCACGCGGTTTCGAAATCCAACTTCAAGATTTGTAGCTAGTCACTTTGAGTTCTCGCCACTGCTCAAATACCAGTGCCTTACTATTGTGTATTCTGGCTTCGTAATCTATGATTCCGTTGATTTTAATTGAAATGAATGCGATCTTTAAGCACTTCACCTTCAGTAGGGTGCGAATATGTAATGTAGCAGACACGAGCCGTGTGTCTCAGTAAGTCAACATACTCACGGTCTGATTTAAATGGAAATTAATCTCGCTATTATCGCGTACCATCTTAAGGTAAGAAAGACAGACCAGAGCCACCTACGAAGTTTATTTTCTTTGTGTTGTGTGGTACATCCAGGTTCGCTGAATTTTGGTTATGATAGCAGCACGACGAGTTGGGTGATTTTCGCTTTGCGCGTGTATGTGGATGAATGCTTGTAGATTGTAAATCCCTCCTCCGATGATGTTAAGTTCAGATTACTTTAAGTTAATCTTCAATGGGTTGCATTATTTTTTTATTTATTTTTTTTAACAAAATTGGTTCCCCCATTTGCTCATGTTTGAATTTAATAAATAATTGATTGTCAGTGAAATTTTATTCTACTTATGAATATTAGTTAATGAATACCCTCACTTTTATTTAATGTTGTTTTTCACCAGTGCTGAGAACAAATTCAGATGTATATTATCATAATTTTAATTCCGTTGCGCCATAAATGCTCTCTGAACCACCTTCATGCAATGGTTTAGTTTGTGGTGGCTTGCATATTAATAATTGTGTGTAGTTCTCGTGAACTATGATGTCTGTCGCCCACCACCTCTTTGTCTTCCTGCTGCTAAAATAAATTTTTAGTTAGTTCTATATTTAGGGCCGCGAAATAAGATGCGGTTGCAGGAAGTAGTCAGTAGTTAACGCGAACCCTTTCACTGGTCTTACGGCCAGAATTATATCTTTGAAGTAAGTCTGTGCGAGAATCTATGGCTGTTTGAATGTGGGGAGTGATAGCTCGCTTTGCTTCGTTCTCTCTGGCTCAGTATCGATAGCTGCTCATGTTACCACAGAGGTTACCACACCCTTTTGTATAATGAATCCGACTGTCAACCACTTCACCTACAGTGGAGTGCGTTCATGTAACGTAGCCGTGTGCCGCCGTTAGCGTGTTTGCTCGCGTTTTCTCTTCAGATGCAGTTTAACTTGCTATACATACGAAACATCTCAAAACAGTCAGGACAGGAGAGGACTGTTTTTGTATAATGTGTTTTGTGCTATATCCGACTTGCTGAATTTCACCTACGATAGCGGCGCCTGCTTCCGCCTCGTCTCAGCACGCTGGTTTTGGTGAGTTTCGCTGTGGCATTGCGTGTGTGTGAGAGAATGAGTGTTGTTTGTGAATCCTTCCCCCCAGTTGCGTTGAATCATGTATTATTTAGGCTGGGCACCGTCTGCATTAATCCATGTAAGAGATGCATTTTAGTTTATTAACAAAATTGGTTCCCCATTTTGCTTGTTTTCTGTCTGAATAAAAAAGTTTAAGTGCAGCATAATCCGTAAGTCTATAAATTGTAGTTTTAGAGCACCTTCCCTCTTATAATTAATATTTTTCTTCATAAGTGCTGAGAACAAGATCAGATGCAATTTTTCTTATGTCTAAATTCCTTTGCGCCATATATGTTTTCTTAGCCACCTGTATAAGATAACTTTAATTGTGTTGGCTTGCTTATTAATGTCTGTGTATAATACTGTGTGAGCTACTATGTATATTGACCACTTTAGTATTAACTTCCTGTTGTTGAAGTAATTTGAAACGAGTCAGATCTCAGTTTGGGCCAGGGAACAAGACTTTACAGCAGGGAGTTAACGGTAGTTCACACGGTTCTTATTTGCTAATTTTAGTGGTAAATCAAGTTCTTGTACGTACAGTGATCGACTCTTAATATGTGTGCGGATATCTCGAAGGAGAGCCCGAAAAACGCATCCGTTCGCTCCTGAAATATTGCCAATACTATGAGGAGTTTAGGGAGCATTTCCTGTCTGCTACTGGTCAGAGAGGCAGCAGGAAAGAGTAAAAAAGTAGCATATTAGTGATGCCCCATTTTGTGAACAGCAATTGCAAAAGTCTCAGCGACTTCTTTCAAGGAATGATTCTGAGAAATCAGTTATTTGACTTCCTGTATCCTCCATGCGAATTAATTAGAATTTGCGCCTCGAAACTACCACGGAATGTGCGCAATGCCATCCTTGCGGGAAGCTGCAAGGAGGACATTGAGTCCATCCAGGCTTACCTGGAGGACTTGGAGTTCGATGATGATTACAGACCTAGAAGAGACAGTAACGGCTCTTCCAGGAGAAGTAATTAGTGTGAAAATGGTGCTGAGGACAATCGCCAGGCGGAAAGTACTAGTAACGGGCAGCCCGGTCCTTCCAATGCTGAGAATCAGCAGCAGAGGAGGAGCGAGCAAGGTTCTTGGCGTGACAAGCGAGCAGAAAGATGGAGAAGATTCGGGAAAAGGAATAAGGGCTACTGACCTAATAAGGCAAAAAAAAAAAAAAAAAAAAAAAAAAAAAAAAACACACACGGAGACAGAAGGGGTGGAAAATCAGGTCCGCTGATACGCGCCACAATCGACCACAAGACCCCGCCCCTAGCACGAGCCAATGACAATCTCCAGAAGTTGACCGAGTTGACCGACACACAGTCAACTTGCTTGGAAAGAAGCACATCCGTCCGAAACTAGCACGACAGAATGACATTAGGGACACTCTTCTCGAGGGAGAGCCCACTTCTGTAGAGCCAGTGATCCAAGCGCTTATTACAGTAAGCATGCGTACTTGACACCGGCAGCGTCGTTTCGGTCATGAGCGACTCTGCATTCGGCCGTTTTCATGCAGTGGGAACATGGCCTGTTCTCGCTTTGCAGAGGACAAAAGTAAAGGGCGCATTATTCTGGCACAGTGTTGATGTCAGAAAGCAAGCTGAGGTAGTGGTTGAGTGTCAGGGTCACGAAGTCTGTGTGAGTTTTATTATAGTGCCCTCATTAACGGTAGATGTCCTCCTACACGTAGAATTTTTCCTTACACATAACGCTGTGTTAGATTTTAGTGAAGGCATGGTACGATTCTGCAAAGGCAATGCCACAATCAAACTATAATTTGATGAGTGTGCTGCTAAGGTGGACTCTGCCGACCGCTACTGCCAGTTCTTGCATGACTTCTGCCTGACAATTGCTACCAGTTCTTTTGTTCCTGCAGGAAGGACACGGTCGTTCTTTACTGCGGGATTGACTACAAAGACACGATCTCCAGCGAGATTACTTAGAAAGTCTAGCTTGTAGACGACACGTCACGTACTGCAAAATCCGAGCTGTCCCAAACACTCCACTGTGTTCTCTGAGCCTCCCGCCATTATAAAGGTCTGGGAACATCGGAAGTTCTTTATCAGGCCATACCCTATTCCGTGGGTATAAAAGGAGCAGGTCGAGGAGGAAATTAAGCTCATGCTGGCGGAAGGAGTGATTGAACAAGCGGTGAGTTCGTACAATAATCCGCTGCTGGTCGTTCTGAATCGAGATAACTCGATTCGGCTTGTTCTCGATTCGAGACAAATTAATACGATAATAGTACCGGACCGGACCGGGCCGACCACAAACGTTGGATGAATTGCTACAGCAATTCCAAAGCGTGCGTGTGCTTTCCTCCATAGACGTGCGCTCCCGTCTACAAAGAAACAGGTCAGACCCTACTTAGGGCTTGTAATTTTTTTTTTTTTACAAAAGGCTCCTATCCATAGAAAGTATTGCCACTCATACTCTCTGCGTGCTTACGAGGAAGAACAGAGTTTTGAAGTGGACTGCGAGTGCGAAAAAGGAATTTGAGGACGTGAAACGTACCTTCTTCGCCACGCCCTGTTAGGCCATCCTGACCTGTCGAATGATTTCTTCCTGGGAACGGACAGCTCTAAAGTTGGCATAGCTGCAGAGCTGTTTCAGGAAATTGAGGAAAATGGGGTGGTACAGCTAAAGACGATTGCTTTCACGAGTCGTGTGTTAATCAAGTGTGAGCTCAAGTAATCCGCGACTGGACTTGAAGCTCTTGCCGTCGTTTTTGGTTTCCTTAAGTTCAGGGGTACTTGTTTGGGAGGACGACCAAGATGTATACCGATCACCGCAAATTAGAGTTTCTAATGTCGGCTAAGTTGACCCACGAAAGGTTGGCCAGGTAGGCGTTGTTTCTCCAGGAATTTCGTTTAACGTGGTTCACATACCCAGGAAGGAGAAAGTGGTATCTGACGCCCTTTCTCGCCTTGGGGTGTGTCTGACGCAAGGGACTAATGATGTACTGAATGAGAACAGATTGCCGGCCGCGGTGGCCGAGGGGACTGAGGCGCTCCAGTCACGGTCTGCACTGCCACTAGGGTCGGGGGTTCGAATCCTCCCTCGGGCATGGATATTTGTGCCGTCCTTAGTTGTAAGTAGTTCATAAGTAGTTTGTAAGTTTAGGGACTGATGACCCCGTAGTTAAGTCCCATAGACTCTACAAACATTTGAACATTTTTTAGAACAGATTCAGTGTCTTATATCTCCGTGGCATTGCATTCGAAAACTTTATTACCGGTTCTCTTCAGGACATAGCGCGGGAACAAGATAAGTATGCGCTTCTGAGAGATGTGAAGGCCAAATGGCTTGATGAGAACCATCCGTCGATCAGGCATTACTACCTTATTAGGCGAAATATCTTGTTCCGAAGTAGTATGTGGGTCACTTGGGACCACCCCCTCTTCTAAGTTTAAATTCAACCATAATTTTATCTATCTTTTAAGGTTCCATTTAACCTTAAAAAATTATTTTACTTATCTGTTGGATAATCGTGTTTAACCTTAAATCTTACCTTAAACGCATTTTATTTTTTAAAACTTATTTAAGATTAAAACCAATGAGGTCCAATGAGGTTTCTAAAAGTAAATCTTGTTTAAGGTGAAAACTAACCATAAAAATTTCTGGAGAATTGTGAATCAATTTGTGGTTCAAAGTAACCTTAAAACGTAATCTAAAGTTATCATTAAGATCAACCATAAAAATTCACAAAGTTTTCTTGAAAAATATGAGTAAAATATGGTTCAAAGTCACCACAAAACATAATCAAAAGTGTTGGAAAAGCTTAATCTTGTTTAAGATTAAACTTACCCATAAAAAGTATTAAAAATTATGGTGAAATCATCCACTTTATTTAAATAAAAAGTAACAATAAAAAGTGTTAAAAATTATGGTTACTCTTAACCTTAAAATGTAATCGAAGATTTTTTCAAGAATTATTCCTACACTGAGCCAACCACTTTCTATGGTCCTATTAACCTCAAAAAATAATTTCACTCATCTATATAGAGTGCACTAAGTTAATCTTAAAAATTATGTCACTTATCTTGTTACCTGTGGCCTCATTTAACCTTAATATTATTTATAGTTTAATGTTATTTTATGCTCTATGCCTACCTTAAAAATTATTTTACTCATCTTACCAGTTATAGTCTCTTTTAACCTTAACTTATCTTATTATCTTCATCTGTTTTCAGATTGTGTCTACCTTAACTTACGCCAGTATTCTAGCTATTATTTTGTTATTTAACATCCCCAAGGATATGTTTCAATAATACCATTGATCTCAGACTCAATCATTCTTTTGTTGTTGTTGTTGTGGTCTTCAGTCCGGAGACTGGTTTGATGCAGCTCTCCACAATACCCTATCCTGAGCAAGCCTCTTCATCTCCACATAAGAACGGCAACCTACATCTGTTTGAAGCTGCTTACTGTATCCATCTCTTGGTCTTCCTCTGCGATTTTTTTCCCATACACTTCCCTCCAACGCTAAATTCATAATTCCTTGATGTCTAAGAATGTGTCCTACCAATCTATCCCTTCTTTTACTCAAGGTATGCCAGAAATTTCTTTTCTCCCCAATTCTGTTCAGTACCTCCTCATTAGTTACGCGATCCACCTACCTAATCTCAGCATTCTTCTGTAGCACCACATTTCAAAAGCCTCTATCCGCTTTCAGTCCGCACTGTTTATCGTCCATGTCTCACTCCCATACAAGGCAACACTCCATACAAATGCCTTCAGAAAGGACTTCCTCAGGTTTAAATCAATATTCGATGTTAACAAATGTCTCTTTTTCAAGAACGCTTTTCTACCCATTGCCATTCTGCATTTTATATCCTCTGTACTGCGACCATCATTTGTTATTTTACTGCCCAAGTAACAAAACTCATCTACCTACTTTATCGCTTCGTTTCCCAATCTAATTCCTTCAGCATCACCTGATTTTCTTAGACTGCACTCCATTACCCTAGTCTTGCTCTTGTTAATGTTCATCTTATATGCACCTTTTAGCATACTGTCCATTCCGTTCAATTGCTCTTCCAGGTCCTTTGCTGTATCTGACAGAATTACTATGTCATCGGCAAAACGCAATGTTTTTAATTCTTCCCCCTGAACTTTAATTCATTCTCCAAATTTCTCCTTGCTTTCCTTTATAGCTTTCTCAATGTACAAATTGAATAACAATGGAGAAAGACTACAACCCTGTCTTACTCCCTTCCCAACCACTGCATCCCTTTCATGCCCTTCAACTCTGACAACCGCTGTCTGGTTTTTGTACAAGTTGTAAATAACTTTACGTTCCCTATATTTTACTCCTGCTTGCTTCAGAACTTGAAAGAGTTTATTCCAATCAACATTGTCAAAAGCCTTCTCCAAATCTACAAAAGCTAGAAATGTAGGTTTGCCTTTTCTTAATCTATCTTCTAGGATAAGCCGTAAAGTGAGTATTGCCTCCCGAGTTCCTACATTTCTCCTGAACCAAAACTGATCTTCCCCGAGTTCGGCTTCTACCAGTTTTTCTATCCTTCTGTACATAAGTCGCGTTAATATTTTGCAACCATGAATTATTAAACTGATGGTTCTGTAGTTTTCACACCTGTCTGCACCTGCTTTCTTAGGGATGGGGATTAAAACATTTTTCTTAAAGTCTGAGGATATTTCACCTGTCTCATACATCTTACACACCAGGTGAAACAATTTTGTCATGGCTGGTTCTCCCAGAGACTTCAGTAGCTCTGAGGGAATATCATCTACTCCAGGGGCCGTGTTTCGACTTAGATCTTTCAGGGCGCTGTAAAATTCTTCTCTCAGTACAGTATATCCTATTTCATCTTCATCTACATCCTCTTCCCTTCCTACTATATTGTCTCGAAGTTCATTTCCTTTGTAGAGCCCCTCTATATACTCTTTCCACCTTTCAGCTTTCCCTCCTTTGCTGAGAAATGTTTTGCCATCAGGGTCCTTGATATTCATAGAGCTGTTTTTCTTATCTCCAAATGTTTCTTTTATTTTCCTGTAGGCTGTATCTATTTTTCCCCTATTTATACATTCTTCTACATCCTTGCATTTGCCTTCTATCCACTCCTGCTTAGCCATTTTGCACTTCCTGTCAATCTCATTTCTTAGTCGTGTGTACTCCATTTTGCCTGTTTCATTTACTGCATTTTTATATTTTCTCCTTTCATCGATTAAATTTAGTATCTCCTGTGATATCCAAGGATTTTTTGTAGGTCTTTCCTTCCTACCTATTTTGTCCTCTGCTTCCTTCACTATTTCATCTCTCAATTTTACCCATTCCTCCTCTACTGTTTTATTTTCCCATGTTTCTGTCAATTGTTGCCCAAAGCTGCCTCTGAAATTCTTAAGAACCTCAGGTTCCTTCAATTTATCCAGGTCCTATCTCCTTATTTTCCTACCTTTTTGTAGTTACTTTAGTTTCAGCCTACAGTTCATAACCAACAAGTTATGGTCAGAGTCTATATCTGCATCTGGGTATGTCTTACACTGTAGAATCTGGTTCCGAAATCTATGTCTTACCATTATAAAATCTATCTGGTATCTTCCGGTGTCTCCTGGTCTCTTCCACGTATAGAACCTTCTTTTGTGATTCTTGAACCAGGTGTTTGTTATAACTAAATTATGTTCCGTGCAAAATTCTACCAGGCGGCTTTCTCTTTCATTCCTTTTGCCCAGACCATATTCACCTACTATCCTCCCTTCCCTTCCTTGTCCTACTACCGAATTCCAGTCTCCCATAACAATTAAGTTTTCCTCTCCCTTAATTGTCTGAATAATTTCCTTTAGCTCCTCATATATTTCTTCGATTTCCTCATCATCGGCAGAGCTAGTTGGCATATAAACCTGTACTACTGTTGTCTGTGTTGGCTTCGTATCTATGTTGACAATAATAATGCGATCACTGTGCTGGTCATAGTAGTTTACCCGCATTCCTATTTTCTTATTCATTATCAATCCTACTCCTGTGATACCCCAATTTTGATTTTGTATTTATAATCCTGTACTCACCTGACCAGAAATCCTGCTTATCCTGCCACCGAACTTCACTAATTCCCACTATATCTAACTTCAACCTATCCATTTCCCTTTTTAAATTTTCTAATTTTCCTACTCGATTAAGGGATCTAACATTCCACGCTCCGATCCGTAGAATGCCAGTATTGTATTTCCTGATGATCACATCCTCCTGAGTATTCCCCGCCCGGAGATCCGAATGGGGGACTATTTTACCTCCGGAATATTTTACCCGAGAGGATGCCATCATCATATGTTCATACAGTAGAGCTGCATGTCCTCGGGAAAGGTAACGGCTGTAGTTTCCCCTTGCTTTCAGCCGTTCGCAGTAGCTGTGTGGCAAAGTCACATTAGCTGATGTTACAAGGCCAGCTCAGTCAATCATCCAGACTGTTGCCCCTGTAACTACTGAAAAGGCTGCTGCCCCTCTTCAGGAACCACACGTTTGTCTGGCCTCTCCACAGATACCCCTCCGCTGTGGTTGCACCTACGGTACGGCTATCTGCATCGTAGAGGCACGCAAGCCACCCCACCTCGGCAATGTCTGTGGTTCATGCGAGTGGATCATTCTTTTATCATAATCGAATTTGAATTCTTTACTAACATCCTTATTAATCAAGCGTTTACATTTTGTATCTCTTGTAATGATTTTATATTTCAATTTAACCTTAGCGATGTCCTCATCCACAATATTTTTCATAGTTTTGATGTTCAATGCGTTAGAGTTTTCATAGAAACCTGTCACCTTCATTTTCTCCTTCCCTTTACTTGTCAAGTATCAGTAGCTCTTAGGTCCTGTAGAGACCCAATCTGTGATATAGTCATCATTCCCCAGTTCATCAGTCCATTCACCCAACATACAACCTGTTTCAACTGTGTTTGAACCATCATTTATATAAACAACACTAACCGTATCGTAGTAGACGACATTTGATCCTAATTTGTCCAGCATATCTTAAAGCCTAAGTCTTTCATTTCAAGTAGTGAATGCTGCTATAAACACGTGGGTAGACAAACTATCCTCAACGAAATGATCTTTATACTTATAGGTGACTTGAACTATATTGTCATTAATAAATATCACATTGCTTACATCAACTTTGTCATCCAACATTATTTGGTACCACCTTTTAACATCCACTACATATTCATTCTGGGTCAAGTTTTGTCTCTGTCCAAATTTACCCCACAATTAGTTTAAGCAAATCTTAGAAACGGGACGCTTACCAGGATTTGGAAGCACCTCTTCAAGATTCAGATCGATATCAAGGCATTTCTTAACAGCTGCGGCGTACTCTTCAATAGTTTTAAAGTCATCTTTCCACCCACTCGTTTCTAGCTTTATTTTCATAAAGTCCTTAACGTATCCTTTAAATAGATCATTGCTCTTTTCTTCGAAATGCCAAACCTCGTATACTTCAACTATTTTGTAACCTTTCTCTATAGCTTTCTTTACTTCATCTGTGGTCCACGTCCCAACAAACACCCTTTCACCATTAGAATGCTGACAAGCACCGCATTTCTCCTCAAAACACTTTCCGCACAACCCAAATATCAGCTTCTCCTTCTTAACAGGCAGTACTGGATGGTAAAGCTTACGTGGTGGTAATACTTTGCACTTAATCAAACCGTACCAATTTTGGCTGTACCTCTTAGGTTTAAATATTTTTATAGGTTGGCCAACTGGATAGTAATCGAAATACGGTAATGTAGGGTAGAGACTGCACACATCTATGTATCTCAACTTTTTATTCTGCACTTTAAGCTTGCTTGCATTGGTCCTTCCACCATAAAATGCATCTCTAGGATTCAGTGGCTCCACCACTTCAACTACAGTTGTACACTTGTTCAACGCGGATTTGTATTCTTTGATTTTAACCCATTTCATTCCCACATTTCTACTAAATTGTACCCTGCACTTAAAATTTGGTCACTTCTTCGCTTTGTTTTCTCGTACAAGTCTCCCATAGTCTCATGATTCACATTGTTGATAGTATCTTCTTGGTAACAATCAGGGCAACCGTGCCAAAAGCAGCCATGGTATCGGTA
This sequence comes from Locusta migratoria, assembly GCA_026315105.1. Lineage (NCBI taxonomy): Eukaryota > Metazoa > Arthropoda > Insecta > Orthoptera > Acrididae > Locusta > Locusta migratoria. The sequence continues at coordinate 39,957,651 of CM048745.1, forward strand.
CATAGTATTGGTCTCTTTGTTGAATCCATCAACCTTTGCCCCACAAATCTTGACTTCACCACCATTCAACGCATGCTGTAAGTTTTCAAAGGTGTTTAGCCACCCAGTTGAAGCTTCACTATATATTTCTTTCTTATCACTTTTTATTACAGCCATTGTTTTTTCCTGGAGATACTTAGACCTATAAATACCCATACAAACACTGGCTATAGTTATGTATTGGAATGGGTCAATATTAGCAATCTCTAAAAACTGTTTCCTCAGCTCTAGACACCCTCTACGCAGAATATCTACATCAGAGTTACAATAACCCATAAATTCCTTTTGAAAGTCAAATATTTAGTTTTCTTTAACCTTTTGGAGATACCACTCCAGAAACTCTTCTCTAACCTTCGCCTTCATCGTATCAATTCCGTAGTACTTCTTCTCAGGTATAGGTCCAACATAGTTTTGATTCTCTCGTGTGTTGTAGAAATGGGGAAAGTAACCTTTCTTAAGTTCTTTCAGTCCGAATGTTTTAGGAAACTCGCTCAGGGGTGAAGCTACAAAATTATGGCTATCGATAATCTTAAACTGTTTACCTCAAGCATCATTAACTTGGTTCCGTTGTATACAGTATATGGTTTCAACGTATTCTCTATACAGTATTTCAAGATAAATTGACAGTCATAACATTTGGCGTTGTGTGCTATGGCAGTGTACCCTTGATGGTTCTTAGAAATTAACCATTTACAGAAGTCTTCATTCGTCCTGAAGGATAATTTGGCCCCGTCGATGTAATGTGCAACTACCAGGTTAGGAATGTGGACTCCGGTATCTTGCTCAGCTTCATAATCGAACCAAATATACTTCTCTGTATACATACAACCATTTAATAGCGTTACAATTTCCACCAGTGTGTTAGTGTCTCCTTTGCTAAATTGTTTTCGAAGCCTAATGAGCTTTGCATTTTTGAGAAGTTTATCCTCGTTTTTGCAGGAAAAACGTTCTAAAAATCTTTCCTTATCAGTCGCTGTGCTAACACACCTTGTATCACATTTTCCTCCTTTCTGTTGCTTCTTCTGTATGTAGCATTGATGTTCGCCAGTCTTACAAGGCTCCATACAATTGTAGTAAAATGAGTACCCACATTTGTGTTCCTTAGAACTCTGAAGAATCATGTTACACCCTCAGCATTTGTAAACCGTCTTACAAACCTCAGAGTGATGATTCAAGCATTCCTGAGAGTAACAATACCTATTACATTCATTACAGTAAACTTTATCTTTACCTTCGGGGGAGTGCGTCGGTTTCTTACACAAAATACACACCTTTACATCCTTCTTACACTTGTGCTTATCCTTGTTGTTGTAAGGTGAATCGCAAACCTGGCAGTAATATACACTACCTAAGAAAGCTTTCATACTGTTTACAGCATCAAAATGGTTCCCGTTTTTGTATAGATAAATTTTTGTATCCCTTTCTTCACCAGAATATATAACTGAATTAAAATTTTCGGCACAGATAACCTGTATTTGAATATTCAATAATTTTTCCACGTTCTTCATATCCTCTAAAGTGAAACCTTCCTCGTTGTAGCTACCGAGTCTTTTGCACAACTCTTCAGTTAATTCTGTCTCAATGCGTCTGCCGCCTCTGACATGTTTAATATTAATGTAACCTCATTCGTGTGGTAGGTCAGGGCTGTTACTATGGCTCGTGGGCAGCACAAGTTATCTTTGTTCTTTATTTGGGTGATGCATCTTTTTGTTCTCACATCTTCAGACAGATTTATAATTTTCGACCTGCCTTGACCTCTAGGTATATTCAGAATCTTTATATTGAACCTGGTTTGTGTGATATTTAAGTTCTCGTTAGAAGATAGAATTCTGCCTATATGGCTCATGAATGTTCTAGCACTGACGTCTGATTGAACCACAGTCGAAATGTCGTGGTGAAAATTCGGATTACTTGCTACTACTATTAACTTATCTCCTTTTTTGTAGTTACCCTTCTCTTTGGCCAGTTTAATCATTGCGTTGATGGCATTCTCAACTTCCATTATTTTACTTACCTTTATGGTGTAATCTACTTCAGTCGCGTTAAATTTTTTAATGAATCGCGTGTTGGTCTCTGTGATCTGGTATGGTGGTTTGCGTTCTACCTTAGGTGATTCTATTAAGTCATCGTGAAATCTTAACTCTTTGGCTACCTTATTCCGGAAGTCAATATCCTGTGTCTTTAAAATGGATTCAATTATTTCAGCCTTCCTCGTCCTAACAGTCACCTTAATGTTTTTACTTCTACCGATGTCTATAAGCTGTGGTACCCTTAGCTTTTCCAAATCCTGCTTCTTGTACAACATGTCCTTAGTCTTTTCCAAAGCTTCTTTAAGTTGCGATATCTTCATTTTCGAAAACCCACTAAGATTATAATCTTTAGCCATGATTCTAAGATCTTCGCGGTATATTTTATCCTTGTTGTGCTCCTCCTTCTCTTCATTGTTTGGGTCATTCTTAAGATGACTCTTTGATTTCAAGTGCCTGGACCAGTTGTTATAAGCGATGTCCACCCCACACTTGTTGCAGTGTTTACCTGCATAGTTATATTTATTTCCTTCCGATATATTCATTTATTTAGCGATTTATTTTATTAAAAAAATTAAATAAAAATTCATTTTTTTAATTTCGAAAAAATCTTCTTAATACTTGCTACCAATAGTTTTAAGGTTTCGTAGACCTTAAAAATAATTTCTTCACCTAATTTACAAAAAAAGACGAGACGCACACTACTTTTTTGAATTTCTGTTTAAAAAAATTTTAAACACAACTATTGAACATTATTTTGAAGAGAAGTTAATTGGGACTTTAAATTTAACATTTTTATTTCTTTTCCTAGTAAAGACGATGTTGACCTTTCTTTTTGTAGCTGCAAATCTTTTAAAAGAAGTTCATTGTCTTTGTTTTTTAAAGCTAATTCATATTTTAAATCTCTTATTTCATCAGATTGTGGTATGATTTCAACCATCAATTTTTCAAATTGTTTTTCTAGTTGTGACATATCTTCATCTATTTCACTGAGCGCTATCTCGTCTTCTAAAAATTCTAGTACAGTTAACTGCAATTGCTGAAGCCGTCTTTACATAATTAAAAACGATGTCTCTTAGGTTTTCTGGCACCTTATTTATATCAAACATAGGTAGTTTTGAGCTATCTCCACCAGTCATAATAAACGTCATGCTACAAGGAGGCACTAATGTGTTATTCATTGTTATTTATTATATATATATATATATATATATATATATATATATATATATATATATATATATATTTATTATTCCGTTAGTACAATGGGACATTATCCAAAAAAAATCCCGAATTCGATTTTGTCGAAAACAGCAAAACTTCGGCGCCGAGGAAACCTGTGGGGTCTTTTGTCTGTAACATTTCTTCGTCGTTGTCGTTGTTATTCTGCCCCACAGGTTTTTTTTCCTCTTTGTTACCACGTCTCGTCCCATACGTCTTAGCAGATGAGGGAGAGCGGATCAGTGCGGACGTCTCATGGCGTCACTCAAAACTCCACGAGAAAACTTTACTCAGTTTTTTCTTCAGAAAGGTGGCCAGTCTTCCTGACCGAACGCGTTGAGCTATGGCGCCGGCGAAGCAAATGCATTCGAGTAAGCTATTAATCTTACTGTCTCTCTCTCTCTCTCTCTCTCTCTCTCTCTCTCAGCATTACGCTTCATCCGACTTACCGTATATTTTTACTTACATTACGTAGTGTAACATACACAACAACACCCAAAAACAACAATTTATTAGCGGAAAATCTACGTTTAAGTGAATAATTTACATTTAAGTTAAAATATTACGCTAGAGCAGCGCTGTTGTGACTCATGCAGGCACTCGTGACATCGGCGGACCGACCTTCACCGCTGGCCTCCCAGCCCGCTGTCGCTAACGCAGAGGCCTTGGCAGTGAAGCTATCGCAAGAGGCGAGGCGGGACACGGCTGCTCGAACCAGCGTCAATGAAAATACGGAAGAATCTACTCCTCACCCTTTATTTAATTTACTATACACACTTAAAATTCAATTTTTTAAATTCTTGGATTCGAAATATTTTTATTAACCGCCATTTCTATGACTATGGGACAGAAGATTATGTGTTATTTTTTGTGACCCAACTAAATATATCTTCTTTAGTGGGGACAGAAGATCATGAAAATTTTTTAGTGGTCCAAAGTCGTACAAACTACGAGTATAGGACAGAAGCGGAAGAAAAACGAGTCATACAAACCAGTTTTACATATAATGGTCTTTTAAAGGTTATTTACAGTTCTCGTTGTGGAATATCTCATCGTTTCCGTAAATGGGCTACTAAAGTGGTGTATACAGCTCATCTTGGCACTGATGAACAAAGATTTGAACAAACTTTAGATATAGCTGGAGTAAACGCAACTCTTGTAAAACAAGTCTTTGATACCTATGTTACACAGGTACCGTGTGTATATCTCTTTTACATAGGCAGAGTGTCAAAAATGCTTAAATACTACCCCTGATTTCATTTATTTAATTATTTATTTTCTGTTTAAAATCATTTTTATAATTTCCTTTCAAATAAATGAACATAATAATTCTATTATCAATATTATCCTGAATATCTGCTCACAATGAAACAGCAATAAAATATTTGCAGAGCTTTGGGTACTTGGCCTATCAAGAAGATCAACTTTCTCAACTGAGTGAAGAAGCGTACAAAGATGCACTTACGTTTTTCCAACAGAAATATCATCTCGTGGCTAATGGTGAGCTGACTGATGGAACTTTACAATTAATGAAGAACCCGAGGTGTGGCGTGGAAGATAACGTTTTAAGCTTTACTACGCACATCTACAAGTGGAATAAGAATAATATAAAATGGCATTACTATCTCGCAACTAGAAAAATGTTACATGTGGCACAATCAGCATTTAAAATGTGGCAAGAACACACGGATCTTACTTTTGAGAACAGTAACCAAAGTCCTGATATTGTCATTTCGACTAAGAGAGGAGCACACCGACGCCAAAACTCAGCCCTACAGTTCTGTCAACGAAGTTTTGATGGTAGAGGAAACGTATTAGCTCATGCCGACTTTCCTAACTTGTACAACGACGCCATTGAAATCCACGTTGATCAAGATGAATACTGGTACATGGAAATTGATGGTAACACACCTTCTTCACAGACAAACCTGTTTGTTGTTCTAGTTCACGAGATTGGTCACACGTTAGGTATGCCGCATTCAGATTTCTCTGAATCGGTGATGTACGCCTTTTACAATAGCACTATCACCACCCTATCTGATGATATACGCGGTATCCAAAGTTTATATGGGAAACGTGCTTCTAGCGATACTGAACAGCGCCCTACTCCTACTCCGGCTTCGCCCTCAACCGAAGCAGTCCCTGTAAAGGAACCTGAACTATGCAGACTGAAGTAGTTTGGAAGTTCTGTAATTGTGAAAGAGTTTCTATACATTTTTTATGGAACGTGGGTTTGGATGACTGCTCTTAATAGTAATGACGAGCTTTCAAAACCGCAACTAATCACAGACTGGTTAACGTTTCTACCTCAACAATTCGAAAATGTATCTGCTGTTTTTCAGAGACCCTCAGGTGAAGTTGTTCTGATTATTAATAACATGATATATATGGTTCAAATACCGAGCTTATCGTTAACATCTGGTTACCCAAAAAGAGTATCTGATATAGGGTTGCGACAAAATTCCTTTGTACACGGAGCTGTCAACACTTAATCTGGCAGAACCTTCATTTTTTATGACCATATATATTTTGCTGAAATAGATGAATGTAGCTTTAATCAAAGGCTTATGGTGTTATCAGTAAAAGCTTCCCAGGGGTACCTTCAGCCTTTGATTCTGTTTTTAGATACATAAACGGTTTGCTGTACCTCTTCAAGGATGGTGTATTATATGAATACAATGAATTCTCAGATGTACTAGTAAGAGCAGGTAAATTCGATCTTTCTTTATTTGGCATAAACTGTCCCAAGAAGTCGTCTTCATTTAGAGCACTAGTGAAGAGCTTAAAAGATGCTGTGACTCAGTTAGAAACGTTAACCCGTAGGATTTTTTTTTTTTCATATAATAAAATGGAACGAAATCAATTGTTATTGAAACTTAACAGCGCCAACAAAACGTTTACGAAGCTGAACGAGTTAGAAAAGGGACGATATTATGACATTACAAATGCTGAGAATATAAGTACAAAATATGGCCAAAAAAGTTTTGTAGAACTCGACAGTGAAGAGAAGGTTATATTGCCTGATAGGTTCGCCAAATTATTAAGCTGGGGTGATTAAAATACTTTGGTTGGATTAAAGATGTTATACAATGGTGTCAAAGAAACAAACAACGACAGGAAGGTACACGATATTGAGTTCTTTTAAATTGATTTTAATGGTTTTTAATCTCTTTAAAGAGATTAAAATCTATACTATCTACATCGTAAAACGTCTCAACGTCAACGTACCAACGTCTCAACGTCCAAACGTCCCAACGTCAACGTCCAAACGTCCCAACGTCAACGTCCAAACGTCCCAACGTCCAAACGTCCAAACGTCCAAACGTCCAAACGTCCAAACGTCCAAACGTCCCAACGTCCAAACGTCCAAACGTCCAAACGTCCAAACGTCGAAACGTCCCAACGTCCCAACGTCCAAACGTCCCAACGTCCAAACGTCACAACGTCAACGTCCAAACGTCAACGTCCAAACGTCCCAACGTCAACGTCCAAACGTCCCAACGTCAACGTCCAAATGTCCTAACGTCAACGTCCAAATGTCCCAACGTCAACACCCAAACGTCCAACGAATAATTTTATAATTTTTCCTTAAATAAATGTTTGCAAAATATGATCAAAAGCTTGTGAAGCAAGCAAAAAAGAACAGAAAGAAATTCGAACAAATCAAAGATCAGTTCAAAGAATGGAAAATTAAGCCTATAACTGAATACGAAAAATACAAAAAAGACGATCAACCAGTTATCGATAAATTAGATGCAATAGGGAAAGACGTAATTGATGCTATAGAAAAAAATCGTGAGATTGAAAAGCAGCTACTACCTTACGATGGGGAATATGACGATATGTTTCCTATACCACCTACTCCTGAGGTAACATCGTCTGAGAGAAGCTTATTTGTTGATGACCCCATCACACCAAAGACACGTAAGAGGTTGGAGCCTGTGTTGGAACAAATTGAAGACGAGGAACGGCAGAAAATGAAGGCTGTTTCAGACTACTCAACAACTTACCTGGGCCCAAAAGTTTCAAAATACTTAGGCGCTCTGAATGACACAATTTTTTGTCTCCGTTTTGACAATGGGAGGCATTACATGGGTGACTCCGAAGTAACATTCAACAACGATAATATTATGGTGAAGGGTAATTCCTTTAAAGCCACCAATGGGTTTATGAAGCTCCTGACTCAGAAATCCGTATCACCTGAAGACCTTGATACCTATACAACTATGCTGAAGGTTACCAATCCGATATATCAGAACAATGATCCAAATGCAAATAAACCCAAGTCAAGCAGTAGCGAAAAATACAACAACATCATTAAACCAATATGGCAGTCACTCAAGAAAGAACGTGGTAACTCACCAAACACAAAGGGTGGTATGGGCTTTGTAAAGAGGTATACAGACAAACCAGTCGAGTACGTGTGGATGAATGACGTCAGAGATTTAATTGATAGACTAATGATTATTCATGGTGAAGAGAATGCGGGAAATAATAACTTCCACAATGAGAAGGTTGGAATAACCAAGTTGCTTACGAGTAAATTTAATGACTTCATAATAAATAATACTAAGGGGATACCGTACCTAATTAGATTTCTAAACAATGTCCCTCATACATTCTGGAAGGCAGAAAGTTATGGCAAGGGCTTAGTGAACACGTTAATTAATAATCTTCCTGTTGAAATGCATTTATCTGGATACAATTACTGCGGCCCTGGTACCAAACTAGAAGAACGATTAGAAAGAGGAGATGCTGGAATAAATCCTCTAGATGAAGCTTGCAGAAGGCACGATATCGCATACAGGGATCATAAAGATTTGGAACAAAGACATCAAGCTGAGAAAGAACTGCAGAAAGCGGCAAAGGAAAGGATTTTCAGTAAAGATGCTTCCCTAGGAGAAAGATTACCTTCAACAGCTGTAGCTGGAATAATGTTTGGGAAAAGGAAGCTAGGTCTAGGCTTAGATGATAATGGATGGTCACTATGAATGTAAATGAAGAGGTGTAATTTTAATGGGTCACAACCCATTAAAATTTAATACGAGTGTAGCACTAAAATTTTTAATTTAATTGAATTAATAAATGAGAGGATTTAGTATTGACTATAACATTTCCTCCAGTGGGAATCCGAGAGCGAAATCTATTAAAATAAAACTGTGCAATGACGACCTGAAAAATCATGGCTTTCTAGATGCTTATCTTACAGAGTCTCAGATGAAACAGAAAGCTAATAAACTTAAAAAAGGTGGTAGCTTACTGATAACATTTTCTATACCTGTTGTGAAGAAGATACTCGAGTACCTAAACTCTAAGAGATTGGAAGAAGGTTCTGGATTGAATAAGCACGAAGGTGGATTTCTACCACTGATACTTGTAGCGTTGGGAGCAATCGGGTCCTTAGCTGGTGGTGCTGCGGCAATAACAACTGCTGTGCACAAGAAGCAAAAGGAAGACGCAGAGTTAGCGGAGCAAAAGAGGCATAATCTTGAAATGGAAAAGAAAGCGGGATATGGTATCTTTAAAAAAAAAGTCGAAAAAATTGTGCAAAAATATGATCACCCGTTGAGCAACTATGATATAGAGAGGTTAGCAAAGTTTTTAAAAATCAAGACCTTTAGAGGTGTATTCATGGCAGACGAGCTGCCACCAGAACCTAAAGAAGTTGAATCAGGGGTAGTTAACTTGGATACATCTGATCACGTAGGCACTCATTGGATATATTATTACAAGAAGTATGAAGAATTTTTTTTTTTTTTTTTTGATTCGTTTCGTGGTATTATTCCAGAAACGTTAGTACACTACTTGGGGACAGATAATTTGTTTTACAACGTAGAAAGAATTCAAAATTTCGATCAGTTTATATGTGGCCACTTATGTGTGATGGTCTTGAAGCTATTTACAGATGGATGGAATTTTTATTAAAATTCTTGATACAATAAATGGATATTTTTGGAAATAAGGTAAAGAAGGGTATTGAACAACTAGACGATGTCAGAGAAGTTATAAACGGACTAAAATCTAGTATCAGTAAACTTAATATTTAGAAGTATTTCTCATTTTCAAAGAACTGGGTATCATTGAAAGGAAGGCGCATTGTAAACGTAGCAGATGCCATAGGTGGATATGACGCAGTCACTAAAAGCCAGCTCGATGCTGTTAATGATGTTGCTAATGCCAAATACACACGTATACTAACAACCCTTAATAATTATGTAAGTAAAACCAACCTCGACTATTATTACAGTAAAAAGGACCTAGAGAAAGTTTTTTCAGATTATTATACAAAAGGTGATTTATCGCAATACATTAACAAAACTGAACAAAACCAGAACAAAGTATATGACAAACAAACAGTTGAATTCACTTTTATGACTGGATTAGAACATCAAATTTACACCTTCGAGTATGATTTTCTACTGAAAAAAGTTATTGTCATTGGAAAACATGTGAACAAAGATTTAACATTTAATGATTTTGATGATTCTGTAAATGTACACGTAATTGAGGACAAGCATAACACAATATTAATTCATAAAGGAAATTTCCTAACTGTAAGACTAAAAGAGTCGGTGAAGACAGTCCCTGTGGACGTAAAACTCTTACTATTTGGCGAACTAGCATCAGTGTTACACTTCAGCCTCACACTGTTGCCACAAAAAACGGTCGTCATAGGATTGAGGGCTATTGTGGGTTGTGTAATACCAAGAAAAGTAAATTTATAAAAATAAAATAATGTCTCCGACAAATAAAAGTATTCGTGAAGAAATTATACAAGAGCTTCACAAGCCATTGAGAAAGAATTTTCCAAGAAAAGCTGTTATAGCTTACGGTATAGATGATTTGTGGCAGGCTGACTTGGTTGAGATGGATTCTGGTCACCTTAAAGGTATATCAAAATTCAACAAGGGTATGAAGTATTTACTGACTGTAATAGACGTCTTTTCAAAGTATGCTTTTGTTAAAGATAAATCAGGTGAAAGTATTACCAGCGCTTTTAAAGGTACACTACAAGAAAGGAAGCCGAAACATTTACAAACAGATAATGGTAAAGAATTCTACAATAAACACTTCAAGGAACTGATGAAGCTTGAAGGTGTAAATCATTATTCTACGTTTACAGAAGTTAAGGCTTCAGTAGTTGAAAGGTTTAACAGGACGTTAAAAGAAAGAAAGTGGAAACAATTTGCACTCCAGGGCAATCAAAAATGGGTTGGGCTACTTCAAAAACTGGTGTATCATTACGACAACAGGAAACACAGAACAATAGGGATGAAACCAGTAGACGTAAACGAAAAGAATGCAAAAAAGGTGCTGCCTACGATGCAACTCCAAGCAGATCCGCCCAAGTTCAAGATAGGTGACAAAGTTAGGATAAGTAAACTTAAAGGCTTGTTCGAGAAAGGCTATACTGCTAATTGGTCGACAGAAATATCTGAAGTGACTCAGATCAATAACACAAGTCCGACTACATACAAGTTAAAAAATACAAGTGAAGAAGAAATTAAAGGAAGTTTTTACGATCAGGAGTTACAAAAAACAAAGTATCCAGATGTGTATCTTCTAGAAAAAGTTTTGAGAAAAAAGGGTGATAAATTAAATGTTAAGTGGCTAGGTTTTGATAGCTCACACAATAGTTGGGTACACAGAAAAAGTGTGGTATTTTAATGGTTAAATAACCATTAAAATCTGATTCATGTTTTAATTTTGTTACGGTATTTTCCTCCATTCACTTTATTAGTCATATCAACAGTTATGAATCCAAAGTTCTCGTTCCAAGCATTACTACAAAGTTCTCTAAAGTCATTCCATTTCATGTCGCCACCTACAAATTCGTCATAGATATGCTTTAAATTTATGTCGTCTTGTCTAAATATGTTCAAAAAGTTAAGGTTGTCTCTCACTAGCTGCTTAGGTATCTTTGAGTACGTTTGTGCTAAATAGAAGCAGTCGATGTGTTTTGCCGACCCCTGGTAAAATACTCTCTAACAATATCTTGATTTTCTGATATAAAGTCGTCAAACACTACAACAGAGCACTCTTCACATTCGTCTAAAGGTATGATGTCATCACTGTTACTGATAAAGGTAGCTATTTTATCATTGTGTTCGTTTTCTATTCGTTCACTTTTTCCATAAGATACTTGTATTTCGTCTGTTCTAAACTTTTTGAGTAGATGTACAAGTGTTTAATGGTGTTCCAGTTAAGCCATCCAGGGCACATAAGGTAATTTTCAACCATTAAAGTTGTTTTACCACATCCACTTGGGCCAACGATAGCGCAACGAATTGAACTAGGTAATAACTTCCCATGTCTGATTTTGATTCTTTTTCTCGAATTCTGATCTTTGGATCCCAATCAGTCAGTTTACTTTTTATTTACTACTTATTAATTCATTTGAATTAATAAATGAATGGAATTTTTGAAATCAGTGGTACGTCCTCAAACTTAAAAAAGAGGCTAAATGTACCAATACGAAACACGTATACAAAGGTTGGTTTGGTCGGGTTTTATTCTACATTCTTAACTCCAAATGTCGCAAAGGATAATAACAGATTACACTATGAGAAAGATGGCGTGGTTAATACTTTAAATATTCCATCAGGACAGTACAGTCTAGACAATTTAGAGAGGTGTATTCAGAGCCAGGAACATTTCAATGCTAGTAATATAAAGATTAAGGCTAACGAAATCCTAAATAGAGTTGAGATAGAAAGCTTAGACTTTAAGCTGTATTTTAATAAGGAGGATGCTAGGTTTTAGAGACGAAATTGTGGAACCTGCAACAAAAGTTGTAGCAAATGAGATACCAAAAATAATCCCATTCGAAAAAATTAAAGTGCATTTTAACTTAGCTGATGGTATGTTTGTAAAGGATTCTGACTACTTTCATCGAGAGACAAATATTATTGCTTGTTTTAAACCCAAATTGGAGGGGTGTGGTCACTTACAGTTTGGTAGTCCTATAATACACGAACCGAATTATCCATTATTTTTCCCTGTGTACGATAAAGTTCAAAATTTGGCTATTACTATAACGGATGAGAACGACTGTGTTATAGATTTTGGTGGGGCTACAGTGACTGTTCTTTTAGAAATGCTTTAAAATTAAAATATTGCAGTAAATAAAATGAATAAAATAGAAAGTTATCAGTGGCAGTCTTTTCCAGTAAATGAGAATACTAGGAATAATTTAAACCTACCGAACAAAGATGTAGAAATAGACATCAAAGTTGGTGATGGTTGGTTTGACAACAATGCTTACTTGTATCTGACCTATAACGTTACTCACGCAAGTGGCTCAGACTATACTTCTTACGAAGGTAAATCGAATGTTAAACTCGTTGACAACTTTCCGACACAGTTATGGAGTGCAGTAATTGTTAAGAAAATAGGTCACATAATCTACAGGTTAGAGCATCCAAGCATTTCGTCGACGGTTTTATATCATCTTACTTCTTCTCTCGACGATGACATTAGATTCGAGGGTAATTTCATTGACAATGGTAAGCTACAAAGAAAAGCAAATGAGGTGTTGCATCCGTTAAAAATTTTGGGTGGATTTTTTAAGGATTACAAAGAAATAATGTGGGAAGGTGACTTAACAGTAACATTTGTGGGAAGCGCAAATGCAGGCGATGTCTTGTTCAGATGGTTTTCAAAAAATAATAGTGGTGCAGATACTGAAGGCTCTCGACCTGATTTGGGTAAAGTAACCACTACAAATATGGAGATTTGAGTACCCATTGTTAAGTATGAGCCTAATTATGAATTAGAGCTAAGAGAAAAGATGCTAAAGGACCCTAAGATTCCGATTTCATTTTTTAACATCAGACGCAGGAAATAGCAGGAATTAATGGCAAGAGAAACTTTGAGCTAGATATAACGAATTACTATAATTCTATGGAGTTTGACATGCCTTACTTTGTGTTTGTGGTGTTTCAGATCAACAGGAAAGGAAACCAAGATGCGGACTCTTCGGTGTATGATCACGTTCATCTCCAAAACATTTATCTAAAGAATGGTAGAAATGAGATATTTCCTGAAGAACTGTGGAACATAGGTCCTCCAGGCACTTGTTTGAAGGCATACAATGCATTTGCAGACTTTAAGAGAATAACTGAATTGAAAGATGACCATAAAATTAGTGCATACAATTTCATTAATTCGTACCCTGTTTATGTAATAAATATGAGCAGGCGTAAGAATGTTGTCACTGCACAAAAAACAGCAATGAAATTATCAGCGACTTTTAATTCGCCAATTCCTGACAACACTTTAGCATACATAATTATATATGGTAAAAGAAACTTGACTTATGATCTTAAGCATGGACTAATTACTGAAAACTTTTGATGGAGAAGTTTTAATTTTAATGGTTTTTAAACCATTAAAATTTTTAATGCAAAAATCGTTGCTTTAGAGGACCTTTAAGCTCAGATCTTCATTCAAATACAACCTTGAGTAAACCATTATAAGTTAAAAATGTATATGGTTTACTTGTTCCAATCGTTTCCTTTGTATTCATAGATAATTCACTGTTATTGTTTTTTTTTAATAATAGATATATCCCTACAAGGGAGTGTTTTATAACCAGAATAAATATGATAATCTTCACCTTTCATGTAATTACTTGGTTTTTCATTAATAGTTTTTAGTAGCATATCCATCTCAAAAATTCTAGCTTGTCTACAAAATAATAGCTAGAATACTGGCGTAAGTTAAGGTAGACACAATCTTAAAACAGATTAAGATAATAAGATAAGGTTAAAAGAGGCTATAACTGGTAAGATAAGGTAAGGTTTCACCTTAAATAAGATTAATATAGGTAAAATAAGTTAAGGTAGACACGAACCACAATCTGAAATAAGATTAAGATAATTTTTTATGGTTAATAGGACCTTAAAAAAGTGTTGGTTAAGTATAGGAATAATTCTTGAAAAAATCTTCGATTACATTTTATGGATATGAGTAACCACATCTCTTAACACTTTTTATTGTTACTTTTTATTTAAATAAAGTGGATGATTTCACCATAATTTTTAATACTTTTTCAAGATTAAGTTTAACCACAATCTTTCTCAACACATTTGATTATGTTTTGTGGTGACTTTGAACCATATTTTACTCATATTTTTCAAGAAAACTTTGTGAATTTTTTATGGTTGATTTTAATGATAACTTTAGATTACGTTTTAAGGTTACTTTGAACCATAAATTGTTTCACAATTCTTCAGAAATTTTTATGCTTAGTTTTGACCTTAAACAAGATTTACTTTTAGAAACCTCATTGGATAGGGTATGGTTGGTTTTAATGTTAAATAAGATTTAAAAATAAAATGCGTTTAAGGTAAGATTTAAGGTTAAACACGATTATCCAACAGATAAGTAAAATAATTTTTTAAGATTAAATGGAACCTTAAAAGATAAATAAAATTATGGTTGAATTTAACCTTAGAAGAGGGGGTGGTCCCAAGTGACCCACATACTACTTTCCGACATAGCGACCCCAGGCAATCGAACTGGGTTGTGTGCATTCCAGATGAGTGGGTCAACAAACTCATCTGGTTTACTCACCTAAGCTACGTGCACTATGGGCCTCGCAAGTGCAACCAGAAACTCCGTGATACAAAAAATGTTCAAATGTTTGTATAGCTTATGGGACTTAACTATGGGGTCATCAGTCCCTAAACTTACAAACTACTTATGAACTAACTAAGACTAAGGACGGCCCAAATATCCATGCCCGAGGGGGGATTCGAATCCCCGACCGTAGTGGCCGTGCAGACCGTGACTGGAGCGCCTCAGTCCCCTCGGCTACCGTGGGCGGCTCCATGGTACCTGTTACTCCATAAACATGGAATGAAGGATCCGTAAAGTGCTGGCCACTTGTAAGCTTTGTCAAAAATCTAACCCCCCCCCCCCCACGGTTACACACCAAACTCCCCTCTTTCCTATAATCCCTTCTCGGCTTCGTGATTTAGCTGCGGTCCATATCTTCGGACCGCTACCACGCACAATGAATGTCTCTTCGTACATCTTTGTGGAAGTGGAGCTAACTTCAAAATTTGTTACTTTGTCTCCCTTAAGAAGAACGACCAGACGGTCTTTTGCTCAGGCGTTTATCAAAGACTTCTTACGACAAGTCGGGCCTGTAGAGAAAGTCATTGCGGACAACGGTTCTCAGCTCCGTTACCCGTTTGGAAACAAATGCTGCAGAGGAGACGCATGTGGCCAGTTTTCATATCCGTTTATCGCCCCGTGTCAAATTCTTGTGAACGGGTGATGAAAGAACTGGGGAAGCTGTGCCGCCTGTACTGTTACCGTCGTCATAGGGCCTGGGATCACTATATATAAGGGTTTCAGTACGTTCTGAATGACCTCTCGAACAGCTCCACCTTTATGCCCCCTGTGCTGGAGCTTAAGAACCAGCACCCGGAGGACAAGCTGCGTGAAACTGTACCTCTCGACCCATCGGTCCGTCCGAGACACAGTGAAGTGGTCGAACGAGCCCTGGAGAATATTACAAGTACCGCAGAGAGGATGCGACCGCAAGACAAAGTCAGTCGCGTTGTGAAAGTGTTCCAGGTGGACCAGAAGGTCCTAGTACGCTCGCGACGACTCTCAAACAAACGTCACTCGCCCACCAAGTTTTTTCCCCTTTTCGTCGGACCATACCGTATCAGACGGATAGCCCACGAGAACGCCGAGGAACAAGAAATCATCCGCACCAGGAAATCCCGAGGCCTCCACCATGTCTCGAGCCTGAGGTTCTACTGCGAGTAGCCAGGCACCATAATTGTGTCATGCCAGTTTAGTTTAATTTTCTGTTTTCTAGGGTAGATTTAGTGATATTCTTACCAATCAAGTTCATGGTGTTGTAAATTTATGCTGTATTTTGTATGCCTTTTGCAGTGTTGTCTTTATGTGGTTTGTTTTAATAGTGTATTTTCTTACGTGTGTTTGTTGTGCGATTTTCACTTCGCAACAATATGTTTTCAGTTTGTTCGCGTGTCTTCTGTATTATATGGTACACGCCATTATTGGCGTAGTTAACAGCAACTTGCCAGTTCCACCTGGTCAGCTGATCGACGCGAGTTATCTTGACACTCCGTTTTGCTTAATGAATTATTAGTGTAGCACAACCAAGTGTCTGTTGGCTAATAAGGCTGTCCACCTCACGAAAGCGCTTGTTGTACTTGTCATTGTCCATGTCATTAGTATGTTACCCGTCGTGAACTGATGTAGTGAAATTTAAGCTGTGTACTCTATGCTTAGGTATATTATTGTGTAATTTTGTTTCCGTAATCTGTTCCCTGTTTATCGTTTAAATTGTGTATGCTCTTGTTCACTGTGAGTGGAGCCAGCCTCGTGAGTAGAGTGCCACAATTGCCACCCTTACTGTAGATTTTGTGTCGGCAATCTCCCGTTGAATTGCATATTAATAAAACGCCGTGGTAGGTGCCAACGCCGCTATTTATAGGATTTCAGTTGCACGCCATTTGAGTAACAGAAGGTGTGCAGTTCGACCGGTAGAAGGTCGCTGGAGAGCACAGACGCAGGGGTTCACCTACATTTCATTTGACAATATATACCCTGACCTGTTAATAGAACCAACTTGGATTTTTTTTTTCAGATAAGTTTCGCAGGACAATTTTGTAAATTAAAGGACAGAGCGTGATCTGTGGAGGAGGCCAATATCTCATTCAGAAGACGAAAAATATTAGACGATGAACAATGAGAAAAGGAATTCAAAAAGGGCAAACTCCATGTCAAGTGACTGACAGTTTCAGATGAACAATCTAAGATATATAATGCTCAACATCACTAGGACAATAAATACAAAATTTTGTCAACCACTAATTTGTCATGCTTACTTTTGCAGTATCATAGGGGTAAGATTGTATGAGTCTATTGTAAGTTACTAATACCTTAGATCTCAATTAATTTACGATTGTTTAATATGTATGGATTTGTATTGTTTATTATGTTTTTCTTTGTGATTTCTCTGTTTCCATTTGCAAAGTGATTACCGTGAAAACTTCACCCCTCATGGCTGTCATCTTTCTGTCACAAACTTATTGACTGCTAACGTTTTAGCGTAATTTAGATGATGTGCTTGTGTATAATTATGTGATGTTACTTTACGTCATCAGATATATAGTGTCTTTTCATTTTTTTCTGTTTAGAGAAACACGTGTAACTACGTTTCCTCGCCTCTACGAGAGAGATTTGTGTAGGGTATGTTACAAGAACCAATCTGGAACGTGCACCGTGAGGAATCAGTTCACTAGTCGCACCCAAGTAACTTGCGCCTCGCGCAGTAGTTAGAGCAAACTGCGCCAGTGCTGTAGATAGTCGTTTGATACTTAATCTCTGCCTAGCGCTGCATGCTGTATGGTTACCCTGACTTCCTGGCCAAATGCCCCTCTCTAAAACTAACAGACTATGACTTGACGTGACAGTTGACATAACCTGTGGGCTGAATTATGATAGCTAAGACACAGTTGTTTGTACAGGACCTTCTTTTGTTTATTATAACTATTATTCTCGGTGTTCCATTAAGTTATAGCTTTATGAGGTTGCGATTTTATTATTGATATATCACAGTGTAATGTGACTTATAAGGACTTAGAACCTTGGAGTTCTATTCGGCATTTCGCTATGTAAAATGTTAAATTTAAGACTGTGTGCATTAACCTAATGTGAGTTAGGGAGGTTTGAAACTGCTGTTCAAGTAACTAGTTGAAAAGCTTATGTGTCAACTTTTGTGTATGAGTGTGCATAAATTTAAGTTAAATATGATGAACTTGTAACCAAAAAGTTCAATTTAATGACTGCTTTTGCTATATCAGTTAGTATTAATATTTGGCTTTTAATTTTAAAATGTTTTGTTTGAACATCTGTGATGTCAGTTGACCTCTGAGTGACCAAGCTCACTCGTGTGGACCCGAAATGAGAGGGTCTTATTTTTATTAATTTATGTTTGTGAATGTATTTTTTGTATATCACTGTACTTTTAACTATGTTTCAATTTTACTTGGTTCTAGAAACATTTCATGTATTTTGTTTGTTTGTTTGTCATTCTATGAATTTGTGTTTTAGTACATCTCTGCCAATTTGAATTTTAACTTTGCCTTCGGCAAATTATCAAGTGAATAATTCTATCTCATTGAACTGCTTGCTGTTACTGTGAAAGACCACCGTTAATTGTAAAATTAACTCTAGCTAAAGGTAGCCAGTTAAAAGCTTACTTTAGACACATAACTCTGGCCGTAAAACCAGCTGAAGGATTCGCGTGATCTACTGACTACTTCCTGCAACAGAATCTTGTTCCCTGGTCCAGAATTTAGAACTGACTCAAACTTTACTTTAGCAGCAGGGAGACAAAAAGACGGTGGCGAACATACGTTGTAGATCACGAAAATTATACACAATTATTAATATACAAGCCACCCTCAACTAAACCTTTTCATGAAGATGCCTGTGAGAATATTTATGGCGCAACGGAATTAAAAATATGATAATATGCAACTGGCTTTGTTCTCAGCACTGGTGAAAAACAACATTAAATGAAAAAAGGGAGGGTATTCGTTAACCGATATCCATAAGTAGAATAAAGTTATACTCACATTCAATTATTTATTAAGTTGTGTAAAGTCCTAGTCCCATATAGGTTATAAGTCTGGACTCTGCATAAAATGGAAGCATTGGAGATCTTTATGTTTAGTGTTTCTTTTAGTAACAGAGTGTACCAAAGTGTTAACAGATAGAGTGACTGTGCCCATGACGGAGCAAAAACTTCCATGCCGCCCATGCACTGTAGCAGTCCGTACAGACACATCACGGACTTCCAAGGGCGTCGGCTGGGTTGCGAGACGTGTACGGCTAGTTCCGTCTCCAGGCGACGGTGCGGCACGGGTCGAACAGGTGACCGTGGCTGAGAGGACTACCAGCAGCTAATCGCACCATTAGCAGCACACAGAGGCAGCCATGCGGCCAGGATCCGATGCTCGCAATAGCCGCTCCTGTCACTGCCGATGGTTTCTACCTCTACGGTAGACGCATGCTAATCTCTCCACTCCACCTGCCAAAGAAACATGGGCCAGAAGGCCTAAAAACATGTGTACTGACCAAACCCTTCACCTTACTCTGGGAAACATTTGAATAGCTGGGGAAGGGAAGAAACTTGTTGATATTTACACAGACGGTGTGTGTAATAGATCACTCACTCGTGCCGATCCCAATGGCATGAATCAGATGACGAAAGAATTTCTTTCTCTGACCACGACGCTCCCATCCAGTCAAGGACCCTTGTTCAACTACTATCTCAGTAATTCCTCACACCAGAGTTTCCCATTTCAACTAATGCTGCGGCGAACTGTCTTTCACTTTTGTGCTCAGCACGCAATCCCACTCCATGCCACTCATGCAGGAAACGGGCTTTGGAAGGACAGTGTTACGAACCTTCTTCTACAAATTAAGTGGTCAACCTGCATGTGAGTATTAATCCCAATGGTACTCACGGACAGTCGACCCTAACATGATGGGCGATGTTGCAAAATGCACCGTACTATCTTGAAGAAAAAGACGAGGAAAGTAGCCTTATTAACAGGGGCCAACCATTCTCTGGAGGAGGAGACAAGGAGCAATCCTGAGAGCCTTGCAACAAGAACTGCAGCCCAGGAAGAGACAAAAAACAAAGGTATCTTCTTGTATGTGCGGGTCTAGTGTCATCCAAGTCGCCTATGGAACATTGTCTCCCTCCCCCTTCAAAGGCCCTAGTCTACGATTCGATTCGAGAAAAACAGTATTTATTTCTTAAAAACAGTGTTGAGTGGACGATAATATCAAAAGGTGGGTCAATGATTTTTATGATTGTGCTACTAACGTCAAGGATTGAAGCTCCTTAATATAGAGCAGTATTGACTTTTGCCATCTGCAACTTTTTTTAAACAAATTGTGAACTTCCTTACCTATCTTGTTTGACTTAAGAAAATGAAAGACTGATGCTATCACTGTACTTTTAGCTATGTTTCAATTTTACTTGGTTCTAGAAACATTTCATGTATTTTGTTTGTTTGTTTAAGTGTCATACTATGAATTTGTGTTTTTGTGCAGTTCTGCCATGTTGAATTTTCACTTTGCCTTCGGCAAATTATCAAGTGAATAATTTCATCTATTTCACGCTTGCTGTTACTGTGAAAGACCATCGTTAATTATAAAATTAACTCCAGCTGAAAGGAGACAGTTAAAAAGTTTACTTTCGACATATAACTCAGGCCGTAAAACCAGCTAAAGGATTTGTGTGAACTACTGACTACTTCCTGCAACAGAATCTTGTTCCCTGGCCCAGAATTTAGAACTGGCTGAAACGTTACCTTAACAGCAGGGAGACAAAGAGACGGTGGCCAACATACGTCGTAGATCACGAGAATTACACACAATTATTAATATACAAGCCACCCTGAACTAACTTTACATGAAGATGGCTGTGAGAATATTTATGGCGCAACGGAATTAACAATACGATAATATGCAACTGGCTTTGTTCTTAGCACTGGTGAAAAACAACATTAAATACAAAAAGGGAGGGTATTCGTTAACTAATACTCATAAGTAGAATAAAGTTATACTGACAATCAATTATTTATTAAGTTCAAACATGAGCAAATGGGGTAACCAATTTTGTTAAACAATAAAACGCATCTCATTGAACTACTAACTTAAAGTAACATAAACTGAACAGCGTCGGGGAATGGATTTACAATCAACAAGCATTCAGGCACTCACATGCGCGAAGCAGAAGCAGGCGCCGCTGTCGTAGGCGTAATTCAGCGAACCAGGAGGTACCACACAACACAAGGAAGATAAACTTCGTAGGTCGTTCTGGTCTGTCTTCCTTTACCTGAGATTGTACGCGATAATAGCGAGATAAATTTCCATTCAAATTAAACCGTGAGCATGCAGAATTATTGAGACATACGGCATGTGTGTGCTACATTACATATTTGCACCCCACTGAAGGCGAGGTGCTTAAAGATCGCATTCATTTCAACAAAAAGCAACAGAATCACAGCTTACGAGGCAAGAATACACAATATTAAGGCACTGGTATGTGAGCAGCGGCGAGAACTCAAGTGACTAGCTATAAACCTTGAAGTCGGAGTTCGGAAGCACGTGTTTCCGAAAACCAGTAAATATACAAAAATTCAATTTCCGAAAAATTAAGAAAATTAGCTACAGCATGCAACCCTAAGAAATGCATAGGATATCATAAGGAAGCTAAAGAAATACAATTAGACGCGATTTGGAAGGTTTTACAGGGATGAACGAAGTCCAGTCTTCAGAAATCAGAAAACTGGAATAAATTCAAAGTCGGGGTAAATCAACTAAGAAATACGGCATTCAGCCTCTAGAAATACGTAGTATTTCATAAGCAAGCTAATAAAGGGGGAAGTACAAGGCTACAAGAAAATTTACTGGGGAGTCTGAAGTCCAAGTTTGGAAACGAAACAACAATTTAATTTAATTTAAAATAAATGGAGAGGGGATCGCGAGGTATTAAAGGAAATTAGAAAGATGTATGCATAGTTTCATGCCTGAAGGGCATAGACACAGGGGTAGCTGAAGGCTTTGTTCTAAGAACACCCCACTTGCAGTAGATATCACTCGCAGATGGAGAAAATGCTAAAGAATATTTCACATGCACTACATAGAATAAAATTATTCCCCAACAGTATTTGCATCGCACCAAGCTAGAAAGAAGTTAAACGGAGTTCATACACCACAAGCTAATCTCACAAAGTTTACCGATTCTCATACCTAATTGTTTACATATTCGCCGTGTTTACCTACGCAAAATCGCCGAAATGAAACTCAAAATGAACCAAAGTTCTGAGGTCTAACTTAAACACCAGACAAAGAATCGCTACCATTTCAAGGCAGGAAAGAAAATCAGAACACCTTACCCGAAGCGCAGCCACAGAATGTGCTAGTTGGCCAGCCAGCACCCACCAACCCCGAAATCGGTAAAAAGCCCATGGAAAACCGCGGTGATGGGAAGAGCTTAAACTCGCACGTCCTGCCAAGGCTCGCTACTGGGCTTACCAACCCAACTTGGTGACCAAAGGGTGGAGGAACCTCTTCGGTAGCATCAAAAGCAGAAGTTGGTAACGACTAACGATCGACGCGAATCCAGAGATGCTAAGTGGGCAGCCAGCAGCCGACGACGAAAATTCTCATACATACACTCAGGCCACCATGCTAGAAGATTCTCATACATGCACAAACAGAATAAAGCAAGGACACATTCTCACAAGGGCAGTGGCGTCACGGAGAAACCGTTCATACTGCCACATTCATAGACACAATGATAAATTATTACCATAATAAAATCCCAGCAATATTAACACAGTATTACAGAAACTAACATTTAAAAACATGAAATGAAATGCTATTCCTCATGCCTCCGAACGAAAGGGGTTCTCGTTTAGCAATGTCAGTTTCTATAATACTGTGTTAATATTGCTAGGATTTTATTATGCTAATAATTTATCTCTGTGACAATTAATGTGGCAATATGAACGGTTTCTCTGTGACGCCACTGTCCCTGTGAGAATATGTACTTGCTTTATTATGTATGTGCGTGTATGAGCGTCTTTTAGCATGGCAGTCTGAGCGTATGTATGAAAATTTTCATCGTCAGCTGCTGGCTGCGCGCTTTGCATGTTTCTCTGGCTTTTGTGGCTACCAAAGACGTTCCTCAATTTTTTGGCTACCAGTTCGGTTGGCAATGCGCGGTAGTGAGCTTCGGCAGGACGTGCGGGGATTGGCTCCCCACCACCTCGGTTTTCTGGGTTTTTACTGATTTCTGGTGGTGGCAGGGACTCGCTGGCCGACAAGGCACTCTGTGGCTGTGCTTCGACCTGGTAAGACGTTCTGATTTTCTTTCCTCCCTTGAGATGATAGCGATTCATTGTCAGGTTTGTTCAAGTTACACTTCAGAACTTAGGTTCATTTTTCGGAATAAGTTTACCATCTCAGGTAAAGAAAGACAGACCAGAACGACCTATAAAGTTTATTTTTTCTTGTGTTGTGTGGTACATCCTCGTTCGCTAAATTTCGCCTACGATTGCGACGCCTGCTTCTGCTTTGTATCAGCACGCCGAGTTGGGTGAGTTTCGCTTTGCTTTGCGCATGTGAGTGGCTGAATGCTTGTTGATTTTAAACACTCCTCCAACAATGTTCAGTTCAGATTACTTTAAGTTAATCTTCAATGGGATGCATTTTTTTTTTGTTTTTTTTTTTTTTGTTTAACTAAATTTGTTCCCCCACTTGCTCATGTTTGAACTGAATAAATAATTTATTGTCAGTGAAATTTTATTCTACTTATGAATATTAGTTAATGAATACCCTCTCTTTTATTTAATGTTCTTTTTCACCAGTGCTGAGAAAAAATTCAGATGCATATTATTATATTTTTAATTCCGTTGCGCCATAAATGCTCTCTGAGCCACCTTCATGAAATGGTTTAGTTTGCGGTGGCTTTCATATTAATGTGTCGGCCACCATCTCTTTGTCTTCCGGCTGCTAAAGTAAATTTTGAGTTAGTTCTAAATTTAGAGCCGCGGAATAAGATTCTGTTGCAGGAAGTAGTCAATAGTTCACTGGTTCTTACGGTCAGAATTATATGTTTGAAGTAAGCTTTTACCTGGCTCCCTTCAGCTAGCATTAATTTTACAAATAACGGTGGTCTTACAAGCTGCGTTTGGTAACAGACCTTTACCCGTTCGAATCCTCTTCCTAAGGTGATAGGATCGTAACGCTGAACTAGCACATTTCCCTTTCTGATAATACAGCTTCACTAAAAGCGCCTTTCCAGGTAACGTCAACATGAAGCGACTGCTGTTGCATCTCATTCTCTCTCTCTCATTACAGCTCCTTTTATACCTGATTTTCATGCGTTGTTATTGACGTTTTGCTGTTCAGCGCCATCTGTCGGTCATTTTTTTGTTTTATTCTTTCCTTCGGTTCTAATAAAACCTCATGCCATTCCTAACATGTGTATCAATTTTTACCTATCTATCTGCATTATTCTGTAATTTATTACGTTTTCAAATTTATACTGACTTTTTGGTCAGCCAATATATCTCGAAACCTAATAAAGCGTCATTAAACATTAAACAGCATTCGATAGTTCGTTTTATGCGCTACAACTTTCTAATTTAACTTAATTAAGAAAAAAAAACGTTTTTCTTTCAAAATTTACGAATTTTTTAGCTCCTAAGCGCCATCTAGGAAAAAGTTTAATAAAACACAGTACTCGATACACTTCAGGAATCAGGTGAAAAATCATACACAGTATTTTATTCAGAAATTGGTTACAATTACAATTTGCGTGTCATACAGTACGATATATCGCTGTCTTAACTCTTTCCTCGAGTTTCACTTCGCGTTTACTTAGAGCGAGACACCGAGGAACCCTCTAAAATGGTGTGAGATATCCTCGGACGGGCAGTACAGTTGCACACCAGCGTCACATGGACAGTATGAGGTCACTGATCGGCTCTGGGTGATATTTGGATAGCCTTCCGTGAACGCAGTATCCAGCTCTGAAACCCTTGTGGTAGGTGCTGGTCTGGCTGGCTGCAATTCGTCTGCCAAGTGCAACCCAGACATACTCAATCGGTCGTAAATGCGGCGAACAAGTTGGCCACTCCATTCGTTGAATTCCCTCAGCTTTAAGCATGTTCACAAGGAGTGCAGCTCTGTGGGAACTAAGCGATATCGTTCATCAGAAGGAACCCATCTTCTATGGCACCAACTTATGCTACAATAAAAGTTCGAAAGATCTCGTCTCTATTCTTCTGAGCAGTCAAAGCGCCATTCCGAACGACATAGAGGTCCGTACGTCCATCAATACTGACTCTTGCCCACACCATTCGTCCACCACCATTATACTGTGATATTTCTTGCACATCAGCAGGATTGTTCAGAGTTGCACGTTCTCTCCAGATGAGGGAACGACATTAACCAGCTGAACACAGAATCTTGACTATCTGTGAGGAGAACCCGGCGCCATTCGTTATTACTCCAATCCTGATGATCCTCAGATGTCGTGGTTGTAATGGGACACACACAACGTAGGCCTCCATGCGTAGGCCGCAATCCCGAAGGCAATTATGCACTGTTTGTGTTGATACTGAGTGCCCTGTTGCTGCCTGGGAGGTGTGTTGCACTTGATCTGCATTCAGTCTCCTGTGTCGATGGGTCGTTAACCGGAGATAACGGTCCTCTCTTACTGCTGTTATCTGTGGACGACCTTGGCCTCGCCTTCTTTTAACGGTTCCTGTTGTCTGAAATAGCGTCCAGGTCCTGAAAATTACATTTTGTGAGACTCCAGTAGTTGCTGCCACCTCCCTCTGTGTTTGTCCCGCTTGTAACCTTCCTATGGCTATCCATGCCATATCTTCGGGTAAGTCACATTGTTGTTGGATTTCACTACCTGCTCACTACACAGTCAGAACCCAGCTGCTAGTGTAATTCGTAACCTGGAATAAACACAAGTCATACCAACCCACTCTGTAGCAACTTCTGTTATTACCACTATCTTGGTTGCAGTAGTATTGTTGTCTCCACTCCGCAGAACCGAGTGCCACACATCGAACAATTTTAGTTCATCCTGTCGATGACAATACTTCAGAACCTAGATATCTCAGATAATCCTCTAATTGTTTTGAGCAGTGTAAAATGTTTACTTAAAATTTAATTTCCTATAGGTTCATTTTTTTTTTTCGAATAATAATTTTTGCAAATTTAATACGAGGCTATCACAGAATGCTAGGACTAAAATTCCAACCTTGACATCGATGAAAACGGGTTTCACGAAACATTTTATTTTCATCATATGAATGCGAGACCAAACACAAATCCTCCAAAAGGGCGATTACTTTTCGCTGGATAACACTAATACAATCGTCAATATGGCGAGGGAACATCCAGGATCTACTCGTAATGTGGTCACTCTCTAGAGAAGGAGAATATGGTAATAACATATAAATAATGTGAAACTAAAAATGAACAAATTAAATAATTGATTACGAAACCCATTATTGTTTGACAGAAGCTCGATAAAGTAATCATCAGGTGGAACATCTTGAAGCTTTGGGCTCTTCCTGTTGCAGCCAGTTTCCTGATTTAAAATTTCACGCTTTTGTCTCGTGGGTGCTACTCTTAAAACGTATACATCCTCTTCGTCAGAGAAAAATCACCAGACTCACACCCGAGAGTTAAAGTACTTGCTGCAGCAACAAATTTCCGAATGCAGACTCGAGTTCAAATACCAAAATACGATGAGAATTTTCTTATGAACACTGATAAAATAATAACAATAATTTCGTGTGGCTCATTACATGGTGCAAGTCTTTCAACGGGTATTACAGATAAAAGTACCTCATTCAGTTTTATCACTTGAAATAACAATTTTACAGCCCATACGATTTTATTTTGTGAATTTCCGTTCCAGGATGCCAATAGCAATGCAACGCGGAACAAATGGGTTCTACAACAATGGTGGTTTTTCTGCAGTCTTCGACTGGTTGCAACAGACCACTAGCTCTTTTCGTTCAAAATTGCGAAAATCAGTCGTTGAGTACGCACATAAATTCAAAGACATTGTCAGTACATGTTTAAAGTCTGGCAAACACATAACATTATTGAACGTAAATCTACGTCATGAGAGAACAACTTTTGCTCGTCTTTTTGTGAGGAGGGCAAAGTGGTTTTGAATGGCAGAGTTTTTTCCAGGGAGAAGCGTACTGATGTATCATTACATTAATTTCGTGAACACGAACTTGAAGAACGTGTATTTAATATTAATTGTACAATGACGCAAATTCAACTTATAAAACTCGAAAGTAATTTATCACAAATGTGCAAAAAAACAAACAACATTAATCCTGTCAGAACACAGCCGTTCCGAATGGTAAAAGGAAGCAGGTTAGAACTCTGGTGTTGCCTTCTCTGTCACTTGTTAAAATCTGAGATTGCGTTGTTAAAAAAAGCAGCAACCAATTTAAAACAAATTATAACACAGACGCTAAAGATGGACAAAATATTGAATCACCGACTGTAATAATAATAACAAGGATAATGATAATAATTCAATTTGGAGGGACAGAAGGAAGGAAGATAAGCGTTTCTTGTCCAGTCGACATGGTGCTCATTACGTCGATTAAACATGGGCCTTGCGCCATGCTTGTCGATCAGGCGACATGCTAGAAATGACTCACGAAAGTAAAAAGTATCGTCCAATCTCATTCTAGGGACGTTCGTGTATAAATGCTTCACTTGGAGTAATAAATTCATATCGGAAAGCTCCAATACCACAACTGCCAACTGTGAAATACAAAACATCGTAGTGACAAAGTATGTAAATGACGTTTAGTTGCGTCGTTATTTCGCTTAGTTTTCTGCAAGGTTGCCTTGTGGTCATCTGCCGCCATAGTCACATTTTTATTCATTTTTTTTATTTATTTACTTTAAGTTTAGAATAGCTATGACAAGGGAAACTGGAAATTGACATAGAGACGAAAGAGGAGATAGGTAGCGAGGGGCTGAGAAGCGGGCAGAGGGCTTTCTGGAGCGCAGTTGTAGCTACAGGGATGGTAAAGTAACACGTCTTTCATTACTGTTTACGCAGAAAACCGGCCAAAATACAATTAGTCTTCACAATAAATATTTTTCCTCACTTTCATTAACGACAGAGCCGCACGAGAATGGTCGTGCACTCTAAAGCGCCTTGCTACGGAGTGCGCGGCTGCCCCAGTCGGAGGTTCGAGGCCTCCCTCGGGCATGGAGGTGTGTATTAGTTTAAGTAGAGGGACTGATGACCGCTGCAGTTTACAAACAATTGAACATTTTAACATCGCTTGCATCGAAGGTCGTTCACGGACATTGAACAAGTTTGTTTTGCAGTAAAAGCATTGAAACTACCACGCAGAAATTCATCATTCATTACATAGGCTGTGTGTCACAGTAATTATAGTCACACATGTTTGCATGTTCAGTATCATCCTGATTCGTGCAGTGCTCCGTACGTTCCCCAAATGTAGATACAGTAGAGTCTCTATTATCCGATCTTCGGTTATCCGACCTTCCGTGTTATCCGACCCTTTCACCGCGGCGGAACTGTACGCAACAGACGTGCGCCAGCCAACAGGTCAGTGACTGTACCTGTTGTTTGGTTTGGCGCGCGTCATTATTACTTTCATTGTTGCCGTCTGCTACTCGTCAGTCCTCAGTGCTAACTAGATCTGCATTGGAGTGGACGTGTTGCGCTGTGTTTATTAAAAATTGTGAGGATGGCTTCAAAACGGAAAAAGTTGGGGATTTCAATGGAAGAAAAACTTAAAGCTTTAAAAAGAATAGACAATTGTGAAACTTTATTAAAAGTGGCGCAAGATTATAAAGTCGGGAAAACAACAGTTTGAGAATAGAAAAGAAACTGCAATGAAATTGAGAAGTGATGTTCTCAGCGAGCAACCTCGACCGTTTTGGAACATCGTAAAACCATGAAAAAACGTGATTGCGAAAATGTAAGTGAAGCTTTGTTCCTATGGTTTACTCAACCCAGAGATAAAGGTGTACCCATGTCGGGACCTACTTTGTAGGAAAGAGCCTTGAAGTTTCGTAACGAACTAAACGAAGGTGAACCTGATTTCACAGAGTGTAGGCTGGCTCGATAGATGGAAGAAAAGACACGGGATTCGGCAACTTAATGTCTGTGGTGAGAAGCTTCAGCAAATTTTGAAGCTGTTCAGTTGTTTAGGGATAAAATTCACAAGGTATTGGACAAGGAAAAAATAACAGGAGATCAATTTTTTAACTGGTCTCAATTACAAAATGTTACCGAAAAAACATTAGCGTCAAAGGCCAAAAGACAGCGCCAGGCTACAAACGTAGCAAAGAGAGAGTGACAATTCTTGCATACAGTAACGCCACAGCAAATTTGAAAATGAAGCTGTGTATGATAGGTAAGCCAAAAAACCCGAGAGCATTTAAAGATGTATCTAAAAATGTTTTACCTGTCAAATATTACGATAAAAAATGCTTGGATGAGCTCAGACATTTTTAAAGAATGTTTTTTTTAACTAATTCATGCCACAAACTAAAACGTTTTTGAAGGCCAACAAATTGCCCAGGAAAGCACTGTTGCTTCTAGACGATGCCACTTGTCATTCTAACGATGATGAACGTCAAGATCAAGATATAAAGGCCATGTTTTTGCCTCCAAATGTCACATCGTTATGTCAGCCTATGGAACAAGACAGTTTAGAGACACTGAAGAGAAAGTACCGCAGAAACTTGCTTTCCTCTTTAATTAATGGTATGGACTGGGGAGAAGACATTATAAGGAAGTTGCGCCGTATTAATTTGAAACACGTAGAGTCTGACGTGGCCCAATCTTGAGAGAGTGTTGGAGCAAATACAATTGCAAAATCCTGGAAAATTTTGCTATAGGAAAATCAAGACAATTGTCCAGATCATGAAAATCTCCATCAGCAGACCGAACCCGAAAATATTACCCTGCCTTCATTGTTACGAAAAGTTCCGGGATGTGCTGATGCCACAGAAGACGACGTAAGTGAATGGATTGTCCAAGATGAGAAATTGGAAGTGACAGATGAAGAAATAGTCACATGGTAAACGAAAATGAAGACGACAATGAAGCGGATGTACCGGAGGAAAGTGCGCTCAAGATTTCTCACAACGAAGGACACAAAGCTTTAGAAACTGCTTTATAATATGTACAGCAGCTGGAGGAAACATCATCTACCGAGGTTTTACTTCTTAAGAGACAACGTGATTTAGCGGCAAACAGCAAGCAAACAAAAGACACTAAATTCTTTATACAAATTTAAATACGTTTTTGTAGATAAATTGTTATAATGGTAAGGAACAGCTTTAGAAACCAGGTTATAAACTGTAAGACATATCCAGGGGCAGATATAGATTCTGACCATAACTTATTGGTTATGAACTGCAGATTAAAACTTAAGAGACTGCAGAAAGGTAGAAACGTTAGGAGATGGAACCTGGACAAATTCAAGGAATCAGAGGTGGTTGAGACATTCAGAGGGAGCATTAGGCAAGGATTGGCTGAAAGGGGGAAAGTAATACAGTAGAAGAAGAATGGGTAGCTCTGAGAGATAGTCTAGTGAAGGCTGCAGAGGACCATATAGGCAGAAGGACAAGGCCTAATAGACATCCCTGGATAACACAGGATATACTGAACTTAATTGGTGAGAGGAGAAAATATAAAAATTCAGCAAGTGAAACAGCAAAAAGGGAGAACAAACGACTGAAAAATGAGATTGACAGGAAGTGCAGACTGGCTGAGCAGAAGTGGTAGAGGACAAATGCTAGAGAACAATGCATAGCTAGGGGAAGGATAGATACCGCCTACAGGAAAATAAAAGAGATATTTGGAGACGAGGAAAGCAGTGTATGAATATGAAGAACTCAGACGAAAAACCAGTACTAAGCAAAGAGGGGAAGGCTGATATGTGGAAGGAATATATAGAGGTCCTATACAAAGGAAATAAACTTGAAAGAAGTTCTCTAGAAATGGAAGACGAAGTGGAGGAAGATGAGATAGGAGATATGATACTGCGAGAAGAATTTGACAGAGCGCTGAAGGACTTGAGTCGAAAGAAGGCCTCAGGAGTAGATGATATTCCGTCTGAATTTCTGATGTCGTTAGGAGAGCCAGTCATGAAAAAATTGAATCACCTGGTATGCAAGATGTATGAGACAGGGGAAATACCCTCCGACTTCAAGAAGAATATTGTAATTCCAATTCCAAAGAAAGCGAGTGCAGACAACTGTGAAAATTACAGAACTGTCAGCTTAATAAGTCATGGTTTCAAAATACTAACACGAATTATTTACAGACAAATATAAAAACTTGTGGAATTCGACCTCTGGGAAGATCAGTTTGGATTTAGGAAAAATGTAAGAACACGGGAGGCAATACTCACATTACGACTTATCTTAAAAGATACGCTAAGGAAAGGGAAGCCTACGTTTTTAGCGTTTGTCGATTTGGAGAAAGCTTTTGACAGCGTCGACTGGAATACACTCTTCCAAATTCTGAAGGAATCAGGGGTAAAATATAGGGAGCGAAGAGTTATATTCAACCTATACAAAAGCCAGACAGCGGTTATTAGGGTCGAAGGGAAAGAAAGGGACGCAGAGGTTGGGAAGGGAGTAAGACAGGGTTGTAGAATTTCCCCAATGTTATTCAATCTGTACTTTGAGCAGGCAGTGAAGGAATGGAAGACGAAATTTGGAGAGGGCATTAAAGTGCAGGGAGAAGAAATAAAAACATTGCGGTTTGCCGATGACATAGTAATTCTGTGAGAGACCGCAAAAGATCTGGAAGAGCAATTGAATTGTATGGACAGTGTCTTGAAAGGAAGATATTAGATGAACATTAATAAGAGTAAAACGAAGGTAATGGAATGTGATGTCAGAAAATCAGGCGATGCTGAAGGAATTAGATTAGGTAATGAGACAATAAAAGTAGTAGATGAATTCTGTTATTTGGGTAGTAAGATAACTTCTGACGGCCAAAGTAAAGAAGATATAAATTGCAGAATGGCTATGGGAAGAAAAGCGTTTATAAAGAAGCGAAACTTGTTAACATCCAATATTAATTTAAATGTCAGGAAGTCCTTTCTGAAAATATTTGTCTGAAGTGTAGCATTGTATGGGGGCGAAACATGGACGATAAGGAGTTCAGATAAAAAGATGGTAGAAGCATTTGAAATGTGGTGCTACAGACGAATGATGAAAATTAGACGGGTAGATCACGTAACGAATGAGGAGGTGCTTAACCGAATCGGGGAGATAAGGAGTTTCTGGCATATCCTGACCGGCAGAAGGGATAGATTGATTGGACACATTCTGAGACATCAAGGAATTTTCAACTTAGCATTAGAAGGAAGCGTGTGGGGTAAAAATCGTAGAGGGAGGCCGAGAGACGAATATAGTAAGCAGATTCAAAAGGATGTAGGTTGCCGAACGTATTCTCAGATGAAGAGACTTGCACAGGACAGGGTAGCATGGAGAGCTGCATCAAACCAGTCTGCGGACTGAAGACCACAACAACAACAACAGTTAAACGAAGTCTTTCACGAACACAACAGTAAACTGCTAGACGCAAGTAAATATTTATTCAGTCTAATTTGAGTTGTATTTTAATAAATTTGTAACTCAATTACCTACTTTAATTTCTATGTAACATAATATCTTATCACGTTTATTTCAGTGCCGTCTAATGTAGTTGAACGTTATATTCAGTTCTTGTTCACGTATTAATCAGTTTTCTGTTCTAATAAGTGTTTTAAACGTTATATATTTTTTATATTACTTTCTGTAGTATCCGACCTTCCCGTTTATCCGACCTTGCCGCGGCCGGTTTAGGGCGGATAATCGAGACTCTACAGAACCGTAATATCAATAACTAAGAACTGCACTGATTTGATTCAAGATGTTCGCACATTTTTCTTGATTTCCAATGTCCTAAAGAATACAGTTTGTTCCTCTAATTTTCTTCACAAATAATATGGAAATAAAATTGAATCATTCAACATTGATAATTTAGACAGTCATATTAAATCTTTTGTTCGAGGTACGTGAGAATAAAAACTGCGATTCGATACACAGACCACGCTTTCCAGTCTGCGGGCTTCCTGCCTTCTATCGACTACCTGGTTCAAATCGTTGTATAAAAAAAAAAAACAAGGCCATCGTTCAATGGTTTCACGAAATATCTCGGAAAGTACTTCATTGATATATTTAAAAATTCTTAATGAACATTCGGACGGACTTGGCTATATATCATTTACATACATGTGACATGTAAATATAAATGTAATACATAAAGGGGAAACAATGTTAGCAAGAAATCGATTACTTCAGATTGTTACACGATACTCTAATTAATACTCGCATGACAGGCTATAAATTTTTAATGTCTATGATATAGGCTATGCACAATTAACATAAGATAAGGGTTGTTTGTAAAACTTTTCAAATATGTATAAGACATCTAACAAATAACAATTTAAGTAGCATATCAAGAGGAGATTTTAGACCGTACGATGTCTAAATAAAATTTCTCAAGTACAAATGGTCTTCAAACTGCTTTAGAGGGTTTGTTCGTCGGATATGAAACCAATATCCCGAAAATGGAATGAGATACAAATGTGCTCTCAGCTTTAAATAAAATTTTGAAATCTCCTTTGAATTTGGTACGCTGCTGCGTTAAAGCTAAAAACAGTGTTGTGATTTACGTAATTTGTAGTAAAAAAAGGCTGCCAGAAACACTGCCCCTTAATTCTGTGTTCAACAGAACCCGGCCTGTGGGCCCCTAAAGAATTCCGAATTCGCACGAGTCGTGCGCCGTATGATTTAAGTTTGCAGAGAAGAGGCATACTTGTGTCTGCAGAGGTGACTGTCAACACGTTATCATTCCAACGATGCGCTGTAAAGCGGATTATCATACGACGATCCGCCAGTAATCTAGCTGGACGGTAAGCGTGGAACTTGGAGCATTAGCAGACACATTACCCAGCCTCTGACGCAGCCGGCACTTCTAAACTGCGCATGCGCAGTAGGCGGCGATAAGGCGCACATGCGCAGAAGGCTGCGTTTCCTGGCTGTTACTGTGAGCGGCGTACTGCCAGCTGACAGCAGATGCCGAAAGTTAACTTCAGGTTTTCATATTCATGATTTTGCGCATTTTTCTAGGAAAACAAACTTCATAAATGTAGTAAATTCACAGAAGCATAGCTGTGCACATGACTTTTAATCCGTAGTCCGTAATTAACAAAGTCTACTTTTTTCAGTAACGGATTGAACTTTAAGTTAATTAAAAAAACTGTTATGTACTCTTTAACTTACGTTTACTTTCTCTGAACCGAATAATCATTGGATAGCTACCTATTAAAAGTCTAAAGTGAGGTCACATCGCTCACGAAGAAAGTGTTCTGAGAAGTTCGCGTCATGTAGGACACTGGCTGCGAGCTATTCACGTAAAAAGTCGGGCACGATCGTAAATAACGGAGTTTTGTCTCTTTATTGCAGTCTGAATACTGAGTTCACATTAAATACTGTTTTCTCTTGGCGAATCGACTACAGCACGGAATCGGATTTTCAGCTCTACAAGTGATGAATTTAGGTGACTGCGTTTAAGCGGTAGCGTTAAATTTATTGGTTCACTTTAGGTTACGGTGGTAACATTAAAATTGGGCCTTTACGGTCGTCTTTTGACAGCTCAAAATTTAATTGAAAATAACGACTTAACCTTTCATCTGACACTAAAAGTGAATAACCGAATTTGTAGAGGAGAAAATTCTCTACAACTTTACTCTGCTATTTTTTTTCATATCTCGTATCGTTTCAGAGATATATGCAAAAAAGAAAAAACGGCGATTTTGGGATGTCTGTCTGTCTGTAACGTGTTCCCACTTTTTAAAGACGAACTGTTCAACTGATCAGCACCAAATTGTACTGACACAAGTGTAGGCCAACAGAGACCAGAACCTTCCTTTTCCAAATTTTTCGGACAAAAGATACGGTAGTAATACCAAAAAAAGCCGTTTGTAACATTATTGTAATTGCAAACGAACCGTTCATCTCACACGAATATTGAATAACCTAATTGGTACAGGGGGAAATTCTCTACAACTTCGCTCTCTTATTTTTTTCATGTCTTGCATCTTTTCAGAGATATTTGCAAAAATAACGGCGATTTGATGATGTCTGTCTGTCTGTAACGTGTTTCCACTTTTTAAATCGAAGCGTTCAACCGATCGGCACCAAATTTTACAGACATAGTTGTTGGCAACCAGAGAGCAGAACCTAGCTTTCTCGAATATTTCGGACAAGAAGTACGTTCGTAATACTAAAAAATCCGTTTGCAATGTAATTTTAATTGCAAATAAACCCTTTCATCTGACGCGAAAATTGAATAACCGAATTTGTAGAGGAGAAAATTCTCTACAAATTTGTTCCCTTACGATTGTTTTCTTTTTTTAAATCTCGTTTAAGAGATATTTGCAAAAATAACGGTGATTTGACACCCTTCACTGAATTAACGAAAACCAGCAGTTTGGAGAAGTCACTTGACATTCCTCGCCCAGAACTCTCTGTCATACGCCATCTTGCGTTGCGTATTTGATGATTTTCTTATTCTAACTCACACGTTGTCATTTCAAAGCAATGGCGCACTGATGAATTCCCAAAAACACCTCGATCTTCGTACGATAAATAATAATCTAGTGTCCAAAATGCCATATTAGCAAAAGTTAACAACTGCAATCATTAGTAAGAGATTAAAGAACGCCACTTCTGATTGATAGCCGTAGCGTAATGGGCAGTTTGCTGGTCTGTGATGCTGCAGGTCAGTGGTTCCTAAAAGGGTTTCAAACACTTTTATTAATTGAACAGAGCTATGTACTTCAATGTTTAAAATTGTGCATATGTAAAATGCGTGTTTTTTTCTATTTCGTGAACATGCCGTGAAATACGTAACAACTAATTGAACAATGGTGTTCTGATGCATATGTACCTAAACTGGGAGGATACTGTAATAATGAACATTCTGCACAAAGTGCTGAATACAGGTAGTTTCGTATATAAAGGAAGTCCCAGTTTTCTGTGAAAAGTGTAGTTCCTTAATCAAACAGAAGGGAAGTGTATACATTGCAAAAAATTACCTTTTTTATTTTTCTAAGCGTTAATTCACTATTTGTCTAATATATTGAAAGTCATTAATTAGAATCAATGCATCTACTAAAATGGTTGCTATGGACGCTTTTAACGTGGATGGTATTACCTTTCCTGTAGTTCAGATATGACTTCGTTTATGTTACACTATTCTGCGTTAAAATAAAGAGCAAATAACCGTGATTACGTTTTCTATTACTGCTAAAATCACAAACGAAATAAGTATGATAATACTGAATTCCACACATCTCTAGTACTCAATGTATATACAAAGTTAGTACTATCAATACGACATTTACAACAGTCATTGTAACAGTATCTCCCCAGTTTATTTACATGTGTTAAAGAAGTCAATGTTTACAATTCGTTGCTATGTATTTCATGGCATGTTCTAGAAACAGAACAAATTACCACCATGTAATATGTTCGTACATCACAAACTAATGCCTCGCCTATTATGCTATGGCGAACAGCTGCGAGAGTAATCCGTGATTCTCGAACTATCGATGGAAGGTGTTAACTGACTAACCAACATTAGAGTACAATTCATTGTCCTAAGAAAGACGTGGTTTTGATAATCTTCAGTGCGCCATTGATTTAAAGTGGCAACGCTTGAGTTATAATAAGAAAATCATCTAGTATAAAAAGCAAGATGGCATACGCAAAAGAGATTTTAGGGCGAGGGATGTTACGTGACTGATTTACAACGCCAAATGTACGCTGTGTTCCATCCACTCTATTTTAATGGAAAAATAATGAAAATGTGGGAGAGATATTAAAATGATAATTCAAAAAGGTAAAAGTTCAAAAAAGAGTATGTTTGTCAAAGCTAAACTCAAACATCATATAATTTCGGCTATTTGTTAAAATACGGTCAGAAATAATATTACGTGTTGGGTGCATAGATATTACCACAATTGTAGAGTCCTAATCTTATCACCATATTTTTTATTATTTAGATTATTATTTTGGTCCAAAATGATTACAAAAACGTATACAACTACAAATCTAAAGTTGGCCGTAAAAGACGTCAGTTCGATTCTTTTTATATGTAATACCCCTATAGTGCTGCAGTCGAACGACTTTTATTTGTGGGCAAAGACATTTGCCTTCTGTACGAGTCTTACTCTTGGGTGGAAACTTTGAACCTTTTGACATTCCTGAAGGGAAATATGCACCTACTATCGGATTCTCGTGCATTTTGAGTCCCACAAGGTTTAACATTGATAACTACATAATTATGAAATCAAACTGTTTCTTTCTTCATCAAACAAACTATTTTTATTTAAACTATGGTACTGTTTATTCACTTGCTCAAATGTCTACGCTCTGATCATACAGTTTGGTATTAAGAGTAAACGATTAACTTTAATATTTTTAGTAACGAATTAGTGATGAGCGAAGTTTATTTCTTGAATAACGTAGCCAATCTATGCACAATAGTTATGCTAGCATTTTTTTTTTATTATTTTATACAAACTGTTCTGGGGATGTTATAGGATAGGCGTGCGTAGGTACTCTTTAACAAGAAGATTCAGTAACACAAGAGGAATTCAAATGTTCAAATGTTTGTAAGCCTATTGGATTAAACTGCAACGGTTATCTGTCCCTAGACTTACAAACTACGAGGGTAGTGGCAACACTGCTATGGAGACACTATGCAATGGAACCTACTATTGTCGCTGATAGCACACGTTGTTGACATACCTACATTACCTCCGAGCAAATGGACTCGCTCGTCCCACGTCACCGGCGAGCGCACATTCGAAGAAAACACAATCACTTGTGAGCGAGCGGTCTAACACAACGATGTCACTATGTTTTAGAAACGGGGGAACAACAGAGTTGGATCAAGATTGAATGTGTCAGAGGTCGAACAACACGACAGTGTCTTCAAGGTCTTCAATACTATGGTGAAAGTTATGGTGATTCTCGTGTGCGACTATGATAGTGTAATCCTAATGCATTACGTTCCTCCGCGGCAGACCGTCAATGTACAGTATTACTGCTCGGTTTTGAACCATCACCTGCGACCAGCTTTGCGAAAGAAGCGGAATCACTTTCTGCGCAATCCACCCATCATTTTGCACGACAATGCGCGAGCGCATACAGCGCAAGTTGTGGCTGCTCTCTACGGTTGATGGGACTGAGAAATACTGTATTATCCACCATACATCCCGGACTTTCGGCTTTGGTTTGATGCCGAAAATGATGTAACCACTTCGTGGCATTTGCTTCAAAACTGGTCCAGTGATTGGATACGCAGTACACCGCTCCATTTGCACTATCAACAGAACAGGCTCTGCTAACGGTATACCATGCCTTCCACATCGCTGGCAACGGGTTCTACACAACGCTGGCGACTTCTTAGAAGGACAATAACAGGAGCAAACATGTAACGCTTTTGTATCGGTTGTGAATAAATAGTTGTACTATTTAAGTTTCAACCGTCGTACTTAAACTAACTTAAACTAAAAACAACAAACACACCCATGCCGAGAGAGGACTTGAACCTCCGTCGGGAACGGCCACATGAGAAATTTGTTACATTTAAATGAATAGTCGTATTTCATCGCTGCAGAAGAACAGTCACTGCAAACAGAGAAAGTCCAAACGTCCTGAGTGTATATTTCAAAGTTCCCTTGACACTCAGCGATAGTTTCTAACTGTCATAA
The DNA here is from genome assembly GCA_026315105.1 of Locusta migratoria. Classification (NCBI taxonomy): domain Eukaryota; kingdom Metazoa; phylum Arthropoda; class Insecta; order Orthoptera; family Acrididae; genus Locusta; species Locusta migratoria. The sequence continues at coordinate 39,996,412 of CM048745.1, forward strand.
CATAGAAAAGTCTTGCAGCACTACTGAGCACTGTGGAAAAGTGAGGTCAGACTTCCAATGAAACGATCAACAGAGGACGACGCGATGGACTCTAGATAGCGCTATGCAGACAGGTAGGAGCTGGTGTTACCAATGTTGAAAAGTGTCTGCGGCCGTGATTGTCTGTATCGATATTGGAGTAATTATCTTTGGTTACGCGGTTGCATCACTTTCTCCGGCAAAACTGTTTTGAAACAGTGTTCTGTGCACCAACTATTTCTTATTCTATATATCGAATTGTTCAAACAAGCATTCTGCGTCTTTACTCAAGTACAGAGCGAGGGGAAGGTATCTCTGTGATCATCACAACTCGCTGTATAAGGTATGACACCAGAATTTTATTTTTGTCTAATTATACATATGATTTTACATTTGTGATTTTCGACTGTGTACGAAGTGTCTCAATTGATGAAGTTTCAAATTTGATTAGATTACATCTTTTGCTTCAATTCAGAATGCTAATGAAGGAGAAAGTGTCGTCCTTAGTTGTAGCTAGTTCATAAGTAGTTTGTAAGTTTAGGGACTGATGACCCCGTAGTTAAGTCCCATAAGCTCTACAAACATTTGAACATTTTGGGTAAGGAAACCATCGATTCAGCTGTAATAGTCTAGGAGGCCCTTTATAGAAACGCCAATATTTAGAAAAACGATGCCATCCAGGAGATTTCTGAAAATAAGTAGATTTCTACACCTAGCAAATAACAGTTTAGGCAACAACACAGATAAGCTGTACAAACTATGGCCAGTCACAGATACGTGCAATAAAAAATTTAAGGAAGTGTACACAATGGAAGAGAATGTTGCCATTGATGAATCATTAATGAAATTTAAGGGGCGCTTATCCTACAAACTATTTAACCCACCAGAAATAGCGATGTATGGTATTAAAATTTCTAAATTGTGTCAGTCAAGTTCGTGATATGCACGAGTAGTGACAAACGAGATGCTAGTGGTAGTGCCTCTGAAAGTGTAGTTCTAGAACTATCACGGTCGGTATTACATAAAGGGCATACTCTATTTTTATATAACGGGGTTTCTTCTCCGAAACCTTTCAAAACTCCCCTCGCCAATAAAACTAATGTGATCGGAGCAGTGCGCTCAAACAGAAAAAAATTTGCCCATAGACTTTCTGAAGGCAAAAATTAAAGTGGAGAATACACATGAGGAGTTGAAATGAAATATGGGCATTAGAATGGAAAGATAAACGAAACGTTTACGTGCTTTCACAAAACATTCCACAGCAGAAATGACTGTCACAGGCACAGGTCTCCGCAATGTGTCGTCGAATACCACAGAGAAATGACTGGAATTGGTCGCCAAGATCACATGCTCGCATGCTTTCCTGTGATGAGAAAATGAATCAAAGGATGCCGCAAGATTTTCTTTTATCTATTTGATGTTGCTTTATTTAATACGTACATTTTGTATTACAAAATACATTGCGATAAAAGACAGAGCTTCACAGAATCATTGTCGAAAACTACACCTTTACTAGAATATAATCGGAAGGGACGATTAGCAACCGGCGATTTATTACAAAGACTGCACGCGCAACATTGGACACATTTCCCCAAACATATCGATCCGACACCACCGAAAGTAAATCCTGCGAGAGCTTGTGTAGTTTGCGGAAAGCATAAACGTCGCAGCAAAACAACGTGGGACTTCAAAAAGCGCACTGTTGCATTACATGTGCCAGAATGCTTTGAACGATATCATAAAATCGAATACTATTAAAATCTTGTAAATTTCATTGTGAAGACCTTGTGCTTGAAAATATGTTTGCCAACATACTAACGTAACGGTCCCCAGACTGTTTTGAAAAAAATAATAATATAGTCTTATATCATTGCATTTTTATAATTATTAAGATGTATTTCATCAACGTATGTTTGCTTATAACGAGAAATAAAACGTTTGCGAATTTCTCGTTGAGACAATGAATGTTTCGTTTCCATTGGGCAACTAATCACCATTATTTATGATACCTGTAGAAAAGTAGGTTTGATCTTCTTCGTCAGTATCAGCTACAATCACCAGCCGATTACACCGTTTTCGTACAGGCTGGAAGACGTCGCTACCACTGTTACTGCCGCCGTCAAAGTATCCTGACAACTTATTGTCGGCTATGCCACCGCATGTCTCCCTATCCTCGTGAACACTTTTGTTAGACTTCGAGAACATTATGAAAGTATTTTCTCCAGATACGAAAGCGTGTAATTCTCTTTCGCTGTAAAGCTGCTTTCTTTATTGCGGGAATTTCCGTATAAGTACAGATTTTTGGTTCATAGACTTTTTATTTTATTTTTAATTTTTATTTATTTATTTATTTTTTTGCCACATTGTGATTGTTGATGGTAGGTAAAAGTCACGTTAACGGTAAATCACACACTTACTTACAATTCCCGAGGGCGTTTGATGACTTGTAGCCGGCCGCGGTGGCCGAGGGGACTGAGGCGCTTCACTCACGGTCTGCATGGCCACTACGATCGGGGGTTCGAATCCCCCCTCGGGCATGGATATTTGTGCCGTCGTTAGGATTAACTAGTTCATTGTCAACATACGTTGATGAAATACATCTTAATAATTATAAAAATGCAATGATATAAAGCTGTACAAACATTTGAACATTTTGATGACTTGTACGCCACCACAGGCCAAGTGCACCGCGGCTGCTCTCGGCTCGGCCCGCCGGCAGTGTGAACACGGCCTTGGCCTTTTTCAGTAATGTTCACTTTAGTTGTTCACATAAGGAAAAACTGTTCTAAATTTTAGTCGAAATTCATGGGACGTGTCCATTGCCACCAGTTTCTTATGTGCTTAAAATTTGATGAGTCACTACAGTGTAAGATCAACGGTATTAAAATAACAAAATCAATTAATTGTTAGCTGGCTCGAAGATGACGGCAATGAACAAGTTTTGGTCAACCTTGTGTTTCCTTCGATTTTCTGCTGACACTGGGTGGAGGATTCCTTGTTGCTGGGGACAAGCCCATCAAGAATAAAAATCGCACTGACGTGTATTACGGCCCACTTTAGGTTTGTAGTTTCATACGATTTTGCAAACATTTTGGACCAGAATAATACTGTAAACAATAAAAAATTAATTAATAAGTGTCTAAAACCCTTTTAGGAAAAAAAATTAGATAATGACGGGTTTTGAACCACTGACCTTCAGCGTCACAGCCCAACGCATTCCCCACTACGCTAACGGCCAACACTTAGCAGGAGCGTTCTTTAATCTCACACTACTGAAGGCCGTTGTTAACTGATGGCACTTGTAGACACCAGATCATCATTTATAGTAGGGAAGAACGACGTGTTTTTTTTAATTCTTCAGTGCGCCATTGCTTTGAAATGACAACTTGTAAGTTAAAATAAGAAAATCATCAATTACGCAACGCAAGATGGCTTATGCCACAGAGAGTTATGGGCGAGGAATGTCACGTGACATCTGCGAACGGCTGGTTTTCGTTAATTCTCAAACGATACGATTTATGAAAAAAACGAAAGGGAACAAAGCTGTAGAGAATCTTCTCCTCTACAAATTCGGTTATTCAATTTTCGCGTTTTATGAACGGTTTATATGCAATTACAATTACATTACAAACGGCCTTTTTTGGGTATTACTAATGTAATTCTGGGCCGAAATATTTGACAAACCGAGGTTCTGGTAGCCAACAAAATTTGGCGCCGATCGGTTGAACGGTTCGGCCTAAAAAGTGGGAACACGATACAACCAGACACACATAGTCAAATCGCCGTTATTTTTGCAAATATCGCTGCAACGATGCAAGTTATGAAAAAAACATAATAGAGCGAAGTTCTAGAGAATTTTTGCCTCTACCAATTAGGTTGTTCAGTTTTCGTGTGAGATGAACGGTTCGTTTGCAATTACAATTATATTTCAAACGGCTTTTTTTGGCGTTACTACCGTATTTTTTGACAGAAAAGTTTGAAAAATGGATTTTATGGTTCCTGTCGGCCTACAATTATATCTGTAAAATTTGGTGTTGATCGGTTGAACGGTTCGTCATAAAAACGGGGAACACGATACGGACAGACAGGCAGACGGATAGACAGACGTACAGACATACATCCCAAAATCGCCGTTATTTTTGCATATATCTCATAAACGATACGAGATATGGAAGAAACATAACAGAACAAAGTTATAGAGAATTTTCTCCTCTACAAATTAGGTTATTCAATTTTCGTATCAGGTGAATGGTTAAGCTGTTATTTTTATTTAAAAAACGATCGCAAAGGTCCACTTTTAGTGTTACTACCGTAACCTAAAGTGGGCCAAAAAGGAAAAAAAGAATGTGACACACGCTTCTATCCTTTACTGACCTGTCCTGTAGAGTCTGAGACTAAACTAAATAGCGTACTTTTATTTCAGTTAAAAAAGAAAACTAGAAATACCAGACAAAGAAAACTGTCATCAGATGATTCAACAAAATGTTCATAGAAGCTTAGTTCCCCTCAGAGAAGATCCTAATTAGAAAATAATTCTGAGACCCATGAAGAGTTCCTTGAACATGCAGATGAACTGAAATATAGTACAGCATGACGTATATAAAACTGTTACATCTCACGTACGCCCGTAGTCACCACTTTCAAAATTTCTTATGAGGAGGTAACTACCTGATTTAATGTCACTGTTCCGTATTATCTTTTACTTAATTCATTCTTAACTTAATCACAAACGTGAGAGTGCCGCTTTTCTGTGGGACACACTGTATACAATTATTTTCATGCTGTACAACTTTTTCGAGACCTACTACAGCAAAAACAAAAAAGGTATATATTTTGTATTAGGAGTAGATACGTCTATAAATATGAGTGTATTTTTTGGGCTTCTTCTTTTACCATCTCCAACTAAAAAACAATTTAGTGTAATTTCAGAAAAAAAATTTCAGTCCATATATGTCATTTGTCTGAAGGCTTTCGATTTTTTTTCGATTGCTGGCAACTGACGACTTCAGCCAGATGTGGTAGTGCGGAAGTTATTTCTAATTTACTATCCCTACAGCGATTACTTTTGCTCTGAAAATTGGGCATGTTCTTTATGTTATGTTAAATAATTTACAGGAATATAGTTGGGCAACGTCTTCGACAACAGCCAGTATTTGGACAGGTGAACGCCCGTCATTTTCAGGTATACCTGAAAAGACTGCTCTTCACGTCTATAATCCTTTTCGATAACCCTTTATTCTTTTAAAAACTATTCGCAAAATTTTGAAAATTATAGAAAAAATCGCAAGTTTGTTTAATGATTTTTTTTTTTTTGGGGGGGGGGGGGGGGTGCATCACAGCTTAGGCACCTGTCAACTGCGTGAGGGCACCTTAGTATGGCTCTGGCTCCTAACCCCCCCCCCCTCCCGCCAAGGTGAAAAATTTATCTACGTCAGAGAAATCAAAATCATTTTGGACATTCATTTGAATCAGATGGAGATATGGGTTCACAAAAACTATTTTGTGAAGAGAGAATGAGTAGTGTAGTGAATGAATGTATGCTAAATAGTTGTAAGTCTAAGAAAGGGCATGAGGAAAATTTGAATTTGGTGGAGATTAAGTGTGCAGAAAATTCCGAGAAGTTATTGACCAGTAGCTATAAATGCAACTATGTGTGTACTATATTTTGTGAATTTGAGGTGGCGGATGTAAGTGGTGAAATTTGTAAAGGCATCGTAACTAAGGGCACGCTAGCTGGTAATAATTTAAGTGATAAATCGGAGAATGTAAGTCAAGTTTATAGGGAAAGCGGCGTTGCGTTGTTCTCGTTGGCGGGTGATGAATTATATTATGTATGTGGCATGATAGGTGATTTATTGTTGAAGGGAAATGAAATAAGTGAGACATGTGGTAAATTTGAAGCTACTGAAATAGATGCTACTGAGGAAGGAATTTGCGCCTTTTTTCTGTTGATGAGGATGATCCAATAGCTCTTGATGGAATTAGGAATTGTGAATGGAAGGTGATGGATGAAAGTGTTAATTCAACGTTAAAGAAACCATTGTCTGTAATGAAGGAAGGAAAGTTTAATACTGGAGAAACAGATAATATTTTGGGGGGAAATTTAATGTGTGTTACAGATGCAGATGTGAAACTGAAATCGTCAATTAAGGAGTGTACTAAAGTGATGAATGAGAAGCGATACGGTAGCGATGTAGTACATAGTGATTATTTGGAAATAGATGTTAAACTGAGTTCAATAATAAATCGGCGGAGTTAAATTAGAAGTGTAATAAGGTTTTAAGTGATTGTTTGGAAATAGATTTTAAACTGAGTTCAATACTATATCGGCGGACTTAAATTAGACGTGCAATAAGGTTTTAAGTGCATCGGCTGAAGTCGATAACGTTATCTGTGATTGTGAGGTACCTGGTAAGCAAGATGATTTATGTGGGGAAGATATTGTATTTTCTGAAAAAAAATATGTGAATGAATTTGCTAGTATAGTGACGGTTGCAATTCATGAAAGCAATTTTGAGTCCGACAAGGACAGAGATGGAGAGGAGTTAAATGAATATAATTTGTGCGATCAATTTATGGAGGAAAGATAAATAGACAGCGTTACGACAATAATGGTGAGTTAGGAGCAGGGATAAACGTTGATTGGTTTGGCAACAGTGAACGCTAATTTTCTGTTACTGACTGGCGGTGGTATGGCAATATTTCAAAGGCAATGTTACCGCACTTATAGGTTAAAGAAAAGTTTTAATAGCAAGGGAACTTGAAAGAAAAGTGTGGAAAAGGAACATACAGGGTATTTAAGGAATTATTTTATGGGGACGACGAAACTGAGGGTGGACTAAAGCTGGCGGAGATGGAGAAATTGGCTAATGACCGGAAAAGACGGCATGACGATCGCTATAAGCCGGTAAGGTACAGAGTAGGGACAGTGTATTTGTGAGGACGGAGGAATGTTCGAGTGACGTCAATGGCGAAAGTAGCAAGCTTCTGAACTATACTATTGACCTTTTGTTGTGGTTCAGTGTCCTCATCCGAAAGCATACAGGCTAAGATACCCAGTCTCTGGTAAATAATTAGGACTGAGAAAAGTAATAGAATTGAGACTGTGTGTAGAGAAGATGAATAAGTGAAATCTTTGCTATGGATGCTTATTTCAGTGTATTTACGTTTACTATATAAGAATTTTGGGGGATATTTATGTGTTTCTTGTATGTTGTTAAAAATAAGCTGCTATGCTGAGGAGAACAAAAAGGAATTGCGTGGGCGCATTTTGGTGCATGGAGTGTAAGATACCTACTATGGGAAGGTAGATATTTCATATTCAAATGCACCGCGAAATTGAGACCAGTGTCAAGCTAGTCAGGTATGGGTCATTTATCTTTGGTTGCAGGCTTATTTTTCGATGGCGGTACTATCGATTTTGGACGGTGATAGTACTGTTTCCGGGAAGTAGGGTTGTGATTATTGAGACTTGAGAGTGTAGACTTTGCTATGCGCGCGGATGAGATTTCAGAAGCGTGGGGACCGTGGTTGTGTGCAGTTGTCGTTCCGGCGGGATAGCCGAGGAGTTTTTCATGAAATACTTGGTATGTTTCTATGGCACAACTTCGCATTGTTATGCTAAATTGATGGTAACAGTAACGGTCGGGAGAGATCTTGGGGTTAGCTTGTGGTCTCACGATTCATGCTAGGGACCCCTATCTGTGTTAGGAAAAGTATTTATTGTAATAGTTTAGTTTTGATATTGCGTTTTGTATTAATAGGATTTTAATAGGTAGTGTTCGTAAAATATGGTATTGTTGTAACATTGTTTGTGTAAATCGAGTTAAATTTATTAACAGTAAAGGAATGTTTATCTTTGTTTAAAAATAATTTTGTAGGTAGATTAAATATCTGAGTCATATTTTTCTCTGAAAGATTTTAAAATCATAAACATGACATTGTTAGTAATTTTCATGAAGTTACATCAGTTAGAAAATAAATCAGATATTAGTTCGAGTTTCTTAAACAGATTACCAGTTTATGCCTCCTCACATATTTATTAAAAGTGCCATAGACGTTTTCTGTAGTTATTTTTCCAGTAGTTAGAACAGCAGGAAGCAGTTTGTGCAGGTGAGAAAGAGTCAGTTTTTGTCAAGGACAATTCATACAGTGTTCAGGTTAACAAGTGTTTGCACTGAGACAGATTGCATTGATAAATATTGTGTTCGTTACATTCCGTTAAAGATTGTTACTTCTGTCAGAAACAAGTATGTAGGGCCAGAATTATTAAAACAGTGATTTTTATTATCAGTAATTTTCAGACAGTTAACTTTGTTATGACATTTTCATACAGAAACAATTAGCAGTTTGTGTCTCATTATAATAAACATTATGCACGTACATTATGCATGTTCAAAATGTTCAAATGTCTGTAGAACCTATGGGACTTAACTACGGGGTCATCAGTCCCTAAGCTTACAAACTACTTATGAACTAGCTAAGACTAAGGACGGCACAAATATCCATGCCCGAGGGGGGATTCGAACCCCCGACCGTAGTGGCCGACATTATGCATGTACAAAGGCATTCAGATAGAACAAGGCCAAACACACAGCAGTAAGAGAGAAGGAGAAGCAAGAAACTTTCAGGAGGTCGACAGTGTGATGGGATAATGTTGATAAAAATTATTTATTAAATGTTTCTATAATTTGTGGGTTAAAAATATGAGGGTAGTTGTCAGAATTGTGATATTATTTTTAAGAGTGTTGTCGCACAAAATATGGTGGGAGGATGTCGAATTAATTTATCAGTAAAAGAGTTGTAATAATTTGAGAATTGCATCGTATTGAAAATTATAAGAAGGATCCTAGTGACATGATTGGTTTATATATGAGTTGATATGTAAATTTAATTTGTGGATTTGGGGATTAAAATGTGTTATAATTAGGGTATAGTTTAACATGGAAAGCTTTTCAAGGGAAGTAATGGTATGTTGCTTTGAATTTCCTTTTAAATTTCATAAGTCGGCAATGGGGGAGATTAGTGTTGCAGAAACAAAAAATACTATAGTGTGTACATGCTTTCTTATGGGAACATGGACCGAGTAATGGTAAAAGGAAGAATGTTTTGTAAGTTGACTTTCTGTTGTATTGCTGTTGAAAAGTGTGTATTGATTCCACTGGGGGAGGCGTTCAAAGCTGGAACTTTCGTGATTCGGATGGGTTTCTATACATTGGCAACTATACGGTAGTCGAATTTCGACAGGTGTTTTCATTTCGTTCAGGGAAATCGGCTGCATAGTCACACACATTCCGACAAGGTACGACGCTGGCGGAGAGTTGATGACGGTGCAGCGGACGGCGGAACCAGATCGTCGGAAAGATGAGGCGCCAGGGCACGTAAAAGTGAAAACTGCCGATTGAAAGGTGGTGGTCACTCTTGTCCTTCAATTTTCTTATTTCTCGCTTCATGTGTCTCTTTATTATTTTAATTGCTTAATTTTGATTTTCGTTGCATGAAATTAATTTATTTTTACATGTTTCCTGACTTCTATATTCTGCTATGGGTTGGGAGAATTGCATTGGGATACAGGTGTATTGGTTTATTTAGTTATTCTTTTTGATGTAGTGCTTCTGATTTCAAATTCTTTCCTTACTGTCGAGTCGGCATTGTAGAGCAGCGTGGGTCAGGGCTCTTAGGCGGTCGGCTAGGTCACAGGAATCCGATGTGGTGCCAGCTCCTTTCAGGATTTCGGAGAAATCTGGCCACCCGAGGGTCCCTATACTGCATTGGGGTGGGCCGGCCGGTTTCTCAGAGCGACACGACTGACCGCCGGCTACCTGCGGTTTCCGGTGTGAGCTCACACCATGCGTTAGCTGTTTAGAGCGACCGGCGCCTGTCTGGCGCCACGGTGTTTCTTTGACTGTGCGAGCAGGAGAGGAAGAAACTTGTAATGGTTTCCGGACGCCCTGCTTTCTTTCCGTCCCTACACTGTCAGTAGCAGGTAGCATAGTTTACGATTTAACAAATGGCAGGACGCTTCAAGTTCGCGTCTCTGCGAAGTGAAATCTGTCTGGCACAGCAGGACAGTGTCACCAGCAGTAGTAGTAAAAATAGGCGCCAAGATGCCGACTAGTGATAGTTTGCAAAGAATTTCCTAGTTTGCATGAGTGTGCGTGACGTGGCGTGATAAAGCTGTGTGTGTTGGGAGGTTAAAGAGCCGTTGGCGGCAAACTCCGCGATTGGCTGTCGTTGCTACTTTTTCTCATTTTTGCTGTGTGCAACTCCTGGCCGTGCATTCTGCTTGGGAAGGCCGTCAGCGGGTCGATGAGATAGGCTGTTGGACGAGTAAGGTGTGGCCGCGTGCTCGGGTGGATCTGGGCTGTGGAGAGGAGTCTTTTTTAAGTTTCCGGGGACTCGGTGAAGCTCCGCCGCCAGGGACAGTAGCCTCCGCTCTTGCGTGCATCGTATCATTGTCAAGTGTATCTGTGTTTTCAGTGTTGTTTCGCTGGGTACGATCACACTTCAGCAATTTGTTGTTGCTTTATTATTATAGTGTTCTTGCGGATAGAATCCACAGCTGCTGCACCAGACTTCTGACATCGATGCCACTGCTGCACGACCGTCATCTAGTGTTTAGTACAGTCTTTGCTTGCGCTGCTCCAGTCCTGGTAAGGGTTCAGCTCTTCGTTTTCTAATGCGATCATTTGCTATACCTACCTTCTTTCTTTTCACTCGGAGTGGAATGAGATAACGAGGCCTATTTCTATACTGACTTTCAATGAAAGACTCCTAAACGATATAGCCAGTCATTTGAATTAATTTTCAGTTTTATTTGTACGAGTGTATATTTCATATTTAGAGGTATTTGGAGAACTCTTTTTATTAGATTTTTTGCAGAGTGTGACACCTAGTCACATACAATTGTTTTTGGTTAGGTTGTACATATTTGCCAATATATGTCATTTTCAACAATTTTGTATAACCTTATTTCTGTAACCCCAGTCACTATTTTGATGGAAAATAGTTTGTTTCTACTGGCAGAATGGGGAATGATCTGATTATATTGTATATAAATTGTACCATGATAGAATTTTATGATTATTAATATTTCTTGCCCTTGCTCTGGTACGCCACTGTTCAGTTAGGTGAGGAATATATTTTCTATGGTTTGTAAAACATACTGGCGCCCCAAATTTATCAGATCTATAAATATATAGTTTCTTCTATCTCATATCATTATCATATTTAATAAATTAGATATATTGCCATCAAGCGTACTGGCCATTATATATATCAATTCTACAAATGGCTCAAGTCACGTTGGGCCTACAATACATCTTACTGAATGCTGCTGTGAAATTAGTGGCTTCTCACCATAGGGACATACTCTATTTGGGCATTTAATTAATATACCGTACAATTTATAATTTAAGTTACTTTAGATTTAAATCTTATATATGACGCGCAGATGGTACGCTGGGTCATACACCACTACAGTTTTATACACTTTTTTCTGGCATAGTAGTCGGTACTAATTTTAATGTTTTTGTTAATTTAAGAGAAAATGATCAAAATATTTTGGTGCTACTTGACATGATAATTTGCCTAACAAATGTATCATATCAAGTGGAGGTGTGTGATATTACAGAAACAGGAGGAATCTGATTGTATCCATTGAAAGGCGGGTTTAGCCAGGCAGTTGGGTTCCCCAGCCGGTCGGCTACCATTTGGACCTAGTGAATGGGATACAAAAGGTAGTCAGGTTTTCCTAATGTGCTCCGAAAGCGGAAACGCTTGGCTGAGCAATGGCGGCTATTCCAGATTCCAACCGAAATACAATATAGACACACACATTGTTTTAAAAATCCATATAAAATCATGGAATTATCATATGGCAAATATAATTCTATGATTGGATTCAGGAGACTTTAGAGAATCAAACGCCGTAATTACAATTTCAATAACACCTACCGATAAAAAGCCGATAAATATCAATACTGTAATAATAACAAGACTTTTATTTACTATTACTGATACTTAGTGTTTATCAGTAATAGTTTACGAAGCAAATGGGCAACATTGTACCACGCTAGCTATCTTAAAAGACATACCATGTTATTTCCGTATTCTATCAATAAAATTTGTTTTACTCTTTTATTCTCCTTTTCGTTGAGGTAGTAATATTCTTGTGTCAGAACATAGATTCCACCACAGAAACACAAAACATGCACCCAGCAAAGCGCATTACATTTATATATGTATTTTATTATATTGAATATTCTTAGTAACGTTCATTTTTTATGTTGAAGACTGTCACTTAAATATTTCATGGCCGACTAAAAATAGAAGATATGCAGCAGATAAATTATATGTAAACAATTATATGTATTTCTGGACAAGAACTGAATACATTAGCATATAAAGCCATGATAAATTAAAAATTAATTGTGTGACTATATTTCGACGGCGGCAGTATATTTGAACAGTGAGACGCCACACTTAATGGCTATCTGAGCAAAGAGCTTCAGTCTCAACCGTTTTTTAGTATTGTGAAATATATATTTGTTTGTTAAATGTAAAAAAAAAATGTGGGGAGGTGGTCAAAGAATTTAATTCTGTGATATTCAAATGTATAATATTTTCGAAGGGAAATTATATTTTAAAGATGAGGTGTTAGGATGCGCGGAAGGATACAATTTCGGTAGCAGGTAGAGCACGCTGTCGAACGCTTCGGAAAGGACTCGTAGCTTGGACGTGGTTGTGAAAGGTTGTGACGCTGGGCGGTCTGAAGCCGCGTTACGAACTTGTGATTTGAAGAGATTGGCATGTGTGGATTTACAAAATTTACGGGACTGTGACTGCAGAACTTAGTCTCTGCTTGAAAAGTGATAAACTATGCACGGTAGTAGGGCTGTGGAACTGTGATAATTCAGCAATCGTGTACACGTGTGATGACAAACTGTGTTTTATTACAAATACTGTAATCGCGTATTAATTATGAACTACAGTGTTCAATGAACTTCACTAACTTACGAGTGATGAAATTACGAGTGATAACTTGGAACTTTCACTCTCGAGTGCGTGTGATACTTATTGTGCCTCTCATTCACAATTGTTGGCGAAATATTCAGTTATTTACCGATGTATAAAGTAGGACCACTTCCGCGTTTCATGTCTAATAAAAGTAATAAACTCCATTTATAAAGAATTACTTCGTGAATGAATCACTTCTTTATCATAGAATCCATTTTGTTGGTCATTCAGAGGTTTAATTTATGTTTGTTATATTATATTTTCACGTCATCATATGCAGTTTGATAAACTGGATAAACTACAGGTTAATTATTGATCTTGTTCAAACTGATTGGGTAGCTGTTTAGGGCATAGAAGCTGACATACATAACTGACCCCTATGGACAAAGACAACGAGGCATAAACTTTTACTATCCTGAGTTATGTATTGTCCAAGTTTTATTGGTGAGGACCGATAGGAAGGTCGCAGTCTTAACTACACAATTACAATCTTTTATACTGATAAGTATGCTAGTGAATCTAATTGAATATTAATTGCATTTGGAATATATATTTTCTGCGTCCTTTAATAAAAGTATGTAGTAACAGTTGAATGAGAACTGCCGACTTCCCACAACAGGTGATCCACGCTACGTGGTGGGGCTTGGGAAACGGTACACCGGTCCCCCGTACCTAAAACGCCGGCACGACACCCGTGTGGAAAAGTCCGATCCGTGACAACGTGTCTAAAATCGCTAGCATCAGTGAAAAAAAGTGTTTCCTGGCATAAAGTAACAATTTAGACACCAACAAACTTGGGAATTGACCTTCTAGTTCTACGCACGGGAAAACTACAGTCAACACAAGCAGTGCAGTGTCCTTCCTTCCTACTGTTTTAAATCCATCTGATCTACCGTTCTTCCCACATCGTCGCGTCGGCACTGCTTATGCGTGAATGGCTACATCTTTGTGCGGATTGAGTGACCTCTATAGCCAATCTAAGGAACTGTGTTCATTATACAAATTCATTGTCAGTGTTCAGGGTACCTTGGAACCAAGGAGATACAACAAATTTTTGATGTGTGTACTCCAACCATCTGTCCAATTGAAGAGCGGTGTTTATCCGGTGCCATCTCGCCCCCTTTATAGGAAATTGAAATTTTTTTTTAAAAAAAAGAAGAATCTATCGGTTCCTATTCGAACAGAGACGTGATAAGATTCTGTGTAAACCTAACACGAACGACGAACGCTAGTTAGTAACGTTTGTAGTGATTATTGTCGGTTACAGGACATAAATTTTGTAGTGACTTTTACTTCGAAGGCTTAAGTGTTGTTGTCGACTGTTTTTCATCCAATAAACTTACCACACTGCACGAAAATGTCTGATTGAAAACAGAAAATTTCACCTTTCACAGGATTACATAAAAGAGTGGTCTTTTGTCATGGAAGAACATACGGACCAGGAAGCGTTCTGTGATAGTTGTAGCTGTTTCGTCTCAGTAACTCACGGAGGTAAGGCAGATGTGAGGTATCACATTGCCACGAAGAATCATGCAAATACGAGGGAGAGTTGGAAAATAAGATTCCCCTGTCGATAGTGCGTTGCATAAGGAAGAAGCGTTCAAAAATGCTCAAATCTTTGTAAGTCTATCGGACCAAACTGAGTGGTCATCAGTCCGTAGCTTACAAACTACTTAAACTAAGATAAACTAATCTAGGGACAACACACACACCCATGCCCTGGGGAGCAACCGCGCCCTCCGCAGCGAGGCGCCTTAGACCGCTCGGCTACTCCACCGCGGCGAAGAAGCGTTGAACAGCTTGTTTGACGTCAGCATTGCTTCCAAAGCGCCTTCCGCCGAGAGTCTTCTTCAATCTGGAAACAGATGGAAGTCGCTTGGTCCGATATCAAGACTGTGTATAAGATGGAGTAGGCGCTCCAAGCAAGAGTTGCAATACGGTTTTATGTTGCCGTCGTCGAGTGTGGTCTCGCATTGTTATCAACAGCAGAACTCCAGATCTGAGAGAACCATGCCGCTTTTTCCCAATCACCTCTTTCAATTTGGAAGGAGTGGCAGAGTACCATGCAGCATTGATGGTTGCATCCTCTAAAAACTCCAGCAACAGAACTCCTTTGCCGTCCGACACAACAGTGAGTAGCACTTTACCTACAAATGGAGTGCTTTTGAACTTCTTTCGGGTAGGTGATGACAGATGTTTCCAATCCATGGATGCGGCCTTCGATTCGGGCGTGTAATGGTGGAACCATGTTTCATCTTCCGTCACAATCCGAAACAGAAAGTCATTGACAGATTCATGGTCTACCACAATGGTGTATCGGTGTCTTGCACGTGAGCGTACACCTGCTTTATTGTCTTTCGCTCATAGCCGTTCAACGCTTCTTCAGTATGCAACGCCCTAATTTTTTCCTGGACGGTTTGACAAATGTCTCAATGTACTTGGAAATAATCTATCTATATATAAATGAATTGCTGTTCGTTATTCTCGCTAAAACTCGAAAACGGCTGATCGATTTGGCTAATTTTAGTGTTGAAATATTCGTGTAAGTCCAGGGCAGGCTTAAGCGGTGATAAAATGTGGAAAAAGTTGTGCGGAAAAGAGGAAAATCTGGAAAAACGGAGACAGCTTTTCCCAGTGAGCTATCAATACCGTTCTTGTAACTGCGATAAAATTTTGTACATTTCATGTTGAAAGCAAGAGGAAGGTTAGCAGCAAATAAAAATTTGGAAAAGTCGCTCGGAAAGTAGGAAAATTTAGGAAAAACCGAAAGCAATTTTTTCTATAAATAAAAATCAACTGCCACGTGGTTGTGAGAGCATCACTCAAGTACGGCTTGACAGGACAAAATTTGTATGAAATAAAGTTTTTGGAAAACCTACCAGAAAATTGGAATATTTGAGAAAAACTAAAAGTGCGTTTTTTAATGTGTTTTTGATTAAATTCAAACAATAACAGAATATTCGCACGACAGAGATGGGTAATTCTTTTTTTGTTTCGTTCATTACGGTCTTGGAAAAGCTTTCAGTAAAAAAAAAGGAGACCGTTAAAAAGGAAAGTCGGAAAATTCGAACCAACTTCCTGTTTCAATGTGTTTCAAAATGTACTCAACACTATAAGTTGAGAACCGTTCATCCGATTGCGATTAAAATTTGATTATTTGACGTTCAATGAAATATGAATGTTCTTATGAACTAAAAATTTGGGAAAGTTATTAGGAAAATTTGAAAATTCGCGAGAAGCTGAAAGAACTTTCTTCAATGGGATATCAATATCATTCTTCTGATTGCGATAAAATTTTGCATATTTGACGTTAAAAGCGAGACTAACGTTTTTATGAAATAAAAATTGGGAATTTTCCCGGAAAATTGGAAAATTCTCTTTTTTTTTAAGAAATTTTTCTATGAGGTATCAATACCATTCGTTTGATTGCGATAAAATTTTGCATATTCGACGTTCAAAGCGAGAGAAAGGTTTGAGTGAAGTAGAATAATTGGCCAGAAAATAGGAAACTCTGTGAACTGGAAGAGCTCTTGTCTTTGGAATATCAATATCATTTGTACGATTGCGATAAAATTTTGCACACTTGATCTTCAAAGCAAGAGTACATACATATTAGCAAGTGCGAAGCATTGTCCGGTCGACTAGATGACCCAGTGAACTTCGTATCACTCACCTCTTCATATAAAACATATTAATTTAAATCATATGTACTTTAGACCCAGCGGCTTTATAAAGGCAACGTCAAACAGTCTAAGTGTCGGCTCGATAGTGGGTGGAAAGTGTGAGAAAATCATGCACACATTTCCAGGATAATGTTCATGACACATTCGTGCAGATGGTTGTTGTCTTGCAAACGTCCCCATCTGTTGGCTCAGGGATCGAGACGTGGCTGCACGATCCGTTACAGCCATACCATAAGATGCCTGTCATCTCGACTGCTAGTGATAACGAGGCCGTTGGGATGCAGTAAGGCGTTCCGTATTCTCCTCCTGAACCCACCGATTCCATATTCTGCTTACAGTCATTGCATTGCGACCAATGCGAGCAGCAGTGTCGCGATACGATAAACCGAAATCGCGATAGGCTACACTCTGACCTTTATCAAAGTCGGAAACGTGATGGTACGCATTTCTCCTCCATACACGAGGCATCACAACAACGTTTCACCAGGCAACGCCGGTCAAATTCTGTTTGTGTATGAGAAATCGGTTGGAAACTTTCCTCGTGTCAGCACGTTGTAAGCGTCGCCACCGGCGCCAACCTTGTGTGAATGCTCTGAAAAGCTAATCATATGCATAACAGAGCATCTTCTTCCTGTCGGTTAAATTTCACGTCTGCAGCACGTCATCTTCGTAGTGTAGCAATTTTAATAGTCAGGAGTGCACTGGCTGGTCAAGACAATTGCTCTGAAAAGCGAATCATATGTACCGGTATATCACGGCATCTTCTTCCTGTCGGTTAAATTTCGCGTCTGCAGCACGTCATCTTCGTGGTGTGGCATGATTATCTTACACACCCAAGAAGATTTGTGCGCTTCTGCTGCAGAACTAAGAACAGCTTATAAAGTTGTCAAGCGTCGAAAATAATTCAGTTCTCTTGACTGTACTGTAAAACTAAATGTCGGAATGTACCCTGACTCCAAATTCGCCGCAAAGCAGTCTACGGACATGACCAAAGCTGAAGCGATTGATAAAAATATTCTCGTGACATATTCCGTGTCCGAATGCATAAAACTTTGTCAAGAAGTTTCATTTTACTACACAGACACCGACGCATAGAATGACAAGCCTAAAAACATGTTTCCTTTGGTTACTGAAAATGACGAAATCCAACAGAAGCTGTTGCAGTTTGAGTCACTGAGTAACAAAACATTGGACACAGCTGAAAGTTCTGTCTAGAGACTTTAAGACAACTGCAAATTCCATTAGATAAATTAATTGCTTTTTATGGAGACCAGACGCGGAGGAGTTCACGGAATGAAAGAGTAACTAGCAAAAAATGCAGAATTGATTGAATGCACTGCCCATATTCTTCACAGTACTGTATCAAGCAACACTGTTATCTTAATTGAAAATGAAATAATATTTAAGGTTGAAAACAAACAAACTGTTTCTGTTCTACTAAATTTTTGTTTACTTACTAACTAGTTTTCGGCCTATTAGGCCATCATCAGGTGTCCACAAAGACTCTATTGCTTAGGTTCTCAAAGATGGTAAACAGAGATAGTCCAGTTGGTCTTAGTTTCTGAAGTGGGGGAATAGAAGTGGGGTACGACTTTTCTTCTTTGTTTCCTACCTCTCTTCCATTCCCCAACTTCAGAAACAGTCATCACTAAGACAAACTGGTGTACTATACTATACTTAGGAAAATTATATACCAAAATAGCCAGAATTGTCAAATACTTCAAATACAGAACTTCGTTTTATGTAAAAGGCACTGCAGCTAACATCCTATTCAACAGCAAAGGCACAAGGGATGCGTTAAGTAACAGTGGGGTTTATAAAATCACATGAAATGACTGCAGCAAACTGTATATAGGTCAAACAGGCAGTGCAATTGAAATTAGACTGACTGAACATGAACGTTGCAGGAGATTACAGAAAGCAGACTCCACCTTTGCTGACCACGTTCTGAAAAAAGGAAACAGCTACCAGGTCCACACAGCAGTGCTTCACATAGCCAACAAATGCAGGACACTAAACCTGTTAGAATCACTGGAAATAAACATTTAGCCAAAAATCTCCAGTTAGTGTTAAATGACCAGGTACAGTTGAGCACATCCCCACTGTTAAGCTTCACATAATGTAAACAATATAGCTACCTACCGCAGACCGCCTTAATGTCACACGTAGAGTCCTCATTACTATCACGTTTACTTTTAGACTTTAAGATCAAAACAATATATATGATAAATTGCACAATAATATGAAATGTAATTTAAATATGTGAATCTTGCCAGATGATGTCAAATGAGTTAATTGTAAACTCAGTGTAGAAAACGTATTTCATGAACAACTTAAGTGACGATCTCAACATACGCTACAGTGTCAATAATGTTAACATAGTTTTTAATTCATTAATATTTTATATCTAATGTGTTTCACCCTTTTCACTCGCAAATTACAACGTAAAAATGTTAAGGAAGCCACTGATTACGTAAACATAATTCTACGTGGCAACAGATATTTTTATGCAATTCCAACAAATGTCATATACAAAGACCGAGTATTATGTGTGTTGTATCTTTCTTTACCATCTTTGAGAACCTAAGCAATAGAGTCTTTGTGGACGCCTGTCAACAGTTTACCTGATGATGGCCTAATAAGCCGAAAACTAGTTAGTAAATAAACAAAAAATTAGTAGAACAGAAACAGTGTTTGTTTTCAACCTTAAATATGGAAGCGTTCTACCAAGAACTGACCGAAAAATCCATTTATAAGAAATAATATTTATTAAAATATATAATTACTTTGCACTATAGCCGGTAAGAACAGGGAAGACGAAAAGGTTCTGCTTATGAGTTAATGTCGGTCTTCAGGCTCTTCTGTCTCACTCAAAAAGAAGGTGCTTGTCCTTAATTTCCACACTTGAAAGAATTCTTAAGTTTCGGATCTGAATGAAAGGAAGACTGCAAATGTTACTGGCATGCAAAGCAAGATAAATTTCAACAAATTAAAGAATAAGAACCCTAACCAAGAAATAATTAATTTAGAAATTTGTGATAGAGACTTTCTATGCCATAGTATTTGATTTCGCAGAGAAATATATTATTTCTTTTAATAAGTATCAAGTATTTTCTCGGATGACACTGTCTGAAATACCAAGCTGGATACTGATTGAGAGCACTGTTATACTTCTGACTAAGTGTGAACATTTCGGGCAACAATTTTTTCCAGTAAAACATGTAGGCTACGTGGTGAGCTTTTTAGAAACAAAGCGGGTCTCGAAAGAATGGAAGAAAGGTGGATTTACTTTCTTAAGAAAGCCATAAGTCCTGAACGCAAATGTGAAGTGTTAAAATCATAACAGTATTTGCTTTCTATTCTCACACGCAACGGCACAGTACAAATAGTATTTTTGGTGTTGTCCGCTCAGCAGACTGATTAAAGAAACCGACTGCTACCAGAGACTGTGGATACATTCTTATCAGTGCCAGTCAGTTCCATTAAAGCTGACTTGAATGTTCAAAATGTTCAAATGTTTGTAAATCTATCGGACCAAACTGCGTGGTCATCAGTCCGTAGCTTACAAACTACTTAAACCTAGGTAAACTAACCTAAGGACAAACACACACACCCATGCCCCAGGGGGGACTCGAACCTCCACGGCGAGCAATCGCGCGCTCCGCAGCTAGACGCTTTAGACCGCTCGGCTACTCCACCGCGGCTGACTTGAATGGACTTCTTATAAATCAGTTGTTAAAAAACGTGAAAACATCTGAATAATGTGGTGTACCAACTACTTTCTCCGTAACGAGTTCTACGTAATTATGTTCTAAATAAAAAGTATCATCATCATTAGAGACTGATTATGTCTTTCAGTGTTTAGTCTGGAGCATAGTCCCCCTAATGAAATTCCTCCACGATCTCCTGTTCATTGCTAACATTGTTGCCCAGTCTGATGTTAAGCCTTTACTTCAAATCATTCTTCAATGAGTCTACGTGCTTTCTTCTTGGTCTACCCCGACTCCTCTTACCCTCCGCTGCCGAGTCCATGAGTCTCTTAGGTAACCTTACTTCCCCCATGCGTGTAACATTACCAAAAGGTGTATGAAATAAAAAATTTCCATCATTTCTACCCCTTATCTCAGAGTGACCCAAGAACGCCTATACAGATAAAACGAACCTAGCCACACACCGTCGCTTTCAGACTCCTAATTTTAACGCTAAATTAATTTTTTTTAAACAATTTTATTAAATAAACTGATCAGCGAAACAAAAATTATAAATAAATAATAATATGATTTGACGAACACGTAGGATTAATTATGCTGGAGCAGGCAGAGGATTAAGTTTTGAATCAAATAAATGTTTACACAAATGGGAACAGGGGCTCCCGCGGTTAGCTGATTGCAATGGAACAAACAAATAAACAGTAACTAATTATGTAGTATGCAGCGCAAGGTCAGCGATTAATATAGGAATGCATGGGAGCAATATTCATTTAATTCCACTGAAATTAAAGAATATCATCGGCATCCATTCCAAGTTCAATACGTGTAGTCTCACCCCTTCCCTTTTCTCTACCAATCACAGCGTGCAATAAACTACATTATTCTGAACAAAAGTTGTGAAAAATGTACAATACGTTTATTACTAGAGGCACGATATTATGTAATTACATATTCTGCTCCCTTGTAAATATCTACACTAAAATCTAAACTGCCAACGAATTGCTTTGATAGGGCTATTATATCAAAGTTTAAAATTAAATATTTTGAAGTGTAATACACACTTCACAGCTACATAGTTTAACATTCTTATGCAATTATTATGCATTTTATATCTCCCACACAGTTTCGTGGCATAGCAACAAACAAAATAATCAGTTCTATTTTTAAAACTTATATTATTTTATACTTTCATTCTGGAAGTTCTACTATTCCGTTTTCAGTAGTGTCATCAATCCTTTTACACCTAAATTTGAATTGCACAAGTGTTTGCAAACAAAAATGACTCTTCTAAGCGATTTCCTTTATTTCTGTCATAAATCTCAAAATGTGTAACAGTCGGCTGCATTTTAGTTAACAATAGCACCGATAGTGACTTGAATGTCATCAACTTAACAATATAAATTTCTACAAGCAGTACTTAAACCTATGACCGTAAAATAGCAAAGTAATAAAATAACCTGCAAAATGGTCTCCTCCCAAACTTGTGATAAACTTGTAGTTTATCTCAAATAGAATTAATCAACTTTTACAAACCAATCTACATATTAAGAATCAACAACATATTTCTTCAAAGAAACAGGTTCCTTTTTCAGAGTTGCGGAAGCAGACCGCATCTTCCAGTATCGAATTTTAAAAGGAACTGTATTGGTTAGAGGAAACATACACTGGTTAACTGAATTTAAAAAAATTTCTTTCCGAGAAATTGCAACCGCAACTTTCCTGGCAAGTCCATACTTAGGAAGAATTACCTGATTTCCTTCCTGTTTTGAGGTATTAGAAAATGTCAGGACTGACATTGGCAAATCACCTATAAAGGCTCATCGATGGTGTAGGCCGTTTCATCACGAATCGAATCGAATCGAATCGATTCCATATTTCTTGATTTCCGGAAGGCTTTTGACACTGATATTAATGGCGTTCCTGCCGATAACGCTACAAAAGCAGAGTTACTAAACATAGCTTTTAGAAACACATTCACCAAATAAGACGAAACCAATATTCCAGTTTCCGAATAACAAACATAGGCCAGAATGAGTAACGTTGAAGTAGATATCATCGGAGTAGTGTAGCAACGAAAATCACTTAACAAGAAAAAGTCTTCTGGTCCGGACTGTATACCCATTAGATTTTTATCTGATTATGCTGAAGCGATATCTCCTTGCTTAACAGCCATATACAACCGCTCTCTCAAAGAAGGATCTGTACAAAAAGATTGGAAAGTTCCACAGGTCACACCTATATTCAAGAAACGAAGTAGGAGTAACCCACGATACAACAGGCCTAGGACGTCAATTTGCAGCAGGGTTTTGCAACATATCCTGTATTAAAATATTATTAATTATCTCGAACAGAATGATCTATTGACCCAAGGTCAACACGGATTTAGAAAATATCGTTCATGCGAAACACAACTAGCTCTTTATTCACATGAAGTGATGGGTGCTATCGACAAGGGTTCACAAATCGATTCCGTATTTCTTGATTTCCAGAAGGCTTTTGATACCGTACCTCACAAACGGCTTTTAATCAAATTGCGTGGTTATGGTATATCGCCCCAAATTTGCGATTGGATAGGAGATTTCCTGACAGAGAGGACACAGTTCGTAGTAATCGATGGTAAGGCATCAACTAAAACAGAGGTGATAACGGGCGTTCCACAAGGTAGTGTTATTGGTCCTCTGCTGTTCCTTATTTACATAAACGATTTAGGGGAAAATCTAAGTAGCTCTCTTAGGTTGTTTGCAGATAATGCCGTCATTTACCGCCTAGTAAAATCATCTGAAGATCTAAACCAATTGCAGAACGATCTGAATAAGATATCACTATGGTGTAAAAATTGGCAATTGACTCTAAACAATGAGAAGTGTGAAGTTGTCCACATGAGTACGAAAAGAAATCCGTTAAACATTGTTTTCAAGATAAATCAATCAAAAGTGAAGGCCGTAAACTTCAAAAAATACCTAGGAATTACTTTTACTTCAGACTTAAATTGGAAAGAACACGTAGATAATGTCGTGGGAAAGGCGAACCAGAGACTGCGTTTTATTGGCAGAACCCTTAAAACATGCAACAGAACTACAAAAGAAACTGCATAAACTACGATTGTCCGTCCATTTTCGGAGTATTGCTGCCTAGTGTAAGATCCTTATCAGGTAGGTTTGACGGAGGACATCGAAAGAGTCCAGAGAAGGGCAGCTCGTTTCGTACTGTCACGATACAGGGGAGACAGCGTTACGGAAATGATACAGAATCTGGGATGGGAATCATTATAACAACGGCGCTTATCGCTGCGGCGTGGTCTACTTACGAAAGTCCAATCGCCAACATTCTCCTCCGAATGCGAAAATATATTGTTGACTCCCACTTCCATAGGTAGAAATGACCATCAGAATAAAATACGAGTAATCAGAGCTCGAACGGAGAGATTCAAGTGTTCTTTCTTCCCGCGCGCTATTCGAGAAAGAAATGGGAGATAAATAGCACAATGGTGGTTCGATGAACCCTCTTGCAGACACTTAAATGTGATTTGCAGAGTAACCCATGTAGAAGTACCTCATAAGCATCTTCTAACCAAATTGGTTGTCTATGGAATGTCGATACAGTTGTGCGACTGGATTCGTGATTTCCTGTCAGAAATGACACAGTACGTTGTGTGGTGTCGCACAAGTCCAAAGTGCGCGCCACCTGCTTTCGCCGCGCGCCGCCATGCACGCACGTCGCGGCGTTCTTACGACGACATCAACGAGCACCCTCTGCTACAACTCCGCTCGTGGCCAGCAGTGAACGTCATCGTTCACTTGGGACTGAGATAGCAACCAGTTACGACCTTCGGAATCAGATAGGCACCAGTGAAGACTTGGCTATCGTACAGGCACTAGGCAGGCCTCTAACAACTATGTATCAACATTCTGCAGTACTATGTAAAAGTTAAGTATTGTATAAATTCTGTGCAATATATATCTCGTTCTAATTTACTCTAGTGTTTCTAGTTTCTGGCTGCTCCTCTCCGTACCTGCACCAGCGTGCTATCTTTATTCCTGTGTCGGTCTCATTCCACTCGGCCACCGACACCTACGACGGAAACGAGACACAAAAGCGGCGATGAGGCTGGGACACAAAAGTGGCGACGAGGATGGGATACAAAACGTTGTAATTGACGGAAAATCATGGAGTAAAACAAAAGTAATATCTGGCGTTCCCCAGGGAAGTGTTATAGGGCCCCTAATGTTCCTTACATTTATATACGATGTAGGAAACAATGTGGCCAGCTCTCTTAGACAGTTCGCGGGCGATTCTCTCATTTATCGGTTAATAAAGTCACCCGAAGATCGAAAGCAACTGCAAAACGATTTAGCTATCTCAATGGTACTAAGACAGGAAACTGACCCTGCATAATTTAAATGTGAAATCATTCAAATGAGCACTAAAGAATTCCATTAAAAATCATTTACATCATAAATCAGTCTAATCTGCAGTCTGTAAATTCACCTAAACTCCAATGAATGACAATTACGAACAACTGAAATTGCGAAGAACACGTAGAAAATATTGTAGGGAAGATGAATCAACGGCTACCTTTCATCGGCAGAGCACTTAGAAGATGCAACAGTTCTACTAAAGAAACTGCCTGCACTACACTACACTACTCGTCCTATTTTGGAGTTTTGCTGCCCGTTGTGGGATTCCCGCCAAGTGCGACGGACGGACTATTTAGAGAAAATTCAGAGAAGAAATTATCGCGATATAGTGGTGAGAGTGTCACGGAAATGATGCTCGAGTTGGGTTTGAAGCATTAAAAGAAAGGCGTTATTCGTTTGGGTGACATTTATTTGAGTAATTTCTTTCACCAACTTTCTCTTTCAAATGCGAACATATTTTATTAGCTCCTACCTACGTAAGGAAGCATAACGATCTTCTATATCTATAAATGTGAATGTCAGTTCGGTGTACGTCGTTTATCACATCTGAAACACAGGACATTTAAGAGCTAAAAATTTTTACAATTACTAATGTCTAGCCGGGGAAGACTTTAGGCCCGGTTTTATGGCGATAGGAATATATATATTAATGTGAATGTCTGTTCGGTGTACACTTATCATGTCCGAACGACGAGACGCAGAGACTTAAATATTTGTACAGATACTAATTTATACCTGAGAAAGGTTTTAGGAACAATAATTACTCTTTGAAAATTATATTTACTCTTTGAAAAAGGTTTTATTGGTTGCATTGTTGCTTGCGGGTTGATAAAGATAAAAGGGTGTAGTATATTGGGAGGGAAAGTTATCGGTGAATATAAAATTCCACGTGTGTGTGTGTGTGTGTGTGTGTTAATATTCGCTATGCAGCGAAAACTACAGAACTCAAACGAATGGTCTATATGTAATTGTTGTCCGAAGTCTCCCGTCTGCTGCAGCCTACTTACATTTCGCGTAAAGATCACAAAGACAAGATAAGAGAAATTAGGGCTCGTACGGAGTCATTTTTTTCCTCGTTCAATTCGGGAGTGGAATAGAAAAGCAAATGCCTAGTAGTGGTACTACCATGCGCAAAAATATCCGAACGACCTGAATTGCGTTTCGCCTGATGTGCATGCAACCCAACTGACGTACGTGTCTTGCGGGTGCTCTGCTCGCTCCGCGGTATAGTCGTTCGACTATTAAAAATTGATCCACTACAGACAACCGCTCTTTATGGCAATCATTCCAGTTGTAAATTAACACCACGATTTTGCAAATAAAAGGAAACACGTTATTAAGTCCTTAACGTTTATTAAATCCAATTTATTACAATGACATATCTTAAGAATTATTACACTTATTACAGTCTGATATAACAAACTCCGTCACATAAAACATTAATTAATCCTTAAACAACATTTAATATTGTTACAAACAACAGATCTTACTATAGTATCGGAAATCCTAAAGTCCTGTAGAAATTCGAAGTACTTTTGTTCTCTAAATAGTTTTCTCACAATTGCGGAACGTCGTTCCACTGGCGAGCGGATTTTTATTAACCGATTGTAGAACTAACCATATAATAAAAACTCAATTAACAACAGCAAACGCACTATGGAAACTTCAATATTAACTGCGTATCACCAACATTTTATCCGCATTCATACCTGAACAAATATTTGTACACATCTTTGAACTTGATATGACAAACACCTTGTTCTGGAATCAAACCCACCACCTGTAGCAATAGCTAACCAAGCAATGCATTCATGTGTTATAGATACCTGATTATGCCTAAGATTGTCACAGCTGACGAAGTATAACGATGTATGAAATATTCGAGATTCCCTCACAAATATCAGAACTGGCAAATCAAATCATATAAAATGCCAATTCTTAAAATATTTTTATTTATTTACTTATTTTTTTACTGAACCAGGAACTTAATAATCACCGTTATGTCCCTAATCACAAGTGCCCAGACTCAGTGCTGTGTGAGACTGATATACGAGGCTGCTCCTGTCGGAATTTCGAGTCCTTCCTCGGTCAGGGGTGTGTGTGTTGTCCTTAGATTAGATTAAGTAGTTCTAAGCCTAGGGACTGATGACCACAGTAGTTTGGTCCCATAGATTTACAAACATTTGATTTTGAGTTACATACCCGGTATCTAAATGGAAGATAACTAAGTGAAGTCAGATGTTAGTAGTCTAATTATTTCACCAGCAGCGGGACGTTTGAATCTGTAATCAGGATATAATTACGTTATGCGTCACCGGGAATCGAACCCCGAACCTACCGGTGTCCTTTCTAAGCACGAATGGACGTTAAATCTCAAATGTTAACTCAACAGGAATGACGATGCGTGCGTGTCTGACTAGTAAAAACAGCACATATCGTTGTTATAATAATAATGATAATAATAATAATTTCGTGCGGCTCAGAGTCCTGGTGTATGTCATCCAACTGTGCGCCACTTCAGAGACTTGCATGTCCCTAACCTGCCCCATGCCCCAATTATCCAACCGGAAAAGGCAACCTACAGTTTAACGTGGTATCCAAACCACGTGTAGTTTATGACACACATTGTTGAGACAAGAATGCTGGGTTAAAACACAGATCGAAAAAATCGGTGACCTGACTAGGTTTCGAACCCGCGACCCTTCAGTTACCATTTAAGCGCTTTACCCCAAGACCACCGCAAAACATTAGCTTGCGTAGCTAAGGCACGAAGAGACATTCAAAATAATTTTTGTTAGTATTCCAGTTTGCTCTATCTAGGGCGTCAAATGAAATTATGAATTTTTTGTGCTGGACCTGGATTCGAATCCGTATACGTGCCTTTCGTGGAGACCTATAGGAGTCGACAGTCTTGGAGAAAGCAACGAAATGATTCAGCTATATAATTCCGAGAGGGTCTAGTGCGAAAAAGAGGAGATCCGAATTAGAATCCAGCACCATAATTTTTAACTTCTCAAGTTAAATTCAATACGAGACACATGACCTTAAAGGACCATTGGTTTATAAAATAGAATAAAGTTTTGTAATATAAGAAGAGCTTTCGAGCGACAGAGTTACTGGTTGCCGTGTATTCTGCCTGTTACTGGCAACGATAAATCGGCTCTGTCCGAGCTGATGGCGAAACTTGACGTTCTTCACTTGGTGTTAGAAGAGGTGAAGTAGACATGATCGTACCAGTTAAAAATATACACCTATAGGGTGCAATCGAACGCACACATGACAGATTCTAAACTACAACCGATCCACCAGACTACTACGTCAACGTAACGGTAACTGCACTTAGCATATCGATTAGACACAGTTAAGACAATACGGTGCTCAATGAAATGATTAACTACAAGCAAGCATCTGACACAGAAATTATACTAGTCTCATGTTAAGACGTTTTACTCATTTTTGGAAGTAGTTGTCCAACCGTCAAGAAAATGTATTTCTCGACAAATAGACTTCAACATGGTTCGGCGACAGCTTTAACTCGAAAGGAATTGGTTTCTACACGCACGGAATCGGTAAACCACCTGAGAATTGTAAGTCACTTTCAGAGTATATGAGAGAATGCCGTCCTGGAAACACCTAAACACCTTTTGACTGAGTAGTTTTGTTAAGAATTCCCTATTGAATTTCAATCTGGATACCTATAGCTCCGTCAGAGAAGAGCTAAAAATATTTGCTCTCACCACGATTGGTATAGAAAGTTGACAGCACGTTCGTTTCGCAGCCGACTACGTTACCCGAAGGCTAGCGAGGACTTCGGGTATTTGGATCCTCCTTACTGGCCGACAAGTTAGGAGACCAGATCAGGCGTAACTTTAAAAGAAGATATTGGTTGCAATTTTCGTGTGGAACGAATTTCCTGGACCCAAAAATATGAATTAATAACTTTATGTCACACCTTATGTGAAAATCACTCAGATTATTGAATGGAAATGACATGAAAAATCAAGTGAATTTATTAGCTTCATTCTGTGCTTACCAGGAAGTAACTCCCCGCTCACAGAGTTGCCAAGCGTACTCTGCTATGTTGCCAATTCTCCATTAGACTAGCGACAGGCAGAATACGTTTGCTGGGCGTCTGTGTTCCTCTCGCTGCCTTAGCGCTGACGGAGATAGCGGCTTCGAAGGCGCGGCGCGCAGCCTGCCACTGTGTTGACTGAGAAGAGATATACCCAGCATAGAAGAATAAGTCTTCATGGATTTCTTTAACTATAGCATCACGAGACGTTATTAACATTCTCTGCACAATACCTTTTGATGTTATATACCTGAATACTATTTTCCTTATGAATTTTTTCGTTGGCACCACCTCTAACACATAACTGCAGAAATGTAAAGATAGAATTACCCTGATTACAAAATGCAAACTTCACATACATATTTCATAAGTTTCGAGCACATAGTTTCCAATCAGACGCACCGTGCAAATAAATCCTTTCCAGTGATTGAAAAATAGATCATACGCGAAAAAATTAAGCATCTGAACAATTTCAATGATAATTCGATTCAAGCTTATAAGTGACCGGAGAAGCATTTGTGATAAGAATATGAGACAAGAAAAAAAAAGTCGCGAAAGTAATGTTTAGAATAAGTAATTCATTCTATAAAATCGAAAGGGACCATAAGTATGGTCTACTCGTAAAGATTACAGTGTAACTGCTGGTGATGCTGTTTAAATAAAAGTGAAAAGCATCTGATGAATGAACTCTCCAGTTTCCAGTCTCCCAGAAACAGAGAGGTGCGAAAGAAACAGGAAGAGGTTGCCCTAAGAGTACGTGAGATGGGATTACTGTATAGTATCTCGCAGTTGGTATAGTTTGTTCGTAGTTCTAGTCTGACGCCCACCGCGGACAATAATTATCGATATGTAATTGTTACAATACGCTGAAATGTTGGAAAGATGTCACTTTCGGTGACTAACTCACTGGAAAGCGATAATTTTCATTTTGTTATAGAGTGAGAAGTGATATTAACGCCTTAAAATAGGTCCTGTATTTATCAAATGGTCACACGATGCAGTTGTTTATCGGCTTTTACTTGAATGTCACGCAGAGAGCGACGTTTAGCTCTCTAACAACTGCTGACTTCTTAAAATACCACAATAATATGGCCTTGCAGAGGTGGACTGTTTTTGAAATTGCCTTGGAAAGTCTTTCCCTCCAGAGGACTGCACCAGTTCACGCGAAAACAAGAAGGAAGATTAACGTTTAACGTCCCGTCGACAGAGTGGTCATTAGAGACGGAAGTTCATCAGAGGGGACTTCTTTTCCCTAGCTTTTACAGCAGTCTACCTTCTACAAGGTCCGATTACAATGAACGTCTGTAGAAGGTCACTATAGTTAAAGGGTTAATTACTCATTTGGCATTTAATATCCGTGTAGGAGCGATTTTACAATCATAGGTCTTACGGAAGAAATGATTTATGTTTCATTTCGAAATATTTTATTAATTTCACCATCCTTACTTCTTCTAATTTTGTTGCCTTACCAACATTCGAAATTTTCATGTTAACTAGGTAAACCTGGCTACGCTTTACTGTAGCTCAGTCTGGTATGAAATGAATAGGACAGTAAGCAAAAGTATTCTTGCTAACATAGACGTACCAAGAAAATTCATCAGTCTAATGAGAACATAATATTTTGTTCCCCTTTTCCTACTTACACATTGAAATGGGTTACCAAATCTGGAATGTGACATATATAGTAGGCTATTATGCTATGTTTAAAATTGGGTTCGAATTGTTTTCAATCTGGATGATTGTAATGTTCAAATAGAATTTTCCGTCGTTGTTCTTACAAAACATTTGTTATTATTTTGAAATTATAGCATGAATATAATTAAATTTCAAGTTTAGGTCACGTGATCAAAAACGCTATGTTATTGGCTTAAGCTCTGGTGATTTCACACAACACGAAGAAGAAGAAGCCATATGCGCGTTAGAGCAGTGTTAGCGAAGGTTATTAAATTTTTCCTGACTTTTTCTGTGTACAATCAAGTTACTTGTGATGGAAAACGCATTTATAACTTTTTTGTAAGAAGGGAGAAAATTATGTGAAGTCTGATAGTGAAAAAAACCTTCCGAAAGTTGATGCGCTTAAGGTATCTTAGCTTTTACGACAACAATCCAGATTTTTACGGACCGTAAGTAAGAAAGGTGAAAGTTGCATTTAAAGTAAAATATACGTATATTTGTTTATGTCAACAGACTGACTCTAGTCCAAAGATACAAACTATTACACACCATAAACGTGTGTAAATATGGATTGCGTCTTAGATTAACTCTTCGTTTTTCTACCAAATCCATTTCACATTTACATTAACTCTGTTATAAAAGCCATTGCAAAAATTACACGGTAAGTGTGCTACTACGTAGTTACATTTCCGATTCCGATTAATTCATGTGTATACGCAATTTAATCTTGCGCGCTAGCCACTTTCCACAAATTACTATGCATTTTTCTCGTGCTGTTTGGTTACAAATAAATTTGTCAAGTTAAATCAGAACTTGTTAGGCTAAAGAAGAATGAAATTAAAAGGGTAACTATCTTGGCTTACGTGCCAAAATTAAAATATTCCAAGAAAAAATGTCGAAGTTTTTAATAGACTTAATCAGTGCCACATACGATTGGTAGTTATGCGGTTCCAGTATCGTTCACAGATTTTGCATTCCGTGTTCAAATCCAGTTGGTTTCAGTATAAGCGCTAAAAAGGCGTTTTTGAGACAAATTGTTGATGTCTTTATCATATACCGAAACACTGCCTCACCGAAGTAAATATTGAAAAGACAACCATAATGAAATTTGTACTTTTACCAACTACGTTTGTAAACGACTTAAAATACAAATATATCGTGAACACCTGTTTCACAAATGTAAACATCAGTTCACTGATGTGACACAGTAATACTATACAACTGCCGGCCGCGGTGGCCGAAGGGACTGAGGCGCTTCAGTCACGGTCTGCACGGCCACTACGGTCGGAGGTTCGAATCCCCCCTCGGGCATAGATATTTGTGCCGTCCTTAGTTGTAGCTAGTTCATAAGTAGTTTGTAAGTTTAGGGACTGATGACCCCGTAGTTAAGTCCCCAAAAAAAACTATACAACTTTGCGGCTGCAGAGCATGATTCTTAATACCGGTTGTGAACTAATAGAATAATAATTGTTGTATGGAGTGTTTACTTACATCAAAGTAATCCTCCTAAAATTAAACGCACCAAGTGACCGCTATCTGATTAGGATCTCTACGAGGAAGAATAAACTACATTTTGGAACATGCAGAATCATATTTTCTAGATTTTTATAGATTTATTTTTACAGTTCGGCACTACGCAATATTTGTAGACCTTTTCCCAAAATACGAATGCACAGACAATATACCACTGTTAGTGAATGTTACAACAGTTGTTTGTTTGTTAAGCTTATGGGACTTAAATACGGGGTCACCAGTTCCTATACTTACAAGCTACTTATCTACTACCTTATACTAAGGACGGCACAAATATCTATGCCTGAGGGGGGATTCGAACCCCTGACCGTTGTGGCCGTGCAGACCGTGACTGGAGCGCCTCAGTCCCCTCGGCCACCGCGGCCGGCATGTTACAACAGTAGGAGCACACCTTGTGGGTTGAGTTTACAGGCATCACATGACTCAAAAGAAGCGTTTTAGCTGGATTTCAAATTATATTTGAATTCCATTTCCGTTTGTTTTTAAAGAATACTGCAATTGACAAGGAAAACAAGTCATGTTATGAAATATTTGTAAATATTTGGGACTGAACTGCCGCGGTTATCAGTCTAGGCTTAGAAACTGCTTAAACTAACGTAATGTAAGGACAACACCACACAGACACACACACACACACACACACATGCCCGAGGGGCGACGCTATTTCCGACGAGGAGCGACCGCGCGCTCCGCTGCAAGACGCCTTAGAGCGCTCGGCCATTCCACCGCAGCTCATATTATGAGCGTAAGATGACATGATCACCATTTATGATTATTACCAGAGAACAGTCAAATACCCTGTTGCCCTTGAGAAAAGCATTTGCTTTCTGAATTCTGTCTACCATTCCCCATTCTCTCTCTCTCTCTCTCTCTCTCTCTCTCTCTCTCTCTCTCTCTCTCTCTCTTACTATCGGCCTCTGTCTCTTCGTCCCCTTCTACCTCCTCCAGCTCCTCCTCTTCCCTCTGTCTATCCCGCAATCCTGTCCGTCCTATACTTCCTTTCATCCTGTCTTCCCTCTCTTCTTCCTTACTCTCTCTCACCGTCTCCTCTTCCTTTCTGCCTCTCTTTACCTCGTCATAGATTCTGGGAATTAAGGAAATAAAATCTTAAGGACTTCATAGGATTATGTGATAAGAAGGTGACGAGGAAGCTTCTCTTACAAATAAAGAAAGCGAAATAACGAATGCAAGAAGCAATGTTATTTACAGACTTTATTACTAAGATGTTCTGATTTCCACTGCTGACCAGATCGTAAAACTAGATGTTGTGACATTGTAGTTTAGCTTTGTACGAGTGTTACTGCAAATAAACCATTTAACTGAAACGTCTATATAATGTGATTTCACGAAACCTTACTAATTTTATGTGTCATTTCTACCATAAAGCCGGATCGGTAGACAGGCCAGAAGTTGGTATTATTTTAAAACTTCGATTCAGTAATCATTATTGGAGATTTAAGTGCTCAATAGAAAGGCAACATCACTCTTAACGGCAACGTGTAGAAATGACTTTTAATTTCGTATCATGTAAGTTTCTGTAGCCTCCAGGTATAATTAGTATTAAATTCGGTATTTCACTTTTCGTTTTCGACTATTTGAATTTTGACTGCTCAGTGATACAATGGCGAAAGTGTATAGTTTCCATGTCTGTTTGTCCTGTTTTTCAAGTGATTTCCTGAAATTATTCTAGGCAAATGGCAACATGGTTCCTTTTCAAAAGCATAGCAAATTTCCTTCCAAATTCTTAACGAAACAATCCCAGCTTGGACTCCATTTCAAATAACCACGACGTCGACAGGATATTAAATCCTAATCCTCCTTTTTTGGTTTCGTAAATTTTACGTGATACTCAACAAAGTCGATGAACAGGTGTATTGGACGCCAAGTTAATATGAACAGGGTCTACTCTAAAAGCGTTACTTAGAGGTTTTAAGGGGCTTTAAAATGAAATTACAGTAGGCTTTGACCACTGAGTTATATTCGACTGCAAGTTAGTAAATATGGGGATGTAGTGGACCCAAACGCTCGAGTTTGCGTCTACCAGCTGGCCTTTCAACACATTTAAAAATGACACCTCTCTTATGATTTCATCCTTACTGGTACCATGCCTACATCTAAATAAACAGAACATTAATAAATAAAATGCCTTCTTCACTTAATAAAAGAAAATAAATAGTTCTTTCTTTGATGCCTTCATTGGCATCGACGTCATAAGCCTTCTTAATTTTCATGCTGGTTTTGGTTTTTCTTAAAGTTCGTGTAATAATTTAAGATGAAATACTTTATTACAGAAGGGTTGAAATTAACACAAAATAATTTTTCTTTTCTTCGAAGTAATGTAAATCTTCAAGAAAAGTAATCGAGAAAATAAGACACTTCCATTTAATATAAACAAAGCTTTGTCTTCGATGACAACATAATTTAGTATCGTGTCCAGTTTCCATTCTCCTCCACAACTGGACTTAGCCGCCGGGGAACAGAGGTAACTAGTTTTCTTACAAACCCACTATTCTGCGACAGCTCTTCCCATGCATCCTGAACTGCTTCAGATTTCAGATAGCGCTGCCTTCGTTGCTGGCGTAGGTCTTCGGCTGCTAATAATCTTCTCCATCTCTGCCCACACGTGCTGTATGGGATTGAGGTCAGCATCTTTGGGAGGCCAGTCCTACACATCAACGTCTCCGTTCACTCGAAACCACTGTTTCACACAATTTGCGGTGTAGTCCGGGGAACGGTCATGTTGGAATATTATTCCGCCTTCCGGAGACGTCTCACGAACAGAAGGAAGCATTATGTTATCTAGTATTTCACAGTAGTAACTACTGGTAGGCGGACGGTCCAGTTCCCACAGAATGCCACAACCATTTGCCGACATCCATCCCCAAACTGTGACAGCAGATCGGCCACACCTTTGCCTCCGATGGACATATTTTCTGTCGAATCTCGGTCCAGTTGGACGAAACACATGGACAGAACCCTTTGGTGCTGTGGAAAATACCTTCTCTGCTCCCAGAATGAAATTGGTTTGCTTACGTATGCCAGATGCCAGTACGAAGTTTAATCTGGCAGTCTTATGTTGTTCTGTCAACATTTCCTTTATCGCCGATTTTTGTCCATACCTTCCTCGTTGAGACTACGGTGGATGGTCTATCTACTTACAGGTAGTTGTAGAACGTTCCTAATTTCGGTGCTGGTGCGGAATGGGTCTTCATCACTGCAGCGGAGTATATCATTGTCTTGCTCCTTTGTCATAGTGCGTGGACGTTCGGGGCGACGATGACTGTTAACATGGCCTTCATCTGCCATCCTCTTCACCCACAGGTGTATCGTGGATTTGCTGTATCCTAGAGCACGGGAAATGGCGCTGATACTGTATCCCTCTTCATAAAGTGCAAGAATACGACATTTATCAAAGGTCTTGAGTTGTGTCATTTCGCAAGTAAGCACCTATCGACAAGGCAAGAGGAAGGAAGTGCCATACGATGTGGAAATACTTTCTTTGCCTCAGAAGTCAAATTCATTCACAAGTACTTGCTCTGAAAAAGCTTTCATAAACAAATTCCTAGTATTATTACGAATATCGTGGAAATGAATTTTGTCTCTAAATTTCATACGTAGTAATACTGACAGTGTTTCTGAGATTAAAAGTAAAATTTAGATTGTCCCGGCTATCGTATCTTCTTAAGAAAGTGTGTTACCTCACGTATGACATTATACCAGTCAGTAAGGCGAGTGTATTCGAATGGAATCTTTGCGTAGTCAGTAAGACGGTAAGTTGGTAATCTGTCATAAATCGACTCAAATCCCGTCATGCCTCCTAATTTTAATTCGTTGTAAACAAAGTATTCTTTTTTGAAGAGTCAACGTAAATGTAGCGTTCCAAGTATTCATAACACATTATACATTTTTGCATACGCCTTCCGCTACTCGGTCGAGGAAGGCAAGGAAAAAAATACATCTCAGTTTGAGCATTAGCTCTGCCTTCGGTTGATAATCGTTTTGCATTTTTATCTGTACCGCACTTTATGTTCTTTATTTCAGCTGATGATTTCCATAGCTACAGAAACACAACTTATGATACTTCTTACGGCAAAATACTTATGCTATCAGACGAAAAGATTAATCTGGCCCAGACCTCATCCTACCTTGACAACGAGCTTTCCTTATTAAGGAAATTTGAGAAAAGTGATATGCCTGGCCCGGTAGTCTCGGGGTAAAGCGTTTGATTAGAAACCGAAGGGACCCGAGTTCGATACCCGCTCGGGCCTCGGATTTCTTTTAAGTCTGCGTTTTATCCCGTCCTTCACCTCTTAACTATGTGAGGAGTCGCCAGAAACGACACGTGGTTCGGATTTCACGATAAGCTGTAGGTCCCATTTCCCCGGTTGGATAACTGGGGTAGGCTAGGGACACGCAAGTCGCCGAAGTGGCTTGCAATCGAAAGACTTGCACCAGGCCAATGAGCCACACGAAATTTTAGCACGTTTTAAGAGGAAATGAAATTCCTTTGCGAAATTTCTTAACAGCGTGAACTAGTCGTTTGTGAATCAATTACCGGGTTTATTTCTCTGGTTAGAAAGTAAATCTACCTGGAGGTAAGGACGAGAGAAAGGTCTAGTACTGGAAGGTCAGGCAATTTTATTTCAGTGAGTACAAAAATCAAGTAAAACAAACAATGAAGTTGCAGTTTAGGTCAAGCATATACAGAAATGTAAGCCGCAGTACAAGTAAATTCTCGAATCCTTATGCATTGCATACACGCGCAATGAGTGTTGTAGTGTTGTTATGGAGCCAAATAATCCAATGCCTTACTTCCCGGTAAGAAAGAGCAGAGGTTAACAGTCTTCACTACATCATACTGCTTCAGCTGACGGGACTAAGGAGAGGGTCTGCCATGTGTATATTTTTAACTGGCTACTTCGCCGCTGGTAACACCAAGTGAAGAACGTCAAGTTGCACCGTAGTTAACAATCCGTATTAAACCGAATTATTTCGCTATCAACTTTGACAGAGCCGATTTATCGTTGCCAGTAACAGGTAGAATACATGGCAATCAGTAACTCTGTCGCTCGAAAGCTTTTCTTATATTACAAAACTTTATTTTATTTTATAAACCACTTGTCCTTTAAGATCACGTGTTTCGTATTGAATTTAACTTGAGACGTTAAAAATTTTGGTGCTGGACTAGGATACTAATTCGGATCTCCTCTTTTTCTCACTCGACCCTCTCTGAATCATATAGTTGAATCATTTCGTTGCTTTCTCCAAGACTGCCGACTCCTCTACGTCTCCACGAAAGGCACGTATATGGATTCGAATCCAGGTCCAGCACAAAATATTCATAATTTCATATGACGCCCTAGATAGAGCAAACTGGAATACGCATAAAGTAATTATATCCTGATTACAGATTCAAACGTCCCGCTGCTGGTGAAATAATTAGACTACTAACATCTGACTTCACTTAGTTATCTTCCATTTAGATACCGGGTATGTAACTCAAAATCAAATGTTTGTAAATCTATGGGACCAAACTACTGTGGTCATCAGTCCCTAGGCTTAGAACTACTTAAACTAATCTAAGGACAACACACACACCCCTGACCGAGGAAGGACTCGAACCTCCGACAGGAGCAGCCTCGTATGTAAGTCGCACACAGAACTGAGTCTGGGCACTTGTGATTAGGGACATAACGGTGATTATTAAGTTCCTGGTTCAGTAAAAAAATAAGTAAATAAATAAAAATATTTTAAGAATTGGCATTTTATATTATTTGATTTGCGCGTTTTGATATTTGTGAGGAAATCTCCAATATTTCACACATCTTTATGCTTCGTCAGCTGTGACAATCTTAGGCATAATCAAGTATCTATAACACATGAATGCATTGCTTGGTTAGCTGTTGCTACAGGTGGTTGGTTTGATTCCAGAACAAGGTGTTTGTCATATCAAGTTCAAAGATGTGTACAAATATTTGTTCAGGTATGAATGCGGATAAAATGTTTGTGATACGCAGTTAATATTGAAGATTCCATGTTGCGTTTGCTGTTGTTAATTGAGTTTTTATTATATGGTTAGTTCTACAATCGGTTAATAAAAATCCGCTCGCCAGTGGAACGACGTTCCGCAATTGTGAGAAAACTATTTAGAGAAAAAAAGTACTTCGAATTTCTCAGGACTTTAGGATTTCCGATACTATAGTAAAATCTGTTGTTTGTAACAATATTAAATGTTGTTTAAGGATTAATTAATGTTTTATGTGACGGAGTTTGTTATATGAGACTGTAATAAGTGAGATAATACTTAAGATATGTCATTGTAATAAATTGGATTTAATAAACGTTAAGAACTTAATAACGTGTTTCCTTGTATTTGCAAAATCGTGATGTTAATTTACAACTGGAGTGATTGTCATAAAGAGCAGTTGTCTGCAGTGGATCCATTATGAATAGTCGAACGACTATACCGCGGAACGAGCAGAGCACCCACAAGACACGTACGTTAGTTGTGTTGCATGCACATCAGGCGAAACGCAATTCAGGTCTTTCGGATATTTTTGCGCATGGTAGTACAGTGTACCCTCCGCCACGCACCTTACGGTGAATTGCGGAGTATGTATGTAGATGTAGAACATGAGAAAAGATGAAACTATAGAGCTACGTCATGCTCAACAGGAACGTGACCGTACAGCAAGACTTGCATTTCGCGGATGTTTGAATTACGATATGCAGAAAGAAGCTTTCAATTACGAACCTTCAGTGGACTACAACTCACATTCGAAAATTTCTATCGGTCACATGAATGACATTTGCTCATATTGTAGTGCAAGAAAATTTAGGAAAGAAGTGGCAGGTCTCTGTTGCTGAAACGGATAAGTGTCTCTGCAATCACTTCGAGAATCTCCTGAGTCGCTGTTGAGTCTAGACTATTCATACAAAATATTCGCAAATACAACTTTTTTTTTTCATTTTCTTTTTTTTTTGCAGCTACGAAAATAGTAACAGATGAAAGATACCTGTCTACTTTCAAAATTCAAGGACAAGTTTATCATCAAGCAGGATCTGTGTTACCTGAGACACAATTTGGTGCGCATGTTCAAGAGCGCTCTAGAAAGAATGCCTGACATTGAATATAAAATTGTAATAAGAGCAGACAAAACACCTGCAGGAGATCACGAACGATGCTACAAAGCACCAAGTTCGAACGAAGTTGTAATTATCATTGTTGACTATAAATGTGACAGAAGGGATATTGTGATTCTTGAGTTTCTCCCGGCGTATTTGATAATCAAAATATCCACGGGTGTACAGCCGGCCTACAGTGTCCAACGGGCACAATATTTCGGAGATCATCATCAGGTGAACTGAAAGACTGAGCTCCTGAAAACACGTTCTTCACAAACACAGTACCGTATTACAGCGTAAATCCGAGACCCACCGATCTTATAACACTCTACAATACCCGTTGCTATTTTGGGAAGGTGAAGACGGTTATAATTTCAACGTTCATCAAATACACTCAGTCACCTATGCACCTACTCATAAAAAAAGTTTCGTCGATGAATTTCTTTGCTTATGGTATTATGATTAGAGAGGGACAGAATCACCTACTACGTTGCGGACAGTTTGTAGTGGATATGTATGAAAAAATTGAAAGCGAGCGTATTTTGATCTTGAGAATGAACCAGAAAAAACTTCGTGCAGAAAAGTACGTCCACCCCGTAGACGCGATATCAAGAGATGGCAAAGCAGAAGATATTGGGCAGATGGTAATTCTACCTTCTTCATTTACTGGCAGTCCAACACATATGCATGAATATACGCAAGATGCCATGACATACGTGAGAAAATACGGACGCCCGGACTTATTCTTCACATTCACATGCAATTCAAGATGGATTGAAATTGAATCACTTTTGTTTGCCGGCCAGACTGCGGGAGACAGACATAATCTGACTGCGAGAGTATTGAAGCAGAAACTGACAAAATTTATGGATGCAATAGTCAAATTGAAAATATACGGCGAAGTTCGATGCTTCACGTATACTGTTAAGCGGCAAAAAAGAGAACTACCGCATGCTCATATACTCATATGGCTGAAACAATAAATTCATTCTGACCACATTGAAAAGATTATTTCAGCAGAGATACCGGACAAAGAATCAGATCCTAGTTTATTTCAAATCGTCAACACGAGCATGATCCACGGTCCTTGCGGAATCTTCAATTCTACTTCGCTATGCATGAAAGATGGGCAATGCACTAAAAGATATCCACGTGCGTTTCTCCTTGAAACTCAGACTGGGAAAGATGGCTACCCTGCGTACAAAAGAAGGAAACCAGAAGACGGAGGACATGTAGCAGTCGCCAATGTAAAATGGAAAGAGTGCAGGTTGACAACAGGTGGGTTGTGCCTTACACTCCTCTGCTTTCGAAAACGTTTCAAGCACATATTAATGTTGTGTTTTTTTTTTTTTTTTTTTTTTTTTTTTTTTTTTTTTTTTTTTTTTTTTTTTTTGTGGTTTTAGAGCGCACAACTTCTACGGTCATTAGCGCCCAGACAAGAACAGAGATTCGCTAGATCTCAAAAAAATTTGGTAACTGCCACTTAGAACATCAAGAAGAGGCTAAAAACGAAAGATAAATGACAATTAAAAGGGTTAAATAACCTTTGATAAGTTAGCCAAGTTGATAAAACGCAAAACTCGAGCAGCTGCTCGTGTGTCATCAGCTAAATATTCCTCCAGAGTAGACTGAAAGTGAAGTGCTACACGGAGATGATTAAAATTAACGCAAGACAATAAAACGTGTCGCACCGTCAGCAATTCACCGCAGGAGCACAGCGGTGCAGGATCGGCGGTTAGCAAATGACGGTGGCTGAAACGGCAGTGACCGATCCGCAACCGGGCCAGGACGACCTCCTCTCGCCGAGAGGGGCGTGATGAGGTCCTCCAAGCGGTCGGGATCGGTTTTATAGATCGCAATTTATTGTTGTATAGTGAAAGCCACACATTGTGCCATGACGACACGATACTCCGGCGAAGAGCCCGTTGAACATCGTCCGATGGGACGCAAAAGGTAGCCATGCGAGGCAAAAGAGCTGCTGCCTTGGCTGCTATATCGGCGGTCTCATTCCCGGGCACACCCACGTGGCCAGGGACCCACAGGAAAGAAATGCGACAGCTGTCATCTGATAGCAACTGGAGGGAGCGTTGGATCCGATACACGAGAGGATGGTTCGAGAAAGGGTCCTTAAGACTCTGCAGGGCACTAAGGGAGTCCGAACATATGGCATAGAAAGGTTGGCGGTGGCGGCAGGTATACAAAACGGCCTGGTGGAGAGCAAAAAGCTCAGCTGTGAAATTCGAGCACCGGTCAGGGAGCTTGCATTGGAAACGGTTGTCCCCGACGACGAAGGCAGATTCGACACCGGCAGTGCTCTTGGAACCTTCAGTGTAAATAAATATGGCATTATCGAACCGCGAACGGAGTTCGACAAGCCTTGAGCGGTATACCAAATCCGGAGTGCTCTCCTTGGGGAGCGAACTAAGTTCAAGGTGAGTGTGAACCTTGGCCTGATGCCACGGTGGCAATGGGCTGTCGCTCAACCGAAAGGTGGAAGGAAGGGTAAAATCAAGCCGCTGTAGCAGGTGGCGAAACCGAACTCCAGGTGGAAGCAAGGCAATCGCAGACACCTGATATTGGCGATCGAGTGAGTGGTCAAAAAATAAACGGTAAGATGGATGGGTGGGCATCGACCGCAGGCGGCATGCGTACCGACACAAGAGTATGTCACGCCGAGTGGTCAAGGGTAATACAGCAGCCTCGGCATACAGACTTTCAACAGGGCTGGTATAAAATGCACCGGTCGCCAGACGTAATCCCCGATGGTGAATAGTGTTGAGACGGCGGAGAATCGACGGCCGTGCAGAAGAGTATACAAGGCTTCCATAGTCGAGCTTCGACTGAACAATGGCCTGGTAAAGGTGAAGAAGGACGGTACGATCCGCTCCCCATGACGTGCCACTGAGGACACGAAGAACATTAAGGAATCGGGCACAACGGGCAGCCAGGTAGGACGCGTGTGTGGACTAGCAAGTTTCCGATCCAACATTAACCCCAATAATTTCGTAGTCTCCACAAAAGGGAGAGCAACAGGGCCGAGACGTAGAGAAAGTGGAAAAAATTCCTTGTATCTCCAGAAGTTTATACACACCGTTTTCGCAGTGGAGAATCGGAAGCCGTTTGCGATGCTCCAGGAATATAGACGGTCAAGACAGCGTTGAAGAGAACGCTCCAAGAGACACGTCCGCTGGGCGCTGCAATAAATTGCGAAATCGTCTACAAAAAGGGATCCGGAAACGTCGGCTGAAAGGCAATCTACGATCGGA
The DNA here is from genome assembly GCA_026315105.1 of Locusta migratoria. Classification (NCBI taxonomy): domain Eukaryota; kingdom Metazoa; phylum Arthropoda; class Insecta; order Orthoptera; family Acrididae; genus Locusta; species Locusta migratoria. The sequence continues at coordinate 40,038,928 of CM048745.1, forward strand.
TTGATTGCAATGGCAAAGAGAGCCACACTCAAGACGGAGCCCTGCGGTACCCCATTTTCCTGGCAAAAGGTATCTGACAAAACAGAACCTACCCGTACCCGGAACTTGCGATCCGCCAAAAACGCTTGAATGAAAAGAGGGAGGCGGCCCCGAAGGCCCCATGTGTGCAATGTGCGGAGAATGCCCGCTCTCCAACAGGTATCGTATGCCTTCTCCATGTCGAAGAACACTGCTACTGTTTGACGCTTCTTTAGAAAGTTGTTCATAATGAAGGTCGACAACGTAACGAGGTGATCAGCAGCAGAGCGGTGTCGACGAAAACCGCATTGGACATTTGTTAGGAGGTGGCGAGAATCGAGGAGCCAGACCAACCGAGCGTTAACCATGCGTTCCATCACCTTACCGACGCAGCTCGTCAGAGAAATGGGGCGATAACTGGAAGGGAGATGTTTGTCCTTCCATGGTTTGGGGATGGGGACAACAATGGCTTCACGCCAACTTGTGGGGAACATGACCTTCACTCCATATGCGATTGTAGGTACTAAGAAGAAAACACTTGCCCGCAGGAGAGAGGTTCTTCAGCATCTCAATATGGATTGAATCGGGCCTGGGAGCAGAAGATCGGGACAGGGCGAGAGCACGGTCTAGCTCCTGCATGGTGAAGGCGAGGTTATAATTTTCACGATTAAAAGAGTGGAAAGAAGGCGGCCGTGCCTCCTCTACCTGTTTGCGAGGGAGAAAGGCAGGGTGGTAATGGGCAGAGCTCGAAACCTCCGCTAAGGAACGGCCCAGTGCGTTGGAAAAATCAGCGGGGTCCACGAGGACTGCGTTCTCCACGGTCAGGCCAGGAATCGGGGAGTGGACCTTGATGCCGGATAAACGGCGTAGGCCACCCCAAACAACCGTGGAGGGATTAAACGGTTAAAAGAACTAGTAAAAGCAGTCCAGCAAGCTTTTTGCTGTCGTTTATGATACGACGACATTACGCTCTCATTCGTTTATAATTTATGCAATTCTCCAAAGATGGGTGGCGGCGGAAGGTGCGTAAAGCGCGTCGCCGGGCTCTAAGAGCGTCGCGGCAGGCTGCAGTCCACCAAGGGACCTGGACACGACGTGGAGAAGAGGATGTACGAGGTATGGAACGTTCAGCAGCGGTGAGAATAACCTCTGTGAGGTAGTAGACCTGACTGTCACAGTTGGGAAAATTCTGATCGTGAAAAACAGCCACGGAAGAATAAAGTCCCCAGTCGGCTTTAGAAATATTCCAACTGGTGGGACGAGGTGATGGGGAATGATGCAGGAAGTGGATGATACAAGGGAAATGGTCACTCGAGTACGTTTCAGAAAGTGCATACCACTCAAACCGACCGGCGAGCTGAGGAGTGCATATTGCGAGGTCTATATGGGAATAGGTGTGTGTTGTGTCTGAAAGGAAGGTCGGTGCACCAGTGTTGAGGCAGACAAGATTGAGGTGTTGGAGAATGTTCACCAAAAGGGAGCCTCTCGGACAAGGTGCCGGAGAGCCCCATAGGGGGTGGTGGGCATTAAAGTCGCCGACCAACACGAAAGGTGAAGGGAGCTGGTCAACAAGGTGTAGCACATCTGCCCTAGTAAGGGCAGATGACGATGGCGAATAGATATTACAGAGGGAAAAGGTAAATGTGGATAAAGTGATGCGGACGGCAACTGCCTGTAGGTGAGTATGCAATGAAATGGGATGCAAATAGACGTCGTTTTGAAGGAGCATCAAAACCCCTCCATGGGCTGGGATACCTTCCATGGGTGGCAGGTCGAACCGCACAGAGGTGTAGTGTGGAAAGTCTGCACGATCACTTGGACGTAGCTTAGATTCTTGGAGGCAGACTAGAAGCGGGCAGTGCAATCGAAGGAGTAGCTGCATTTGGACAAGACTTGCTGGTATGATTGTATCTTTGGCAATGGAAGCAGCGTGTGGGATTTGGTATGTACGGGCGAATGGAAATTACTTTGTAGCCCGCTTTCACTTTAGATGGGAGGTCAACCCTGTCAAAAGTCAAGAAGACAGTGCGAGTCGGCACGAGGTTATTGTTAACCTTTTTCATCACGCGATGAACGGCCGTAACTCCCTGGTCGGACATATAGTGCAGTACCTCCTCGTCCGACAACCCATCCCATCCCCCCGCGAAGAGTTGAGGGTGCGGTGAGCCTCCACTTTCACAGGGAAGAAGTGAGCCCGAAGTAACTTCTGTGCCTGGAATGCATTATCTATTTCAAGTAACAAGGTCCCATTGCGCTGCCTGGAGCAGGTCTTCAAGGGACCTGCGATCACATCGACAACCTTCTGAATAATAAACGGATTTACTGCAGAAAAAACCTTATCGTCAGTACGTGATACCACCAGGAACTTAGGAATGTTAGGCAATACTGTCTGTGGCTGAGAATCATCATGTTTCCGCTTATGGGTCAAGGTCAAGGACGATTTGGAAGGTCTCATAGCGGAGGTGTCCCCCATGATTACCGGCGTCTCCGATGGCGCGCTCCTTCCTTGTGGGGGCTGTCACTGAGGGCGCACCCGCCTTAGGTGACTGTTCGCACCTCAGGTCACACCTCCCGAGAACGGACGGAGGCATGTTCGGAAGGTATCAGCTCGGGTAATCACCCCTCCCTGGGCCCCGCCTTTGCCGGGGCGTACGTACGTGCCCTACATGTCTACCCGGGGCGGGGAGTTACGCCTTACCCCGTCACCGGCTACGCAGAGCGTGGGTCGACCTTCAGACACGCACAGGGAGGAAAGAAAGGAGGAAGGAGAGAAAAGAATGAAGGAGGAGAGAGAATCTCAAACGCCAAGGCGGAGATTAAAGGGTGAGTCGAGAACAAGGAGAAAGGAAAAAGAGGGGAAGGCTGAAAAACAGGAAAGGAAGAGGACCAAGAAGAGGAGAAGACAGAGGAGACGAAAAAGAAACCTTGGACTGACTAAAAACGCCCGTCTCCGAGCGAAGGCACAAACCGGGGGGGAAGAGGGAAGCGATCTGGGACGGAAGAAAGGTCGCTTCGGCTCGGGGCCCCGTGCGCGCCACACACGTACCCACAAAAGAGCTGTGGGCCCCCTGGAGGGAATTAATGTTGAATATTGCAACTCCGTTAAAGCAATCAAATACATTTTCAAATACATTAACAAAGGGAGAGACATGGCGATTATTGATTTTACCAAAGAAAACGATGAAATAAGTCTTTATCCAATGGGACGATACATTTCCAGCAACGATGCAGAGTGGAGAATTCTGTGCTTTCCCATACATGAACGTCAACCAACAGTTGTTCATCTTGCCGTGCACCTGGAAAACGGCAAAAGAGTTACATTTACAGCTCAGAATGCGGCACATCTAGCAGCTAACCCGCCACATACCACCGTCACAGCATTCTTTAATATGTCTACAGAAGGCCCATTCTCCAGTACGTTGTTGTATCCAGACGTTCCGCAGTACTATACGTGGAATACATAAAAAACAGTTTTTTAAAGAAAACAAGGAGCAGAAGTACCTGGAACAACACCAAGGAGAAGTGATGCTTTAGGTCGAGTATACACGGTACATCCTAACAATGCTGAATGTTTTTACTTATGGAAGCTTTTACATGTTGTACAAGGTCCAACATCCTTTCAACAGTTACGTACAGTTGATGATGAAATTTGCTCAACATACCGTCAAGGACTTCTAGAAGATAATCAGCATTGGGACACAGCACTTTCGGAAGCATCTACTATCTCGATGCCCAATCAAATGCGTTTTCTTTTCGCAATAATTTTGAGAACCTGTGTTCCGTCGGCTCCGAAGGCTATGTGGAAGAAGCATTGCGACTCTCGAAGTGAAGATTATCTGCTACAATCTAGAAGAGCTGCAAATAATCCCGATTTACAAATTTCTGATATTCTTTACAACAGTCTTGATAGATATTGAAGATACTAGTTTGGCAATCACTGACAAATCTCTTCGACAGCTTCGACTCGATTTACCACCGCAAGACGATATTGACATTACAGATACTGATATTTTACGTGAAACTGATTATAATCATGAAGCACTGATTCGATTTGTGGAAAGAAATGCACCTCTTTTAATTATAGATCAGAAAACTGCATTCCAACGTATACTAGATCGCATAGACAGCGATGAGGGAGTTTTTTTTGTTTGTTTTTTTTTTTTTTTTTTTTTTTTTTTTTTTTTTTTTTTTTTTTTTTTTTTTTCCTTGACGCACCAGGAGGAACAGGAAAAACTTTAAAACTTTTATCCATTGTGTTGGAACCTACGACTGTTTCTTGAAATAGGTTTCAGAAATTACTGCAACCAGTCGCCTTTTGTTTCTTCTTAATGAAGATTTATTTAAACCATTACCGGTTTCAAGCTGCCTAGCAGCTCATCTTCAGATGGTATACATTTATTTCAAATTACATTTGTATCTGTGGTAGGGCAGAAAACGAGAAAAAAGTAAACATTAATTTTGGTAGGCTATACTGAATAATTACAATATAAGTCTGTCTTCAAGACATTACTTACAGTTATGCACTTCACGTTTAATTTGTCCATAATTGGTCCGCTTATGGATAGGATTTCAGAAGTGAAATCCTATGTGATAAATACGTGTCTGAAGTCTTCATATTTATGGATGCGAGTTAAAAATTGACGCTGTCGACAAATTTGCATGTGCATCTGCAAGGAGATGAGGAATCGCGAGAATATTCTCAACAGCTTCTACAAATTGGGCAAGGAACATTCAGCAATACACCAGGCAATTATTTAATAACGTTTCCAGAAAACTTCCGCAGATTGAGTGAATCGACTGATGATGTAGTTAACAGCGTCTTCAAGAATATACAAGTCAATTACAAAAATCTTCAGTGGCTGCGAGAGAGAGAGCGATTTTAGCACCACGTAATGACCAAGTTACCGACCTAAACACAGCTATTCAGAACACGTTACCGGGAATTACTACAACCTACAAACAGATTGACACAGTCGTTGATAAGGATCAAGCTGTGAACTACCCTGTGGAGCTCCTAAATTCTCTAGAACCATCGGAAATGCCATCTCATAGATTGCTTATGAAAGTAGGATCACCGATCGTGAAGCTGAGAAATTTGAGGCCTCCTCAACTGTGAAATGCAACTCGACTGAACGTCAAAAATTTACATCGAAACCTCATTGAAGCAACAATTTTGTCAGGAACATCAGCCAGAAAAGATGTTTTTATACCTCGCATTCCTTTAATCCCTTCAGATATGCCCTTTCTTCAGTTTCCAGTTCGTCTAGCTTTTGCCATGACAATTTACAAAGCTCAAGGACAATCATTAAACGTCGCAGGATTCATTTTACAGCCCTCATGTTTTTCACATGGTCAATTATATGTCGCTTGCTCAAGGGTGGGCAAACCAAAAAATTTCTTTATTTACGCCCCAAATAACACCACAAATAACGTAGTTTACCAGAATGCTCTAAAATGAAATTAAAATTAATTTGGACATTACTCTCACCAAACGTGTTGCGATATTGCAACACAGGCTATAAGGAATAATGTATGTATTATTTATTATAAATCATTAAGCACTTCATATAATTTTATTTTTTTATTTGAATGGTGATTAAAAATGTTTGTTTCCAAAGAAGGTATTGTATTTCATTTCATCCTTCAAAACCAGTCTCATAGCATATTACTGAAATATAGCTTATCTATGATGCTCAAGCAACACGCGAGCGGCGCCGTGGGTTTAAGCTAGTATAGGATAAACCAGATCGAAAACAGAATGATTTAGGTGTTTCTTTTCCCCGCACGCTATTAGAGAATAGAACTGTAGAGAAATATCTCAAAAGCGTTTCGATGAATCCTCTGACATGCACTTCAATGAGGCTTGCAGAGTACTTATGTAGATGGAGACATAACTTCTCAGAAGTAAATACACTGATATCAGCAACGAAGAAGCTTTTCTTGAATGTCATTACTTTCTACAGCAGTACAAGCAACAGCTGCTTGACGTACCTCTGTTTCCTGTGTCAGTGACAATAAGATGGCCAACATTGACTTAAGTTGTCATTTTCTACGGCAAGCAATTACAAGCTGTAAAGAAATTTTCTTCTGATCCTGCAGTGGGTATAAGGGAAATCCTTGTTACTATCCAAAGGTTCTAAACTATACTAAACTGTTCCGAACATCGCTAGTCATTTCAGCAGCCCACTTGCACACTGTAATGACGAACTGGAGATTTCAAGACTGATTCTTCAAGAGCATGTAAGAATAATGTAAGCTGCTATTCGGGCTGCTAGTGTACCAGCTGAAGTGAGTGGCGTTGCTTCCTTTAAGCTGCAGTCTTTCCTGAATAAGAAGCATGGATACTCAGATCTTGTTTTGCCTCTCTTATCTGAGTGAGAAAACGTGGAACGCTCTGAAAATATTACTACTAGGTTGATCCCTCTGTGTAATTATGCACCGTTGATTTGTTGCCAAGTTGCGCGATCTTTCTCTGTTTATAAAAATATTTTGTCTGAAGGACGATTAGGCATGGAAACAGAACGTTTGTTAAAACGCATTAATATAATTAAATGTGCAATCAGTAGCGTTTTTACTTAAATGCAAGAGTTGGAGACGCTGTTCATTTATTACTTTGTAGCAGATGTGAACTGATTAGGAATTAACATGTGAATTTAACCACCTTGTATGTGAACTTTGATGTTCAAGAAAAAAGAAACTTTGCATGTTAGTATTCTGGCTGATGATGAGTGAAATTGCCCTGAAGAAAAGCAAACATTTAATGCACACTATCCGTCTATTCTCTTTCCACGCTTCCTGTTCATACGCCCTCCTCCCCCTTAACTCCCCTCTCTGTTCATAACTCCCACACTGTCCTGCCTGATCTCTCTCTCTCTCTCTCTCTCTCTCTCTCTCTCTCTCTCTCTCTCTCTCTATGCATCTCCTCCTCCTCCTGCTGCATTTTTCCATTTACACTTGCCTTCATAACAACTATCCAAAATATTTTTGTTGCGCTAGTCAGACCGAAGTCTGGTTTGATGCAGCTACTATATCCTGTGCAAACCTTACATCTCTTCATAAGAACAGCAACCTACAGCCACTTGAATGTGCTTACTGTATTCGTCTCTCGTTCTCTATCTGCAAGTTTTACCCCACACACTTCCCTCTTCAGCTAAATTTACAATGGGCCGTCTATTAATGTGTCCTACCAATCGACCCCTTTGAAAGACCACCGTTAATTCTAAAATTAACTCTAGCTGAGGGGAGCCAGTTAAAATCTAACTTTAAACATATAACTCTGGCTGTAAAAACAGCTAAAGGATTCGCGTGAACTACTGACTACTTCCTGCAACAGAATCTCGTTCCCTGGCCCATAATTTAGAACTGACACAAACTTTATTTTAGTAGCAGGAAGACAAAGAGACTGTAGCAACATACGTCGTATATCACGAGATTTACACACAATCATTTATATACAAGCCACCCCGAACCAAACCATTTGATGAAGATGGCTGTGAGAATATTTATGGCGCAACGGAATAAAAAATGTGATAATATGCATCTGAATTTGTTCTCAGCACTGGTGAAAAACAACATTAAATTCATTAACTGATAAACAAAAGTAGGTTGAAATTTCACTGAAAATAAATTATTTATTCAGTTCAAACATGAGCAAATGGCGGTACAATTTTGTTAAACAATAAAAGTACATCCCATTGAAAAACTCACTTACAGTAGTCTGAACTGAACATAGTCGGGGGAGGGATTTACAATCAACAAGCATTCCTCACACGCGCGAAGCAAAGCGAAACTCGCCCAACTCAGCGTGCTGATACGAAGCAGAAGCTGGCGCCGCTATCGTAGGCGAAATTCACTGAACCAGGATGTACCACACAACACAAGAAAAAAATAAACTTCGTAGGTGGCTCTCGTCTGTCTTCCTTTACTTGAGATGGTACGCGATAATAGCGAGATTAATTTCCATTCAAATCAAACAGTGAGGGGTTCTCGTTAGCAAAAAAGTCCGTCTAGTGAGTTTAGATAAATTACAAAGTTAAGAACCTAGGGAATACGGCAGACAGCCGTCTTTCACCCTTCTTTTAGTAAACTTATGCCAAAAATTCCTCTTCTCCCCAATTCTGTTCAGTACTGCCTCATTATTACGCGATCTACCCATCTAATGTTCAGCATTCTTCTCCAGCACCACATTTCAAAATTCTCATTTCTCTTGCTGTCTGAACATTCAAAACAAAGACATTAAAAATTATGACCTTTTTTATTATTATTTGATGCTAACGATGATGAATGAACACATTTTTACAGAAAAATAAATGAAATAAAGACACTAATAAACAACGGTCAGAGTGATTTCACGAAACGTTGATACTTTCTTTTATGGAAGAATTTCAGATTTCGATTTTTCACTTTTCATTTCCTCATCTCTTCTTCTCCCTTCTCTCTGTTCGTATCTTTGCCATCTCCACCTTCCTGTTTCTCTACCAATCACCTCCTCGTCTCTCTGCCCAGCTCCTCCTCCACCTCCTCAATCAATTCCCACCTCCATCTGTGAAAAATTATACAACTCTCTTAACTTTCATGGTGATCACTGAATTAGTGTTACAAGAGCCGCGGCGGAGCGGCAGAACGCATTGAGTCTCTAAGCTACGATGCGCGAGGCCATTCCCCGTCGCGGGTTCGAATCCCCCCTCGGGCATGGATTTTTTGCTGTATAAGTTAGTTTATAAGTAGTTTGTAACTTTAGGGACTGATGATCCCGTCGTTAAGTCCCATAAGTCTTACAAACATTTGAACATTTTTGAAGTGTAGCAAGATGCCCTTCACCGTGCACTAAGAGTGGTCCTCCATTTTCCGCTCCCCTCTCAACGTAATGTTAAACATTGCGCATGAGTTATGGTGAGTGTCCTTTAAACGTAATTCCCTACCCGCTTTGCTGTCCTGGTGTTTTTTACATCCCGAATCGTAGGTTTGCCTCTTTTCCTCGCATTTCGCCAGACATGACAATTCGGGAAACAAAACACGTGCAGAACAAAAGGAATGAAATACAGGCATGCTTCTTACAAAGCACTAGCCAAGGAATGAAAGTGTGCGACTATCTGTTGCGACTGCTTGTCAGCATTGGACAGTTATGGCGTAACGTTGTTCATCTGATTGGAGGAAGGCAGCTCCAATGCGCGATCTGTCAACTAACAAGTAAATCTTATCAGGCTGTAATGTGTTGAACAATCAAAGTAAATCCGTCAGCAAAATATTCGAATATACTGTGAATTCAGACAAATGAGATCGTAGTTGATTTTAAGTTGTTACCATTTCTCTCCAAACAATGCACTCTTGATTCCTCGTGAATTTAGTGGAAATATGGCACTTGAATTTTTAACTTTTCAATTCGCATGAGTTTTGCGCTGAAGTTCAACAGTCACCATGCGCTTCACTGACAAGGGGTCTGCGGAGGTCGTTCACCCTAAAAATATTGGGAAGCCCTGCTGTAAACACAGCAATAAGCCGAAGCCAGAATCTTAACGTGTTTTCTTTCCGCACTCCACGGGCACTGCGTTCATGGCTACCCAGATGTACCAGAGATACAGGGTACTCTCAACGTAATCAAGTCGAGTAAGCGGTGCTTCCCTTGCCACAGGAAAGGTCCAACTGCCAAAAATTGAATGATAAAGCGAGGCTTTCTGCGCATTCTGTAAATCTAAACATCATATATCGATTTGTAGCCGCAAAACATCTACATATTCTAGACTGCTTATATGTTCTAGTGCAACAGAGGAAACAAGACACAGAAACAAATCTTTCACGAGCTGTAAAAAATCTCCTTTCGTCGTTTCACTATCACGATACTTTGACTGAGTCTTATACTTTAGTGGCATACATGAGCATCAACAACTTACTGTATTTTTATTATTGGAGAGGATCACAGAACAAATTACTTTCATTAGCTTGTCACAGTTCTGCTTCTATTGCGAATCCTCCAGTGGGGTAACCTGTAAAAGGATCACACAGGGGTGCCCTCAGGGCTCCGTCCTTGGGCCACTCTTTTGGGCTGTAAACATGTAATCCTTGTTATGACACGAAAAACAGTCAAAATGGGCTAGAGGTAATAGCACACGCTGACGCCTCCTCCTGATGGTCGGCGACCGAAGCCGCAAGGATTTTGAGCCCAGGACAGCTATGGCAATGCAATTCTATGTACATGGTGTCAGAACACGACATTAAAAACTGTAATAAGTCCACAAACCTTGCAGTATCTTGCGGATATTTCCGACGAACGCTGGAACTTCGCTGGGGTACCTGAAAGAGGTAACACATCATAAGCTCGATGGGTTGGGTATCGGATGATTCACCTCCCGCTCTGTCTCATAAAGCGATATAATGACGGCCTCCTAACACCTATTATGGGCTGCGGGGCCGACAGTTGGACTCACTAGGATAGCGCCTGCTGCGGCAGAGCAGAGAGTGCAACGGGTCTCCCCCGACACTCAACTGGGACGTACAGGGCTTCTCCCTGCAGCAGTCTGCTGGTGTTCAGGCGTTCTGCCCTCTTAGTGTCAATATGAGGGAGCCGGCTGCGGGACACTGGGTGAAGAAAGGCAACTTGGACAAAGTTCAAAGAAAACGTGGATAAAATTTCAAAAACGTACCAAAGCATACAGTTTTAATTTGTAGCGACCTTAACTTACCCTCGATACTTTGGCAAAAATACATGTTCAGAATTGGACGCAAGCATAAAACAGCGTCCGAAATTGCACTGAATGCATTCTCCGAAAATTATCTCGCGCATTTAGTTCATCAACCCACTAGAATAATAAATGGTTTGAGAACATACTTGACATCTTAGCAAAAATAATCAGGAGCTAATAAAGAGATCCTAAACAGACACGGGGATTAGTTAACACAGAGGTGACGTAGCGAGACTGAATATCGAACTTTCCAAATCCTGCCAAATTAAAATAAAATTATATTTATTCAAAAAAGCAGATAAAAATTTGATTAACGCTTTCCTGAGTGATAATTTTCAGTTTTTCTAAACTGACAAAGTGAGTGTAGATCAGATGTGGCATATATTGAAAGAAACAATATCGACAACCATTGGCAGATTCACACCAAACAACCGAGGGGGCTGACCCGCCGTGGTACATAAAACAGGTTATATCACCGTTACAAAAGCAAAGAAAGTAACATGGCAAAATTAAACACATAAAAATTCCCAGGGCTGCCAATATTTCACAGAAAATAAAAATTTAGCTCGAATTTCAATGCGAAAAACTTACAGTAGTTACCGTGAAGAAACCTTGTCGCGTAATTTGGTAAAACGATTCCCTAGAAATTCTGGTCGTATGTAAAGTATACTAACGGTAAATTACAGTCAGTACCTTCACTACACGATAGTAACAGTGAGGCTACTGATGACAGTTCTGCTAAAGCAGAATTGCTTAACACAGCTTTCTGAAATTCCTTCACTAGAGAAGATGAAGAAATACTCCACAATTCGTATCAAGAACAGCTTCCAGCATGCGTAATTTAGAAGTCAATATCCCTGGAGTATTGAAACAGCTCAAATCACTTAACAAATGTAAGTCTTCTGGCCCCGACTGTATTCCAATTACGTTCCTTTCAGAGTATGCCGTGCGTAATATCATATACAACTTTAAAACTGGTATGTTGTTTGGTGGAATAAAGTAAGGCTGGCCTACTGATAGGAGAAACAGGGTCGCTTCAGGGATTTGGCAATTGTGAACCAGCTAAATGTGGTCTGTTTCAAAGCTACTCATTCAAAACTGATCTGATGTTAAATGCAGCATTAATAATTGTCATCAGCTGGTAGTTGACACTCACAATAACAAAATTTTTAATCAAGTTCATTCAAGATTAGTCGAACATATTTATTATTCATTAACACTATAATTCTGTTTGATTATGGCCCTAATATTATTACCTGTACTGTTAATTAAGAAACAGTGCGTTGTAAGCGCAACGGATATTTTGAACAAAGTAAAAACAATATATAGTCTGCATAAGGCTCACTGACTACACTATACATTTGACTGCGAGAGAAATCTGAAGAAACACAAATCACTTTCTAATACTGCAACTGCAAGAATTTATTTCGCTAACTGACTGATTGCAGAAACTTAGTATCTTGTTGACCTGTGTAGCATTGCACAACAATCACTATTGTCATAAAAGTTTACACCAATCAAGAATTTGTTTATCAAAATCAGCTTAGTCAATACTATACTTTGATTTTAATAGTCAATAACTTTCATAGAAAGGAAGAGGGTTAGCTTTCTAACTACAAAGTGAAACAGGTAGACAATTTTAACTTTCTCAATTATTATTAACAAAAATGATTACATTACCTTATGTTTGGAGAACAACATAAATCTTCTCAGACTGATATATATATGAATGATGCAAAATCTTATAAAGACAGAACTGTGTCTGTGAAAATCAGATTTCAAAATTATTCCATCAGTTTGTACAAGACTTGCTGCCTCAGTAGCGAACCAAAGCACGCCCGTTCAATACCAGACCTACACACTGACTCTCTCTTTCTGTTCAGCTACTACTCACATACATAGTGTTTGACAGAGGTGTTACACAACAGAGTAAACCATAGACGTAGCGATGGCATTCGTGATTTCCTGCCAGAAACAACACAGAATGTTGCAATTGACTGAAAGTCATTGAGTAGAACAGAAGTGCTATTTGACGTTCCTCAGGGAAGTGTAATAGGACCCCTATGTTCCTTATTTTTATGAACGATTCGGGAGACAATCTAAGTAGCTCTCTTAGACTGCGGATAATGCTGTCATTTATTGGTTCGTAAAGTCACCAGAAGATCAAAAGTAACTGTAAAATTATTTAGATAAGATATCTGTATGGTGATAAACTGACAGTTGACCCTTAATAATGATAAGTGTGAAGGCATCCATATGACGACTAATAGAAATCCGTTAAACTTGTTAACGAAGCACTTTGAGTTACGTAGAACACATAGACAAGATGGTCAGTCGCGAAGAAAACTGGAGATAAATCAGGGAGAGAAAGGTCGTCTATAAGATGCAAACGTTCCACTAGGAATTCACAAGGCTAATGTTTCACTGCATCAACAGATTACCACCATCGGTTTACTCTGCGAAACGTCATGATTACGTTCCTGAAGATAGCAATCGTTGCATAAATTGCAAGTCTAAGTTCCAAAAAAAGAAATTCTTAATTGTATGTCTATAGGATACTTTCAGTTTTTCTTTGAATGGGAATTTTCCGAATTTGTTGCTAAAATCATTTTAGTTATAAATATTTGGTTTACCTTTATGTGTGTCACTACGTACATTTGTACAGAGATTTTTTAAATGTAAGACAAGTTACGTATTACCTTAAGTGCTCTATTAGTCAAACACGACTTTCTAATTTGCAGTTTTCACAATCAAAACCAACGTACAGGTTGATTCTTGCAAAGACGAAAACAGCAGCCAGACATTTATAATAGTACTATTTATTTAAAAATTGCGTCGTTGTGGATTTCGAACGGAAAGGTTCACCATCAGACAGCTGTTCACATCCGAATACATTTCTTATTATTGGCGTCTTCCCTCTAGAGTCGAGGAAAGAAATATCTTGTGATGACGGTGCCTACAGAATACAATAAATAAATGAAAATAAAAAATAACAAAAATGGCCTATTTGAAAGTAACTAGTGCTAATAAGGACGTAACACACTATAGTTATTGTTGTTGTTCTTATGTACTTACATCAAAAGTCGAAATTTTCAAATGTTTGAAACTTATGGTACTTAACTACGGGCTCATCTGTCCCTAAGCTTACAAACTACTTATGAACTAACTTATACTAAAGACAGCAGAAACATCCATGTCCGAGGGTGATTCGAACTCCCGACGGGTAATGGCCTCGCACATCGGAGCATGACGCCTCAATGCGCTCGGCCGCTCCGTCGCGGCTCGAAAGTCGTATTCCAAAGTGTCGTTTGCTTTTGCTCGCGATAACAACGAGGACAACTCAGGTGTGAAAATCTGTTTACAGTGTGTGGCCTACATCGTTATTTGAGCTAGTTGTGTTCAAATAGGTTACTTCATTAATCTTTTGTTTATGGCGCCTCCATCCCAAGAATATTTCGCCAATCAAGTTGTGGATATTAACAAATGCATTTGGAGGTGCACAGTCTTTGGGTGGATAGCGGAGTTTGTATGTAGGAAGGAAGGAAGCTTAGTGTTTAAGGTCCCGTCGACAGCTTGGTCATTAGAGACGGAGCTAACGGTCGGAGTTTTGGATTAGGATGGGGAAGGAACCATTCCGGCATTTGCCTGGAGTGATTGAGGGAAATCACGGAAAACCTAAATCAAGATGGCCAGAGGTGGATTTGAACCACTATCCTCACGAAGGCTAGTCCAATGTTTGTATGTAGATTCATTGATTTCCGTGTCCAGATCGTGTTTAGTGTTTCCAGTAGTTAGCCACCGTCACGTCTTTGTCAGTGGCTTGTAGCAGGTCACTGCGACTGCAGGGCTCCGGCAGTAGTCGGCACGTAAGCAAGACGCGCCTCGTTTTGAACCTCTCCACATTCACAAAGAGCACCGCAGGCCCACCTGCGCAGATTAGTTTTACATCTGGGTACACAAGAAGTAAATGATGAACCTTTAGGTTCGAAACCGGTTAACGATGAATTTTTTTTTTTTTTTTAATAAATATCATCAATAACAATTCTTGAAAGAATGAAGCTGTTTATTGTACACAACCACGGTTTTAGTTTGGCATGCAGTTTCGTTTATCGATTAAAAGAACGCTAAAGCACCTTCGATGTGTGAAATGAAATGAATTGCAACGAAACGTTACGGTATCGACACGGCGTAGCTACTGGTGCAGCGGACGCAGCTGCTGATTGGAGTAGGTTTGCGCAGTGTACTCGTTTGGCCGGACTCTGTAGCTTTAGGTCTCTTCTGGCGATGTTGAGCGGGGCTTCTGGATGTCGTCGCTAGCTCAGCTCTCTGAAGCGAAGAGAGGCGCAGGAAGAGAAAGAGAGAGAGAAACGTTGTGTGAGCGAGACGGGAGGAGGGATGAAAGTCAGTTTACTGCAGTTGTTTAGGGCGCCAGCGCCATTAAATAAATTGTCACTCGCTGGAATCGCTGGAGATACGGGCGTGTACCGCATTCCGCTTTGTTTTAGTGCGCCCCTAAATAACGGGGCTGCTGGAATTGCAGCGCCACCCCCGCCCTCTACCCTCGGCCGGGCAGTCCGCCTGTCCATCGAGGGGATGCCGATAGGGGTGGAGGGCGAGGCCGCCGCCCTACGATGGCCACTCGGCTGTTTTACGGGCGCCAGCGGCCGCCTAATTGCCGTCTTCAATTGTCAGCGGGTAAGCCTTAGATGTGTGTCACGAGGACAAAGGCGTCGAGATAGTGTCTGGCAAACTGCAGATAGTTCTGAGAACCATAGGTCGCCGTAGGATAATACGGGTAATGAACGATATGAGAAGATTAGGAGAGAATAATAAGACTGCAAGATAAAGTGCTCAGACTGAATAGATAGTTCCAGAAGACGCACATGTACTGTACAAAACATACAATTAAGATTCAATGTTGGAAAAAAAATTAAAATCTTATAGAGTGGCACAAAAATTCAGGAATAATATCAGTGATAAGATTCGTTTGTGACATTGCTATTCTCATTAACCCGTTCGCTGCCGTTCACGCTCTGGCGCGATGATACTAGGTGTCACATCACGCTCTAGCGCGTGATCGTATTTTGACAGTATCTTTTCATAGATTTGAGCCACTGAATGTTTTGGTTTTAGCTTTCAGTTTTTTTTATATGGTTTTTTATTTGCATTTGTAGTTTTGTGAAAACAACAAATGAAGAATATAAACAGTACATACAAGGTATTTCATAAAACATATGCTTATCTCTATATCATCAGCAATATAAGTATGAATAATATCAAAACTAAGAACCACTTTTTATAAACTGGTAACTAATCGAAAAAAAATTAAAATAATCAAAAGGTTGCTTGCTTGTTTACATAAGAATCCCATAAATCTATCATGAGAAGCGTGTGTGGCTCGTAGCCGGCAATGCAAACGCGGAAATCTGGAACCACGTACGTGTGCGTATCACTTATACTCTTCCCTGAGCGCCTACCAGAGTATCCAGCTTTATTAGACGATGCCAGTTTACAACAAGCCATAATAGGATGCTAGGTCGCAGCACGCGCCACAGCGTGAGCGGCATCTGACTCAACTAACGTTTACACGCGCCAGAGCGTGAACGGCAGCGAACGTGTTAAAAATGAAGTGAAGTATAACATGAAGTGAATGATTATCCTAATCAGTACCGAGTATAAATTCAGAGTAGACTGGAAAACAAGAAGGCAATAAACAGTGTCAGGAATGATAATAGATACTTCAAAACTGACGACTGCGAAGTGGACGAAGTTAAGAAAATCTGTTTTCAACAAACAATCGAGCACACACGTCAGATTTTCATCGACTTGTGAGGTTAATGGCCGTCCACTGCGAGATTGGTCGGTGATGTCCTCTCGGTCCTCCATGAATGACTTCTGCCATTGGAAAACTCTGATTTCGACAAGCAATCAGTCCCAAAGGCACGTTGAAGTAATGGAATCGTTTCGGTGGCGGTCTTCTCAAGCTTAACGCAAAATAAAAAAGTCGTGAGATCTCATGGGAAACCAAGTCGGTTATTTTAGTTAGTGTTCATGGAAACAACTATTCAACACCTCGTCATAATCTCTTATCTAATTAGTTATCTACCAACATCCGTAGTGACTATATCAAAATTATTCATCTTTATTTCTATAATAAATATAATGACTTGGCAATTGCACTTCGTCATAATGATATAACAATAATTTATATTCCATTTTGTAACGAAACGTAAACACAAAATAATGAAGTACACTCAAATGTGCATAAAGTTATTTAAATATTACTTTATGTTACCATGGGAAACCAAGTATGCTATTTTAGTTAGTGTTCATAGAAACACTTATTTGTTATCTAATTAGGAAACTACCAACATTTATAGTGACTATATTAGTTTATACGTCTTTAATTCTATAATGCTTATTATGACTTTGCAATTGCACCATTATACATCTTTAATTCTATAATGCTTATTATGACTTTGCAATTGCAGCATAATAGAATGACATCAGAATTCATATAATGATCGGGTAAATACATATCGATATATAATGTAACCAAACGTAAACACGTATGAATGAAATACCACACATTTGCATAAAGTTTTGTAAATATTAGTTTACATTGCCATGTGGTTGTCAACTCATTACATTTATTATAGAAATAATGATGTATAATTTTGATATAGTCACAAGAGATGTTGGTAGATAACTAATTATGTAAACAAATTATGATAAGGTGTTGAATATTAGGTTCCATGAACATTAACTAAAATAACCGACTTGGTTTTCCATGAAATCTAACGACTTTTTAAATGGTGGAAGGAATTCGTCGTGAGACTTGCATTTTTGTACATTTTATGTTTCTGATGGGATATCATTTCTTTTTGTAGGTAGTTTTTTCCACTAAAATTTTTTGTACATCAATCACGGATTTTCTTCAAACCCATTCCCTGTCTCTTTGGTTTGGTATGGTTTTGTCTGGTTTGATGTACAGTATATAGGAAGTCTGGAAAGTCGATTATATTGTTGTTGTTCAATCCTTTCATGATGTACAATACTGCAAGCTGTGGCGTACAACCATAGGAATATCAACAAGTTAGTGTTGTATTTCGCATCAGTTTGTGAACTTCAAACTATTCGAAAGTTGCCGATAAGGTACATTTTCCTGTATAAGTGAATGTAGTAGTTATTATTTTGACTCGTATTATTCAATGATCAGTTAATTTCATACAACAATAATTCAAAATTAGTTATTTTAGTCCGCAAAATGAAGTCATGCTTTATATTGCAAACGATTGTACGGTATGAAAATGATTACATATAATTGCATAAATCTTTCTGCTAAAATCAGTACAATTAAAAATTATGAGAGTTACAGAATAAAAGTAGTTTCTTTCTTGAGAAAAAAATCAAGCGTGAGAGCGTTAATAATCACTATGAAATAAAAGAGGAATTTCTGTGAGTTTCATCATCGTGGGCCCCATCTGGAAGTGCTTTTGACATTGTAACATTTACATTCTATTTAAGTAATTACAGTTCATTCTACCACTTTCAAACGAGATACTCAGCTTTTCAACATTACGTTGTATGGGGGTTCTGCTCGCTGCAACATTATTCTCCTGGGGCGTCGTGGTAGAAATAAATACTCGATATATGCAATTTTTTACTTCTTCTTTAATTTGAAATCAAACTGCTGCTCAACCAAAACATTACAAATTCACAGCATATACAAAGCATCAGAACGGTAGTACTTCCATTTCAAAACACAGACTGACAAAGCTTCCAGAGCACTTGACAAAAGACTAAAACTCGAACTCCCTCACGCAACGCGGTGAGGCAAATATATAATAACATCGACAATAATGGCATTACATTATCCATTGTTCATAACAATTGTATATACTGATTTACTATTAACAAACACACAAAGAAAACATTGCATGTACACAAAAATAATCACAATATAAAATGAAAACTATACATACAATAGTTTTAGATCGCATCTATCTTTTTAAGTTTTAATCACGCTACTTTTTGTTTGACAACAAACCAAAATGTTAAATGTCAATTAATTAGTTAACGAGTACATCATACATGTTCCTAACATATATTGAACTATCAATTATCTTGGCAATTCTCAAAATATACTCAAAATCTTACGTCAGTCAATATATACAAAGAATAACAATATTCAAATCTCGACTATTAATTAATTAACACAATTAGCTGGTCAACGCAACTTATTTATGAGCCTGACATATATACAATGCTATTTATTTTAATGCCTTTATGTAGATACAAAAGTTTTTACCATTCATATGTCTATTTATTGAAATAACATACAATGACAAAAGTATTGTTTATAGAACTGCCTGGAAACGTCTTATACAGATCTCTTAATTAATGAAATCTATAACTTGTTTTAATCATAGTATCGCCAAGACACTGTCCTTCACTGATTCCTATGCTGGCTATTTCGTTTGTAACTTCACACGCAACTTGTATCACTATTGAACCACACGATTCCGGATCCGACGCAGATGGTATCGTACGATAACATTGAGATGAGAGGGCCAGCAGTATTGTCACAACATGATGATGAGAATTTCGTGTGACATGTTTGGACGTTAGACCCCATCTTGGATAGTGTTCGGCCTACCTTGTGGAAATCTTTTGGTGACGCCACTTAGGCGACTTGCGCGACGATGAAGATTAAATGATGATGAGGACGACACAACAGCCAGTCCCGAGTGGAGAAAATCTGCGACCAGACCGGGAATCGAACCAGGGCACTCTACACGACAATCTACTATGCTGTCCACTGAACTGCAGAGGCGGACGCTTTTGTAAACAAGCGCGTTTTGGCAAAATTATTTAGTGAACTTGCAGTATAATGCACGCTGCATTAGTTCCATATTTCATTCCCCACATTTTTCTGAGATACAACTTAATATCTTTTATTTCACGAAGGTCTATTAATTTTTGGAGATAATCCTCCTCCCTTTCTTCTCTGGTATCATTTGTTGCACATCTGCAACGGATTTTCTTAAAGGCCACTCCCTATCCTGTTCTAAGTTTTATTTATTTATTTATTATTTTCCAGAGAGTTTGATGCAACGGTTTTCAGCATAGATATTGACAGCACTAACATCAATATTGCACTAATTTCCTCCTCAAATTCGTCCAATATTCTCTGATAAAGAATCATTAACGTGGCGCCGAGGCCGATCCACAGACATAAAACTCATAGACTTATAGTTAATATACGTCTGGGGCACATCGATCATATGAAATCATCGGACTACCGATATTTCGCGACTGAAGATTCAACTCGATAATCTAAAAAAAAAAAAAATAAACAAACAACTGTATAGCGTGAGATGCCAAGCCACAAACGAGATAGGTGAAAATAAATGTATGTTCGTTTTTTGTATACTATATCTTTGTCTGCTACACGAAAGAATTTTACTTACGGCAGTGGTGGCGTAGTGTGCTGAAGTTGGCAGCGACGACGAATGAGACATTTCGGTAAACTAGTCACGTATAATAAGAGGCATAGTCTTTCGTGTTGACCATGAAGTAAATCATCAATTTTGTTCCTGCTCTGCCGTTGACCGGTTCTTCTGTGTATCCGTCATAAAGCGAACATTTCGTTGCCAACATTTGCACTATACGCCAACGTCGTAAGTAAAATATAGCCTTTACGTTAAAACTCAAAATGTCGGGTAATTATGTCAGTTGATCCTTATTTCTTACGACTGTTATATCCGTACACAAAGCATTGTAGATACGTTGTTTAAAGTGCCAGGGAGACCAATAATACTGTATACTGCCAGTTTAATAATTGGTGTTATTGGTTCTGCCGAGGATTGTTGTTTTGGCATCCAAAATATTGATATTCTCGGACGTCGATGTTCATCGTACATTGATATCTTTGAATTTACGCTAACATTCGTGTTACCATCGATATTTTTCTAATATCGATCATCCCTAGGGCAGTAATTGTAGCACTTTTGATGGGAATTTAAATCGTCGAAACATCTATTTCGTTTTACCGCTCTTATTGGATATGTACGTTTATGGTTATTGTATTGTGCACATCCACAGCAAACCATCTTTCGAATTATGGAAGTTTCATTGGCCTCCTGATAAAATTATGGTAGAAAATCGGTGTTTCAATTTTCAAGTTCGCGTACAATGGCGTCCCCACATTTCTGTCGTGCTGTGGTTTGAAACCAGCGTCTAACATTTTTGCTCCCGGTCTAACGTTTTTACCCCGCGTCATGTGACGGAATTTTCGACATGATGAGCAACAATTTTCTCATTTATAGCCGAATTAAGCTACATCGCACCACTTATTTTTCCATTCTGTAATCAGGTGTCACATGTTATTTCTGACGACTCTTCACTTATAGTTAGTTGAAAGGTGACGGTTATGTTAAAATGAGAAAAGAAGAAGAAGAAGATGGTACGGCCTTGCGCTCGACTTGGCGGCGACAGTGGCGTGCCCCCAGATGAGTGTGGTTTTTAATATTGCACTACGTGAGTGCGATAGTGATGTGGATTGAGATAAAGTCGCTTTAGTGAGGTGTGCACGTTGTTCTCTCCCACTTTGTTACTTCATCGAAATTCCTCATCTGCTATTTGAGTAATGTCAGGTGTGTGGTACTGCTATATATGTGTGTTTTGCGCTATTATAAGTACTTTAAGAAGAGAGATTTTGGCACTGATGATTGAATATATAATGATACACTTACGCCATTAAATTACGTATAATTTCCGTCCTATGGTAGTGACATTTGTTATACTGTTACTTTCTTTTCAAGATATTACTTGAGCTACAGTGCAACGTATTGCATGGAAATGACGTACACCACTCTCCTGTTTATGATATCTTGTTATTCCAAGCATGGTTTCGTGCTGTTGCGAACGTTCGAGGTCAAAGGTGTCCCTTCTGAGTGTTTACATATTTCTGTGTTTGCATACGCATAACTATTTGAGTTTCTTTGACTCTTCAGTGTACAATGAGGTGACACGTCATTGCATTCCTTCTCCTATCGCACGGGACTTCGTTTTTCCTCGAGAAGAGTCGTTGTTCTCACCCACAAAGCCAATTCCGCCAGGAACGGCACAAAAGCTTCAGAGATGGTCCTTGATACTGTCTAGTTATCAGTATGAGATTTTGTACCGACCTACCACTAAACATACCAACGCGGACACACTTTCCCGACTTCCGGTTGGCCAGGATATGTCTCCAGAGATGCTTACGCTGTCGCAGATTTCCCTTTGAACTCTCGTCGGGTTGCACGGGAAACAGCTGCGGTTGGAGACCTAAGTGTGGTAGCATGTTTTGTTCGCTCAGGGTGGCCTGCCAGAGCCAAAGACATTGAGCGGCCTCTGTTTCGACGTTATTTTGCACAACGTCATGCATTATCCTTAAGTCAGGGTGTTCTGCTGTTACATACCGACAACGACCAAACAAGAGTGATTGTTCCTCGTTCCCTGCAACGAGAAGTCTTACGCCCACTGCTTCAAGGACATTGGGCTATTGTTCGGACAAAGCAACTGGTCAGAAGTCATTGTACCTGGGTTGGCATGGATGCCCAGATAGAGAACATGACGTCACAGTGTACAGTTTGTGCGGAGCATCAGGCAGCTCCTCCGCAAAGTTTCTCGGACTGGCCACGCCCCAAGGGACCATGGCAACGTTTACACGTTGACTTTGCTGGACCTTTCTGGAATACGCGCTGGTTAATCGTTGTCCACGCGTTCAGCAAGTTTCCTTTTGTGAATACCATGAACTCAACGATGGCGTCTAGTACAATCAGTGCCTTAACATCTGTGTTTTGCATCAAAGGTTTGCCTGAAACTATCGTCAGTGACAATCAACCTCAGTTTGTTAGTGTGGAATTTCAACAGTTCTGTCGTGTAAATCACTACCGCACCTTTTCATCCTCAGTCCAATGGTGAAGCAGAACGTTTCGTTCGAACATTCAAGTCTCACGTGGTAAAGATGAAAGGTCAGCACTCCAGACAGCAAACTCTTCAAATTTTCCTGTCTACGTATCGGTGCAGCAACTCTGCATGACGTGGACTTGACAGGTCGTCCACTGCGGGAGAACTTAGCCATGTTACCTGCCAATGTGTGGCCGGTGCTGCGGTCCTGCACCAGCTCACCTCTCCACTATGTCCCGCAAACCTTGTCGGGCGATATGGGTGGCCGTATCATTCACTGTGATTGCCCAAATGTTCTTCAGACGCGTCGCGATAAATTGTGGTCTGCTAACATCGCACGTTGCCATTTACAAAAAAAAAAAAAAAAAAAAAAAAAAAAAAAAAAAAAAAAAAAAAAAAAAAATGCATTATTTCCAGAGTGATAGTCTGAAAAATCCCCCAGACTATAACTAAGCCATGTCCCCAAAATATTATTACTTCCAGGAGTGCTGGTCGTGCAAGGTTCGCAAGAGAACTTCTGTGAAGTTTGGCAAGTGGGAGGCGAGGTATTGGTAGAAGTAAAGCTGTGAGGACAAGCCGCGAATCATGCCAGGATAGTTCAGTTGGTATACCGTTTGCCCTAGAAAGGGCAAAAGGGAAGTTTCAATTCCATCGTTGCTTGAGAACAATAAGTCATGAATAGTTGTAATAATCGCAAACCATTATTATAATCTAATATAATGTCTGTTAGGAGTGCAACTAGATAAATTACTTGATACGGAAAACATAAAATGTAATTCAATCCATGGTTAAATAAAAACATTCAAAACGACACAATGGGACCAGAAACTCGCTGGACTAGATACCACACGTCCTGGAGTGTGGGTTCTGGCCAGACCCTTCACCAGGGAGAAGCTCTACACGCCTACCTTACAGGGACCAAACGGCCCAGCATACTCAGCGGAAGAGAAAGCTGAGCTAATGGCCCAAACACTAGCAGCGTCATTCACACCGAACCTGGCTCCATCCGACCCAGTGTTCACACTTGAGACGGACCAGCCGATCGCACGCTTCATGGCCCAGCCTCCGCGCAACGAAATTAGGCGTACTAGCACACATGAAATCACATGGGCCATCAAGCATACCACAGCCAGGACAGTGCCTGGCCCTGATGGCATTCAAAACCGTGTTCTCCAGGAGTTCACGGATAGAGCAATAGAGTACCTGACACACATCACAAATGGCGGCCAAGGTCCTGATGTTCAGGAAGCCGGGGAAAGACAACTCTGTCCCACAAAATTACCGACCCATCAGTCTGCTGAGCTCGCTCAGTAAGATAGTTGAGAAGGTAATACTTAAACGTCTCACTCGGCACTGCATCACCAATGACACCCTAAGACCGGAGCAATTCGGATTTAGGAATCACCACTCCACAACACAACAACCCCTCCTCGTAGTTGAACATATAACAGACGGCTACAACAAAAACAAAGCCACTGGGGCAGTGTTCCTGGACATCGAAAAAGCTTTCGATCGTCTTTGGCACAACGGCCTTATACGCAAACTTAACGACGCCGCGTTTCCCGACGGACTCGTGCATCTCAAACACTCATATCTCACCAACAGAAGCTTCAACACTGACGTGCAGGGCAAGCAGTCTACACGACATGGTATTCAAGCCGGAATACCCCAAGGCAGCATCCTGAGGCCCCTCTTGTTTAACCTCTACATTAACGATTTTCCATCCACACATAACACGATGACTGCAATCTACGCAGATGACACCGCCATCATGGTGCAAGATTGGAAGCCATCAAACATAAATTCACGCCTACAGACAGCACTCAGAACAGCCGAACATTGGTTGGAGAAATGGCATGTTAAAGTCAACGTCGACAAGTGTGGGGCAGTTCCGTTCACACGCAGACCGAAACACCTGCGCAAACACCAATACTGTAGACCAATTACTCTACATTCACGCCCAATACGTTTCCGTGAGAAAGTCAAATACCTCGGTGTCTGGCTGGACCGGAAACTCACATGAGGGGACCACATACAACACATGACCAACCGAGTAAACGCGAGGCTTAAACAACTCTACCAGATGCTCAACAGGGAAAGCAAACTGAATAGCCGGGTGTCGAGGAACCTCTACATGACACATATTAGACCTCTGATGACGTACCGTGCTCCGTGCTGGGCATACGCGGCGCCAACACGGCTGCGCCGCCTGCAGCTCATACACAACAAGGTACTACGCATCATCAGCAACGCTCCACGATACACACGCACCGTGGACCTTCACCGTGGACTGTACAAGAACTCGAGACACTCTAACAACCCCTTCATCCTACGCTTGGGGAACTACGATCACAACCAGAGGCGGAAACATAAACGCCCCAAAACACTTCTCCTAACCACCTACGGTAGAAGGGAACACCAACTTGCAAACACGATGAACATGGCAAACCCCTGCAGAACAGAAAACTGACTGACAATGCCAGCTGAGCCCACAGCCGACCTACAGGCAAAGCAGGGAAACCACATTCAGCGCACTAAACACAAACCTAAACAGTCCCAAACACTTAACCAGTTCTATGACCGAACTGCCTAACTACCATGACAAACTTGACTATGTTACAGGCATTCTGCCACAGCCGATGTTCACGGATAATCTGCCGCAGCCGACCCAGGAGACTTCACAGGAGCTCAGCTGCAGCAGAAACTCGCATCAAACGGACTGATTCTTTATGACGAACCTAGCAAAGTTAACGGTACTGAGAAAATACCCATTACTAACATTACCAAAACTTGCATGATCTGTCGCAGATAGCATACCGCTAGTGCCCTTCAAACCTACCTCACTGTCGCAGAGGTTTTTTTCCCTTGGCTCTTGCCTTAGCACTTTTTTTCCTCTGCCCTTACATACCTTTACCCTTCGTATACCTTTCGACCAATTCTATCCCCAGATGCACCGTATTAATGGGTGATCGTGCCCACACGTAAGGATGACATCCCGTGATCCACCTTAGCAAACTAACCTAATTACGGAGGTGACAAAAGAACTTTTGTGCTGGTCACCACGTTGGTGTGGGCGTGGAGGGGCCCCATCCTGGTTGCTTGTTAAAAAATTCGTTTAAAGACCTCACATCTAATGCACGGCCAGTTTCTACGTACTATGTTGTCATTCGCGAGTGCTCAGCATTGCTAAAATCAACCGCAGTAAGGAAGAGTTATAAAAATACGAGGTTAAGACAGAAATGTAAAATAGGATACATTAAATTTATGAAAATGGTCAGAAGATCGTCATAAAATATGATCCTGTAGGTATCATTGTGGACATCAGTACAGCAGTAAGCTCCTTACACAGAGGAAGAAGCACTATCGAACTGACGATAGTTGCTTGACTATTTTCCTAGATTGGAACAATGTTACTACAACATAATTTTAATTTTTTACTTTTATTCAGTTTTAGAAATAAAAAAAAGAAAATTGGTAGAATGTCACTGATGATGCATTATCAGTTGAATAACAGAAGGAAGGAAAATATACAATTTTTAATTTCATATTTTTAGGTTGAATAGGGCTAACCACTCTAAAGCGCTGGCTACTGTACAACTTGGTCGAAAAACAACTGGTGTCCACAATGATACCTACAGGATCATATTTTACAACGTTGCTATGACCATTTTAATCAATATAATGTATCCTAAAATTGTTAGTTCCCTTTTCGTTCGTCTTTTCATAGTTGCTTTTTTAAATTATAAAGTGGATATTTATGTAGACTGTCTATGCAACTGAATTATGAAGGTTTCGTATCGCCATATGCATTTCGCCTTTGTTTGGAAGCAATCATCAGTGGCCTGTAATGTATCCTATTTTACATTTCTGTTTTATTCTTGCATCTTTATAAATCTTCCTTGCTGTAGTTGATTTTAGCAACTCTGAGCACTTGAGAATGACTGGTTGTACATTAGATGTGAAGTCGTTAAAAGAATTTTTTAGAAACAACTGTGGATTGGAATGCATTTTATGTTTTCCCTATCATGTAAATCACCAACCAGGCAGACGTATCAATACCTGCTTCCTACAGCCAAACGTGGGGGACGTTGCGTCATAATTTGGACATGTGTGTCCTGGTATTTAACTGTCGTCACCCTCAATGGTCTCATAGCTGTGATGGATATCTCACTATTCTCGAGAACACACTGGTTGCTTTGACTAACATATTGCCAACAAACTCTACCGTATTGCCAAATAATCACGCCCTGACACACATAGTCAAAAAGGTTCAGACGCGCTTTCTACAGCATCACAAAATTGTCTAACATCTTCGTTGGAGAGCAAAGCCTCAACATAATTTGACCGATGTAGAGAGCTTTAGAAGAGACATTGATGACCACACTTAAAGGTCCAACACTGATGACGTAAGTGGTGTATGTTTTGTTTCAACCTGTGCCTCGAACAGTTGCGACTGTCCTCAACGGGAATAGTGACCTAACTCCTTAGGTATAAATGAATATTATGTCTGTTTGGCATTCTTTTTTCTTATCCATTGTCTGTATATCGAGTAATCTGGACGATTGCAGTAAACTGATATGTGGATGTTGGCCCGAGAATTCAACCCAGTTCTTTCGAATGGAATTGGTACCAGTGAAGATGATGTCTAAGTAGTCGTCACTGATTTTTCTCGCTAAATGACAGCTAATACAATTTGTATTTGCACAGTGTGTAGAGGTGATATTGAGATTCTGGTACTTCGAGACAAACAATAATTCATTGCAAAATACATAGAAACAGTAAGAGAAAAAGAAAACTGTCTGTAATTTTAGAGTAAATATGGAAAAAGATCAACTAGTCATTCAATATATTAATTATGCACTACTACAGCTGACATCCGACAGCCACTGTATTTGGCATTTTATGCAAATCTGTAACAAATCAAGCACTAATTCAGGGATATTGTGCACAAAGAATTTTTAATTGCAGAGAAATATTACACATACATGTCGGAAGAGTATCGATGTCTGTTTGAGTTTTTATATTTCAGTGTTTAGTGACTAGACCTCTACGTTTTTATTACAAAGTATATGGACGCCCCAGATAATAAGGCTGGATCTGCTGTATTAGACTGTGGCAATTGCTAATAAAAATCTGCACTGCGCTCAGTCGAAAATAATTACCGCACTGCCGTAAACGTCCCCTCAGAATGAAACAGGAAAACGGCGGTCTGCTGGGAACCAATAACTGCATATGTCCTCTGAATCAC
Source organism: Locusta migratoria (assembly GCA_026315105.1). Classification (NCBI taxonomy): domain Eukaryota; kingdom Metazoa; phylum Arthropoda; class Insecta; order Orthoptera; family Acrididae; genus Locusta; species Locusta migratoria. The sequence goes on from CM048745.1 coordinate 40,066,828, forward strand.
TGCGCCTCGTAATATTGACTGTTCTTGAAAAAATATTTTGAAAAATAACAACTGGAATAGCTGGCACATATACACCATGGATGTTTAAAATGAACGACTACGTGGAGTTGACCTCTCTAATAAACATCGCTGAATATGTCGGAATGACGACTGTTGTAGAAGCACAGCTGTGTTCGATTAATGTTAACATGAGCCGCGCACAGCATTCTGCCTTGCAGACAGCAGCGACACTGTTAGTAGTATAGTAACAGCGGTACGGGACCACTGAGAATCGACCGTCGACGATTGTGTTATCAATGCCAGGTACCTTCCTCCACGCTCGGCCAATTGCCCGACCGCAGATCAAAGGATGCCGCCACACTCGAACAATGGCGCACTTAAGGATGACTGACAGGATACACGTAATTGCAATTAACACTTGCAAGTAAACAACACCCCCCTCCACCCACCGGCGCCGCCACCAGACAGGCGGCACCTCCCGCAGGTGCAGACCTGTCCACCCCAGCCAGACTGACGCCACATCCCCCGACACTCAGCCACGCACCTGGCCGACACGCCGCCCCCGTCGCTGGGGACATGCGCCGCCTCCTAAGGTTGCGATCTAATATTAACCTGCATATCAAATTAACCGCCGCCGCCACGACTTCCTTACTAATGAACTTTATTATGTGCAGGTTGCAATCCGCACGTACACAGTCTATTTATGTTTCGTAAATGTTCGGAGTTATGCCTTACAATCCAATTATGCGATATATATTTGGAGTTTGCCTTAAGGGGAAAAAATGCCACATACCACACATCGTACGTCAATTTAATTGTAACAACCTATGCTTTTTTTTAAATCAGTAAAAAATGGGCAACTGCATCCACAAGTAAGCACTGGCGTGAACACAGCGCCCGCCCCAGCCCCTGCTACCACCCCCCCCCCTTCACCCCACCAACAGCCCTAACCAGCACTAGGACTCGAACCCGCGCCCCTAGAAATTTTATTTTTTCATTTTACGCAACTTATTACTTATAGACGTAAACCAACATTGGAAGAAGAAAAGAAGTGAACTATTATTGCGTATTTCGGACAATACAATTTCCTGGAATAACACGAGAGTTTCGTAAACAAATTGACCCTGCCAGCAGCCAGACCAACCACCACAGCTCCCAATTATTATTTTTGGACGTCTAGACGTGTTAAAAGTAATTTGAGTACAGCTCAACCCTCATTGCGACCACAAACATTGTTATCTCAGCAAGCTACATAAACATTCCTATAAACATATGCTAAATATTTAAATATCATAAGATTTTAATATTTAGAGCATTCTCTCTCCAAGCTCTTCGCATAGACTACATATAAAACAGCCGACAGACATGTATAATAATAGCGCACATTGGATAATAAACGGGTTGTATAGGTAACGAACGCCACTAACTTATGTATCCATCTTAACAAATACTCGTTCGATGTCCAGATTATTTAAAAACATTTAGAACTACCTAAAAGAAAACAAATGGCTCATTTCGGAACTCGGCCAACACCTTAGATCTATAAGCAAAATAAATGTGTCTCTTCATTTAGACGATCCAAGCAACAGCCATCAAGCGGAATGTAACGGTAACAAAAGCTACAAACTTGCATGTCAGCCACTCTTTCGATAAAACAACAACAACAGCAGCAGCAGCAGCAGAAGACATAATGTTTACACAAAAATTCCACTTTACTGGTGGAAATAACGAAAATCGGCAATGACATCAAGTACAACGTCTGCATAGAAACTAATGATTTCCAACACACAAGGCATTTTACCGAACATAGTGCAAGCCGCTCTGTCAGTCAGCACCAGACTGTTAGGAATGCGTCTAAATATACATCTGCAAGAACCGTTAACAATCGTCCAGAAGGCAGCGTGCTCTCTCGGAAGGCTACATAAAATAAACATATGCTAAATGTTTAAACAAAATCTCTCAAAAACACCTAAGTTACATCTCCAAATGATCAAAACCTTCTACGCAAGACCTCTGCAGCCGCACCACTCTGACAAGGATAGCGCGCACTGCATTTATTTAATGGAGCTGAGCCAGGCCGAAAGTTCCGAAATTTAACACTCTCTCCGTTTAGCGATATTCCCCTGTTACTTTTTCTTAGATCGATGTGTAGATGCGCTTCCGAGAATGTGGGTAGTTTAATTTTACCTTTTATTTCCTTGCTACAGCAGTACACATCTTCTTGCGTGTACCCATCTAAGGAATCTCTATGTCCTGTTACGATGCAAACTACATTTATCTGACGCAGCTCAAACACCGATATTCCGGGACCCCAGAAGACATTTAAATCCTATTATGCTACGGAGAGTCGAAATAAAAAAATACGTGAAATAATTTACCGATTTCCGGCCGTCTACACTATCACTTTTCTTTTCTCTCGAAAGCACTGATCTAACAAGACCATTATTCGAAAAGACACCCAACAATACAGCAACCATAGAACCGAGGTAGTAACTTTACCTTCCCAATGCAACACTGATTTTCAGTTCTGAAGAACGACCTGCCCTTTACCCACAAAATTCCTACTCCAAGTTCCTTTCTTGTGATCTCTTATCATTCCACTAAACCGAACTCGGATTTATTGTTTTAAGTACAAGCAGATGTCTACCGCAAACAAAGATGCCGAGAACGCTAACCTACTCACAGCAACACCTGATCGTATATAGAACATGGGGTGTCTACACTTTTTTGTTGCAGTACAACTGAGTAAATGCAAAGTAATGTTCTCAAACACTTATATCGCACAAAAAGCCCGCATACTTCGATCATCACCAGCTGTGTAAGGAATGGATGGAAGTGACACACAGTACAGGGCCGTACTTCGTAAATATTGGCTGTCCCAGTTTCTGATTTAGGCCGTAAGTGTATTTTGCATCCTCCATTCTGGTAATGAGAAACAAAGAGATGAAAGTATCCCGCAAACGCGTTTTTTTTAATTTTTTTAATAGATAAGGCGATAAGGCGATTCTACAAACAATGTATTCCCCGTCAATCGATTCCAACTGCCCTATACAGCCCTTCTCATTGTCTCCATGACGAACTTGTCGAATTTACTACGCATGTTTAAGTTAAAAGATCAGCAATAATGCTAAATCGACTACTTTAGAAGTCTATCACAACACAACAACGTCGACAAATGGAAACACACTTCATCAAATATTACAAACAATTTTTCCGACTCTTATGATACCCACAATTCCGTATGGAACACTAGGTTATGCATGAAACGACCGCTTGTTAACTGTGGTTATTCCATCGGTTTTTAACTGGCAAATGGCTGCTCCAACACCCAGTCCTCACCATTTGGATACAATGTAGCCCTTCTCCAAACGAAAATGCAACACGTTTGTCGTGTGTTCCGCTAATTTCGGTCAATACAACGACGCGAGAACAATCCCCTGGGCTGCTTAGAGTAAAAGCAAATATTTTTAAAGACGTAATCGTAGCTAGATTTCTCCACACTATCTGTTTAAATCGGGCATGCACATATGCAATAGCCTCCTTTAAAGCCTTTGTCTTCGCCATATAACCCAGTCTTAGTTTACCCTTCTTCTTAGGACTTGTAGAATAATGTAGGCGATATTTACGTCTGTGGAGAATAAAGCCCTGGAATGCTAAAATATGCCTTAATATAGCTCCTTACTCAACTCTCCAAGTAATTTACAGGTAGACAGTTGAAACTAAAACATATTGCATAAGATTTTCTTCGTCCGAGAGAGCGGTCAATTTTCGGGTACTCTTAATACCCAAATAATCAAATTGCAGAATAGCTGATTTCTAATAGCGTATGTTAGCCGGGTCCATATGGATGAGAGACATGCACAGTACAACAATGCACTTTTTAAATACCGTACCTTCTCTTTTAGAACATTTAAAAAATCTTCTTGCTCATTTCCATAACCACAATCCTCCGTTCTCCTAATGCAATCTTCTGGACCCAGAAAAAAAAAGTCCTCACAATCGCCTGTCTGGAAGCTTTATAAAATCGATATTGCAGCTACCAATAACATTAGTTACACCAGGGCTCGTGATTTGACAAATTTTTATTTAATTTAATTCTACAATTCGACGCCAACCACGTTAAGCAATCCTTTCCATTTGTCTTGTCGTCGCCTGCTACCACGTTTCTGTCGCTCCTTCCATCCGAAAGTCATGCTCTCGATTTCACACAAAATCCCTTCGAAATCTTGTGTGCTTTCCAAATCCAGGAGATAGAAGCCATCTACACGAAGCTGCTGTAGTATATATGGGAGCTCCACCAATAAAATGTCCATTAGTTGCACTTTATAAGATATATACCTACAGGACATACATATCTCCCCCCTGTATTCCATAAAAGAAGCCACAAATAGTAACTTCGTCTTATCTCCAGTGTTTGCAGTATCGAACTTGCTTAATTTACTATGCAGGTAGATCCGCACATCTACAACAATACCTCACCACAAACGCACTCCATTGGCTACAACTAGTACACTTTAAGTTACCAAACTATATGAGTTTTATAAAACACATTGATGTTCGACGAAAGTATTATGATTTACCGCAGCAAGCATCTCCGCTACATAACATGATGGACACCAGCCGTGAAGTGGACAACACTAGCATACGATTAAACAAGCGATGCTTCAACGAAAGCTCAGATAACGTACACACTGCAAAGTTCTTTTACTACCACCAAAGTCTGCTTCTTTAGAGTTCTACCGCGACATGCATTTAGTGTATATCAACGCTTTTTACTTAAATCCCATCCCATCTAGCCAACAGCAATCTCTGTAAGCGCCAAACATTTCCAACACAGTAACAGAACTACACCTGCAGTCAACACAAACCTACAACAAACGGATCCAGCCATTCCAACTAGTTTTTTACAAAATGTTGGACCCAACTAGCTTGCTGCAAGCTCTATATACGTCCCTAACAACCTCCAAACGCAACCCAAGCAGGTCTATCCTTACAGTCGTCACTAACCAAGTACCAACTCTTAGTTCCTCCACATATACTCCGCATATACAAGTTACCACAGACGGTGTTATAACCGCGATCAGTAACAGACAAGATCTCCCAGACACAGCGCATTTTAATAAAGTTTCGATCTCTCCCATCCAATAACTGCATTGGTTGCTTGACCCGTCCCAAAATCCAACCACAACTTTGTTTCCAATGTATAGCCCGGCAGACAGTATTTCTGGAACGCTTTCTGTCAGTCAATAGACTACATACCTTGTAGCACAAACCACCATCGTATTCTACTCCTTCTAACAAATTATTACTCTCGATAAACATCTTTAACATAGTGTAAAAAAATGATCGACGTACACACGCCCAGAACAGCCAAGAAGAAAAGTAGTAGATCAAAGCTACCGAGAGACGTCCGTTCGTAAACACAGCTAAAAGAAGATATAAATACCCCACATCCATAGCACGTAACCATGCTACTAAGTATCTACATGCATTTTCACAATTGTGGATCACATCTTCGTTGGATCGAATCGCACGACTAAACAGTTCGAATTAGGTATTTCGCGCAAGCTAGCATGCATACTCACATTCCATAGTATTTCTGGCTGCAGGTGAGTGGGGAACTGTTGATACATCGTAGACGCTTGTTTGGAGCGTGTGCGTCCTATACATGTAAACATATCAGTCGACGCTCGCACCTGATCTGGAGAAGTTATCGGTTTAATTTTTCCTGGTCGCACCAGATTACGAATACAAGAGAGCTATTTTTATGACGATATAATTACGTTGATTATAACAACAGACATAAGAATAAAAACCGATGTAAATGCCACAGCTTAATACACCATCCCAATAAAGACAGCCTTCACAGCCCATAAAGACACAACTGCACATAAGCGTATTACCGACAAATACTGCAACATTTCCTCGCAGCTGACACAAACGATGTTTTTACCGTACGAGATGATTACAGGAGTCGTTATAACTTTTATACATACATTCACAGACAGTAGGATGATCGCTAATTTGCGATGTAGCTATTACAGAAATGAAATATAGTTTTCTTTTAGAAAATCGATAAGAAGAAAAAATGTTCAAATGTTTGTATAGCTTATGGGACTCAACTACGGGGTCATCAGTCCCTAAGCTTACAAACTACTTATCAACTAGCTTATCTTAAGGACGGAACAAATATCCATGCCCGAGGGGGGCTTCGAACCCCCGACCGTAGTGGCCGTGCAGACCGTAACTAGAGCGCCTCAGTCCCCTCGGCCACAGCGGCCGGCCCGATAAGAAGAAGAGCGAAATTTATACAAGATGAACCATTGTCCAATAATTCAAACCCCACTCCATACAGCAATATGCCGAGCAAAATCGATTTAAACGAACGCATTGCTTAGCTGTAGAACAACACAGAATAACAGATACCGAGGGAGTTACTGCTCTCTGGTAACAAGCAACATGTCTTCTAGTATCTTCTCCTAAACCCTGTAAGACCGAAACGTTCTACTCAAAAAGCTGTAAGTCTTTACAACAATTAACTGTTGCAGATGCAAACTATTACAGATTTTAAGCAATCACATCGAAAAAGCACGGGATTACAACCCTTTTTTAGGTCAAAAGTAGCCACAAATGGGAGAAATTCAAATCACAACCACTGCCTCCTTACCTAGTAAAACAACTAGATGTCATTCGAAAAATGATTTTTGCGTGATCATTCTATACAAAGAACTATTTAAAATAAAATACAGCACGTTATTGTACAACTCTTTATCCCTAACCACTTCTTCTTGTACTCGGTGGATGTCCAAATGCGGCTCATAATAAGCAAAAACTGGGAGATGCGTACATCCTATACTAATCCTCTCGCACAACAGAGCCAGTACCTTTAATATTATTCTTTCGTAGAATTTTTATTAAGGTAGTAAATAAGAACATAAGTTTTACAGCACAAAACGTCTTACATTTAGCAAAGATGATTACATGCAGAAAATAAAGTTATATATATATATATATATATATATATATATATATATATATATATATATATATATATATATATATATATATATATTGTTTCACTAAGTGTGTTTGCCTCTGTAACTTATAAAATAATAGGTGACGGGGAAATTTTAATGCGGTAGGTCAACACCAGAAATGTTACACTTTCTGCGGAGCTATGAACATAGTTTATAGTATCTTTTTCCAAAGAGTTACAGCACAAAGATATAATTTTTTAAATGGAACAATAGTTTTTTCTATCGTGTATTGGATTTATTTAAACCAGCTGCGTCCAAATCAATTAAAACTACATTCCTATCACTGTTAGTTTGGGAGCTAGAACCCTTCAAAGTTCCGGGGGCGGAGGCTGCGATAGCGTAGCTGACTGGCCGAGTGGCTATCCCCTGGAGCACGGCCCACTGTCTCATGACCACCAGCCAGTCAGGTACGCTGTCGTAGCCTCCGCCCCCTAAACTTTGAAGGGTTGTAGCTCCCAAACTAACAATGATACGAATGTAGTTTAAATTGATTTGGAGGCAGCTGGTTTCAACGAATCCAATGCAAGATAGAAAAAACTATTGTTCCATTTAAAAAATTATATCTCTGTGCTGTAACTCTTTGGAAAATGATACAATAAACTATGTCCATAGCTCCGCAGAAAGTGTAACATTTCTTGTGTTGACCTACCGCATTAAAATTTCCCGTGACCTATTATTTTATACGTTACAGAGGCAAAAACTTAGTGAAACACCCTGTACATATACAGGGTGTCTCACCTAAAGGGACTGATGACCCCGTAGTTAAGTCCCATAACCTTAACAAATATTTGAACATTGTCTCACCTAACGCTGCCATCTCAAATATCTCTGGAACGACAAAATATATTCAAAAACTGTTTTCACCAGCATGAACGTATGGCACGGACCTAAGAAACTAAATACTATGCGAAATTTTAAAACGTTTACAAATACTATTTTCAACACAAACTTGTTTTTTTAATGGACACCCCCTAGTTTTTGGTATGCAATCAATAGCATAAAAAATCACATAAACAATGGCGTTTATTGCATCGCAATACGCTAATTACATCCCGAGATATTGCGGCGCGAAGTTGACTCTTGAATAAGCGCACAGCTAGCGCACGTCCTGCGTGAACCTCACGCTGCCTATGTCAGGGGCTCACACTATGGGAAGATACGAACAATCCACAAAAATGAACAAGAAACACTTCCAACGCATAGTAAAGTTTTTCACATTGTAAATGTATGTTTATTGTAACGAAATTACAAGTAGAGCTACAATTAGAGAAAACACACATGGTTTCACTGTTCTAAACACATTTACTACCGCCCTGTCGCCCACAGAAACTGTATTGTTTTGCATTACATCAAGCATAGAAAATACACACTCCTTGACCACTGAAACTGTGTTACGTCAACAAATGTTCGAAGTGCCGTCCGTTTGCGTCAATACACGTTTGGAGACGTTTAACGAGAGAGTGTTGCACAGATTGTAGAGTTTCTACAGATATTGCCGCACAGTCCGCAGTAATACGATGTTGCTTCCTCTACTGTGGTTGAGGGTTCTTGATACACTCTGTCTTTCACTGCGCCCCAAAGGAAGAAGTCTAATGGCGTCAAGTCAGGGGACCCTGCTGGCCATCGCACAGTACCTCCCCGCCCAATCCACCTATTTGGAAATGTCGCATCTAGAACGTCTCTGGCAACTTTTGCAGTGTGTGCGGGACATCCATCATGTTGGAAGCAAATTGATAGTCGAGTTTCCAATCCTAGATCCTCCATGAGGAGCGGTAGTGTGTGTTGAAGAAAAGATACGTATCGCTGTCCATTTAATGTCCCACGGTAAAAATAGGGGCCTACAATACAGTCAGCAATGATGCCGCACCAAGCATTGACACTCCACTGTCGTTGATGAGCAACTTGGCGAATCCAGTGGGGATTCTACACGGACCAGTAGTGCATGTTTCGCAGATTCACATTACCATGATTTGTAAATGAAGCCTCGTCCGTAAACAAAGTATTGCTTAGGAATACTGGATTACCTTGCAACTGCTGAAGTGCAAAATGACAGAATGCAATGCGTGATGCGAAGTCATTCCCGTACAGTTCTTGGTGCAGTGAGATATGGAACGGATGAAACCGATGCCGATGCAAGATTCTGTACACACTACTGTGGCTTATTCCTACATCTCGTGCAATCTGTCGTACACCCACCTGAGGATTGTGCGCTACAGCAGCCAGAACAGCAATTTCGTTTCCATTGCCAGTCGCTGGCGTTGTACGACGACGTTTTGTGGGAGTTCAGCTTCCTGTTTCCGTGAGTGTTTACAGATGTTGCCAATGGCTCGACGTCACGGACATCGCCGATCTGGGTAGCGTTCAGCATACAGTGCCACAGCTGCGGTTGCATTTCTGTGACATTCGCCATAAATTGAAATAATATCTAGTTCTTCTTCATTACTGAAGGTCGGCATATCGACTAGATGAAGGCAAGTCACGCGAAAATAGGTTTTAATGTGGCAACGTATGTGAATTACGTTACAGTTTGAGATGAGTTCAGCAGAGCGGATTAGGAGACACCTGTACACTGAAGGTAGAGCATGCCGTGATGCTATAGATTTGTTTCAGCAGGATACAGGCGCCAGTGGAGGCAACCCCTGCTCTGAGCACAGTACTACATGCGATACATTACGTGAGAAACTGTGACGCCGTTGCTATCCATTTCAAGTTACATATTGCAGAACGTATGAGGTTCAGAAACGTGAAATCACGGCTATTACCGCTAATTGTACCTCTAGTTGTCATTTTGCAACAATAAACATTATGCGTAGTACATCCATCATTCTGATACCGCATTATTTGACACATTATAATAGGTGGATCAGTTCAAGTAAGTTCAGTTCAAGTAAGAGTGCCATCAATGAAATGGGTCAATGATGTGTTGTCATACAATACCACATCATACATTAAGATTCCACTGACGTAGTACGTCATTCAGATCACGATTACCGGCAGCGTGAGATTCCCGCTTGAGTCTCAGGACTTGCGCTAGCTGTGCGCTTAATTTATTTCAAGCGTCAACTTCGCGTCGCAATATCTCGGGATGTAATTGGCGTATTTCGATGCAATAAACGCCATTATCTTTGTGATTTTTTATACTATTGTCCAAAAACCTTCAAATCAGAGTCCACGACGGAACAACTTAGCCACCGGCACATCTGCCTGTCGCGTACTCCTTCACAGTTTATCGGAAAAAGCGCAGTTGTGTTTTAATCATCAATGTGCATGCAATTGTCACCGCACGATGTGTTCAGTAGTAAAAAATAAAAATAAATGTAAGGAAACTTACAAAAAACTGCACAGTTACTGCTGCTCCAGCTGAGAGACGCCTTGACAGATGTGGAATTGTTGTTGCGTACTGTCCTCATTCATAAACGTACCTGTTCACTGCAAACATTCACCACGAGCGGTGACGGAAGCGACGCTAACGCCCAATGCGGCAGCACAATAGTTACACAAGAATGGCGGTTGACTCTTACTCTGCAAAGGGGGCTATTAATTTTCCAAATGCTTCACGTAAGCTTCTACGTATTTGTTAATAATTATCTAGATCTGATCGCTACCAAACTACACATCATCACTCGCTGGACTAATTTGAAGTTTTCCTGAAGACTTCATCAAAATTGCTCCAGCAGTCCTAGTGTCTATAGAGAACATACACACATATATCTTACGGATATGTACTAGGGTACCTCTACCGCTCCTTCATCCGGAATCGTGACGGGGATCCACTCCAACGCCTCCGGCAACTCCAAAGACACATTAGAAACCTTTTTGCCACGATAAAACTCCGGTACGGGTGCCAGACATGCACCCGCCTAAATTCGATGGTCCCTGTCAACTCCTCCAAGTACTGGCATGCCTTCTGCCCCCTTATTGGCAGTCACTCCTCCCCCCACTCCCCGCCTCTGCATGATGACTATCCCTTTCTATCCCTTTCCTGCTAGTAAGGCAGAACCTTTGCCTCCTGGCTCTTCCAAGTCTTTTCAATTCCCGACAATCCTAACTTTGAATGGTCTCTCTTCCCTAATGTCTATGAGTGAACCGACACCTGCACTTCACCTCTCACACCCTCAGCTTCCAGTACTTGGACCACATTCCTCAGAATTGAACACGCCTATCACCGCCCATGACTGAATCGACACTCTTTGCACCAGACACAACACCATCCCTGGTCATGACTGACTGGCCTACCGACACCTCCAGGCCTACGCCCCCCCTCCTTCTCTGCAGCCCTCGCAACCCTTTACAACATTGTCCTTTTCATTGCCTTTTACCCTGATTCTTTTCATAGGTTTTTACTCTGACCTGTGGAAAACCTCCCGTATTCTCATGTTTCTCAAACCTGACAAGCCCCCATCCCAAACCTCATCCTATCGTCCCATCAGTCTCAGCTCTGTGTTCAGCAAGGTCCTGGATACCACCCTCTCCCAACGTATCTATCAACACCTCCACCACCACCAGTTCCTCCCCCTCTCCCAATGTGGCTTCCATCCCTTCTTTTCTGCCTATGAGCAGCTCCTTTGCCTCACCCACCTCCTCTCCATCCAGCTTAATTCATGTCGCTCTTTGTCTCCCTTGACATAGAAAAAGCCTAAATCCGTGTTTGGCATCCCAGTCTCCTTTCCAAGCTCCAGTTCTACGATCTTCCTCTTAATTATATCCACCTCATCACTCCTTCCTCACCCACCGCTCCTGTCTGCAATTCGGTCTCCTGTTTGTTCTACATCTCTGCCGGGGTGCCTCATGGCACTGCCATCTTAACGTTCGCCCCCTCCCTTGATTGTTCCAGATTTTGCTCCAGTACCACGTCCGAGTTCACCTCATTGTGTAACTGGCGGCTCCTTTCCGTCAACCCGGAAAAATCTCAAGCAATCATTATAGTTTGTATCACCCATTCCTTCCATCTCCCTACTACTTTACCCTTCACAATCGTCCCATCCTCCACACCACTACTCTCAAGTACCTCAGCCAAACCCTTGATCGCTCCCTCTTATGGACCCCACACCTCTGCACTGTCCGTCAGGAAGCCCTCTCCTGCCTCAATCGCCTAAAACTGCTTACCGGCCAGATGTGGGGTCTCAGCCTTTCCATCATCCTATACACTTTACCACTCCCTCATGCGTCCCGTCCTCTGCAGTTTCCATCCCATCTAGATTTCTGCTCCCCCTCCCTGTTACAAAATCCTCCACATCCTTGAACACCATGGCCTCTGCCTCACCTACCATAACCAGCTCCTCTCCCCCATGTGGATCCTATATGACCTTCTCCCTTTCTCCTCCAATACCTCAAACACATCCGGATCCTATATACGAACAGTAAGATAAACTCCCACAACCCCCTGGTATACCCCATATTCACCAATCCAGGCCCTCTGCCATGTGCCTATACCACAGCATCCCTCCCTCCCTCCACCTCCACCCTCTCCACATCCTTTCCCAGGGTAAATTCCGCAACCTCCCATTTGACGCCCACCATCCTGAAATATACCAACCTTAATCCCCTTCCGTGGATGAAGCGACCCTCCTACCCCTCCCCTTCTTCCACTTGTTTATTCCTCTTTCTGCCCTGGGGTCCCAACGCCTCCTCTCCCCCTCTCCGTACCGTCTCCCTTGCGCTTCCTACTCCTCTCCTCCCTATTCTTCCGGGACCTGCGCCATCAGTTTTAACAGTGCTTCACCAGTGTTGTGTATCACTGGGCATCAGTGTGTATGTTACATCTGCATCCGCCGTTTCCCGACGAGTGTCGCTATCGTTACCTTTTTAACAGTGTTTCTGAGTGCTCTTCGTCTTGTCTGTGTTTTGATGTCATACTACTTGTTTTTATTGTCACCGTGGCTCGTTGTTTTAACTGACTACGTCTGTTTTATTCATCTGTTACAACTGTCATTTCACCTATTTTTAACTTCTTGCCTATGTTTAAAATCTCCATTGTTTTAACTCCGTTTCGTGTTAAATTCCGCATGTTCAAGTATTTTACGTTCTCTCGGCTGATGAGCAGCACTTAATGCTGCTGTCAGCCCACTGTCATGTATACGTGTTCAGTGTAAAATGACAGTAAAGGAAAAAACAAAACTAGGGTCAATTCCGTCACCTCCCTCTCCCGGATGACGCCCTACATCCCGACATATTCCCCTCCTTTCAACTTTAGTCCATTTCCGTAATTGTACCTCTCCCTTCCTCCGCCCTCTCATCCCTTTCTCCTCCCACGCTTGGCTCTCCTCTCCCAGCTCCCTCCTACGGTGAGTCATTGCGCCTTCCTCTCCTATCCCCCTCCCCTCCCGCCATTCTTCCACCGCGCTGCCCTTTCCCCACTGCGAAGCCCCTATGTCGACATCTTTTAACAATACGCCATTTACTGTTGTGCCAGTGTTTGTGCTGTATGCTCAAGTTGTGTTTTAATTCAGAATCCGCCGATCAGGCCGAATAATCGAGTTGCCACGTGTTTCAATTCTTTCGTCGACGTCCAAGTGTTATTTTACTCACCTTGGCTTTTATTATTCTACATATGTGTGTTTTTTACCATCGTGGCTCTTTTAATTTCGGACTAAAGTATAATTGTCTCACTTTTTATTCGCCTTCATTTTGTTAATTCTACTTTTATTTCCTCCTTTAAGACATTTATTGTTCATGTTGTAAGAATTTGTACTTCTCTCGGCTACAGAGCAGCGATGAATCTGCTGCCAGCCAACCCAAATAGGGCGTGAAATCTCATAAAGAAAAGATACTAGGGTGCTTGGAATCAGAAATAGAATTTATAAACTTTTATACATATTTCGTTCAGCCTGGCTTGCCAGCACGATCACGGGTCTTGCCGCGTGCCCGCTGCTGGAGAATTCCACCTGCATGTTCCCGACACGTGGGTGTCGATTCGACACTCGTTCTGCTGACAAGGGTGCGCCACCCTCGCAGACTCGACAGAACCCCGCCACCAACCCCGAGCCAGACTGGTGGTCACGTGGATTATACTGGAACCAGACCTCAAAGGCAACCTGAAGAACGGACGCTGTCTCGCGCCCCGGCCTCCGCCTCTAGGGACAGGTGTCGACCTCCCCTCAGGTCCCCTATAATACCATATAACAATTATCTGGAATAAAGCCCTTGACTTTACGCCTTTTCATTTAACTCCATGCCCGCTTCTCCGCTCATACATCCTGGCACACATAATATATGTTACATTTCGCGATATTTTGACGCTAACATGGACCACCTTTTACCACGAACGTTCGGAACCGCCTAGAAGCAAGCTAAGAGTAGCTCTCCATCATAGAGACAAACGTGGTGTGTGTCACAACCATGTAAAATAATGAAAAAAAAAATCTCTATAGATAAAAGGCAATGCCACGACTGACCTACTGACATTGATTGACTGACTGACTGACTGATCATCGCCCAGCCCAAACCACTGACGATAGAAACTTGAAATTTGTAGAGGGTGTTTATCTTACTCTGTAGGCTTAATTTAAGGAGCGATTTTTCGATGTTTGGTTCGTAAGGGGGTGAATTGAGGAATGAAACGTTTTTTTGAAAATACGTTGGTATTTAGGCAATTTTGAAGCTAGAACTAAAAAATTTCCGATTTTAATTCAGGGTTCGAATTTAAAAGACACGTGTCTCGCCATTTTCTGAAAGTCAACCAATACGGGGGTAAAATAGGAGACCAAAAAAATTATTTTTAAAAATATGTTGCTCATCATTATCATCCAAATCCAGTTTCCCGGGTGTGTTGTACAAGCGCTCGCCATCTCCTCCTGTCTTCATACATCTTCTGTTCCAGAATGTGTTCCCATTTGTGTCCTTTCTCCTCCACATTTGATCTTACTGTCTCTATCCAGCGTTTCCATTGTCTGCCTAGTGGTCGTCTTCCTATGAGATTAAGGTTGAAATATTTTTTAGCAGGTCTTACACTATTCATTCTCATTGTGCCCATACGACTGAAGTCTGCGTTTCCTTATGATGCTGGTGACAGGAATCTCAATACCAGCTACATTCCTATTCACCTCATTCCGAATTTTATCCTGTCTGGTTGTTTAATTCATAGTTCTAATGAATCTCATTTCCATTGCTTGAATTCTACTGAGGTGTCTGTTTAGTAGGTTACATATTTCTAAGCCGTATGTAAGGATTGGAAAGAAATATGTATGGTACATGGTTGCTTTTGATTTTTGTGGCATTTTATCATCCCAGAGAAGATTCCTCATTTGACTCTAAAAACTGGTTGCTTTCTGTGTTCTGCTATTTCCTGCTTAACGGTGTTGTCTTTAGAGATCATGCTTCCTAGGTATTTGAAATGAGAAACAGATTCTACTTTGACCTCATCTAGAAATATATTTGATATTGTTTCTTGCCTGTTGAAGGTCATTTCTACTGTCTTTCTTTTTCTTACCTTTATTCAAAAAATTTTGAATGTGTTGTTCCAATCATTCAGTTTCCTCTGTGCTTCAGCTTCTGTCTCTCCCCAAACCATCAAATCATCGGCAAAACAAGGGCATTGGGTTCGCTGTCTATTTTCTTGATAGATTTTATAATTTTGTTCGTTATTATTACAAATAGGAGTGGTGGTAAGGCTCATCCTTGCTGCGCACCTCTCTTTGTTTCGAACTATTCTGATCGTCCGTTGCTATAACAGCTATAACACTTTTGGTATAGCATTTTGACTTTATCCATCAGATAATTTGGCACCTTATGTTTTCCAAACATTCCCATATCTTGCTTCGAGGAACCCTGTCAAAAAATGTCAAAAAATATAATAACAAGATTTCTTCCATATCCCCAGTATTGTTAGCATTCCTATTGCACAAAAAAAAAAAAAAAAAAAAAAAAAAAAAAAAAAAAAAAAATCCATAGTACCTCGGTTTTCCTGAATCCATGTTGTTCTTCCTCAAGCGAGGGTTCAGCTACCTTCCTAAGTTTCGCTTGTACGATCTTTTCTAACAGCTTCAGAGTGTGGGACAGCAGCGTGATGCCTCTTTAGTTTCCACATTTTCGCCGATCACCCTTTTTAAAAGAGGGATGATAACTCATTTAGTCCAATCTTCTGGGATTTTGTTTTCTTTCAAAATCACTGATAACACTCTGTGCTCCCCGTTGTACCTGCTGCCTTTATCATGTCTGAGATGAGCTCATCAAATTTTAAGCTACAACTACGAAACTTAGGATATGGACTTATGATCGCGATTAAAAAGAAACGAGTTTCGCTATTTTTGGAAATTCAACAACTAAGGGGGTAAAATAGGGGATCAAAAATTCTTTTCGGAAACACATTGTTGTTCAGACAATTTTAAAGCTAGAGATGCAAAAATTGATATTCGTATTGTTGGTTACAATGTAAAAAATACGTGTTTTGATATTTTTGGAAATTCAACCATCAAGGGGGTAAAATTGGAGAGGGGATGTTTCTCGAAAATATGTTGCTGTTTAAGCAATTCTGAAGTTAGAACTACAAATTTTCGGATTTCGGTTCGGGATACGAATTCAATAGACAAGTCTTTCGGTATTTTTGGAAATTAGACCACTAAGGGGTGAAATACGAGATGAAAAAATTGATTTTCAAAAATATTTTGATGTTAACTCAAATTTCAAGGTATTACTGCGATGCTTAGGATATGGACTCTTGGCCAGGATTAAAAAGAGACGAGTTTCGGTATTTTTGAAATTCAACAACTAAGGGGGTAAAATAGGGGATCAAAAATGGTTTTCGAAAACATATTGTTGTCAACACAATTTTGAACATAGAGCTGCAAAAATTGGTATTTGTATTATTCTTTAGAATTTAAAAAATACGTGTTTCGGTATTTTTGGAAATTCATTCATCAAGGGGGTTAAATTGAAGAGGGGATTCTTTTGCTATTAAGGTAATTTTGAAGCAACAACAACATAAATTGCTATGTTTTCTTGGTCAGATTTAAAAAGATACGTGTTTCGGTATTTTCAGAAAATTAATCATTTAGGGGGTGAAATAGGGAATGAAACATTTTTTGAAAATATGTTGCTACTAAGCAGATTTTGAGCCCAGAATAACCAAAAAATATTTCAATACTTGGTTGGAATTTAAAAGAAACATGTTGGGGTATTTTACGAAATTCAACTATTAAGGGGTGCCATAGAGGGTTACAAGTAGAAAAATCAAATGTTCAAATGTTTGTAAATCTTAAGAGACTTAACTACGGGGTTATCAATCCCTAAGTTTCACAAACTAATTAAACTAACTTAAACTTAGACTAACTTATGCTAAGGACAACACAAACACCCTTGCCCGAGGGACGAATCGGACCCCCGACGGCGAACAGCAGCGCGCACCGCAGCATGGCGCCTCAATACGCACTGCCATTCTGCTGCGGCTACAAGTAGTATCACAACAGTTAATTATGATAGTACTTAAGCTATGTCTATGAAAATGTATAGTAAGAGGAAGAAACAAGTGGTGCTGACCAACCAGCCGACGCATGTAAAGCAAGCGTTAAGCTAGTAGAATATAAAAGTATTTTCAACAAACAGTACCACTAACCCTCTGCTTAAAGTAGTCACATTAGCGGTTCCTTAACACCCGACACTGCTTATATTGTTCAGGTGAGACTTCGATTAAGGTGCATACAAGAAGTGGAAGAGGAAAATGTGTGCACCTGACTACAGCCACCTTTTTATGTTCGAATGACTTTTGCATTCAAGTAGTATAATATCAAAACTCATACTAATTAAATTAGTGAATAACGATGTGGGCATGTCACTGATACTGTATCTTCACTTGTGATTTTCGCATTTTAGTCTTATAAAATCAGCAATCCTTTTGATGTAGAGTTAGATAGAGTGAACTTCATTCGGAGACACTCTTGATTCACGTTACTCTGTCCTGTGCAAAATTCTAGACTCCCAAATAAAAGTCCACATCAATTTCAACTGCTTACTGCATTCTTCTCTTGGTCTCACTCTGCAATTTTACACCCACGCTTCCGTCCAATACTAAACTGAAGATTCTTTGATGTCTCATAATGTCATCTTCCAATCCATTCTTTTAGTCAAGTATGTCAGAAATTTCTTTGATCCCCAATCATGTTCAGTAACTCGTCATTATGTGTGTGATATACGCATACAGTCTTCAGTATTCTCCTGTAGTACAAAATTTCAGGACCTTCGATCCCACTCTTTTTCTGAACTCATCATCCATGTTTGACCCTAGTACAAGGATACGGTTCAGACAAATGACTTCATTAAATACCCAAATTAATTTAGATGTCAACAAATTTCTCTTCTTCAGAAAAGCTCCCTTAGCAATTCTTCTCTACTTCACACATCATAAGATTTTTAACTACCCAAAAAACAATACACTTCCACGACTTTTTATTACCTCACTTCCTAATCTTATCCTTTCAGCTTCTTCTGGTTTCCTTAAACTGCGTTCCTTTACCCTTGCTTTGCTCTTGTTAACAGTCTTTCAATATACTTTCCATTCCGTTCAATTGCTGAGAGAATAAAAAATGTCTTCGACAAACCGAATAGTTTTTATATTCTTTCCCTCTACTTTAATTCCGTATTCAAATGTATCGTTGTTTTCCTTCACTGTTGGCTGAATGAATAGAATGGTTAACATTAGGCAAAGGCTACAACGCAGTCTTACTCCCTTTCCAACTATTGGCTCCCGTTCATTTCATTCGACTCTTACAACTGCTGTGTCGTTTTTGTACTAGTTGTAGGCCTATATAACTTTTCGGTGCCTTTGTTTTACTCCTGCTACCTTCAGAAAGTTACAGAATGCCGTCCCAAGAAGATTATCACAAGGTTTCTCCAAATGTACGGAAGCCATAAACATAAATTTTCTTTACCTTAACCTCAGTCATGACTGAGATACGTGATAACGGGAGTATTTAGTACTGTGTTCCTACATTTATCCTAAATCCCAATTGACCTTCGGAATTTTAGATACTACAAGTTTTTCCATTCTTATGAAACTAATTCGAGTCAACCACCACTTATTAAACTAACAGTTCTCTAATTTTCACATTTGTTGGCACCGGATTTCTGTGGAACTGTTACATTCTTCATGAAGTCTGCGGGTATTTCCCCTCTCACACACATCTAACACACCAGGGGGAACAATTTCTTCCTGACTGGTTTTTCCAAGGATATCAGCTATTGAGACGGAATATCATCCACTACAGGGACCGTGTATCGAGTTAAATCGTTTAGTGCCCTGCCATATTCTTCCCGCAGTATAGTATCTCCCCTTTCATTTTCCTCTACATCGTCTTCCCTTTTTACAATACTGCCTTAGAGTTAACTAACCTTTATAGGTCCTCTATATATTCCTTCCGTCTTTCTGCTTTTCTTTTTTGGTTAGTACTGGTTTTCCATCTGAGCTCTTTACATTCATACCGCGGATTTTCTTGTCTCCAAATGTGTTTTATATTTTCCTGTACGTGGTATCTGTGTTTCTCCTAATTTTACATTCTTCTGCGGAACTGCAAAAGCCGCAGCGGAGCTGCCGAGCGCATTGAGGCGCTATGCTGCGATGTGCGAGGCCGTTTCCGGTCTGGGGTTCGAATCCCCCCTCGGGCATGTATGTTTGTGTCGACTTTAATGTAAGGTATTTCATAAGTAGTTAGTAAGTTTAGGGACTGATGACCCCGCAGTTAAGTCCCTTAAGCTTTCCAAACATTTGATTTTTTTAATTGCAAATGTTTAATAAGGCACTATTGCTTATATAATTTGTACTCTCAATCATTTATGGCCTTATGTACTCTCTATTGCTTCCTTCATTTGCGCATTTTCATACGTTCGCCACTCTGATCATTGTCTATTGTCCATTGGGAGGGTGAAAAGAGAGGCGAAAGCTTTGATAGGTGTGAATCGTAAGTTGGAAGTAAATAATGCGCTAATGTTAAAAAGGGACAAGGGAAATACAGCGTTCATCGTCAAGCAAGATGATTGTATAAATAAAGTTAACTATATCTTTATGGAGAATAGTACTGTAGTAGCCAAATATGATTATACCAGTAGTTTTCAAGCAGTACTTAAAAAGCGTTTAAAAGAAACTCAATTTTTGTTTACCGAAAAAGAAATAAAGAGCCTCATAGTGACGAACCCAGAACCTCCATACTTCAATGGCAGGATAAAGACCCACAAGAACGAGGAACCGTGAGACCGGTAATTACCATTAGAAAGGCACCAGGAGCAAAAGTAAAGAAACGATTGAGTCGGATGTTAAGAGAATGGTATACTTATAATGAAAGCCTTTCGTCAAAAAATAGCAGGGAAGTGATACAGAAATGCGATTTAAATGGTGACATACGACTAGCTTATTTAGATGTGACTAACTTATATTCTTCAGTGCCGGTAGAAGAAACAACAGACATTATAGGAAAAACACTTACACCAACATGGCAAAATATCTCAGATTGAAATAGATGAATTCAAAGGGTTGTTAAGAGTCATCCAATCGTTTAACTATTTTAGATTTAATTGCAAAGTTTCATGCAAGAAAACGGTCTAGCAATAGGTTGTGCGTTATCAGGTGAGATGTCACATATCTTTCTAAACGCGTATGAAACGGCTTATCTAAAGAAAAACATTAGGCAAAAAGATGAAATACTCATATATGCGAGGTATGTTGACGATATACTTTTAGTATATCAAGATTCCGAGGAAGAAATAAATGACTTGGCAAGTGACCTTAACAAGATGCATAAGAGCATAGCATTCACGGTTGAGCATGAACAATAAGGAATTTTAAATTATCTTGACTTGAATATTGACAATAATAATAAAAAGCTCGAGTTATGCAATTATAGGAAACGCACGTTTACAGGCGCTGTTATTAATAAAAAGTCACGTCACACACGTAACCCAAAACAGCCTTTTTTTAAAGTGCGCTTCACAGACTTAATTCAATTTCGTTGATCCTTGAAGACAAGGATACTGAAATGAAGGCTCTTAGACAAAAAGCTGTAGAAAATGATTATGACGCGGATTTGAAAGACAGTTTGGAAAAGACTGAATAGGCTGAAGCATAAGATTGATGCAGAGGAGAACTCTACGGGGAAAGCGGAAATAAATCAAATAAACTGTCAAGTTTGTGATATGAAGTATGTAGGACGAATGGAAAGGAATTTTAAAGTTCGTTTTAAAGAGCACAATAACAGAGATAGTGGCTCATCTGCAGTAGCGAAGCACCTGAAAATCGAACAACATTAGTTCAAATCAAATGTTTGTTAAGCTTATGGGACTTAACTACGGGGTCATCAGTCCCTAAACTTACTAACTACTTATCAGCTACCTTATACGAAGGACGACACAAATATCCATGCCCGAGGGGTGATTCGAACTCCCGACCGCAGTGGCCGTGCGGACCGTGACTGGAGCGCCTCAGTCCCCTCGGCCACCGCGGTCAGCCAACATTAGTTGGTCCATAAATGAGAGTGTGAAGGTCGTATACAATGAGGATAAAGGTTGGTTGTTACCCAGTTTGGAAGACGTTGAGATCTTTAGTGCTATGAGGGAAGATTCCAGCAACGTGGTCAGTGAGAAGACAGAACCATCTAAAATCCATTACAGGGCACTTTTAGGAATCTCGTCCTTCAGAAGCACCGATATGTTCTCCTGTTTTAAATGTCGACGTCATGTTTTAACACTGCTGTGTAACTTAGGGCGTATTTCCATTACAACACCTTTAATTTTAGAGGATGACTTTATGAATAAGTGTTAGATGTCTGCACAATAATACCTTTGGTCACTAATGACAGGTGTTATGTTTATGGGTAATCTCTGAAGTTGAGAACTGCTATTTGTTTATTTACAAATTTGTGCCATCTGATTAACATTTGGTTCAGCTCGACGATTTGTTATTTTTGATGATGTTGCCTAGCGGTAGATTAAGTATTATGGTAGGTTATTATGTCAGTTTAATTTGAATATTTGTAGTTGAGTCGTTGATATACAGGGTGTATCACCTAACCACTTGCATCGCAAATATTGCGGAAACGGAAATTGCGATTGATGTGCGGTTTCCACAGAATGGATTGGTAATCGGGTGCTCTTATTTTTAGGCTACAAACAGATTGTAATATTACTTAGAAAGTGTATTTTTATGTAAATATACAGTTTTTTTTTAAATGGAACAATGCCTGTAAAGCCGGCCGCGGTGGCCGAGGAGACTAAGGCGCTCCAGTCACGGTCTGCACGGCCACTACGGTCGGGGGTTCGAATCCCCCACGGGCATGGATATTTGTGCCGTCCTTAGTTGTAAGTATTTCATAAGCAGTTTGTAAGTTTAGGGACTGATGACCCCGTAGTTAAGTCCCATAGACTCTACAAACATTTGAATGCCTGTAAACATTAAGAAACTAAAAGTAGGATACACTAAAATATCAATAGTATTTGTTGCAGGATTCTAGTACAAGTCGTTTAAGAGATATCATCTTTTGAAACGTTCCCACACCGATACTTGTACAATACGTGTGGTAACACACACTAAAAAAAAAAAAAAAAAAAAAAAAAAAAAAAAAAAAAAAAAAAAAAAACAAGTGCAGACACTAGTTATGTGGATTCCAACCAGTTACGCGACACATGACCATCACAGATTGTGTTACAAATGACCACCGGCAGCAGAAATACACGCTGTCAGTGTGGTATGGAAAGACGTTGCACACGTACTAGCATTTCAGCGGATATGTCAGACCAGGCTGTAGTAATACGTCGCTGGTATGTCCTTGTAGACAGCATCTTTCAGATTTCCCCACAGGATAACAGTCTACAGGCGTCAAATCCGGGGAACGGGCGGGCCAAGGTACAAGTCCTCTGCCCAATCCATCGATTTGGGAACAATTCATGAAGACATGCTGTAGTAATTCGTGAACTGTGGGCTGGAGAGATTCCTCCTAGTCTGCAGAGGAACGTCACTAGCATCCGTGGAAGATGGTCTTTTAGAAGGCTGCGACACTTGTGTGCGGTGAGTGTTCCGTCTATGAAGTACGGGCCTATGAGCTGCTGGTTCACTATCCCACACCACACGTTGGTGTCGCTGACGGTCCACCTGTCGAAGCCAAGAGGGATTCTCAGCAGACCAATAGTGCATGTTTCTGCTGTTTACCTGGCCATGATTGGTAAATTACTAAACAAGATACATGAACATGTGTAGTATGCTGTCGTAAAGCCCATCTACAGAATCTAACACGATTCTCGAAATCGTTTCCATGCAGCTCTTGATGGAGAGAGATGTGATAGGGATGGAACCTATGTCGTTGGAGAATGCGTAGTACACTTGCCTGACTCATGACACTTCCTCGAGCGATTGCACGGGAGCTGACATGCGGTTCAAATACAATAGCAGCAAGAACATCAATTTCCCTCTCGTCTGTCGTCACTTGTTTCCTTCTGTTACGTTGTCTCGGTGTTACACTACCACTTTCACGTAATTGGTTGAAGAGGTTGTTGAATAATTGCCGAGATGGCTGACGTCTGTTGGGATACCTTGCCGCATACACCGTACAAGAAAGAACGGCATTCTTCCTACACTCCCCATACACCATGAGCATATCGGCTCTTTCTGCATTCGTAAAACCCATCGTACACTAACGACCTACCGCTTGGACTGTTACACGCTAACTGACTAGCGAGGAGCAGTGCACTCAAGGAACACACAAGCACGCTGTAAAAAAACGTAACATAATCGTAACTAGCAACTATACGGGTTGACTGGCACATGAAAATGTCGGTGGGAACGTTTCAAAAGACGATATCTCGTAAACGCCTTGCACTAGAATCCTGCAACAAACACTACTGATATTCTAGGTCACCCTACTTTTAGTTTCTTAATGTCTGTAGGAATTGTTACATTTAAAAAACTCTATGTATGCATAAAAAATACACTTCGTCAGTAATATTATAATCTGTTTGTTGGCTAAAAATACGAGCCCCTGCCTACGAATCCATTCTGTGAAAACAACACATCAATCCCACTTTTGCGGTGCAAGGTGATTCACCTTGTATAGCACCATGTTTTATTTTGTTTCCTTTGTGTATGGAACTTGAGAGTTGAATAATGTAGTTCGAAAGATGTCGTTCTGACATATAAATTTTATCATTCACAATCGGTGCGTGATTTTGCATTAATGATTAGTGAAGCAGTCGTACGATGGCGTCAAACAGATGATTCATAAACAATACGTTATGGCCAGTTTGTAACTACCGCTGGTCATGTCTCAGAGATAGAAATCTAATTCTGAATGTATGTCTTACCGTTATAATATTAATCAAAGCCTTCCGTTGTCTTCTGGTCTCTTATATGTATTCATACTCCTTTCATCATTCTTCAACCAATTGCTTGTGATGCCCCACCCCGACTGTTGCCGCTACAGTTACTGCCCCTCTGCATGAGGCACACGTTTGCCATGCCGCTCCTCAGGTATCGCTTCGTTGTGGTTGCACCTGATCTGTGGCTCTCAGTATCGCTGAGGCACGCTAGCACAGACAAATATATACAGACGGGATATCTCCGTAAGGGCCCGGTCCTACGCTCCGGGGTGCGGGGAGGGAGGGTTTCCCATGATGGCGCTGCGGTCAGAAGCAGCCCTTTAAACTGGCCAGAGCAGGCGGCAGGTAGCGGCTGCCCCCACCACCACCTCGCCTCAAACGCCGGCACGCCAGACACAGCCGTGGCCTCATGGCAGGCGGCACGAGCTCTCCCTTCAGCCTCCCCTCCACGCTGCCCTCTGACTTGCGAGAGGCACCCTAAGCCAGCGAACCACCTGACACCTGCTAGCATCTTACGGAACTAAGAGGGGAGCGTAGGACAGTGGTTTAGGGCGGGCTGCTTCTCTGTATATGTTACTCTGTGACGCAAGCCACCCTACCTCACCAATGTCTGTGGATCGTTACAATGAGAAGTTTTATTGAAGAAATACGTAAAACTCAATAGCTTGGCAATATTCCTTTTGTTTCAACGTAATTATCTTCATGATGACATCAGTTTCAAAAACTTGCTTTTATAATGGAACAATTTATACGACCTAAACATACATGAGAAGGCTATTTTCACTTGTTATATGGTCGCCAAGGTCGTAAGTTAGAAAACATGTCATGTGGTGTTAGTACTTTTTCCACGTTTGCTTGCTTCCCCAGGCTGTTTCAAGTTTCTCTGAAATCTTTGAGCTGTCTCTTGAAATAAGATGTACATATCGTTTGCTAGTCTGTCTGTTAGCGAGAGAGCCACATCAATTGTGCATCTGTGGGTAGAGGTATGTACAGGCTGCAGTACACTAGCTGCAACTTTTCTCGTATACCATACAATGTGATGATGAAGACATTTCATGCTCACATTGCCTCTGTTTACTGCTTCCAACATT
Source organism: Locusta migratoria (assembly GCA_026315105.1). Lineage (NCBI taxonomy): Eukaryota > Metazoa > Arthropoda > Insecta > Orthoptera > Acrididae > Locusta > Locusta migratoria. The sequence goes on from CM048745.1 coordinate 40,092,242, forward strand.
TCCTTTCTTCACAATGCTCTGTCATAAACGTATTCATTTCCTCCACAAATTGTTATGCCTTCTAACGTAATGCTACTCTTCTTGTCATCCAAAACGCGATATAGAGAAAGCAAATTTATTTCGGAGATAACAAGTAGGACGAAGATCACATCATTAAAAACAGATCTCTGTTTGATGTGGGAAGATAATGAAATCCGTGTTACCAAGACTGCAGTCTGTACCCATCGAATCTAAGAGTCTATGTATGCGTTATTGATGTATTATAGTTCATTCTGCTGGTACATCTTGCCAGAGTTGGTCTGGCTCATGGGTGTAGTATCCCGGGACAGTCAATCGAAAATCATCGATCAGACGTTTTCGATAGGCGAAGATCGCGAGGACTGCAAGGTCAAGGCAGCAACGCAGTCGATGGGTGACAAGAAAGTCTTCTACACTGGTCACGCATTGTCCTGTTGCACTGGTGGCAGTGGGCAAGGTCAAGAGCCGCGGGAGGAAAACAGGCTCCAATGCTTCAGAGACATGGCTGTTCGTTGTACTGGCAATACGTTCTCGTATCAAAACAGTTGCTTTGTTCAAAAATTTTCTAATCTTTGTAATTCTTAACCACTCTGGTTATCAGTCCATAGGCTCGCATACTACACACTCCACGACACACACACACACACACACACACACACACACACACACACACACACACACACACACCTGAGTGACGACTCTAACTTCCGACGGGAAGCAAACATGTGCTCCGCAGCAAGGCGCCTTAGAGCGCTCGGCCCTGCCAGCACAATACAGTTGCTGTGCAGACCACACTGAGGTGCCGGGCACCGGGCCGTGGTGCAGTGCCTGAGGCGCCGCTGCTCGCCGTCGGAGGTTCGAGCCCAACTTCTTCGCCTTAGCATAAGTTGGTTTAAGTAGTTGGTAGGCCTAGGGACTGATGACCAGAGTCATTAAGTCCCATAGATTTACTAACATTTTGAACATTTTTTGCCTGGCACAGGGGCCATTGAATCACTGTCTTAGTGTTCATCTGCCATTCCATTCTCGAATAGGACACGGAAAGAAAGGACTTCCTTATTTCTCTTATTTTATTTTGATGAGATTTTCCCCCTATGTAGGTTGTATTCGACTACATACTATCGCGTTCGGCTCATAATGTACATAAGTAGATCTCGCGTAACTTAAAAACGGTGTTGTAATGATTCCCATTCCTATATCACTGTGACACTATAGTATAGACTGAGCAGGATTCATCGTGTCGTTCATAGGTGTCTCTTATGTGGCCTCTCTGCCGACTCCAGCCATTGATTCGTAGCTGGTGGTAACACAGGTAACCTTTCCGACACCCACTGTGATATGCAGGCCGTAATCCAGTGACGCCACTCAGCGCGGCCATGTCGAAATTGTTTGCTGTAACACAAACATCGAGGAGTAAATGACCGGCTGCCACACAAAGGGAGCACTTAAAGCACCAAAGAGAGAAACTCTGGTGGCACTGAGGGTACTATCTTACTGGCTGTTGGACTAACACATTTGAAATTTTATTCACGCAATTGTCAAAGTTGTGACCACTTCCTGCGTATCCCACCAATCATGGTATCATCACAGCCAGGACTTCAAAGAGGAGGGCTGACGAACCAGAAATACCATTTAATACTGTTCAGATATTCTCGAATGCCTCTATATATTCCACCCTAACACCGCACTTAACATTCAGCCCCACAGCGTGGGTGGGTTCATTTGCCCGGTAGGTGTCGCAATGTAAAAGGTTATCAAGAATGCTGTCTAAGTGCGTTTCACACCACAAGCTGTCGTCTTAGGTAACGAAGTGCCCGGTAAGCAGCACGCCAATGGACGTACTGTGCCAACACCTGATGGCCGTTCCTCTCACTTCTTATCTCCTATGAGTCAGAAACATTTGCCTTCACCGCCCATAAGAAAAGTATGTGGTTTTAATGCTGTGTGTTCCTCTTCTGTCGTCCGCAGCAGAGGTGTAAAAAGAATGGCCGAAACGAGGCTGTGAGAACCAATCCTCATGTGACACGCCAACAGTGGCGTTGGATATAATTGTGATGACATTTCCTACCCTTGTGTCATCAGTAACTTACCCGACACCTGGTATCAACATTACAGCTTCACCTAAAACCTGGATAATTGCGCAGGGCTCCAAACGATTGCATCATTATAATCAGCGGTTCGCCGCATCGTTGAGTCCAATTTGAAAGTTATACATATATCCGGAGAAAGTTGTGGGTTTCTAAAAAGTGACACTTCAGTTGTGATAAACACTGTAGTTTCGTTATAGAGCGTCAATTTACGTAGAGCGCACCTTCCGCTTCAGTTTTATTTCAGTTCTGTTTACATTGACCTAACACAATTGCAGATATTATTTGATTCTGAAATTTCACCTACTGATGTCCCACATTTTCTCTAGCCAAAATCCTCAAATATGATGTATTTAAACATTAACAACATGATAGTACACTGATCAGAATGAACATTTAGACTACCTGTAAGTGTACTATCGATATAGTCCCTTCGTCGAGGCGATAGCAGCTTCGCCTGACGGAGGAATATAAGACACACACATGATGCCTGTAGTATCAATGAGCTTACAGCTCTTATGTAGAATGGGGTAGATGCACGATCTATGTGGCAGAATGTGATGGCCTGGATATTCTGCAAGAGCAATCCGGAAACAGCGCAACTTGTTCAGTGTTTGAGGAAACCTAGGTGAAACCACTTCCAAAAGACGAGAGAACACACGATGCTAAGACCACTCCTAAAAACAGACCTGCACAGATGCTGACCCATTTATGTTCCAATGTTCACGACAACGGCAACTAAGAGTGAACTGGACACATCACCATTATAACTGGCCGTTGGCGCAGTATGAAACACGTCCAATGAATGTGTGGTCGTGTTCCATTTTGATTTATTCATTAACCTAAAGTGTTTCTGCACCATTAATGTTATCTATCTGTGTGTTAATTATTTTATTCTTTTTATTAATGATTAATGCCCCATGTTTGTATATGTTTGCCCCATATTTATATAATCATGTTTCCACCCGTGTGATTGAACTTGTATGTCCATGTGAATATGGAAGGTTGCTTTTAATATTGACTGACTGCCACGCAATGGCTTCCAGTCGCCGCCTACCGCTTTATGCCTCGTTTTGCTGTAGTTAAGCACGCATGGTTTCGTTTGTCGTCTGCGCTAGCGTCTGCTGAGTGGCCAGAGACAAGCGTACTTGGCAAGATGGCGAAGTGGCGTTGTTTTTTAGTGTCGTACCAACCTAATCTTGGACGAAAGAGGTGACAGGAGACCTCTCTGGGAGAGGATGCTGAGGGAGTTTTCTTCGCCAGGTAGCAAGAGTTGGTAAACACTAGTCTGTGAACGCACTCTGCGTCGCTTGTAGCGCGCTCTACATCCGGTGTATGGCAGGGGGAGCTTTTCCCGTGGCCTTAGAAGCTCCACTATTCGTTCTCCGCCGAATCATGCTGACGGAAAGGCATGCTGTTAGGACTTTGATTTCTTTGTGATCAGACAGTCTTGGTTTTACAGTGATAGTTCTCTTGAGTAATTCTTTTGCTATGAGAGGCGAAATGTTTCTTAATTTACAGAACTCGAGTAAATTCAGTGTAAATTTATTTTTTCATTTTCATTCTGGTGATGATTGTTGTTGTTGTTAGGTTGTTTAGGGGGGACAAAACTACAATGGTCATCAGTCCCCCAGTCCTTCTCTAGGCGTCAAAAGGAAAGCCATACACGTGAAAGATAACACGCCCAGAGTTTAAAGTTGCGAAGTGGGAGAGGACTCCCACTGAGTCTATAAAGAAAAACAGCAAGAATAACAAGACACAAAACGAAAAGATGAGCACACAAAGACATCTGACAAGAAAGAAGCTGATGTCTGTGGTTGACCGACCAGAAGAATAAAAAAGGAAAAGTCAATCACTCAGGAACACAAATAAATCTCCAGCTAGATGGAACGATAAAAACCCCCTGCTCGCATAAAACGTAAAACGGAATCTGCCATTGCAGCATCGTCACCTAAAACATCTGATAAAATGACAGGGAGGTTAAAATTCCGCCGCAAAGCGGCTAAAACGGGGCAGTCCAACAGGATGTGGACTATTGTCAGGCGCGAGCCACACTGACATTGGGGCGCATCCTCATCACGAAGGAGATGTCCATGGGTGAGCCACGTATGCCCAATGCGGAGGTGACATAAAACCATCGAGTCCCGTCGTGAACCCCGCATGGAGGAGCGCCATGCGGCCGTCGTTTCCTTGACCATCCGGAGCTTGTTGGGCGTGTTCAGGCTACGCCACTCAGCATCCCAAAGCCGATGTACCCATTGGCGCAACAATGAACGGAGATCAGAAGCCGGGAGGCCGATCTCTAGACAGGACATACCGACAGCCTGCTTGGCAAGCCTGTCAACACGTTCATTGCCCGGGATACCAACGTGACCCGGAGACCAGATGAAAGTCACTGATCGCCCAGACAGTTCAACGGCATAAAGTGTCTCCTGAATGGCCAACACCAGGGTATACCGCGGGTAACACTGCTCCAGAGCTCGGAGGCTGCTCCGGGAGTCGCTGCAAACAACAAAAGACTCGCCTGAGCAAGACCGGATATGCATGAGAGCTCTGTGAATGGCCACCAGAGTGCTGTTCCACATGGTCACCATGAGTATACGCCAATCCCACACAGCCATCAACCATAGAACCATCTGTGTAGATCAGGTCATATCCACGGAATTCCGCTATGATAGCCGAGAACTGACGGCGGAGTGCCTCCAGTGGAACTGAGTCTTTGGGCCCCTGGGCCAAGTCCAGCCTAGTAGACGGTCTTGGCAAACACCACGGAGGTGTACGGGCACGGACCTGATAGGAAGATGGAAGGGGAGAAAACTCAAGCTCCTGCAGGAGGGACTGAACCCGATAGGCAATCGTATGACCTGATCTGGGGCGTCGCTGATGGGGACGGACTACCACATCAGGAAAGAGGAGACGATGGTTCGGGTGGCCTGGGGAGCAATACACATGGGCTGCGTAAGCCGCAAGTAGGTGTTGGCGGCGGATCCCCAAGGGTGGAACCTCAGCCTCCACTAGTAAGCTGTTCACTGGGCTGGTGCGGAAGGCACCCGTCGCGATGCGAACCCCACAGTTGTGAATGGGGTCCAGGAGATGCAGTGCCAAAGGTGCTGCAGACCCATACGCAATGCACCCAAAATCGAGACGGGACTGCACCAGCGCCATGTAAAGCCGCAACAGTGTCGAGCTATCAGCACCCCTGGTCGTATGACCCAGGTGGCAGAGAAGGTTGAGATGGTGCCAGCACTTCCGTTTCAGCTGACGAATGTGGGGGAGCCACGTCAGCCAAGCGTCAAAGACCAGACCTAAAAACTGATGCGTGTCTACCACTGCCAGGAGTTCGTCGTTAAGGTAAAGTTCAGGGTGAGGGTGGACGGTCCGACGCTGACAGAAGTGCATCACTCTGGTCTTGGTGGCAGAAAACTGAAAGCCATGACTTAGGGCCCAGGTCTGTGCCTTCCGAATAGCACCTTGCAACCTACGCTCAGCAATCTGGGTGCTGCAGGAACTAAAAAAGATACAAAAGTCGTCAGCGTAAAGAGAAGGGGAGACCGACGATCCAACCGCTGTGGCTAAACCGTTGATGGCAATTAAAAATAAAGGAACACTTCAAACAGAACCCTGAGGAACCCCATTTTCCTGGATATGAGAGGAGCTAAGGAAAGCACCAATTTGAACACGAAAGGTACGGACGGCTAAAAAATTCTGAATAAAAATCGGTAGGGAGCCCCGGAGGCCCCAGTCATATAAAGTGTTGAGGATGTGTCGTCGCCAGGTTGTATCGTATGCTTTGTGCATTCGATGAAGACGGCAACAAGGTGTTGGCGCTGGGAAAAGGCTGTGCGGATTGCAGACTCGAGGTACACCAGATTATCGGTGGTAGATCGACCCTGGCGAAAACCGCCCTGGCATGGAGCCAATAATCCCCGAGTCTCAAGAATCCAACACAACCGCCGACTGACCATCCGCTCCAACAGTTTGCATGGACCGTTAGTCAGGTTAATGGGCCGATAGCTATCCAAGTTCAGAGGATGTTTGTCGGGCTTAAGCACTGGGATGATGATACTCTCCCGCCACTGTGACGGGAAAACACCATCACACCAAATGCGGTTATAGATCGCAAGTAGGTTACGCCGACTATCTGCTGAGAGATGTTTCAGCATCTGGCTATGGATGCTATCAGGCCCTTGCGCCGTGTCTGGACATTGTCGAAGAGCACTGAGGAGCTCCCACTCAGTGAAAGGACTGTTGTAGGATTCAGAGCGGCGGGTACGAAAGGAGAGGTGCTGGCGTTCTACCCGCTCCTTCAATGTACGGAAGGCCGGTGGATAGTTTGCAGAGACAAAGGCGCGAGCATAATGCTCGGCAAACATCTCTGCAAGAGTGGCCGGGTCCGTACAAACAACTCCATTTGAGGAGATCCCAGGGATTCCCACTGGCGTCTGTAATCCCTGTAGCCGCCTGATCTTACTCCAGATCTGCGAGGCTGAGGTGCCTGTCCCAATAGTGGAAACGTACCTCTCCCAGCACTCCTGTTTACGTCTTCTTATTAACTGGCGAGCACGAGCGTGAAGCCGTTTAAAATCAATAAGATGCTCCTGAGAGGGGTGACGCTTATAGCGCTGTAAGGCCCACCTACGATCTTTAATAGCCTCAGATATTTCCGGCGACCATCACGGCACTGCCTTACGCCGTGGGCACCCTGTGGAGCATGGAATTGCAGCTTTTGCAGCAGAAACAATGGTGTGAGTGACGCCCTCGACCACCACATCGATGGAATCGAGTGGGGGAGGTTGAACAATAGCAGTGGACGTGTAATCTTCCCAGTTAGCCCTGCCTAAAGCCCACCTGGGGGGGCGTTCTGGGGACTGACGTTGTGGGAGTGACAGAAAAAGCGGAAAATGGTCACTGCCACACAGGTCGTCGTGGGCTCTCCAGTGGACAGATGGTGGAAGGCTGTGGCTGCAGATTGATAAATCAATGGCCGAGAACGTGCCATGTGCCACACTAAAGTGTGTGGGGGCACCAGTATTTAATAGGCAGAGGTCGAGTTGAGAAAGTAAAGACTCGACTACTCTGCCTCGGCCAAAAAGCGAAGTACCACCCCACAATGGGTTATGGGCGTTGAAGTCGCCCAATAAGAAGAAAAGCGGGGGTAGTTGCGATATAAGTGCAGCCAAAACATTCAAAGAAATATCATCTTCTGGAGGGAGATAAAGGCTGCAGACGGTAAACTCTTGTGTTGTCCTTACCCTGACAGCCACTGCTTCTAGTGGTGTACGAAGGGGCACAGGTTCACTATGAACAGAGGTAAGGACATACGCACATACACCACCTGAGACCCTGTTATATGAGCTACGGTTATAGTAATATCCCCTGTAGCCACGAAGGGCTGGGGTCCACATTGCTGGAAACCACGTATCCTGTAAAGCAATGCAGAAGGCAGGTGTTGTGCTTAAAAGGTGTCGTAGCTCAGCCATGTGAGGGAAGAAACCACCGCATTTCCACTGGAGGATAATGCTGTCTGCTAACTGGGAAGTCATTAAGATTACAAATCAGCGTCACTCAAATCCGCTGTCTGCCTTTGTTCTGGCTCAGTATCCATTATTTCTGTGATGTCCCCGACGGCGAGGTCGCCTGGGGACGCTAGAATTTCCACCTCGTCCCCAGAGGTCGAGGTGGAGTGGTGAGGTGGCTCGGGAGCCACGTGGTATCCTTCACATCCTTGTTGTCAATCTTTTTCCTCCGGTCCTTCTTGCCCCTAGGGGGCTTCGCCGGCAGGGCTGGCTTCTCAGACTCAGCCTTAGGGACTGAGGAGGCCCTGCGTCCAGCAGCCTTCGGTTTTGCCTGCTGCTGGCGCGTGTCAGAAGCGACACGGGCGGAACCCTCGGAAGGGAGTGTCCCAAGGGAACCCTTCCGAACGAGGGGTGCCGGAGAAGGTTGTTGTGTCTCTGGCAGAAGGGTGGAGGTTGCTCCCGAGGCAATTACCTTGGGAGCAGAAGAAGGAAGGGAGCCCCCAATCACCTTGGGGGCAGATGTAGGTTAGTGGCCCTGGGGGCCCACAGAAAAAGAATGAGAAGAGATGGGTGTCGCCACAGATAGTGCTGACGATGTAATTGCTGCAAAAGAAGTCGTCATGGCAACTGGGTGCAAGCGCTCGTACTTCTTTTTCGCCTCAGTATAGGTCAACCGGTCCAAGGTCTTGTATTCAATAATTTTTCTCTCTTTCCGGAGCATAGGGCATTGTGATGAGCAGGGAGGATGCTCCTGGCCACAGTTCACGCAGATGGGCGGCGGAGTACATGGGGCGTCCGGGTGGGCTGGATGTCCACAATCCCGGCAAGTGGCCCTGGAAGGGCAACGGGACGACATATGCCCAAACTTCCAGCACTGGAAGCATCTCATAGGAGGAGGGATGTAGGGTTTTACATCACACCGGTAGCACATCACCTTCACCTTCTCTGGCAGTGTATCGCCTTCAAAGGCTACGATGAAGGCACCGGTGGCAACCCTATTATCTTTCGACCCACGATGGATGCGCCGGACGAAGTGAACACCTCGCCGCTCGAGGTTGGCGCGCAGCTCCTCATCAGATTGTAAGAGGAGATCCCGGTGAATAATAATACCCTGGACCAGATTGAGGGACCTATGTGGCGCAATGTTGACCGCGATATCCCCCAGCTGATTGCAGGCAAGCAACGCCCGCGACTGGGCAGGGGATGCGGTGTGAATCAACACAGAGCCATTGCGCATCTTGGAGAGGGACTCCACATCTCCAAACTTCTCCTCCAGATGGTCTACGAAGAACTGAGGCTTTACGGTCGTAAATGATCCCCCATCAACCCTTGTACAGACTAAATATCGAGGCGAATATGGCTCATTGATGGTAACAGCCCTGCATTCCTCCCAGGGCGTGGCCAAGGAAGGGAACGAGTTGGGGTCATATGAAGAGGCATAAAACTTACCACGCTTTGAGACGGTGGTTATACGTCCACCAACGTTTTCTTTTGCTCGTTTCATTTCGTACCCACGAGCAGCTAGGGATCTAAAGGTCCACCCAGACAGAGCCCCGCTTGCCTGGGTAAGCCTTGTACAACTGAGGTGCGGCAGGTTCCGCAGAGGTTGCTCGCTAGTGGCTGTTCAACCTCAACAGCCATGCATCTCCTCGGCACGTGGCACACCTTGAGATTGAGGTTTTTTTTTATAGAGGTTTGTACCGTCCTCGCGACCCGGGCGATTAAGCCAAGATCCCCGGGCTCTGAAACGTCCAACGTTCCACCGTCGCGCCGAACGATGGTCGTTGAAGCACACACAGAGCTTACGGTGTAGCGGACTGTTGGCGCGACACAGCCCACAGTTCAGGACCCCGGGTTCGCCAAGCCCGTACTCAGCAAATTAATGCTGAGCCCCTGAGGGGGGTGATGATTGTGTGTCCACTTTTGCTCAAGTTAGAATACACTTGTGTGGCCTTCAGCCTTTGTGTAAATTTAGGCTGTTTGAATTTCCTTGCTGTTTTCAAGTAACGTTTTCACATCGTTTCTGTATCTGCGAGTATGCCAATTATTCCTCTGATTTTCTGATTTGATGTCTTTCCTGTCTTGTATGACCAATTGAACCACGTACTTTTGTAATGGTCATTACTTCTGCCTTCAGCCATGGTTTTATTAATACTAGCTTTCTTCTATACGAATTCTTATATGTGCTTTACTTGCTAATTCTAAATTAATTTCTGTTTGTAAATGGTATGTAATACGGTCTGGTCACACACCACATGATACTTAAGAATAGTGAGACACTGCCTCCCTACAGATGAGTTTGTTTAGTGCAGAGTATAATTAAATTTGTGATCAAGACACCCGCCACCTCATCAAGATGCCACCAACACTTCGTTTCGCAGCTGCTTTCAAGTGTTCCTGGAGAGTGATGTACCGCTAAGCATTATGCACGTGTCTATGAATGAATGAATGAATGAATGAATGTGTTTACAGCTACCCATTGTGTGTTTGCAAATTTCCTCCCATGTTACCTCCATATTCATGTGGTCTTCATTTATTTGCTTGTTATTTTACTGAATAGATTATGATTTTAAGGTATCAAACCTCTTCTTCATGATTTCATGCTCCCCATCCCATGTTAATTTATCTATTCATTTACTTTTTAAATTTGATTTTGTGTTTGTTAAAACGTTGGCTGGTCCCTTAAGGAGTGAGCAGTTAGATGAATTTCCATTGCAACTGTACTGAGGCTACTCATAAAGTAATTTAGAGAAGCAGTGAGCGTTTTATCTTACATTTGCAGATCTCATCTGCCCGAGATCTTGCTAATTTTAATAACAGGCTACTTTCAAGTAACAAAGCATTGCATGATCTATGAATCAAGATACGTTTTTCATCATGTCGATGGAACGGTGAAGATCCATCGTCTTTCAGGACAAAAGCTGATTCACCCCAGGACTCTGGGATGGAGACAAGACAGAGGCGGCTTAGTCATGCCCTGGAGGACATTCGCGCTGGCATCCATGGGTGCAATGGAACTTGTGATGGGCACCATGTCGGCCAAGAAACATCGACCGCTGGTTAAAGGCCACATCGTGTTTCCCATCGCGCTCTAAGGCCAGGACTGTGATGGAGTGGTACAAAGAATACAGTAGCGAGCTGTAATTCATGTGCTGACTCTCCAACTTGCCAGATCTGGATCCGATCGAACACATCTGTGATATGATTGAACAAAGTGTTCAAGTTCATCGTAGCTCTTCTTTGAATATTCGGGAATTATGAGACTTGTGTTTATCAGATGTGGTGCCAACTCCCTCCAACAACCTACCAATACATCACTGCTTCCTTACCAACTCTCGTCAGTGTTGTTGTCCATGCTGAAGGGGAACAGACCGGCTATCAGGTAGGTGGACATGATGTTATGACTAATAAATAAATAAATCACTTACTAAAGATTAGAAATTGATTATAAATGACTCTGTGGGGTGGTTGTTGTGGTGTTCAGTCCGCAGACTAGGTTGATGTGGCTCTCCACGCTACCTGTCCTGTGCAAGCCTCTTCATCTGAGAATAATAACAGCACCCAACATCGTTTTGAATTTGCTTACTGTGTTCTTCCCTCGGTCTCCCTCTCCGATTTCTATCCCACACACTTCCTTCCTTTTATGTCTCAGAACGTGTCCAACCAACCTCTCTCTTCTCTTAGTCAGGATACGCCAGAAACTCCTTTTCTCCCCAATTCTGTTGAGCACCTCATTAGTTACGTGATCTACGCATCTAATCTTCATCATTCGTCTAACACCACATTTCGAAAGCTTCTATCGTCTTTTTGTCTGAACTCTTTATCGTCCACGTTTCACTCCCATATATTGCTACACTCCAGAGAAATGCTTTCAGAAAGGACTTCCTACCCATTAAACTAATATCGGATGTTAACAAATTTCACTTCTTCAGAAACGCTTTTCTTCTCATAGCCATTCTTCTTTACTTCAGCCACCAGAAGTTAGCTTCCTACCAAAATAACAAAACTCATCTACTACTTTTTTCGTCGCATTACCTAATCTAATTCCTTTACCATCGCCTGATTTTCTTAAACTACATTCCATCACCCTTATTTTACTCTTTTAATGTTCATCTTATAACTTCTTTTCAAGACACTGTCCATTCCATTCAATTGATCTGCCAGATCTTTTGCAGTCTCTGACAAAATTACTATGTCATCGGCAAATTTTTATTTCTTTTCCTTGAATTTTAATTCCCTCTCCACATTTCTCCTTGAATTCTTTCACTGCTTGTTCAATGTACAGATTCAACAACTTTGGGGAAAGACTACAACCCTGTCTTACTTTCTTCCCGACGTTTGCGTACCTTTTTTGCCCTTTGACTCTGATAACTGCTCTCTGGTTTTTGTATAGGTTGAATATAACCCTTCGCTCCCTTTATTTTACTCCTGCTACCTTCAGAATTTGAAAGAGTGTATTCCAGTTGACATTCTCAAAAGTTTTCTGCAAATCTACAAACGCTAGAAACGTAGGTTTACCTTTCCTTAGCCTATCTTCTAAGATAAGTCGTAATTTGAGTATTGCCTCCTGTGTTCCTACATTTCTCCTAAATCCAAACTGATCTCTTCCGAGATCGGATTCTACATGTTTTTCCATTCGTCTGTCAATAAACCGTGTTAGTATTTTGTAACCATGACGTGTTAAACTATTAGTTCTGTAGTTTTCACATTTGTCTGCACTTGCTTTCTTTGGAATTGGAATCACGCTATTCTTCTTGAAGTCGGAGAGTATTTTCCCTGTCTCATACGTCTTACATACCAGGTGAAACAATTTTTCATCATTGGCGTTATTCTTTTGCTTCCTCCTACTGTTCTTGGAAACGGTTCTCATTGCATGCTTCACATGTAGAACGCATACCCGTGTCATGTTTTCCGCGTACAATTTCAAAACGGAAGGAGACAGTCGGCAGCCTTGTACTAGTCGTCCTCCACGTTCAGTGCAGTTGGTGCTTAGCTTCCCTCTCTCTTACTGCCTGCTTCTACATCAAATGCAATGAGATCAAACGTCTCCAGCTTGTAAAAGCCCATAATTTTTCCTGCATTATACACTGTAGAGACAAGAAAACTGTCACGCTGCCTAATATTGTGTAGTCACCGTAAGTGCCGCAACAGGTGGCATGTACTCGACTAAAGTCTGGAACAGTGCTGGAGGCGAGGGAACTAACACGAATATTTATCCAGGGCTCTCCATAAATCCCTAACAGTGCGAGGGGGTGGAGATCTCTTCTGAACAGCGGGTTGCAAGGCATTCCAGATATGCTCAATAAATTTCGTGTCTCAGCAGTTTGGTGGCTAGCGGAGGTGTTTAAACTCGGAAAATTATTCCACTGGACGTCTGAGGTGTGATATTGTTCTGATGGAATTGCCCAAGACGGTCGAAGTACACAATCGACTTAAATGGATGACGGTGATCAGCAAGGATGCGTACGAACGTGTCAGCTCTCAGAGTCGCAGGTAGATGTATCAAGTGGTCCCACGTCACTCCAACTGCACGCGTCTCACGCTATCACAGAGCTTCCGCCAGCTTCGACAGTCCCTGCTGACACGCAACACTGCCATTTGTGTGTCGACGGGCCCACGGGAGGCGTGAAGCTCTGTGTCGTGCGGACAGCAAGCGGACATCAGTGGGCCTTGGGCTCCGGCAAGCCCAAATCGATGATGTTTCATTGAATGGTTTGCATGCTGACACTTCTTAATGGCCAAGTGCGACTAATGACCTAGCTGTATGGTCCCAGCCTCCCAAAAACCAACCATCTATTAAAGGCCCAGCATTAAAATCCGCAGCAATTTGCGGAAAGGGTACACTTCTGTAGCTTTGAACGATTCTCTTCAGTTAACATCAGTCCTGTTGTTGCAGCAACTTTTTCCGGCTGCATCGTGTCGTAGACTTGATGTCCTACCGGATACCCAACATTCACGATGCACTCGTGAAATGGACGTACAGAAAAATCCCCACCTCGTCGCTATCTCGCAGGTGCTGTGCCCCATAAATCGTGCGCCGACCATATCATCACGTTGAAACTCGTCTAAATCGTGATAACCTTCTACTGTAGCAGCAGTAACCTAACTAGAGCCTACGCCAGACACCTTTTGTCATATATAAGCACTGCCGACCGCAGCGCCGTCCTCTCTGTGTTTGCATGGGCATGCCTGTACCAGTTTCCTTGGCGCTTCACAGTAGTTTCAAGATCGTGGCAAGCCAACTTACCAAACGCCTCTTTGTGTACATACAGGAGATAAAAATAGAATATGAACACCATGCAGTGTTTCTGCACCATTAATATCGTCTATTAGTATGTTAATTATTTTTATTTTGTTTATTACAAATCAATGCTCCAAGTTTATACATGTTTCCACCCGTGTGATTGAACTTGTGTGCTCATGTGAATGTGGAAGATTGTTTTTAATATTGACTGACTGCCGCGCAATGGCTTACAGTCGTCACCGACTCGAGCTTAGGACCTTGTTTACTTTAATTAAGAACGCATGGCTTCGTTTTTGTCGTCTGCGCTGGCGACTTCTGGGTGGCCAGAAACAAACTTACTTGGCAAGATGGCGAGGTGGCCGTGTTCTTAGTGTGGTGCCAACGTAATCTTGGACGAACGAGGTAACAAGAGACCTCTCTGGGAGCCGTTATCTTCTTCAGATAGAGGGGCATTAGTAGATACTATGCCCTGAAGGCACTTTGTATGGGTTTTTTAGCGCGCTCTATATCTGGTGTGTGGTGGGGAAGGTTTTGTCTTGACCTCAGAGCTTCACTCTTGCTGTGACCGTGGTAAGTACTTCGTCGAATCATGCTGAGGAGAAGGCATGTTGTTAGAACTTCGATGTCTTTCTAATCAGACAGTCTTGGTTCATCAGTGATAGTTTTCTTGGGTAATTCTTTCGCTATGCGAAGCGAAGTATTTCTTAATTTATAGAACTCGAGTAATTCGGTGTAAATTTAGTATTCGTATTTTCATTCTGGTGATGATTTTGTGTCCGGTTTTTCTCAAGTTAGGATACTCGTGTGTGACCTTCAGCCTTTGTGTAAACTTAGTATGTTTAAATTATCTTGTTGTTTTTAACTAACGTTTTCGCGTCGCATCTGTATCCTCAAATATGCCAAACATATTCCAGATTTTATAGTTTGATTCTGTCTTTCCTTTCTTGTATTACCGACTGCACCACGTTACTTCGGCCTTCAGCCATGCTTTTATTAATACTAGCTTCCTTCTATATGAATTCTTCCGTGTCCTTTACTTGCTTATGCTAAATTAATTTCTTTTGTAAATTCTTTGTAATTCCTTATGATCACAGACTATGTGGTACATGAGAATAGTATGCCACTGCCTCCCTGAACATGAGTTGGTTTAGTGCCTAGTGATTCTAAATTTGTGCTTCAAGACACCCGCCATATCGTCAAAACGCCGTCGCCAATTCGTTTGTCGCTGGTATCAAGTGATCCCATATGGTAAAGTGTCGCAAGCATTATTCACGCGTCTGTGAATGAATGAATGTGGTTTCATCTATCCATTGTGTGTTTGCAATTTTCCTCCTACGTTACCTCCATATTCATAAAGGGCAGAAACTGTTTTATTACAGGCAGTAACTTTATGATTTAATTCACTATTGTACAAGGTGTATGCCTTATTGCACTTAATTTGGTCTTCCCACATGTATTCGTTTTTTTTTTTTTTTTTTTTTTTTGAATAGATGATGATTTAAAGTATCAAACCTCTGCTTATAATTTCATGCTCCCTGCCCCATGTTTAATTATCTATTCATTTTTATCATTAATTTTGTGTTTGTTAAAACGTTGGCTGCTCCCTTAAGGAGTGAGCAGTTAGATAAATTTCCGTTGTGCAAATACAGTGGCCACTCGTAAAGTAATTTAGAGCAGCAGTGAGCGTTTTAACTAGCATTTTCAGATTTCAACTGCACAAGATCTTGCTTAAATAATTTATCAGGCTACTTTCAATGTTAGTTTAAGTAGTTTGTAAATCTAATGACTGCTGACCATAGCAGTTTGGTCCAACACGTTTACAAACGTTTAAACAGTTATTTATCACATAAAAGCAATATTTCATTTGCTGACTGTACAAAGGGTGTAAAAAAACTAGATAATCAAAGTTTTTAGAGTGTTTAGTGGAAAAGCATTGTTGATAAAGTGGTGACGAAACAGTGACCAGCAGTTCCCACGTAACTCATAAGAGCATATGAGAAAATGTTAGAAGAAATTTGTTATGGACCCATTTTTCAGACGTCTTTGCAGTTTTAAGATATTACACTGGATTTCGTGCTACAAACGTGCTAAATTCAGTATTTTAACCTGTCTTACCGGTCTGTGATATTACAAGGTGTCCCAGCATCTACTTGTTGTGAAAGCCATAGGAGATAAGGTTTCCACACTGTTGGATAGTGAGATGTATTAACAAGACATAAACTGCCTACAGGTGGAGCCGCTGTTACTTTGAAATAAGCTGCAAGTATTAAAATAAAACACAACAACGAACTTAGCTGAGAAGAAAGTAAAACTGCGCTTCATAAATTCATAATTCACGTCTGTAATATCGATTCCCATGAAAGCAATAGTGATAATCTCATGTTCTCATAGGTTCACTTAGTAAGTTGAACAAACAGTGAACTGTGAAATTTGTTCCACTTTCAAATCCTTTATTTCTTCAGTTATTGCTTTTAATAGTGAAGACTTCAAAGAAAATTTCCTCTCGTTTGCACTGCATCCCGTAAAATTTAAAAGTTAGATAATTATATTTTTTTAAATAATAAATTATTACTTTCAACCTTTGAAGCTGAAAATTTTCGCACTGAAACTGTACCTACTCTTGTTAGAAGTTACTTTGAAAGTGTTCCGCCATTTGAAATAATATGTGACAATGCTTCTCTTGTACCAGCTTATTATGAGTGCTCCGATAAAAGAAATCCAAATTATAGTCTGAAATCAACTGTAAAGTGTACCTGATTGAACTCCTACAAATGCTGAAAGTAAAAAATCTCTGTGAATTAGGAAGTGCATGTGTTTCTTAATCTGTGTTGAACCACAGTATACTGGTTTGCCTTACTTATCTTTCAGTATATCAGAAAACAATTTATTTAATAGATAAACGCAGTAATATATTCGCATTCTGTAAAGTACAACGGATGGGAACCAGAAAGAATGTCAGTGACACTAATCGAAAAATACACAGCCACAGCAAACGGGAAACTCTTAAACAAATGAAACTATTCTGAAAATGTTTGCCAAATAAAATCAACTTGCACGAGGTACTATCCATAAATGAGAATTTAAAATGTTTTCCAACCCATGTCTGTGGCTCGTACGGCAACGAGAGAAATTTTATTTCGATATTCATCAGAATGTTGTATGGTTCTGATGCGACGGATCTTTACCTGTAATTTTTGTGTAAAGACAGCTGCAGTGTTCCACCGACTGCAATAAGCAATTGCCTGAAAAAAAAGTAAATAAATATTTACACCGCGCTCTGATTATTGTTTCAGTCCAGCAGGCCAGCAAACTGACTGCAATGCGTTTGAAAATAATTGCGTATTGCCAACTTCGATGTAATTAACTTTGGACAAGTTTCATAAAATTTACAATGTTGTCTGGAACGGGAAAGTGGTGATGAGTTGCTACTACCAAACCAAAGCAGGTAAACTAAATCTGTATTGATTTAGACGACGAAAAATGATTAACAAACTTAAAAGGATTATGACTACATTAATTTTAAGGGAACTTCGACAAAAATAGACTCTTAATTAGCAATAACCACTCGTTCATTTTTGATACTTATCGTCTTTTACGTGACGTTCATGTATATGAAACATAACACTACTGCCACAAGTTAAATGTTTGGAAAATTGATGGACAATTACAATATTTAAATTACACAAGAATCTTATGTTTGGTCCTTCAACGCTCTATCTGCGGACCTTTTTTTTTAGTTTATTTATTTAATATTTCATATCACTGTAAAATGATTATTAAACTTCTTCGTTTGTGTGGCCATAATGTCCGTAGTTGCTTTCATAACTATGAATGGTAGTTATTTTCCGTCTTTTGCAACTACAATAAAATGCGATTTTTTCACACCAGACGCGTTTCGTTTTATTAACTGTAAAACATCATCAGTGGTCTGAAATAGTAGAAATCTACAGTTTGGTTTTTGTTTAGATCGAAAACAGTTCTTAAATGGACCCTGAAAAGTAGGCCTAATGTTTGGTACTTACGGAAATTTTGTCTTCTTTTCGCTTCACATCATGGAATGCCGGTCTGAACATGAAGAACCGGCGGTATTGCACTAAACAGACCGGCATTCCATGATGTGAAGCGAAAAGAAGACAAAATTTCCGTAAGTACCAAACATTAGGCCTACTTTTCAGGGTCCATTTAAGAACTGTTTTCGATCTAAACAAAAACCAAACTGTAGATTTCTACTATTTCAGACCACTGATGATTTTTTACAGTCAATAAAACGAAACGCGTCTGGTGTGAAAAAATCGCATTTTATTGTAGTTGCAAAAGACGGAAAATCACTACCATTCATAGATTATTAAACTGCTAAGTAATTCTGACACATGATACTATTTCTGTGCTCACCTCATAAAACTACATATTTCTCGATTTGTGAAGCAACTCCTTTCATAAATGCCGATAAAAAATCTACATTAACTACTGAAAGAAAAATAATGTGTTAAAATCATGTTAATTTATTATAGACTATGTAAGGTTGACACTATAACTGCATTAATTCTGTGAAAAGATTTATGTCATATGTAAGATTCGTTGATATACATTTTTAAGAAGGAAAAAAATAAACAATAGATTGAGTGAGCAAGCAGTTATTATAGACTATAAATGAAGACTAGGTCTTTCATCATCTCAACTCTCATTTTATCTTGTATGTGCATTCGTATCTAAGAATGACATGCAACTTTACTTCTCGTTACACTTAGCCTGACAGCTAGTGAATAATACTTTACTGAATAGCGAACAACGCGACACTTCGCCCATCGATCCGAACTCTTTCTGAGGCGTGGCGCTGTCATACGGCTAGGGCGCTGCATCTTGTGTCTATACCGCAGGCACCGTGAAATTATATTTCAGTATTAATGACAATGTTGTGTGGCTCTGATGAGTCGAAACGTTGTGTAATATTATTATAAATATCGTTATTAGGAAAACGTGCCGTACGCTGGAATAAGAGAACCCAAATGCTCAATCCGAATATTGTCTACTTTACAGTGGTCAGCGGTATGTGTCCAAACCAAACCGAACTTTAATCTTGCTTCCGACAGTAACAACGGATTTAATAGTTGGCGGAATATTCAGTCTGATGGACCACGTATGTTTCGTGATCCTGATCTATGCTCCGATTCAAAGTCCACAGAGAATGAAACTCTCCTGTTAGGATCGATGACTGTTTTCAGCTGCTCTGTCTATAAGAAACGAAATTGTGTCAAACCGCATCTAATCCGTCAAACTGAATTTGCCAGAAAATGCGGTAACTTGATAGTCAAGTGCATGAAATTCAGAATCATTCTGGAGTTACAAACACTCAAGGCACAGTCTTCCTTTACTAAATGTGGACACGGTGAGACACCACATTCTCTACTGCAGGTAAACGTCTGGTATGACGAACCCGAGAAACTTTCAGTTTCCACGAAACAACGTGAAAAGCAATCAAGAAGTGAGCAACTGGATTCTCGCATTGTTTCATGACACCTAACGTCGAAGTCCAAAATGTTCTTTGTATAGCAAAGATCGTCCAAGTTACAAAAACATAAATAAATAAAACTAAACGTTTAACTACATCTCGTCCATGTGCCTTCTACCAATTCTTCCATTCGCCATAGTGCCGGTAGGTAAATTTATGAAAAGGAATTCTAGTCCATCAATGACGTACCTTGATACACTGCCTCAGGTTCGCCGTGAATTTGAGCTACTTGACCAATCGGCCAATCAGAGTAAATTTTATTTTATTTTATTTATTTATTTTGATTTTATTAATTTATTTGTTATTATTTATTTATTTATTTATTTATTTGACTGACTGCAGGTTACCCCACGAACGGAGTCCAACCACCTCTAACTGTTCACCAAAGAGGAAAGAGGAGAAATTCGTCCCATCCTCCGCCTTCCTTTTGATGTGCTATCCTTTTTATCCCCCCTTTCACAGTCCACCGCTCACAGCACTCACCGTCTGTGCGGCTGCCCGCCGCCTGCTGACCCAGTCACCGTTGCTCGTACTTCTTTCATTGGTGGCTACACAGTGATTTCCAGTGGCCGTTTAATTCATTCCATATTAATCTAACGCTGGAACAATGTTACCAAATGAGGCAATTGGTATTAACCCCCAGTAGGGACGCCGATTTTCGTAATACTATCGAGGGCGCGGAGCACTTTTTACACGTGTAGTCAAAAGCCGTCAGTATGCTAGCAACGGAAACATGTATGAGCCAATTCATAGTTTAATTTTAGTTTATTTAAAGAATAATACAATATACTTATATTACATCGCTATTTTACTGTTTGATTTAAAACATTAGAAAACTTTCATCTCATTTTATTGCAGCAATTGGCATAGGAAAAGGAATTACATTTCTTCATATAATCACTTGTTTTTCATGGCCTTTGCAAACAAACTTATGGCACGAGTTACACCTTATGGCAGTAGATGTGTTTCTTCTCGTCCGCATGTCACACTCCGACATCTTTTCTTGGTAGCAGGCTCCTCAGTTCTTTCAACAAGTTGACCTTTGCATTTCTCGACGAAAGTTGCAATGCCGGTAGGAAGTGAAAGAATAGCATACCTTTTTACTCGCTTTATGTGAGACAGTGCTACATCTTTCAAGAAAATTCTTCACTTCTGTTTTTGTATTTGCCGCATTTGCATGAAAATTTATTTGACCATTCGGCACATTCGAAACTTACGTCATATCATTCTCAAAATCAAATAAAGAGGAGTGGATACCCCTACATTTCTCAAGTAAAAATTTTTGTGGCATCTCAACGTGCCGATGCATGTTGGTCGTTTTTTCAACAGGGAGTTGCCTAACAATAGCAAGTGTACCAATTATCAATTTTAACGTTTCCTGAGCCTCCAATGTGAGTAATAAGTCTTCCTACAAATCGCAGGGAGAATTAGAGGCATGGTATGGTCCGTTAGGCTGTTTTCAACAATATAATTCCATATTACTAGTGAAGAATATTTTATCATCTGCGAAAACGAACATCTTTATGCCGTTCTTCACGGAATATACTGAACAAAAGAACAGTGACCCAGGAAAGCTTGCAGCTTTTCATCTGCTGCCACAAACCGTCCTTACGCTTACGCGCTCTTGCAGTTCGCCACGAAGTCGTGCATTGCAGCAAGCTTATCGGTTACTCTTCTTTCTTGTTTTGTACCCTTGTCGTCAAGACGGACATGTCATAAAAGGAAAAGAAACTGTAGCTCAACACCATATCATACCATACCAGTACCAGTACCATATGCTCTCCACAGTTGAATGACATTTGCGTGGTTTGCCTTCTTAGTGTCGATGACATACAGCAATCTCAACAATGCATCTTTTGATGCACTCCTTGTAGTTTCCTTGGCTTTCCTTTCTCCAGAATGTAGTACACATTCTTTCTTAGATTGAATGCATACGTTCGCGCATATTACAATAAAATGAAATTATTTAATCAATCATTTCAAGTTTAAATATTTTACATGAGGCCTCTTTTTCACTTGTGACCCCTCTGGCAAGACGTGTAGACCCAGGGAATATTTTCACAATATTCTTTCTTCTTGTTTTCGATGTCATATTAGGACATATTTTATTCCATTTACACGTTGTGTCTCTCCCAATAAAAAGCCACTACAAAAACTAATAGCTGCTCGGTTAATGTTCATCCATTGGTAGGAAGCAAAGTTAGTGCATATTAAGGCTGTATTCCGGAATATAAAGTGAGCACATGTAACAATAATAGTTTGTAATAGAAAACATATTAAATTATATTAGATTTACATCAAACTCAGTACATGGAATTAAAATGGCATCTGATGAATGAACGTAGTACTGGCATTAATTTATTATATAAATTCAGAAGACTTTATTTGAAACCGACATGACACTACCACATTCCTTGAAAAAACTATAATATCAAAAGAAATGGAAAGACTGTCAAGAGTTAAAGCTTGCTAAAACATAGCACCGTACATGTTAGGAATTGTATATCCTCTGTACTACGACCATCGCATGTTATTTTACTACCCAAGTAACAAAACTCATCTACCACCTTCATTGTTTCGTTACCTAATCTAATTCCTTCAGCATCGCCTGATTTTCTAAGACCGCATTCCATTATTTTTGTTTTGCTCTTGTTAATGTTCATTTTATACGCTCTCTTCAATACACTGTCCATTCCATTCAGCTGCTCTTCCAGGTCCTTTGCTGTCTCTGACATAATTACAATGTCATCAGCAAAACGCAATGTTTTTATTTCTTCCCCCTGAACTTTAATCCCTATTCCAAATTTTTCCTTACTTTCCTTCACCGCCTGCTCGATGTACAAATTGAATAACAGCGGAGAAAGGCTACAACCCTGTCTTACTCCCTGCCCAACTGATGCTTCCCTTTCATGCCATTCGAGTCTAATAACTGCGATCTGGCTTTTGTACAAGTTGTAAATAACTCCCCTTTCCCTATATTTTACCCCTGCTGACTTCAGAATTTGAAAGAGTGTAGTCCAGTCAACATTGTCAAACGCTTTCCCCAAATCTACAAAAGCTAAAAATGTAGGTTTGCCTTTCCTTAATCTATCTTCTAAGATAAGACATGAGACGTAAAGTGAGTATTGCCTCCCGGGATCCTATGTTCCTCCTGAATCCAAACTGATCTTC
This sequence comes from Locusta migratoria, assembly GCA_026315105.1. Lineage (NCBI taxonomy): Eukaryota > Metazoa > Arthropoda > Insecta > Orthoptera > Acrididae > Locusta > Locusta migratoria. The sequence goes on from CM048745.1 coordinate 40,114,787, forward strand.
CCCGAGGTCAGCTTCTACCAGCTTTTCCATTCTCCTGTAGATAATTCGTGTTAAAATTTTGCAACCATGACTTATCAAACAGATGGTTCTGTAATTTTCACACCTGTCTGCGCCTGATTTCCTTGGAATGGGGATTATTACATTTTTCTTAAAGTCTGAGGGCATTTCGCCTGTCTCATACATCCTACACACCAGTTTACATATCATACCATTAATTGTAGCAATTCTATGCTCTACTTACCAATATGAGGTATATCTTATAACAAATCCGTTGTTCTTGATAAATGTACAACTTCCTTTTTCTAACAAAAGTTTATATTGTTGTCTACATGTAGAAATAGTATGTAAGTAGCCGAGTAGAGAGACTCAGGGCGTCATTATTAAGGCTGACTTTGGGCAGTCACTGTGTCAGTATGTGGTTTGATACCAAGTATGTAATGTTTTGTTCAATACAGTTTTATGAAAAGTGCGACTTGTATTTTGAGTTCACATCAAGTGATGTAGGTCTGTAAGATATCAGCCAGCATGCAACCTTAACAACAATTTCAGGTATTTGAAGAACTTTACAAGTAAAGCAGATTCTACAAGATACACCCAAACTACGACACTCTGTTTATGTGCTGAACTTAATAGATTTGTAATTGTAACGTTACTACGTAAAAGTAACATTTATTTATCTTCAGCTTGTGGATGTTATCAGTTAGTAGCAGGTACGTTACATGAGGTCAACAAAACTAGTATTGAAGAACTTTTCGCATAATTGGGGCAGATTTTTATGTTTTTGGGATGGTGAAACAAAATATGAACTCAGTTCTTTTCTATCATGTACAGTTTTTTTGTATATCTATTACAAGTGTTACAAATAAAAAAACACAATGTACATATGAAATCACAATGTAAAACTACAACATAAAAAATCAAAGTTTTACATTTTGATGTAAATCACATACATAACACTGGCGGTTTTCATGCTACATAGCTTTATGTTTTCTTATTCTCATCTCTCAAAAACAATGCGTATAGTTGTTCCTTTTGTGTGGCTCAGTGATTTTCACTATAAAGTGACCAACAGAAGCCTCCCATCATGCTTATATTCCAACGACACTGGTATATCTTATCCATTACCTTCATATCTTGGTGAAATCGCTGTCCTTCCTCTTCACTTACTTCACCCAAATTTTCTGGAAAAAAATCGAAGGGACTTAATAAGAAGTGAATCTTTAAACTCATCAAACAACCCAACTTCTTTATTTTTTCTAACAGATTTGTGAAAATGGCTATATATTCAGAGTCCTGTGTATTACCCAAAATTCCAGTGACGCCATATTTCAAAGCTTTCCAGGCCTCCTTTCCAAGCTTTTTCCGTAGTTAAACCGAAATCTCTTACCAAGTCATTTAACTCAGTTTGAGTAAACTTCTCAGGCTCTGCATTTGTTTTATACACACCTTAGCTCATCCTGATCACCTTCTTCAGATTCAGAATTTCTGAGTATCACGTTTTCTAATGACTCTACAGGCACATGAACAGGAATACCTGGACCATGGGGTATAGGAGGAAGAGCTGATGAAAAGTTAGGATAAGACAACTTTCTTCTTATTTGAATTATAACCACTTACTACAGAACTACAAAAATAACAATCATCAGAGTGATTTTTGGCTCCCTCTATATCACTGGGATACCATATCTCAATGCTTCCTCCATATGTTTTTACCATTTTACTAAATCTTCAACACAGATATAACAAACCTTGTGCGGTGCCAATGCTTTATCTTGATCTACTAACTTCATACAAAAATATGAAAATTACAGTTTTTTAACTTATTCAGTTAGTTTCCTTCGCTGTTTTTAATGACAAACTCACCACATATGAAACGGAAATTATCAGGAAAGTTTTTACAGCCGCGACGGGACATGGTAAAATTATACATCAAATTGGGAGTAGAAAACAGGTTACATCACTTGCATGAAAATAAACAAAATGGAAGCAGAGACTAGTTGTTTTGTGTCATCACAGCCTTGTAAATTTCATTCATATAAATTTCTTGTCAATCATTTTACTGTAAAGAAATAAAAAATATTTACTATTTACAATTGTGGATTTATTCACGAAAAAATCTAATAATATATGTCAAACTTAACAAAAAACGGATGCTATGACAATTTTAACTTCATTTTCATGTTTAGCTGCCTGAAATACAGAAGAAAAATTTTAAATATTGAAAACGGTTTTTCATCGTTTGCCTGTGTTAAATGAAATGATTACATTTACTATTCAATAGCACAAACGGTACTGAGGTAACCAGTGCTGTAACACCCATATCAGTAAGAGGTGTGGCCTCCACCGGCAGCAATGCAGGTACTGATTTAATTTCGTACATTATTGCCAGTGATACTTCCGTGACTGTTGTACTTCAATAAAATAAAAGAACTCCCCTTCAGTCACAAAATTGTTATGTTACACGATGCCCTGAGGGCCCATCAACAGGTGCCTCTATAATTTTTTATACATGTTTAAGGGACTGGACCTGTTAAGATCGAAACATAGGTTGTAACAAAATGAAAAATTAAAAAAAAAAGTTCATATGAGAATTTTAACAACTGACTCGATTATTAAAAAGTGGTGCACAAATAAGTCTGTTGCAGTATGATAATTGTCTATTGTGGAGTACATTTGTATGTATAAATAATGAACAACACAAACACTTTCTTTCTTGTGACACAATGTGGAATAACAACAATTCAAAGACTTATAGCTATGAAGATTATCCACTTCTATGTTAGTAAGATGATTTAGATAAATCAACAATAGCTAACCAACTATACCTTGAATTATCACGGCTGCCTGACCCTGAGTTGAATGACTTTCAACATAATAAGTGTGATAGTTACTTTTGTAGATGCTTAGTAATTCACCAGTTAATGAATTCCAATCTGACAGTTCTTCTTTATGAAGATTGAAATTCAACTATTAAAATTTCCTTTCATGTTCACAATATGAAAGTCTTGAAACAATGGGGTCCAGTCATACGTCATACGTCATCGATGTCACAACACCACAGATCATTTCAAGTAAGACAATGGATTTTATGAGTGATTTGTGCAACATCGTCTGACAACTCTTCATTTATAAAGACCATATTAATACATCCTTTTGAATCCATTTTAAGAGTCTGTTGCCCCCTAAAACCCAACGTTCTGGGCAGAGAGACACACACACAGAAGGAGAGACAGAGATAGAGAGACAGAGCCAGAAAGAGCAGAAAATTTGTGGCGTATGTATACAAAAACAGGACAATATATTGCTCCCTTGTATATTTGTTGTAAAGATTGTAGGATTGACGTCGTAGAACAAGAAACTTCAACGAACGGCTGCAGGCTTAGGCGAAATAGAGACAACTGAACGGATATGATACGCGAGTTATCATTCTTCGTTGCGACGAGAAATTTAACCAAATTCCAATCTTCATATTACTAGTCTCAATGCTAAAATACTGTATTGACGTACACAGGAAGAAACCATCATGGTACTAAATTAAGATATTTTGTGTCTGGCTGCCACCGGTTGTCCTAGGTGTCCGTGGCGGAGCAGAGAGAGACCGACACAGGGAAATAGGATAATAGGATGCACGCGTGTGCGGGTACAGAGCCTGAAGTGACCAGCCAGTGGGACAGCAGAAACTAGAAACACAAAGCTAGATAAATACAATATATATATATATATATATATATATATATATATATATATATATATATATATATATATATATATATATTTCGTAAAAAATATTATAATACTTAACTTTTACAAGTTTCATGACTGCAGACTAGTGTAATGCTGATACACAGTTTAACTAGGTAGAGGCCTGCCTACTGATGAGTCTGTTCTAGTGCCTGTCATATTGCCAAGTGACCAATACAGTACAGTGGTGGCCACGAGCGGGGTTGCAGCAGAGGGCGCTCGTGGCTGACGTCGTAAGAACGCCGCGCCGTGCGTGCATGGCGGCGCGCGACGAAAGTACGTGGCGCGCACTTCAGACTTGTGCGACACCACGAGATAAATCAGAGCTCTCACGGATAGGTCAAGCGTTTTTTCCGCGTGCTGTTTGGGAGTGGAACGGGGAATTCATAGTCTGGAAATCGTACGATGGGTGAATCCTCTGCATGTCACTGAAATGTGAACTGGGCAGCAGTCATGTGGATGCAGATGAAAGTGGTCAATTTTCATCCAAGTGCCTGGTGATTTTGCCTGAAGAAAATTTGTAGTGCTTCAAAAAAATTGACATACAACTTTCACTACAACATAAAGGCTTAGTATTGTGAATAAATGACCTGAAGATGCAATTCCGACTGCCGTAACCGGTCATATCAGTTACTTACTATCTTATGATCTGGGCTAATGAAGTAACAGGTAACAGTATTGAAACTCAGGAATCGCTCTGATAGCCATATCTCAACGACATATATGCAGAGTCCTGAGTACAACTATTGAATTAAATTAAAATCTTCGAAAAATGTTTAAAACTGAAAACCACGAGCTGCTGAAAAGAATTTCTATATTTAGCATATTCATGTAAAAACGTGTTACTGCATCATGTATGGAATTGAGCATTTGCAAAGAACTGACAGTAGAAGATTAACGCTACAGAAGTAGCGTATAGCGGTGCAATCAGCAGATAACGTCACTTCAAATTCGGAACCAAATAAGTGATAGGCACTTCATATGCACAGCACAAAATGACCTTACGCAAGTCTTAATTTGTGAAGATTTTTCAATGACTGTGTATTTCATATTCCGAGCAAGAAAGTTATTAAATGACATCCATATTCATGTGATATTTAATCAGTTCATTTATATGCAGTATCGAAAAAAATCAGTCAAGTGCACTGAAACAAAGAGTCTCATTCCAAGCGATTGGATCGGCGATGAAATCTGCGTTCTCTGAAAAATGAATGGAATCTGTTAGGCACGCAGAATCTATTTCACTGAGTAAACCTTCCGTGTGCAACTAATCAAAGTACAGCGGAGACTGTCGGAAAGAAGTTATGCACATCTTTTTATGAGAAAAATTTTGTTTCTAATTGTTAGTGATATGATAAACCTAAAACCGTTAACGTCGAGTAAAACAATTGGAGCCACGTGGAATGGAAGTGTGGTCTAAAGCGTCAAGCTACAGGTTTGGTGGCCGTTACCGTCGAAGGTTCTAGTCCTCCATCGGACGTGTGCGCGCGCGCGCGCGCGCGCGCGCGTGCGTGCGTGTGTGTGTGTGTGTGTGTGTGTGTGTGTGTGTGTGTGTGTGTGTGTTATACTTAGTGTAAGTTAGTTTTAGTAGTTTGTAAGTCTAGGGACGAATGACAATAGCAATTTTTTCCAATAGGTTTACAAATATAAAACAATTGGAAATTATGCGCGTCTTTTGAAATGGATTTTAAATTTCGTCACTTTAATCTGAAAACAAATCTCGTGACATTTCTCTGTTACAATATTCTAACTGGCAACATTTATTTATTTGGTGTAATCGATGCTGGTGGAAAAGGTACAACATAGTTTAGTTCAGAAATCACATGGTTTCTTCTGGCATATGAGGTTAGGTCACTTGTTAACTTTACTATTTTTTCCTAGACTTATACTATTTCGGACATGTCGGATTACCCTCTGACCATAACTTATTCGTCATAAACTATGGCTTAAAAGTAAAGAGACTGAAGAAGGTAGAACATTAAGAAGATTATATTCTACTGGTACAAAAACCAGACAACAGTCACTAGAGCTGTAGGGCATTAAATGGACACTGTGGTTGAGAACGGAGTAAGACAGGGTTGTAGCCTTTCCCCAATGACGTTGTTCAATCTGTACATTCAGCAAGCTGTATACGAACTGGAGAGGGACTTTAAGTTAAGGGAGAAGAAATGAAATCTTTGCGGTTTGTCGATGACGTAGTTTTTTCTGTCACATACAGCAAAGGACCTGAAAGAGCAATTGAAGGGAATGGAGTCTTGAAAGGAATATATAAGATGAACTTTAAGAAGAGTAAAACAAGGGTAATGGAATGTACAATCAGAAAATCAGGCTATGATGAAGGAATTAGATTAGCTAATGAGACAAAAGTAGTAGATGATTTTGTTACAATAACTTCTGATCACTGAAGTAAATAAGATATGACATGCAGAATGTCAATAGGAACAAAAGCGTTTCTGAAGAAACGAAAATTATTGACATTCAATATTAATTAAAAGTTAGGAAGTGCTTTCTGAAGGCATTGGCCTGAATGTAGCATTGTAAAGAAGCTTTGGAATTGTGGCTCTAAAGACGAATGACAATGACTAGATGGGTTGATCATGTAACTAATGAGGAGGTGCTCAACAGAATTGTGGAAAAAGGGAATTTTTGGCATATCCGTCTAAGACAAGGGATAGATTGGTGGGACATATTCTGAGACATCAAGGAACCGTCAATTTAGCATTAGAATGAAGCGTGTGGGGTAAAAATCATACAAGGAGACGGAGGGATGAAAACAGTAAGCAGATTTAGAAGGATGTAGGTTGCCGTTATTATGCTCAGATGAAGAGGCTTGCAGAGGACAGAGTAGCGTGGGGAGCTGCATCAAACCAGTCTGCGGACCGAAGAGCACAACAAAAACAGATAAAACTGTGACCATTACCATCCTGGAACCATTAAAAATAGATACACAAGTGAATTTACATTATCTGTCACTGGACGTTAAACTGTATTTACAGAGAAATTTGAAAAATGGTAAAGGACCTGGTTTTTCGAAACCGAGCCGCCTCATTATTAGCAGTTGCGCTTGAAGTTACGCTTCCTTGTCACAGTGATCACCACCACTGCACGGACTACTGTATCAGGCTTCACGTCTGATCGATCATACGTTCAACTTGTCCAAACACCACTGACGTACAGCGTGTCCAAAAAAAAATTCTACTTGATTTTATTTGGTTAGAAAATGAAAACCTTGAGGAGTAAGGTATCCATTTTTTTTCGGTAATATTTTAACAGCTCATGAAAGTTCATGTGATATCTGTTCACTACAGGCATTCAGTGTGTAATTCAGCTTCATGCGACAAATGCCTTGGCGATTTCGATATCATCCCTTACTCTGGAAGGCACATCCAGCATGATTGTATTTATAGCTTCTGTGATTATCTCCTACAGAAATTACATTGATGTAGTTAAGGATGATAAAGAACGATATGTCTTTCATGTACCCATACATGAAATAATCACAAACGGTAAAGTCTGGAGACCCAGAAGACCAGTAATAAAAATAAAACGTCATTTAGTCCAGCACGGCCATTCACTGTGTTTGGAAACTTCTCACTCAGTAAATTACGGACTTTACGATGCCAGTGCAGCGGTCCTCCATCTTGTTGAAGAAGGTAGTCACCTAGCTCAGTAAGTTGAGGCATATCAAAGTAACTGTCGCTGGACAACATTTTACCTTAAAAGGTGGCGCCTTCATCACTAAAACCGATCGTCGGCAGGAGACTGTCATCATTTTCCATTAATTTCTGCAGATACGACAGAACTACCATTGGCTTGGATGGTCTTTGGGTTTTCACTTCAGCAGAAATTGCAGTATATATGGATGAAAGTGCAAGATTTTACCCAACACTCTGATAGCCGTGCTCTTTGGGATTTGTAGTGTCAACTGTCTCTGTCCACAGAGATTTAGAGCTCAGGAGAAGGTTTCGCCTCCCACTGTCAGCAAGTGTTGGTTTTTCACATTGTCACAAATGCATCCTTCTTCGACGAAATCCTTTTACCACTTCAAAAGTGACTTGATCGAAGGTAGTTCCTCATCAAATCTGTGCATGAACGTCCGTTGAACAGATACAACATTCTTCGTTGTGTGAAATTGTAACAGTCAACAGCTCTTAGTTGCTGGTTGGTAAGGGCCATCTTCAATTTACTGCTCTCTAGCGGAATAATTGGCGAATGTTGCAACCAGTAGGTAAGAAGTAAAAAATATTTAGATTTACTATACCTTCTGCTACCTTAGATAACACATATTGCAAAAAATTTTAAGTTTACGTTCAAATGAGGAAGTATTTATGTGGACAAACTATATTTAGGTGCATTTTGTAGCCACGGTATCTGTGAGTGAATTAAAATCTTCAAATGTTTGTAAATCTAAGATACTTAACTACGTTGGTAATCAGTCCCTAGGCTTTCAAACTACTTACAGTAACTTAAAGTAACTTTATGATAAGAACAACACAAACACCCATGCCCAAGGGAGGCCTCGAACCCCGTCGGCGAATGGCCGCGCACACCACATCTTAGCTCCTTAGTGCGTACAGCTATTCTGCCGCGGCTCTGGGAGTGATCTACCACGGCACTGTTCTCGCTAAATTGTCAGAATTAAGCACAGTGCAGTTTGGCCAGCAATTTGATGGCTCACTCAGCTCTTGCGAGGCCAACTGACGAGCTACTGGACTGAGGAGCAGCGGCTCCGGTGACTGATGCAGTGGCCGGGACAGCGGCGCGCAAGCACAGAGTGACATATACAGAGGAGCAGCCACCCCTAAACCACTGTCCTACGCTCCCCTCGTAGTTTCGTAACATGCTAGCAGGTGTCAGGCGGTTCCCTGGCTTAAGGTGCCTCTCGCACGTCAGAGGGTAGCGTGGAGGGGAGGCTGAGGGGAGAGCACGCGCTGCCTGCCACGAGGCCACGGCTGGCGTTAAATATTGTAAGCTCCAGCCTCTCATTTAAATGTTGGCCAATCAGGAATAAATTATACAACAATGTATTTCAATATGTACCAAACCAAATCATTACACAGAATGTTATTCTATATGGTCATATAAAAGGCAGATGTAGTGTATGGAAACAGAAAACCATGTTATGGCTATGCATTGATTTGAAAACCAGAAATCGGAGGTACTATTTCACCATTGCCAAATTATAAATTATAATATTATTGTCATCATGTCATAACTAAAAAAAAGTATCAGTTTTTCTGTTACATGAAACTGTATTAGGTCTGTAATAAAATCCTTTTTGGAAAAGCGTTTGGTTCTCAGTGCCCTTGCCTTAAAACTAAGAGCCAGGATAAAATAAAATATATGCCAAAGTTATAAGGTACATCAGTAATATAAACTAATTTGGTTAAAATATATGACAGTGAGAGCTGAAACCATTAACTAAAAACTTCAGCTTTCATTGTCATACATTTTAACCAAATTAGTTTATATTACTGCTGTACCTTATAACTTTGGCATATATTTTATTTTATCCTGGCTCTTAGTTTTAAGGCAAAGGCACTGAGAACCAAACACTTTTTCAAAAAGGATTTTATTACAGACGCAATACAGCGTATTGCACAGCGGGCACAGCAGGTGTAACAGCGTCCGGGGCTGGCCGCCGTGAAGGACCTCCGCCGGGCTCCGACCATTTATCGGTGTTGTCCGATAAGTACTAAGAAATAAGGGGAGCGCCGCCTCGGCGGATGACTTTTCCAGGCACTTACGAAGTTGTGATTTAAAAGTTGAATTGGAGGTGGAAAGGAGCCGAGGTGAGGTGGGAAATACCATTATTAGTGCAAAATTATTGAAAATAAGACGACATGAATTGTGGGCCATTATCAGAGACGAGCGGCCGAGGAATAGCAAAGATCTGTACCAGGGCTCTGACCACATCTTCCGCCGTAGTGGAGCGCATACGCACGACGTACGGATAATTAGACAGTGCATCTACCACCACGAACCACATTGACTGACAGAAAGGGTCGGCCAAGTCCACATGAATGCAGTCCCAGGGGTGCTCCGGAGTAGGCCACGGGGAAAAAGTGCGCCGGCGGGCAGCTTGCTGGGTAGCACACTGAGTGCACGGACGAACCAACTGCTCGATGGCGGCATCGATTCCTGGCCAATAGACAAAACGGCGGGCAAGTACCTTCATGCGTGTAATACCCCAGTGACGCCGATTTAACACAGTTAACATACGAGCCCGTAAGTCGGACGGAATAACGACACGAGGCTCGTCGGAATCGGTACTGAGGAGGAAGACACCGTCGATAACTGACATCCGGTATCGAACCTGGAAATAGGTGCGCAGAGGGCCACCCTCTTTGGCGGACAATCGCTCAGGCCACACGGTGCTGACATGCTTAAGCACCTCCCGGAGCACAGAGTCCCAACGGGTGGCTAGCATGACTCTATTGGGCGTAATCGGAAGTCGCTCAACAGCATCGTGCAAATGTTCGTCAATCTGAAAAATCGCAGCTTCGTCTTTGTCAAAGGAAACGTCAGGGACCATGGGCAGACGGGACAAGGCGTCGGCATTGCCAAGGTGCGACGAGGGCCAATAATCAATTTTGTACTGATAGGCACTCAAAAACAAAGCCCAACGCTGGAGACGTTGCGAAGTCCGGTCTGGAAGATGAGAACGCGGACCAAACAGTGCCACCAGGGGTTTCTGATCCATGATAAGGTGGAATTTAATGCCATAGAGGAACACATTAAACTACCAAATAGCGTAAACAATCGCCAAAGCCTCTTTCTCAATCTGAGAGTAATTACGTTGGGCATCGGACAACGTCTTAGACGCGTAGGCAATAGGCTGGCTCGGAACCATCATCCAGTCTGTGGGCCAACACCGCTCCAATCCCGTGCTGGGAAGCATTCGTAGCTAGGACTAGCTGTCGGCCTGGTCTTAATGTGCCGAGACAAGGTGAAGACTTTTACATTGATTTGATGCGTGTGAAAGCCTCCTCACAAGCAGGAGACCACACAAACGGAACACCTTTCTTTCGAAGTGCGTTCAAAGGATGTGTGACCTCTGCCACGTTAGGAAGAAATTTGGAGTAGTAGCTGACCTTGCCCAAAAAGGACTGGAGTTCCTGCAAATTCGTAGGACGAGGAAGATGGTCAATCGCCGTAACCAACTGTGACCTAGAGCAAGCGCCATCTCGTGACACCAAGTGTCCCAAATACTCAATTTCAGGTTGAAAGAACTGATTTTTGAAGATTGCAAATGAGGCATGTCGCGCGTTTTCGTGAACAAGAGCCGCAGGTTGTTTAAGTGAATTGTGCCGGAGGAACCGGTGACGATGATATCGTCCAGATAGTTCGCACAGCACGAAATGTCGTCCAATAACTGTTGCAAGAACCGTTGAAATATCGCGGGCGCATCGTGACCCCAAATGGCAGACGTTTGTAGCGGTACAGCCCGAAAGGAGTATTGAGAACCATGAATTGTTGAGAATCAGAATCTAAGGGAAGCTGGAGATACGCTTACGTCAAATCAGTTTTTGAAAAACACTCACCGCCCGCCAATTTCGCATAAATGTCATCCGGGCACTGACTGCGAGTTAACCGTAGACTTGAAATCACCGCACAACCGAAGGGCTCCCGTGGGTTTCTTTATTATCACGAGATGTGTCGCCCACAAGCTAGAGGAAACTGGTTCGATGTTACCCAAGTCGTGCAACTCGTTCTTAACCGCTGGGCGCAAAGCAAAAGGTATGGCTGGGCGCGACAAAATTTCGGAACCGCTGTAGGTTTGAGAGTGATGTGCGCCTCGTAACCAATGGCCATTCCCAAACCCGCCGAGAAAAGTGCTCCAAACTCGCGGCAAAGGGAATCCAATTCATTAAACGGTATGGAGTCAGACACAAAATGAACAGCGTCGTGAACGCTGAAACCAAACGCCTTGAACTCGCCCAGGCCAAAAATGTTTTCTGAAGCCGCGCTTGTGACGGCCATAAACGTGACGGCTGGTACTCCACCTCAATCGTAAACTGACCGAGCACTGGAATCGGCTGTTCACCATAGCCGACCAAACGACGAGACGTTTTAACAATATGCGGCTTCCCAAGTGCCAAATACGTACCCAAATTTACGAGAGAGACAGAGGCATTAGTATCAACTTGAAAACGGAACGGCCGATTTTGAATAAGAAGTGTGACATAAATCTTTGACGAACTGACCTGCTCCTGTCCAGGTGCAGTAGAAAGACAGTTTACTTCCATTTTGGACTCGTTAGAAGACGGCGACCGATCGTGTGCATAAGTCCAGCAGACAGCCGCCACATGGCCTTGTTTAGGGCAGGACGCACACCGCGTGCGGCGGAATGGGCAGTGCAGGCGATTGTGCGCACGAAAACAATCCGGACAAGAGGGAAAGTCACGTCGTCGGTATGGAACGGTAGAAGGTAATCGTGAAGAACACGGATACGAAGAGGAGGGCGAAGAACGACGCCTGTGGGGGCGCGAGGACTGTACCGCCGCCACCTCTACCATTCCCTCAAACTAATCCGCTGCCGCCTTAGACACCTCAAAAGCTTGTGCAATAGACAAAACCTCGTCAAGGGTCGGATCCCGTAACCGCAAAGCCTTACGACGCACAGCCCTATCAGGAGCCGAACGGACAACGACATCGCGAATTAAGGAATCTGCATACGACTGCTGACAATTCGCACACTCAAAACCACACTTACGACTCAAACCGCGGAGGTCTGCCACCCAGGACTGATACGACTGACCAGGTTTCTTTCTGCTTTGATGAAAATCCGGGCGGGAAAGCACCACGTGCGTTTGCTGCCGACAATAAGAACTAAGCAATTCCGTCTTACGGGAAAAAGACAACTCGGCGGGCTCCGACAGCGGAGCTAGTTTTCGTAGTAAACGAAAAGTATCGGGCTCGATCCACGACAAGAAGTAAGAGTCTTGTATGTCCGGATCCGTTACCCTAAAAGCCGCAAAATGCTGCTGTAGACGCCGCACGTAGGAGTTCCAGTCTTACTTAGACTCTTGGAAAGCCGGAAAAGCCGGAGGACTGGGGGGTAGGCCTGGGGCGGCGGCGAAGGGGCCGCAGCGGGACGAGAAGACGTAATCAACTCCGTAAGCAAATCTAACTGTTGCTGCTGCCTTTACAGTAACTGAATCAACGCCGCATCCATGACCACCGCAAACAGAAAAAAACACGCGTAAGAACGAAACTCGTCGCGAATTGTACTGTTGTAACAGTATAATTTTTTGAATACTCATGGACGGTACAACATATATACAAATACACGGTACTGTGGTGGCAAGTCACGGACACAGCGAATGTTTACATGTGAGCCCGGCGAGAGCTACACAAGAACTGAGGCACGCCTCGCACACCGCGTGCTCGCCCGGTCGCGGCGGCGCTGCAGGCCCTCAGAGGCGGCGCCATCGCGCGGCGGACTCGGCCGTGGCGCGGCTTTTAGAAACCGCGGACGGACGGGACGCGGCTTGCAGTGGCGCGCCCCAACACCAGTGAAACAAAAGAAATTGCGGTCTAGACTGTCTTGTTATTTCGAGCCCTCCCTGGGGCAAGTGTGTGTGTGTGTGTGTGTGTGTGTGTGTGTGTATGTATGTATGTCGGTGTGTGTGTGTGTGTGTGTGTGTGTGTGTGTGTGTGTGTGTGTGTGTGTTGTCCTTAGGTTAGTTTATCTTTGCTTAAGTAGGTTGTAACCTACGGACTGATGACCACGCAGTTTGGTCCGATATATTTACAAACATTTGAACATCTCGTATGAGAAAGTCTCAGTTTCTTCAGTAAGTGAAGATCATATGTGGCTTACGTTCAAAGAAATAGTGCATCAACAGTACTTTAGGGATTCATACCAAATCAGTTAATAAGAGGGTGAACTGATCCCCCATGGTACACTAAAGAGACAGGACATTTAGACAAACACAAAATCTCCAAAATGGTGAAGTTTTACTGAAGCTCGAAATTTAGCGCGTACTTCAATGCGAGATTCATTTAATAGTTTTCACAGCGAGACTCTTTTTAGAAATGAGCCGAAACATCCAAAGAGATTCTGGTCCTATGTTATGCACACCAGCGGAAACACTCAGTCAATGCCTTTACTGCGCGATAGCGATGTTGATGTGATGTGACTGATGACAGTGCCACTAAAGCGAAGTTACTAAATGCAGATTTTCTAAACTCTGTCACCAAAGAAGATGACGTAAATATTCCACAATTATAAATGAGAACTCCTCAGACAGAACAAAGAAGTGGATATCCTTGTTGCTGCAAAGCAAATCACTCTATCAAATAAGTGATGTTGCAGAGATGTCCGAATTGTCAATGTCAGACAGAATGATCAAATATGTTTTCAAAAAGTTTCTAATGTATAAGAAAATTACGTCTAATACATTTCTTTATGATAATCTTTTCTAACAATTACTTCTGAATAATAAGCTCCTTCCTTAGTTTCATTAGCTTTTACTGGCCTGTTTAAAGAAAATAAACAATATGATAAGGAATTTTCATTTTTAAGGACTGCATCAAACTTTACTATATGAGATCTCCATCTACTGTAAAGTTATTTCTATCCTTGTCTAATTTTGGAGATATGGGAATTATTTCAATACTATAGCTGTCGAAATTGTAAACCTTAGGAACAGATCTGTATTAGGGTGTCCATTTTAGATGCAATTAAAAGATTCAGATATTTTCGTAACTTAAAGTGCACCTCATCAGTTTAACAAAACATGACATTTGTAGGTGCTAGTTGCAGCTCTGAAGCTTCAAGCAATAATTTTTGAACTCACTATTATTTAATAGTATGGCCACAATTTTAGAATATACAAATATATATCTTAACGTGACACTATAAGTGCTCTTAGCCAAATAATGAATTGTTAATTGAAAAGAGTTAGATGTAACTGTAAATTCTGGTTGCAGGAGGATCATTTGAGTGATGTTTAATGTGTTTGCTTCGGTGAGTCAAGTTTGAATGCTTATTGATTAAACGCTAGTGGACCGAAATGGCAGCAGTTAGATTCATCATTAAGCTGTTTAAGGATACTGAGGCCTGATACACTCTTTCTATTTATACAACTAATAAAGGTCGCTTCGTCAGGTGGTCCTCACAGATGTTCTAATAGGCTCAGTACTTCTCCGTCCTTCGAAAGCAGCTTTCCCTTGCAATGATCCTATTTTCGTCGTAAGCACACATTGATGTAAGGACACGTTACTTTGATTTCCTCTATGTATTATACTCGTAACCATTGTAATAGGCAAAAGACCTGCCCTCAGTCGTTGTAATAACTTCCATACTGATGGTTACACTAGGAACTGCAGGTATACGGATACCGTCCACGGCGAGCCGGGAGAGAGGAGGATTAGGATGAGGGAGAAGGAGGAGTGGACAGGGAGGAGTAGCAGGTGAAAGTGTGGCGAGTGTCCGGGCACCTGCACTACTGGGTGTCTGCCGCAGGAGTCACAATGTCAAGTTATCACGATTCAGTTGAGTTTCAAAGTTGTGTTAGAGTCGGCACACGAGAGATGGTACTCGGCATCTAAATGACGGCAATGAAGTGGGGATTTTCCCGTACTACTATCTCTCGGGTGCTCCGTGAAGATCGGGAATTCGCTGAAACGTCAAATGTGCGATAACGTACAGGCCAGCAAAACATGCTGTGAGGACTGGAGAGAGTCACTCAGCGTGGCGGAAGGGCAGCCGCTCCGCAGTCTTCCGCGGACTTCAGTGCTGCGCCATCAGCAGGTGTCAGCGTGCGAACCATTCGACGATACGTCAGCGATGCGCGCTTTCGGAGCCGCAGGCCCAGTCGTGTTCCCGTGCTGAGTGATCGGCACACAGCTTTACGCCTCGTCTGGGTCCATCAGCACAGTCCTTGGACTGTTTATGCCTGGAAGCGTGAAGCTTGGTCACATGAGTCTCTTTTCCAGTTGTATCGAGTGGATGGACACGGATGGGTGTGGAGACAAGATCACGAATCCGTGGACCCTGCATGTCATCAGCAGACTGTTGAAGCTGGTGTAGGCTCTGTAATTGTGTTGGCCGTGTGCAGTTGTAGAGACACGGGACCCCTGCTACGTCTTGACACGCCTCGGACAGGTGGCACACACGTGCGTCCCCTAGCCTCACCTGCACTCGTTGAACTTGGGCGATTCCAGCAGGGCAGCGCGACGCCCCACACGTCCAGAAACGCCAGACTTCGGCTCCAGGAACACTCTTCTGAGTTTAAGCACTACGGTGGCCACCAAGCACCTCAGTCATTAACGTTGCCGAGCATCTGGGTTTAGAGACAACCCTGCAGGACGCAAGGTGTCAGTCCTTCCCTGCGGTACTCGAGACATTAGTCGACTCCACGCCACGTCGTGTTCCGCACTCGTGCGTGCTCGCGGGGCTGCTATGCAGTACCAGGCTTACAAGTATTTTGGCTTTTTAATGCAGTAAGATTCAGTTCAAACGTTGCACAAAGAGAGATTAGTAAATGAGGAACAATGTATCGAATAATAATTATCTGGTGTCCGGATGTAATGGGTTAAAGTCGAGGTAAAAGTCGTCGGATGTCAAGACAATGGTGGACTTAACGTTTGTTTATACGTTAATTACAGAAAGTTTTTAAGCAACTGCACTAGAATTATAAGTCAGGATTAATTTTAAAGACGTTCTGTTTCATATTCCCTTGCGACTAAGACAGCTAAGTAAATGGCTCAATATAAAAGCTGGGGACGAGAGTAACTACAGGACAAATGGCGAGTGCATCGTGGCCAGAGTCAACTACGTGAAAGAGGAGAACTGCCTTCTCAACTTTCTTCGCGGCTTCGAAATCATTTAAATCAACTACGTCAGTAATATTGCCGAGATTATTAGCTAGAGTGGAATTGGGTAATTCTGCGCAGCGGGTAAGACCGCGCAACGCATATATCTCGTGCTCGGCAGGCACGAAACAGCCTCTGTGGCTGACTGTTTATTGCCATAGTTTGGTTGTTACCGTAGTGATAACGGCTGCGCAATGCGGTAAGAAATGTTTTACATTATTTTCATATAAAATGTTGTCTTGTGAAATTAAGCTATACCTCAGGCAACAATCAGCTCACGATGTTTAACTTTATACTGTAGTGAACTACGATTTATTCTCAGTCTCGTGATATACTGAAACACATATTTTCGTGCAAAGATTTTCCATGTGCAGACAAAACTTGCAATCTCGTATTGCGGGCCAGTTTTCTTTTTTCTTTTTCTTTTTTCCTTCCTTTTTGTGAAGCTAGAAAGTTTATGAACATTACAGGTCGATATTGTACATCGATAGTAGTCTTAAAGAGACAACTACATAAGAATGTGTATGGATCGCCATATACTCACGGAGGAAGATTTCAACCTTCACCTGTTACAGATCAGTATGGCATTTCAATGATACATCCACATTTCAAGCTGATTCTCCTCAGAGCCAGACTCCACGGACATCTACAAATTAACCATAAGCAGGAGCAAGTTCCTACGTTTTCCCCAGAAGAACTAATTCCTTTGTCAAAAAAGACAGAAGAAAGGAAAAAATCAGAAATAGTCTCTTCTGGAACACCATTCAAAAAGCAACTGAAATACCAACTAAAGGAAGAAGTTATGAAGAAACGAAAGAGGAAACTGTGATTCTGATCAAGCAAACAAAAAGGAAGAAAAGCAAAACTTAATTACGTCGTCGGAAAGTCCGCAAACTTTTCACTGTCCCGGCTGTGCTGAAAACAATTCGCCAACAGAAGACTAATTCAGTGACTAGAATGCGAGGAGTGGCGGCATGAATCCTGTTCTTGTTATGAAGGTTCTGGACAGTTCTTTTGTGACCTCTGTTAAACAGCATTACCTCCAATTGGAATACTGTTTTAGGTTCTCTTTCACATGCTCCACAGTTGTTCAGTTAAGCATATTTTGTACTAAAACTCTTTATTATATGCCGAGAAACAAGGGGCATTATATTTATGTATACCATGAATTAAATAAATAAGAAGGATTGCGTGACTCTTACGTTTTTCTCATTTCAATAATTACGCGCAAACCTAACCCACTAGAAGCGCACTGTTACCCCACGGCTGGGTAACTGCGCATTTGCAGTTAATTTTTAATTAAATTCGAAATAAATTTTAGATTATATATATGACTTTTGGACTCCGTTATACAACAGGAAAAAAGTCCGATGAATTGCCAGTTAAAATATGACTGTAATTTATGAAGTTTTCACCATTATATGATTAAGTAAACCTTAAGTGCGCAATCTTGGCCCACTTTACCTGGGAATTAGGCCGTGGTCCAAGGACTGGTCCTCCGCCTGGCGTTTCATCATTTGCTTCGGAGGCTCCAGAACATACATCGGCGCGACCCCGTGACGTAGGCAGCGGGCTCCTGACGTCTTGAGCCGACCGTTGCGTGGATACGCATAAACAGTACGGTTTGCTGAGATGACGTCAGTGTTAACGAGTATCTGTAACGCCCCTGAAGATGCATTCAGCTGTAGAAGACGAACGTCAGCCAGCAGACCATGGCCTCGTTGTCAGGTGCCTGACATCGGTGGTATTTCAACAAGCAGCCTTGAAAGCCCACGTCAATAATCTTTAAGGAGTCCCAATCAAATGTTCAAATGTTTGTATAGCTTATGGGACTTAACTACGGGATCATCATAAGTAGTTTCTAAGTTTAGGGACTGAACTACTTACGAACTAGGACGGCACAAATATCCATGCCCGAGGGGGGATTCGAAACGCCGACCATAGCGGCCGTGCAGACCGTTTTTTTTTTTTTTTTTTTTTTTTTGTTTCAGGGCGCACAACTTCTACGGTCATTAGCGCCCAGACAAGAACTTAGATTCACTAGATATCAAAAAAAAAAATTGGTGACAGTCAGAAAATCAAGAAGAGGCTCAAAACGAAAGATAAAGGACAATGAAAAGGGTTAAATAGCCAAGTTGATAAAACGCAAAACTCGAGCAGCTGCTCGTGTGTCATCAGCTAAAATTTCCTCCAGAGTAGACGGAAAGTGAAGTGCTACACGGAGATGATTAAAATTTACGCAAGACAATAAAACGTGTCGCACCGTCAGCAATTCACCGCAGGAGCACAGCGGTGCAGGTTCGGCGGTTAGCAAGTGACGGTGGCTGAAACGGCAGTGACCGATCCGCAACCGGGCCAGGATGACCTCCTCCCGCCGAGAGGGGCGTGAGGAGGTCCTCCAAGCGGTCGGGATCGGTTTGACACTTCGCAATTTATTGTTGTACAGTGAAAGCCACGCACTGTGCCATGACGACACGATACTCCGGCGAAGAGCCCGTTGAACATCGTCCGGTGGGATGCAAAAGGTAGCCATGCGAGGCAAAAGAGCTGCGGCATTGGCTGCTATGTCGGCGGCCTCATTCCCGGGCACACCCACGTGGCCAGGGACCCACAGGAAAGAAACGTGACAGATGTCATCTGCTAGCAACTGGAGGGAGCGTTGGATCCGATACACGAGAGGATGGTTCGAGAAAGTGTCCTTAAGATTCTGCATGGCACTAAGGGAGTCCGAACATATGGCATAGAAAGGTTCGCGGTGGCGGCAGGTATACAAAACGGCCTGGTGGAGGGCAAAAAGCTCAGCCGTGAAGTTCGAGCACCGGTCAGGGAGCTTGTATTGGAAACGCTTGTCGCTGACGACGAAGGCAGATCCGACACCGGCAGTGCTCTTGGAACCATCAGTGTAAATAAATATGGCATTATCGAACCGTGAACGGAGTTCGACAAGCCTCGAGCGGTATACCAAATCTGGAGTGCTCTCCTTAGGGAGCGAACTAAGTTCAAGGTGAGTGTGAACCTGGGCCTGATGCCACGGTGGCAATGGGCTTTCGCTCAACCGAAAGGTGGAAGGAAGGGTAAAATCGAGCCGCTGTAGCAGGCGGCGAAACAGAACTCCAGGTGGAAACAAGGCAATCGCAGACAACTGCTATTGGCGATCGAGTGAGTCGTCAAAAAATAATCGGTAAGATGGATGGTTGGGCATCGACCGTAAGCGGCATGCGTACCGACACAAGAGTATGTCACGCCGAGTGGTCAAGGGTAATACAGCAGCCTCGGCATACAGACTTTCAACAGGGCTGGTATAAAATGCACCGGTCGCCAGACGTAATCCCCGATGGTGGATAGAGTTGAGACGGCGGAGAATCGACGGCCGTGCAGAAGAGTATACAAGGGTTCCGTAGTCGAGCTTCGACTGAACAATGGCCTGGTAAAGGTGAAGCAGGACGGTACGATCCGCTCCCCATGACGTGCCACTGAGGACACGAAGAACGTTAAGGGATCGGGCACAACGGGCAGCCAGGTAGGACACGTGTGATGACCAGCAAAGTTTACGATCCAATATGAGTCCCAAGAATTTCGTAGTCTCCACGAAAGGGAGAGCAACAGGGCCGAGAGGTAGAGAAGGTGGAAGAAATTCCTTGTATCTCCAGAAGTTTATACACACAGTTTTCTCAGTGGAGAATTGGAAGCCGTTTGCGATGCTCCAGGAATATAGACGGTCAAGACAGCGTTGAAGAGAACGCTCCAAGAGACATGCCCGCTGGGCGCTGCAATAAATTGCGAAATCGTCTACAAAAAGAGATCCGGAGACGTCGGCTGAAAGGCAATTTACGATCGGATTGATTGCAATGGCAAAGTGTGGTGTCGCACAAGTCCAAAGTGCGCGCCACCTACTTTCGCCGCGCGCCGCCATGCACGCACGACGCGGCGTTCTCACGACGACAGCCACGAGCGCCCTCTGCTGCAACCCCGCTCGTGGCCACCACGGAAAGGCACCGGTCGCTTGGGACTGAGATAGCAACCAGTTAGGACCTTCGTAATCAGATAGGCACCAGTGAAGACTTTGCTATCGTACAGGCACTAGGCAGGCCTCTAACAACTATGTATCAACATTCTGCAGTACTATGTAAAAGTTAAGTATTGTTACATTCTGTGCAATATATATCTCTTTCTAATTTACTCTAGTGTTTATAGTTTCTGGCTGCTCCCCTCCGTACCTGCACCAGCGGGCTATCTTTATTCCTGTGTCGGTCTTATTCCACTCGGCCACCGACACCTACGACGAGGCTGGGACACAAAAGCGGCGAAGTTGGGACACAAAACAAAGAGCGCCACACTCAAGACGGAGCCCTGTGGTACCCCATTCTGCTGGCAAAAGGTATCTGACAAAACAGAGCCCACCTGTACCCGGAACTTGCGATCCGCCAAAAACGCTTGAATGAAAAGAGGAAGGCGGCCCCGAAGGCCCCATGTGTGCAATGTGCGGAGAATGCCCGCTCTCCAACAGGTATCGTATGCCTTCTCCAAGTCGAAGAACACTGCTACTGTTTGACGCTTCTTTAGAAAGTTGTTCATAATGAAGGTCGACAACGTAACGAGGTGATCAGCAGCAGAGCGGTGTCGACGAAAACCGCATTGGATATTAGTCAGGAGGCGGCGAGATTCGAGGAGCCAGATCAACCGAGCGTTAACCATGCGTTCCATCACCTTACAGACGCAGCTCGTCAGAGAAATGGGGCGATAATTGGAAGGAAGGTGTTTGTCCTTCCCTGGTTTGGGAATGGGGACAACAATGGCTTCACGCCAACTTGTGGGAACATGACCTTCAGTCCATATCCGATTGTAGGTACTAAGAAGAAAGCACTTGCCCGCAGGAGAGAGGTTCTTCAGCATCTCAATATGAATGGAATAGGGCCCGGGAGCAGAAGATCGGGACAGGGCGAGAGCACGGTCTAGCTCCTGCATGGTGAAGGTGACGTTATAATTTTCACGATTAAAAGAGTGGAAAGAAGGCGGCCGTGCCTCCCTACCTGTTTGCGAGGGATAAAGGCAGGGTGGTAATGGGCAGAGCTCGAAACCTCCGCAAAGAAACGGCCCAATGCGTTGGAAACATCAGCGGGGTTCACGAGGACTGCGTTCTCCACGGCCAGGCCAGGAATCGGGGAGTGGACCTTGATGCCGGATAAACGGCGTAGGCCACCCCCAAACAACCGTGGAGGGAGTAAAACGGTTAAAAGAACTAGTAAAAGCAGTCCAGCAAGTTTTCTTGCTGTCGTTTATGATACGACGACATTGCGCTCTCATACGTTTATAATTGATGCAATTCCCCAAAGTTGGGTGGCGGCGGAAGGTGCGTAAAGCATGGCGCCGGGCTCTAAGCGCGTCGCGGCAGGCTGCAGTCCACCAAGGGACCGGGACACGACGTGGAGAAGATGATGTACAAGGTATGGAGCGTTCAGCAGCGGTGAGAATAACCTCTGTGAGGTAGTCGACCTGACTGTCTCAGTTGGGAAAATTCTGATCGTGAAAAACAGCCACGGAAGAATAAATCCCCCAGTCGGCTTTAGAAATGTACCAACTGGTGGGACGAGGAGATGGGGAATGATGCAGGAAGTGGATGATACAAGGGAAATGGTCAATAGAGTACGTGTCAGAAGGTGCATACCACTCGAACCGACCGGCAAGTTGAGGAGTGCATATTGCGAGGTCTATATGGGAATAAGTGTGTGTTGTGTCTGAAAGGAAGGTCGGCGCACCGGTGTTGAGGCAGACAAGATCGAGGTGTTGGAGAAGGTCCACCAAAAGGGAGCCTCTCGGACAAGGTGCCGGAGAGCCCCATAGGGGGTGGTGGGCATTAAAGTAGCCTACCAACACGAAAGGTAAAGGGAGCTGGTCAACAAGGTGTAGTACTCTGCCCTAGTAAGGGCAGATGATGACGGCGAGTAGATATTAGAGGGAAAAGGTAAATTTGGATAAAGTGATGCGGACGGCAAGTGCCTGTAGGTGAGTATGCAATGAAATGGGATGGAAAGAGACGTCTTCTCGAAGGAGCATCAGAACCCCTCCATGGGCTGGGATACCTTCCACGGGTGGCAGGTCGAACCGCACAGAGGTGTAGTGTGGAAAGTCTGCACGATCACTTGGACGCAACTTAGTTTCTTGGAGGCAGACTAGAAGCGGGCAGTGCAATCGAAGGAGTAGTTTTAACTCCTCCTGATTAGAACGAATGCCACGAATATTCCATTGAAGGAGCGCCATGATAAAAAAAATGAGATAAGAGATAAGGATAAAAACTAACAAGCAAGCGGGGTCACCTCGACGGCCGGTGAGGACCGGATTTCGAGGGAGCACTGCTATCGCTGTCTCGCTGTCTAGGGGCAAAGGGTCGTGGTCCATAGGTTCGACCGACGCGCCTGCCACCTCCTTGAGTTGATTCAGGAGGGGCAGTTTCCACCGCCGGTAAAGGGCCGGGTGCCCAGCAAACGGAGCGTCCCAGTGAAACAGAAGACGGCCGAGGCCGGCAACTGTTGGACGGCCTGACGGATGAGTCACGCCTCGGCGGGGAAGGAGAGGAACTCTTTTTCTTGTTGGCTCTTCTCGAAGAGTGACGGTGAGAAGAGGCAGTCGACGGTTGGGAAGCCTGAGAACGCAGAAAATCCTCACGGACGGGTTCCTTTTTTAAAGTCCGGGCATCTTGTTTAGGTGCCCGCGGTTTACCAGAGGTTGATGAAGATTGTACTTTAGAAGCAGCAGGAGGAAGCGGGGACGTGGAACGGGCAATGTTCGGGCTGGCGGATCGCACAACTGTGTCAGCGAAGGTAAAATCACACGTCTGGGTACTTGAATCCTTAGTAGGTCGAGTGGAGGTGAGGACCTTACTGCATGTGCCCGCTGGGAGGACAGTGGGCTTTCGACTCGCCAACAACTTTCGAGCGGCAGATGTCGACACCTTTTCCGTAAGCCGAATTTGCTGGTTGACCTTCTCATCCTTAAATACAGGGCAGTCGCGAGAGGAAGCCGCATGGTCACCATTGCAGTTAAGGTAGTGAGGGGACGGAGGTGGGCAATCCCCCTCATAGGCGTCCCTACCACAAGTGACACATTTTGCTGCATTTGGGCAAGAGTCACAGGTATGGTTGTACCTGTGGCATTGGAAGCAGCGCGTTGGGTTTGGAATATAAGGGCGGACAGAGATTACTTCATACCCTGCTTTGACCTTCGACGGGAGTTCAACCCTGTCGAACGTCAAAAACACAGTACGAGTCGGTGTCAGCTGGTTATTTACCTTTTTCAAAACCCTATGCACGGCTGTGACACGCTGATCTGACATGTAGGTTTGTATGTCTTCATCAGACAACCCGTCAAGGTATCTCGTGAAGACTACCCCCCCCCCCCCCCCCCCGTGACGAGTTGAGTGTGCAATGCGCTTCTACCTTGACAGGAAACGTGTCTAACAGTGTAGTCCGGATTAGTTTCGGAGCTTGGAAGGCACTGTCCACTTCCAGCAACAATGTGCCATTGCGCTGACGCGAAAAGGTTTTAACAGGGCCAGCAATTGCATCTACACCTTTCTGGATGACGAAAGGATTTACAGACGTGAAATTTTTCCATTGGTGCGAGAGACAACAAGAAATCTCGGTAGATTAGGCAGAGTCTTCTTTGGCTGAGGCGAATCTATCTTTCGTTTCTGGGTCAACGTCACAGAAGAAGAGAAGGAAGTCATCGCGGAAGTGTCCCCCATGATTACCGGCGTCTCCGATGGCGCGCTCCTTCCTAGTGGGGGCCCTCTCCGAGGGCTTACCCGCCTTAGGTGATTGTTCACACCTCAGGTCACACCTTCCGAGAACTGACGGAGGGACCAACCGGCATGTTCGGAAGGTACCAGCTCGGGTAATCACCCCTCCCTGGGCCTGGCCTTTACCAGGGGCGGGGAATTACGCGTTACCCCGTCACCTGCTACGCATGATAATGCGTGGGTCGGCCTTCAGACACGCACAGAGAGGAAAGAAGAAGGATAGAGAAAGTGAAGAGGAAGGAAAGAAGTGTCTCAAACGCCGAGGCGGAGACTAATGAGAAGACGGAGGCTAGGAGAGCACAAGGAGAGAAAGACAGAAAACAAAGGGTAAGAAAGTAAGGAACCAAGGAATAAGAGAAACGACAACAAGAACCACCGTAACTCACGAAATTCGCCCGTCTCCGGGCGAAGGCATAAACTGGGAGGGAAAGTGAAGCAGCCTGGGGCAGAAGAAAGGCTGCTCCGGCTTGGGGCCCCGTGCGCGCCACACACGTACCCACAAAAAAACTGTGGGCCCCCTGGGGGGGGGGTGCAGACCGTGAATGGAGCGCCTCAGTCCCCTCGGCCACCGCGGCCGGCGAGTCCCAATCCATAGCAATCTTTCCTTCAGTGTCTGACAAAGATAATACATATTCTGTAACACACACACACAGTGAATGTATTACTGTTTTTCACAATTAATTTACACGCACACAAGGTTTTAACAGGGCCAGCAATTGCATCTACACCTTTCTGGATGACGAAAGGATTTACAGACGTGAAATTTTTCCATTGGTGCGAGAGACAACAAGAAATCTCGGTAGATTAGGCAGAGTCTTCTTTGGCTGAGGCGAATCTATCTTTCGTTTCTGGGTCAACGTCACAGAAGAAGAGAAGGAAGTCATCGCGGAAGTGTCCCCCATGATTACCGGCGTCTCCGATGGCGCGCTCCTTCCTAGTGGGGGCCCTCTCCGAGGGCTTACCCGCCTTAGGTGATTGTTCACACCTCAGGTCACACCTTCCGAGAACTGACGGAGGGACCAACCGGCATGTTCGGAAGGTACCAGCTCGGGTAATCACCCCTCCCTGGGCCTGGCCTTTACCAGGGGCGGGGAATTACGCGTTACCCCGTCACCTGCTACGCATGATAATGCGTGGGTCGGCCTTCAGACACGCACAGAGAGGAAAGAAGAAGGATAGAGAAAGTGAAGAGGAAGGAAAGAAGTGTCTCAAACGCCGAGGCGGAGACTAATGAGAAGACGGAGGCTAGGAGAGCACAAGGAGAGAAAGACAGAAAACAAAGGGTAAGAAAGTAAGGAACCAAGGAATAAGAGAAACGACAACAAGAACCACCGTAACTCACGAAATTCGCCCGTCTCCGGGCGAAGGCATAAACTGGGAGGGAAAGTGAAGCAGCCTGGGGCAGAAGAAAGGCTGCTCCGGCTTGGGGCCCCGTGCGCGCCACACACGTACCCACAAAAAAACTGTGGGCCCCCTGGGGGGGGGGGTGCAGACCGTGAATGGAGCGCCTCAGTCCCCTCGGCCACCGCGGCCGGCGAGTCCCAATCCATAGCAATCTTTCCTTCAGTGTCTGACAAAGATAATACATATTCTGTAACACACACACACAGTGAATGTATTACTGTTTTTCACAATTAATTTACACGCACACAACAGACAACGTATTACTTCATTTTCTGCCCCATTTGAGCTCAAAGGCAAAATCATAGAGAATGTAAATGAAGATAATATGGGATACATTGAAAGAACTGGAAAAAAGGTCGCTGGAGTAAGTGACATTCCCTCAGAATTAATGAGATCCTTCAGAGAGCTATTCAGTGACAAAACAATTCCACCTGGTGAAAAAGGTACACTGAGTTTGAAAGATTACAAGCATTTTTGATAGTATTTTTTTCATTCTTACTCGGAGTCAGGTAGCGGGTTATTTTCGCGTCGTACGCCTTAGAGCTTGGCGAATAATTTTCAGAGGGGATGCAGACTGCGGCACTGTGTGTGGGCCGTAAAGGCGAGACCGGGAAGTACCTCATTTAGGTTTCGCATTAAGTATGAAGAAGAGCAGATAGAAGAGGTTCACAGTATTAAATTGCTGGGCTTACAGCTTGCTAATAAATTCAGTTGGGAGGAGCACATCACAGAACTGCAGAAACAACTAAAGAAATCTGTAATTGCAATACGAGTGGTATCAGACATAGAAGACATAAAAATAAAAAAGCTTGCATACTTTGCTTACTTTCATTCCATAATGTCATATGGTATAATATTTTGCGGTAACTCTTCAAGTCAGTCAAAAACCTTCAGAGTCCAAAAACGTGTAATACTTATTATTTGTGGAATAAATTCACGGACGTCCTGTAGAAACCTCTTCAATGAACTGGGTATATTAACTACTGCCTCTCAGTATATTTATTCCTTAATAAAATTTGTCATAAATAATATATCCCTTTTCCCAACAAACAGCTCAGTTCATACATACAATACTAGGAATAAAAATGATCTACACAAGGACTTAAAAGCACTTACTTTAGTTCAAAAAGGAGTCCACTACTCAGGAACACACATTTTCAATAATTTACCATCAAGTATAAAAAATTTAGCTACAAATAAAGATCAGTTTAAGAGGAACCTAAAAGAGTTTCTAGTGGCCAACTCCTTTAACTCCATTAGTGAATTTCTAAATTGTACCAAATGAAGCATACTCATACTAGATTAGTATTATTATATTATCAGAAAAAAAAAAAAAAAAAAAAAAAAAAAACCTAAAAAATTTATGTATCTGTATTTATAAGTGTATGTATCTGTATTTAGGTCTAGGTGCGTTTGCGTTTGGATATGTGTGAGTGTGTGTGTATTTGTTTACCTTCCCCTAAGGTAAGTCCTTCCACTCCTGGGATTGGAATGACTCCTTTTCCACTTCCTTAAAACCCATATCCTTCCCTTTCTCCTCCCCTTTTTTCCTCTTATCCTGAAAAAGCTACCAACGGTTGCGAAAGCTTGTATGTGTGTTTGTGTGTGATTTTATTTGTGTATATCGACGAGCCGGTCCTTTGGGTAAGTCATCTGTTTTCTATTTTTTACATTTATCTGTATTTATATTATTAGTATTATCTATTATTCAACTTGTAAATTTTGTTTCTTGACATGTTCCACATCCACGAGGATCCCCTCAACATGGATCTACGGAACGAATAACTAATCTAATCTAATCTCTGGCTCTGTAGTAAACCCAGTTATCGCAGCTGTGCTGGGGACGAGCAAGCGAGGCGAGAACTGGGCCGGACGGCACGTTGGGGCATGCGTGTGTATGTGTTGGCCTTAGCATAAGTTGCTTTATGTTCGAGGTACCGATGACCTCAGTAGTTCGGCCTCTTAGGCTCACAAACATCTGGAAAATATATTTAGACTACCTTAACGCCCGCTGTTTAACATGCGTAAACTGGTTGGTCTGCACCAGTTGTTTCTCTCTCATAATATAAACTTTCATAGATATAGCTTAAGTACTAGCATTGTGAAATGTTGTGATACTACTTGCAGTCGCGGCAGAACGGCCGTTTGTGTTGAGGCGCCATGCTGTGGTGTGCGCTGCTGTTCGCCGTCGGGTTTCGATTCGCCCCTCGGGCATGGGTTTTTGCGTTGTCCTTAGCATAAGTTAAAGTTAGTTTAATTACTTTGTAAGCCTTAGGGACTGATGACCCCGTAGTTAAGTCTCTTAAGATTTACGAACATTTGAAGATGTGATTTTACTACTTGTAACCCCCTATGGTACCCCTTAATAGTCGAATTTCGAAAAATACCCCAACATTTGTCTTTTAAATTCCATCCAAGTATGCAAATATCTTTTTTTGTAATACTGAGTTCAAAATTGGCTTAGTAGCCTCGTATTTAAAAAAAAAATATTTCATCCTTTACTTCACCACCTAAATGATTAATTTTGTGAAAATACCGAAACATGTGTCTTTTTAATTGTGACCAAGAAAACATATACCAATTTATGTGGGTGTAGCTTCAATTGCCTTAACAGGAAAAGATTTTCGAAAAACATCCCCTCTCCAATTTTATCCCCTTGATGGTTGAATTTCCAAAAATACCGAAACTCATTTCTTTTTAATTCTGATCGAAAGTCCATTTGAAAATCAATTTTAACATCTCGTATTTCACCTCGTTATTGGTCGAATTTCCAAAAATACAAAACACGTGTCTTTTAAATTCGAAACCCAAATACAAATCCGAAAATTTGTAGTTCCAATTTCAAAATTGCTTAAACAGCAACAGATTTCCGAAAAAGTCCCCTCTCGAATTTAACCCCCTTTGTGGTTGGATTTTCAAAAATAACGAAACATTTATTTTTTAAATTCTAATCAACAACACAAATATCAATTTTTGCACCTCTAGCTTTAAAAATGTCTTGATAGCAACGTGTTTTCAAAAAGAATTTTTCATCCCCTATTTTACCTTCTTCTTGAATTTCCAAAAATAATGAAACTTGTGGTTTTTTTAATCGTGTCCAAGATTCTATATCCGAAGATTCGCAGTTGTAGCTTAAAATTTGAGTGAACAGCAACATATTTTTGAAAATCTATTTTTTGCCTCCCCTACTTAACCCCCTTATTGGTTGAATTTCACATAATGCCGAAAAAATAGCAACGTATTTTCGAAAAAAAAAAAAAAAAAAAAACGTTTCATGCCCTATTTCACCCCCTTACGGACGGAATATCGAAAAATTGCTTCTTAAATGAGGCCTACAGAATAAGAGCAACAGCCTCTACAAATTTCAAGTTTCTATCTTCAGTGGTTTGGACTGGGCGATGATGAGTCAGTCAGTCAGGCAGTCGGGACATTGTCTATTAAATATAGAGAAGATTATCCATTACGGTTTATTTTCAAACGCGTGACTGTTAATGTCAATATGATTTAAGAAAATTTGAAACCAGTCACTTTCATTTGAAATTTCCAGGTACAAAACATGACCTAAACAACGTGCAAGTTGATTTATTAAAGCATCTTTCGGTCTTCCCACCACAGAGCCAGCACCCAACATCACGCTAAAAATGAACCTGTAACACATGCACCGTCTGAAGATGAAACTGAAAAAGTGCGAAAACCAGTCAATGGAATAACGTAGTATCATTTCAAGTCGAAGTGACTGCTTGCCTTTTACTTAAATCGTATTTGAAAAATATTCCAGCCGGGAAGTGTTAAGAAGTTGCTGAATCCATGCCACGTAGAGTTGCTACATTTCATCGGGCAGTAGCTGGTCCGAAATGACGTTCTGAGATATCCAGTGTCTGTCGCCTCCTCACAGTAAAACGCGCCAGCAGAAAATTGCCGCAGAGACGCACTCGTGACGGATCCCCTGTGATGTGTCGCGTTGCCTTTGCCGCAGGAAGACACTGATGTGCCTCCGCAGAAGTGTAGAGCTGTAACGACGTAACGCGCTGCGCGCTGTGCGGTCCCCACTGTGGGCTCGTCACACGGAGCCGCCGGCAGCCGGCAGGCGCGCGGCGGCGCGTGCACAAGTGGCTTTTTGCCGCGGCGTGGCTCGGCCTGCGGTGTTTTCCCGGGCAGCGCCGGCTTTTACGCGCCCTCAGCCGGGCCCTAATCACCTCTCGACGCGCCTCCAGCCCCCCGCCTCCCCCACTGTTTAAGCACGCCACTCACACAGAAGGCTCGCAGTCCGGATCCCTACTTCTCATGTCACGGATCGGCGAGATTCTTTCATCTCTGGCGAAGTCAGATAACACTAATAAAGCAATCACGGCGACTTAGAAAAATGGCGTAGGTTCAGTTTCACCCTTTTTCCAGAGTATGCTGTCGCGTTCGACACACATATTTGCAACTTTTCAAAACGCATTATGTCCACTGGTGGACAAAATTCAGTTTGATATCGAATCCGGTATTTTATTACCCGCTCCACACACTCCTGCAATCAGATTGTGTCAAAACGCATTTTAACATTTTCAAAAAGAGCACTGAAAAGTAGCAGATGCAACAAATAGTATTTCGTTCTCCAGTATGATTGAATCAAACTGCATAAAGTCCAACAGTTGCCTTTATTTTGTTTTATTAACCTATGTTGGCTGCAATGTAAGACTCGTGGACTAAAGCGAAACCATTTAACTGACCAATAATGATCAGTTAATATTCGTTTTCAGTATTGCAGCATTGTTGTGTATAAACGTTTATCATTCTAACAAAGTCAGGTGTAAAGTCATTGTTGTGCTAAGATGGAGAGTATTATAGCGAATTAATGTGTGGCTGTTGGAGAGGAAATGAAACGTGGAACGAGAAAACGAATGAAGAAAATATCAAAAAGGGCAGATTCTGAAACAGAACGCAACAAGACGCACTTTGTCCGTCACTAAAGTGCTCATAGCTTGAAAATATAAAAAGCAATTTCCTTGTATTAAACACATATGGATCAAAAGCTCTACTTCAATATGTGGTGGAAAATTCGGAATAATTAATCCAATATTTTCTGCGGTATACGTTTTTCTCTTCTCCTGAAAAATTTCCTTTTTGGGACATAACGCGTTTTGAAAAGTAGCTCCTCAAATACAAACATTGGCTGCAAATTATTTTCAGGGAAGGGCAGTTCGGGTTATGGAGGGTTTCAATGCCCTATGCTGACAATGTTAAATTTAACATATTTACAATGTTTGGTTGTGTGGCCAAGATATAAAGAGCATGTACGAGCCTGGAAGTATAAAACAAGTCACTCAACATTTGCAGAACACTTACACCACAACCAACACAAAATCACCACCAGAGACACTGACATGGAAATATTAAGAATAAACAACAACAAAAAACACCTGCTCACCCTTCAAGAAAACTATCATATCCAAAAAACAATAACAGAAAAGAAACATCTCATAAATGACCAAACCAATCTAGCAAACAACACACTTTTCAAGCTTATTGACCACTTAACATAAATATAAACATTATGAGAGTCAACCCCTTTCATATAAACACAAATCACGATACCCTCACCTCCTCCCCCCCCACCACCATTACAACCCAATTAAACCTGTATTTACTCATCTGAAAAAACATCTTAACACCCTGTTCGCGAAAAAAAAAAAAAAAGATTCTCTTACTCTCTGTCTCTGTCTCTCTCTCTATCTCTCTCTCTCTCTCTCTCTCTCTCTCTCTCTCTCTCTCTCTCTCTCTCTCTTCCCCCCCTTCCCCCACACACATACACACAAACTCATGTGGAATGAGGTCGTATTTATATTATAAATATGTAACGTTGGCAACACTCACAGACCAAATGAAAAACAAATGAACACACGAAAACATAGCCACACTGTAGTGAAATGACAAATGAACAGACAGGCATTCCACATATAACAGGCGATATTTAATCAGTATACATTTAAAAGTGAAGTGCTGTGATGTGCGGAGATGAAAAGGAAAAAACGTAACAAAAACACACGACAAGTGCTGTACACAGCCCTGAAACACTCGCCAGGAGAAAACGAACTCCAGCCAACAAGACGGAGAAGCAGTAGTTACATGTAGAGAAGAGACATCAACACCGTGAGTAGACAGAATATAAAATTAAAAACACTTAGGCCTAACGTGAAAAATGCATTTTAAAAACTGTTTTTAATCTATTTATCAAAAACAAATTGTACAAACCTTTGTATCATTTACAGACCACAGAAGATGCTTTAAAATAAAAAAGCGAAACGCGTCTGGTTTAAAAATAAACCTCTTAATTGCAGTCAGCATAAGACAGATTATCTCTATAATCAATTAACATATTTACATTATGAAATTTTTACATAAAATATTTTTTATTATCAAACTAAGAAGGTTTCCTCTACTACCGTAGATACACATAAACATAACACCTCTATCAATAAGAGGTAAAACTTTCAGAGATTTAGCTTAAGTACTTTCTGAGATATGGGAAGCATTGGCCAAAGAACGTAGTTCTTCAGAAATCGCACTTTAAAGTTTAAGTAAAGGAAAACTCACTACTGAATGGAGACACAGCCTAAAACTCTCCAGCTTTGTAATCTCTGTCTTCCTGAAGTTCAGTCACATTCAGTCTCTTTCTTCTTCTGAGGGATCGTGGAGCTTCTGTAGTATTTTTGACCATAATTTCTGCATTGCAAACTCGCTGTCTGTCCAGTTCTTGTATGATTGCTTCCGTGTTATGGCCGCCCTTATGAACTCAAAGTTACTTCAGAACCTTCATTGAAGGTCATCACAGCATCATTGACCCTAATCTTCAGTGTTTTCAAACCCACAAATACGTTCTTGGGTATTCTGGTCCATACAACATTGTTGAAAGACTCATTTACATTATGAGTTTTACCTGTGAGGCATTTCTTCATGGGCGTACCCAGCGAGGGGCAGGGAGGGCGGCAAAATATTCGAACGCGTTCATGTAGCCTGACATTGGTTTTTTTTTTCATTGGCACGTTACAGTCTCCAGGTATCTGTGCTGGCGGGCACTATTACGTCGCCAACCAAAAGTCGATTTGTAGCATTGTTCCCAGAGTTGACCGGGGTCCTTTGGTTTGGAGCCGAGTGGATGGTCTGAATCAGAGGCTTCGCCGACTCTGTGACAGCCATGGATGTCGATTTCTGGATCTCTGTTATCTGGTGGGTAATTGTAGGACGCCTTTAGATAGATCAGGGGTGCACTACACTAAGGAAGCAGCTACTCGGGTAGCAGAGTACTTATGGAGTGCACATGGTTTTTTTTTTTTAGGCTAGGAACTAGGTCTGATGAGCACTCGGCAGTCAACATTCGGGCAGCAAATTCACGCCGCATTCAGAACAGTAATTCCACTATCAAAATATTAACCGTAAACTTGCAGAGTATTAAAAAAAAGTTCCCGAATTTACCGCGCTGCAGGAAAATTATTGTGCTCAGATAGTTTTAGGCACCGAAAGCTGGCTAAATCATGATGTGGAAAGCTCGGAAATATTTAGCGAGGCGTGGAATGTATATCGGAACGACAGATCAACTGGAGGGGGAGTGTTCATTGCAGTGGACAAAGATATTGTTTCTACTGAGTTCGAAGTCTAGAGTTACTGTGAAGTAACAGTGCTACTGTAGCAGTTTTAGAGTCATTCAAAGAAAGTCTACGCCAGGTAGTTCGTAGGTATCCGGGACTTGCAATATTACTCGGGGGAGATTTCAACCTTAAGAGTATAGATTGGGACCTATATAGCTTTATTTCAGGCGGTACAGACAAGCGGTCTTGTGAAATACTATTAGACATGTTTTCTGAAGATTGTCTTGAGCAATTAAACCGACAGCCCACACGCAATGGAAATATTTTAGACCTTATAGCTACAAACAGGCCTGAACTTATTAACGATGTCTGTTTAGAGACAGGAGTTAGCCATCATGATATCGTCATTGCGTCAAAGGTATTCAAAGTTAACAAACCAGTCAAGAAGGCTAGGAGCATGTTTTTGTTAGGAAGAGCCGATAAGCAATTGTTAGCATCACACTTAGAAAATGAATGGACATCTGGTACTATGGATATAGAGTAATTGTGGACTAAATTTAAATGCATTGTAAATAGTGGGTTAGAGAAATATGTGCCTACAAAGTCGGTTAATGATGGAAAAGATCCACCGTGGTACAATAATAACATTAGAAAGCTACTGAGAAAGCACAGGCTGTTGCACTCTCGGTTCAAGAAAGAGCATGCAAATCAAGACAGGCAAAAGTTAGCAGAGATCCGTGCATCTATAAAAAGATCGATGTGCGAAGCATACAATGATTACCACAACCATACCTTAGCAAAAGATCTTTCCGACAACCCGAGAAAATTCTGGTCCTATGTCACTCGTTGATCATTCGGAAACAGTAATAGAAGAAAGTAAACGGAAAGCTGAAGTTCTATATTTAACCTTTAAGAAATCAATCACGCAGGAGGATCGTACAAACATACCATCATTTGATAAACGCATTAAGTCCCAAATGGAGGACATACTAATAGGTATTTCCGGTGTAGAGAAGCAGCTGAGAGAGCTGAATAAAAAAAAGTCTCCTGGTCCGGAAGGAATACCAGTTCGGTTTTACAAAGAGTATTTTGCGGCATTGGCCCTTTACTTAGCTTGCATTTATTGCAAATCTTTACTTCAGCGCAAAGTTCCTAGTGAATGGAAAAAAGCGCAGGTGACTCCCGTTTATAAGAAAGGTAAAAGAACTGACCCACATAATTACGGGCCAATATCGTTGACATCAGTTTCCTGTAGAATTTTGGAGCATATTCTCAGTTCGAATATAGTAAATTTCCTTGAAACTGAAAAGCTTCTTTCCATGAATCAGCACGGGTTTAGGAAACATCGTTCATGTGAAACTTGCCCTTTTCTCACTTGACATCTTGCGAGCCATGGATGAAGGGCAACAGGCGGATTGTGTTTTTCTTGACTTCAAAAAGGCGTTTGACGCGGTGCCACACTGCAGACTGCTATCGAAGATGCGAGCTTATGGAATAGGTTCACAGATTTGTGACTGTCTGGAAGACTTCCCAACTAATAGAACGCAGTACGTTGTTCTCGACGGCGAGTGTTCATCAGAGACTACGGTATCGTCAGGCCTGCCGCAGGGGAGTGTGATAGGACCGCTATTATTTTATATCTATATAAATGATCTGATGGACAGAGTAACTTGTAATTTGCGGTTGTTTGCTGATGATGTTGTGATATATGGGAGGGTGTTGTCATTAATTGACTGTAACAGGATACAGGATGACTTAGACAAAATTTCTAGTTGGTGTGATGAATGGCAGCAAGTTCTAAATGTAGAAAAATGTAAGGTGATGCACATGAGTAGGAAAGCCAATCCCGTAATGTTTAATACAGCATTGATAGTGAGCTTCTCGATACAGTCGCGTCGTTCAAATATCTCGGCGTAACATTGCAGAACGATATGAAATGGAACGAAAATGTAAGGAGAGTTGTGAGTAAGGCGGACAGCCGACTTCGGTTTGTTGGGAGAATTTTGGGAAGATGTACTTCACCTGTAAAGGAGACCGCGTATAAGACACTTGTAGGACCACGCCTTGAGTATTGCTCAAGTGTTTGGGACCCGCAGCAGATCCGTTTAAAGGAAGACATGAAAACAGTTCAGAGGCGAGCAGCTAGGTTCGTTACTGGTAGGTTCGACCAATGCGCGAGTGTCACAGAATTGCTCCGGGAACTCAAACGGGAATCGCTGGAGGAAAGACGACGTTCTTTTCCAGAAATTCTGATGAGGAAATTTAGAGGGCCAGAATGTGAAGCTGACTGCAGAACGATCTTGCTGCCGCCTACTTACATTTCGCGTAAGGATCACAAAGACAAGATAAGAGGAATTAGGGGCTCTTACTGAGGCATATAGACATTCATTTTTCCCCTCATTCTATTTGGGAGTGGAATAGAAAAGGAAATGCCTAGTAGTGGTACATGTACCCTCCGCCACGTACCTTACAGTGGATTGCGGAGTATATACGTAGATGTAGATCCGTGTAGAACTCAGTATTTATCTACTGTCGTCTGTTTACCTTTATTTTCTTTCTGTGGCTAAGTAAGAGGAAAATAATGTTCCCTTTCAACAGGGCACGACCGATTTCCGTCTCTAATGACCACGCTGTCGACAGGACGTTAAACCCTAAGCTTCCTTCCTCCATCAGGCCATTCACAAAATTCAAGAATATGTATGAAGACTGTCGGAAACATGCTAAAACTTCACTTCACTTAACAGCGACAGCTGCAGCAAAAACTTTTCTTGAAAATGTACCAGTGGACGTCCAACTGTACAATGTGCATCAGAAAGTTATCGATGAAAACAGGGAAATATTGTCATCGATTCTTTCTTGTATAGTTTCTTGCGGCACAAATGATATGCCTGTAGAGGGAAACAAAAATGGAGGTGTTTTATTACATTTACTGAAATTAATAATCGATTCTGGCGCAGAAAAGTTAAGGAGTCATTTGGAAAAATTTCGCCACAATGCCGTTTATACATCGCCGAGAAATCAAAATGAATTGATAAATTTGGGTGGCGATACCATTAGGGATAATATAGCAGCTGACGTTAAAAAGGCAATGTTTTACGCAGTGTTGGCTGATGAATCAGCAGACATAACTGGGAAGGAACAGCTATCAATAGGCTTGCGGTTCTACGACGAAAGCAAAAGGAAAATCTGTGAAGCATTTGTAGGTTTTGTTGAACTGAAGTCACAAGATGTCTCTTCAAGCGCCGAAGCAATTGACAATTTGTTAACCAGTTATAATCTTCCAACAGAAAACTGTGTGGGATTTGGCTTTGATGGCTGTTCTACAGTGGCATGCAGAAAGAACGGAGTACAAGCCATTTTAAGAAAGAAATATAACCGTGCATCATACGTTCATTGCTCAAGCCTCAAACTCAGCCTTGTGGTGAATGATGAAAATTCAGTACAAGAAATTAGGAATACTGTTGCCACTGTAAAAGACACAATAAACTTTTTTAGGGAATCGACTACACGTCGAAAATACACAGCAACTTTATCGAGAATGTGTGAGACGAGATGGTCTGAAAAATATAAACCCATCAGACTATTTTCTCAGCATTTCACAGACATTGTGAGAGCTCTAGAGAAGTTGTCCACAGAGGGAAATTATGCAACAAGAAAATCTGCATATCAACTGCATTGAGCCATTACAAAATCAGTGTTCATTTTAGGTACAGTAACAATAGCCAAATACTCAGCACTTTTGGAGCCAGTAGCTAATGTCCTGCAATCTAAGTCTATAGATATGATCGCAGTGAGGCAACACTTCACAGAAATCCTTGATGTTCTCAATAATGACAGAAATGAAGCAGAGTAACTAGCGAATTACTTATAAAGGCAAAAGCTACTGCAGAAGAACTGACAATTGAAATTACAGTTCCACGTTTTGCTTGTAAGCAAAAATTTAGATGCAATCCGCCATCAGAAAATGACAGCGAATACTGGCGATGTTCATAATTAATTCCATACATTGAATCCCACATGTCATCGTTAAATGTTCGATTTCCACAAGAAAATACACCTACTTTTGCTTTAAATAAGCTACATCCATTGAACATGCCAAAAACCAGTACAACAAACTTCCACACAAATGCAGAATTGTTTAGAAAATTCTATGGTCTGCATGGAATTGACGGAAAACTGGACCTATGGTACAATTTATGGAGGAAAAAGAATCTACCTGAAGCAAAATAAAGGGACACAGAAGTCGTTCACCTATTTAGCGAGACCAATATTTTTTCCCCTTGCATGAGGAAGGCACTAACAATTTAGAGCACTATTCCATGTACAACGGCGACTGGAACGTTCCTTCAGTGCACTTCGAAGAGTGAAGACCTGGCTTAGGAGCACTATGGGAGAAGAAAGGCTTACTGGGTTGTGCCTGATGAGTGTAACAGAAATTACGTAGATGAAAACTGCGAGATCTTCGTAAACAAAGTCATTGACAAATTTGCAACGAATCCCCGGAGGTTATTACTCAGTTAAAAAGATGTATTTTTATTTAAGTGAATTCTTGTGTTTAAGATGTTTATTAAAAGGAGTTTGCACTTATTCCTGTTTTCTTTATTAAGAAACTAGCGTTAGTTCCCGGCGTTGCTCGGGCGTGTATCTATTACTTTCTTATGTTACTCCATCTCCTTCTTTCCCCTCTGTCCATCACCTTGTACCCTACTCTCTGTCCATTTCAGTTTCGGTTCCCTGCAGGACAATCCTTATGCTATCATGTCTCCTGAACTATGTAATATAATTTTCAGTAATATGATTTTCCGGGTTCATTGTAATATTCGTAAAATGTGTTGCGAATGGAGCTGATATTAAAGATGTAATGAATTACAACCTCCTGTGTGATGGGGCACATTTTCATGCAGTTCATTGTTTTTTGGAGTGGTATCAAAAAAAAAAAAAAAATAAATAAATAAAAATAAAAAATGTTCAAATGTTTGTAAATCTATCGGACCAAACTGCGTGTTCATCAATCCGTAGCTTACAAACTACTTAAACCTAGATAAACTAACCTAAGAACAACACACACACCCATGCTCTAGGGAGGACTCGAACCTCCACAGCGAGCAACCGCGCGCTCCGCAGCGAGACGCTTTAGACCGCCCCCTTTTTTTTTTTTTTTTTTTTTTTTTTTTTTTTTTTTTTTTTGGCGGGGGGGGGGCTCCATCCTCCCCTACAGCCATTCCTTTCGCTCACCATATAGATGCCTTCTCGGCCTGGCTTCATTGCCTTTACTCCTGTTCTCGTCGTTCTGTTGTAGCGCCGCCTGTCAACTAATTCTTGTATAAAAGGAAATGATATAAAGGAACAAAACGTTTCTTCTTCAAAATAAAATATGTTTGGGGCAAGAATAAAGAAATTCAAATTTATGAGCATATATTTAAGTGTGTGCGAAGGTAATTAAGTAGTAATGTTGTAGATAAAGGACTAATATTTTTCTTTTCTCTTCCTATGTGCAGAATTTCTAATCTTTCAGTAAGTCGTTTCTGAGTTGTTTAAAGTAATATCATCTTATCTAACAAATTTGCGAAGTATTCTTTATACTTCTTGCTACGTCGGAGCTCGTGTAGCTGTTCTGTCAAATATACTAAAAAGTCTTGTTTGCATTTGTCAGGTGACGTTAAAAGGTAGTACGCCGTTTGTCCTTTCAACCAATTCGTCTCGTTCCGTTTGGTTGCAGGATATGGTTTGTCGTCCGGAGTCAGAACGTTTGCGGGTGTGATATACTGGGGAGTAGTATGATTCATAATCGCCACTTTCTGTGCCATGTAGTCCCAAATCTCCTTGCCATTTACACATACGAACCGATGTTCATCGCTATCGACTAAGCCGCAAGCGGTGCACGTGGGATGCGCTGCCAGGTGAAGTGCATGAAGTTTATAGTTGGTCGGAATTTTTCTGTTCACCGCGAAGTACCTCTGAGTCTTCACATGTGTGGGTAGATGTGGGCTGTGTACATTTTCCCATATGACTGACCACTTTTTGTTTTTGTATTTTTGCTCTATCACATTTCTTGCTTTGACTTCCATTAGGTTCTTATAGATGGCTTTGGGCTGCATGATGTGGCTGTCAGGTTTCGCATACGGATATAGCTGTATTCCAAAAGGAAGGATCTCAAGTGATAGAGACCATTGGGGATATGGCCGACATTGATCGGTGCTACGATATTACTCGGAGCAATCTCATTTAGAAGGTGTGAAATGAGACTGTCTCGAGCTTTTCGCCACTACTTGAAAGTGCAGAAAACGTAGAGAGCTTTGGCCTTACTGAGCACATCTGTTAAATTCAAACCACCAGATCGAATAGGTAGTGTGAGTGTATCATATTTGACTTTAAGAATCCGTTCACGACTTACGAAGTGTCCAATACCTGCTAGTATACACTTTGCGAAGGCTGCAGGCATCGGTAAAATTTGTGCCGCGTAGTTAACCTTTGACAAAATGTATGTATTGGCCAGCTGAACTTTTTGCAGTTCATCTAAGTGTCTTGTATTGTAGGATTGTACGCAGGCTCGCATCTGCGTGAGAATATGTTTATAATTCGCAGCAATGGTGTGGTGAATTGTCTTTTTGAAATCAATGCCCAGACATTTCATACTTTCGACCTCCTCCAGCTGATCGTGGTGTTGCCAGTCTATACCAAGTCCCATATTCGATAGGCCGGATTTGTTCCAGTTTAATTTGGCACCTGACGCCGCTTCATACTCCTTAATGGTCCGCAACGCCGTCTCGACTTCAACTGCGTTGTTTGTGACGAATCCTATGTCATCGGCGTATGCGTGGCATACGATATGCTGACCATGTATTTGTAGACCTCGCAGCCGGCGTCTCAGCGTTGCGAGTAGTGGCTCTACTGCGATGGCGAATAAGGTCATCGACATTGGGCATCCCTGTTTGAACGAACTGCTGTTTTGGATCACGTTGCCTAGTTGGCCGTTAATCGAAATACTTGAAGTGCTACCCTGTAGCAAGTTCTTTATTAGGTCGGTAAACCGGCGTGGAAAACCCATTTCTTGCATTGTATGAAACAGGAACTGATGGTTGACTCTGTCGAAGGCCTTGTCGAGATCAATTGTTGTTATTGCACATCGTAGTTTGCAGACATCAGCTATCGCCAATATGTCTCTGTATCATGTTCAAATGTTCAAATGTTTGTAAAGCTTATGGGACTTAACTACGGGGTCATCAGTCCCTAAACTTACAAACTACTTATGAACTACTTACGAACTAGGACGGCACAAATATCCATGCCCGAGGGGGGATTCGAACCCCCGACCGTAGTGGCCGTGCTGACCGTGACTGGAGCGCCTCAGTCACCTCGTCTGTATCATGCTAAAGTCTGAAGGATGGTTCTATCTTTGCCCACACTAGTTTGATGAGGCCCCGTAACAAGATGCATCACACGTTTCATCCTTTGTGTTAGGATACGAGCTGCGATTTTATAATCGCTGTTAAGTAATGTATGGGGCGCAACTTTTCAATGGAATTACTGCTTGGACTGTTTGGAATGAAGACAACTATTCCTCCTTTGAATTCTTTGGGAATAGAAACATTTGGATCCAGTAATTAATTGTAAAGGGACAGAAGTTTATCCTTCATCACACGCCAGAAAGTTTGATAGACTTCTATATGAATGCCGTCTTGTCTGGGAGATTCGTTTTTTGGGCTTTGAAAAATTACGGCTTTCAAGTCATCTTCGTCTATTTCTTCCATCAGAGGCCTGCAACGTCGGCGGTGAGTGTCCGTGGCAGATTGGATGTCAATTCATACATGAGATTTACATCTATTGGTTGGTTGGCCAGCAGATTGGCGTAATAATTTTGAATCGTATTTCTGATGTCTTTCTGATTTTTTAGTGTTATTCCATCCTGCAACTTTAATTCCGACAGTATCTTCGTAGCGCCTCTTTTCCTTTCATGTATGAGGTGGAATATAGACGTTGCTTCATTGGGTGCTGTGTTAATGGCTCTTGATCTGATTTTAACGCCTTCCAGCTGTTTCGATCTAAGCAGACGAAAAGATGTAATGAATTACAACCTCCTGTGTGATGGGGCACATTTTCATGCAGTTCATTGTTTTTTGGAGTGGTATCAAAAAAATAAATAAAAAAATAAATAAGAAATGTTCAAATGTTTGTAAATCTATAGGACCAAACTGCGTGGTCATCAGTCCATAGCTTACAAACTACTTAAACCTAGGTAAACTAACCTAAGGACAAAGCACACACCCGTGCCCCAGGGAGGACTCGAACCTCCACGGCGAGCAACCGCGCGCTCCGCGGCGAGACGCTTTACACCGATCGGCTACTCCACCGCGGCAGTGATACAGTCAGCCAGTGTCAGCTGAGTACCATTTGACATCTGGTATAGGCGGAGTTTCCATAATTTTGCCCACGAGTGTGAGACTGCTCCAGGATAATAGATACTCCATGGATCTAGCAGCAAAACCAGCACCAAAGGGACTTGAACTGGTAGTAGCTAGAAGTAGGTCATCCTTCAAGTCATCTCCATATTGTGGTATGGTTTCTGAGGTGTGATCCTCTTTGTACTTTACAAAATATCCATCCTGAAATTTGCAATGGAAAAGATTATACAGATACCGATTCTACAATAAGCTAGTTCATAAGTAGTTTGTAAGCTTAGGGACTGATGATCCCGTAGTTAAGTCCCATAAGGAAAAAAATAAATAAATAAATAAATAAATAAATGTGAGACTGACATCAGCAACTGCAGCAAAGGCTCGTAAGCTGACATGAGGATCGTGGTGTAGTGCAGCTAAAACAAACACCTCCGTCTCCTCACTTCTTGCAGGTCTTCCTCTGTTACTGCGGCGCATTACCAAGCTGTCTGTTTCCCGATGTCGTTGGTCGGCACGTAAGAACGTAATGGCTGCCGGGGCTCTTCGCCTAGGATATCTCACGGCATACGCCGTGGCTGCTTCAGTGGCATCGTGTCGGCACTCGCCGA
The DNA here is from genome assembly GCA_026315105.1 of Locusta migratoria. NCBI lineage: Eukaryota > Metazoa > Arthropoda > Insecta > Orthoptera > Acrididae > Locusta > Locusta migratoria. The sequence continues at coordinate 40,157,127 of CM048745.1, forward strand.
GCATCAGCGACATGTCAACGTACTCGTTGTTCGTGTATGCCATCGTCATCCGATGTCAGTAAGTGTGGTATATTGAGCCCCGGTTGTTTGTGTGGCTCCAACTGTCGGGTATACGGCCGTGTGCGGCGACAGTCGGCAGTCTAACAGCGCATCGAGGAAGCTTCTCGCTCCGTGACACCGGCGACGTTACAACTCGGCCGCACCACATTTAGAAGACGCATTTCATTATGCGCAGCGTTTGTAGTATCTGCCCCTGAAACTTTGAAGGGTTGTAGCTCACAAACTAACAGTGATAGGAATGTAGTTTAAATTGATTTGGACGCAGCTGGTTTCAACGAATCCAATGCACGATATAAAAAACTATTGTTCCATTTAAAAAATTATATCTTTGTGCTGTAACTCTTTGGAAAATGATACAATAAACTATGTTCATAGCTCTGCAGAAAGTGTAACATTTCTTGTGTTGACCTACCGCATTAAAATTTCCCGTCAGCTATTATTTTATAAGTAACAGAGGCAAACACACTTAGTGAAACACCCTGTATGCCGAAATCACATCCAGAATATAGGGTTTTTTGTTGTTGTTTTTTTTTCTTTTTTCTTTTATTTTTTTTATTTTTTTTTATTTTATTTTATTTTATATATTTTTTTTCATCTCCGATCTTGCTGGGTTTGAAGGACACTTTGAGAGTCAGACACAAATAATATTTTCGGGATCAAATGGTAGAAACAAACTTAAGTGCTTCCAGAATTGCCACTGTCTCCGCCGTAAATACAGAAGTATTCGTTGGCGGTTGGAAGGTTTTCCGAATCTGAATCTGAGGGCATAAAAAGGCACATCCAGTACACTCTTCTTGCGCTATTTTGGATCCGTCTGTATATAGACAAAGAAAATCAGGCCACTGAGCTGGAACGGGGCAACTAAATCCGTTATTGACAGTGTTACTTCCTAAGCGAGTGATATTAAAATAGAAGACTGGTATCTGGGAGCCAAGTGTTCGTAGATCGTATTCAAAAGGCGGCGGATGCGGTGAACATCGCAGAGAACGTATCATAGGAGACCAAGTGACGAAGCTGGTACAAATGGCTGGAGGTATATTCCTTCTGTAGGAGGCAATCCATAGTCGATAAATGGTGTCTCTGTTTGTGCAGACTGAACTGTCGACGAAAGCCTTGCTTTGAAAGTAGAACTTATCTGACAACATTTGGTGCCTGATGCTCAAGGGCATCTTTCCTGCTTCCACTAAAAGGGCGTTGGTGGGGGTCGATCGCATGGCTCCAAGACAGGTTCGGATGGCTCTATACTTAAGAGTATCGAGTTATCTTTGCGCTGTATGCGCCCGTGCATTGTCGTGCAAAATAATGAGTTGGTTGCGCAGATAGTGTTGCCGCTTCTGTTCACTAACGCAGCAACAGTATGCATTTCTTCTTCAGAGACGCTAGGACGACCTGCCCGATGCATGTCTGTCACAGTTTGCCGAATTCCGTTGAAGGTTTTTACCCAACGTGCCACTGATCTGTACGCCTCTTGAAGACCTTGACGACACTGTCGTGCTGGTACGACCTCAGGCACATTCACTCTTGATCCAACTCCGTTCTTCCTGTTCCGAAAATGTAGTGACACCGTTACGTTAGACCGCTCGCTCACAATTGACTGTGTTTTCCTTGATTGTCCACACGGCGGAGACGTGGGCCGGGCGAGTCCATTTGCTAAAAGGTAAGGTAGGTATGTCAACAACGTGCGCTATCAGCAACAATAGTAGATCCCATTGCGTAGTGTCTCCACAGCAATGCCAGTAAAAAGTTCCAACCCTCGTATTCATGAGCTTTCTCAAAAGTCAGATAGCCGTTGATACCGTCTTCGCATGTTTTTATTTTAATGTACTGTATGGACTGACGTATAGCATGGTTAACGACGCCTGTGGCATTGTACTACGTCCCTCGCTGTCTTTCATTCACTTTGGCAAAGAGATGGTAATGACTTGGATTCAAGTCGGGTAAATACGAAGGAAGTTCCATGACACGCCGTTGTCTGTCGTCTTCCATATATTTTTGTATATTTCTGTAAAGTTATAATTTATTTAATGTCGCTAGATTATCATTTTGTTAAAACTTGAACCCCACTCTTTTCAAGGCTTGAGGAATAACATTTTTATTTCATGTGTTAGAATATTAGTTAATATTGCCAGGTTTCTTCTTATTTTATTATGTTAATAACTTATTATCATATTAATTAATGTGGCATAAGTATGGCTTCTCCACTACGCCACTGTCCCTGTGAGACAGTGTGACAGTGACAGTGAGACAGTGAGACCTTTAAGTGTGTACGAGAATCTACGGCTGTTTGAATGTGGAGAGTGATAGCTCGCTTTGCATCGCTCTCTCTGACTCAGAGTCGATAGCTGCTGAGGTTACCAAAGAGGTTTCTACACCCTTTGGTTGCGAGCTAGTTAGCGATCCTTCCCTCCAGCGCGAAACTTTCTGTCCTTCTCCACCACCGCTGTTTTCATGGACTTTCCGGCTTCCGGTAGCTTTCCGCGTCCGGTAGCAGTTTCCCGCCTCATGACCGCTGGATCTTCATTCTATGCTGGGCGTCTGGCGAGGTAAGGTTGGTACTTCTCTGGTATTCGCGAGAGGGTAGCATTTCATTGACTAGCACGTTTAACCTAGGCTCATGAACTTAGAATCATTTTTTGGAATATTTTCTGCGATCGTGTGCAGAAATGTGTTCTCGTTTTTCAATTCAGTGATTTCAAATAGACAAACGCGGTGTGTTTGAGTCTGGTTGCAGTTTGATAACGGCCTGGTATGTTAAAACCTTTTGTGATCATGTGGCGGTGTATGAACTCTGTGTAAATACTTTTTAGCTTTGTGGGGCCCGATTTCTAATAGGTGATATGTTCATTTTTGTACAGTGCATGTAAAAATCTTCTCTTCGTTTCCTTCCGTGAGTGATACGTATTCCACGTGGTTGGTTCATAGTACAAAGCCTTCGGCTTCCACTCTTGTTTGTTTCATGCCCATCAGGCAAGTAACTATGTGGGTATCCTTCTGATTTCCATTAATATTTTGTGATCTTCTACCGCCGCCTATTTTAATCTTGGTGTTTCTTCTCCGACTGGAAGTATGCACTCTGCCTTTGTCAGTAATTCTATCTGAGCCTTGTACAACCTCCTTCAATAGCTTCCTTCTGTAGGTCTAAACATTTTTATGGGTTTCATGCTGTAATTCTTAATTTTATTTTTCCGGCTTTGTAATTATTTCACGGTTACGAGTTTTGGAAACTGGACTACATCCGTCTCTGTAATCGCTCCCTATCGCGTGTGGCTGCATTTCCTTCGCTTCTTCATGTAATTCTCAACAGTTCTATGGGTTGCATGCCGTAATTCGTATTTTATTTTTCCGACTTTGTAAATATTTAATTTTTGTGGTTTTTCTGAGACAGGACCTCATCCGTCTCTGTAATCGCCCCCTATCGCGTGTAGCTGTATTCCACTCGCTTCCTTATATAATTCTAAGCATTTATATAGGTTGCATGCTGTAGTTCATTTTCTTTATTTTTCTGAAACTTAATTTATTTAATTTTATTGGTTTTCACGCCACTTCTAATATAAAACCAGTACCTAGATCGATTGCTGACAGACTGCAACTTAAGAATCCACCGTGATTTCATATAATGAATCCGATTTTCAAACACTTCACCTTCAGTGGAGTGCGTTCATGTAATGTAGCCGTGTGTCGCCGTTAGTGTGTTTGCTCGCGGTCCAATTCAGAAGTAATTTAACTTGGCTATACACGCGCACCATCTCAAAACAGGCACGACAGACCAGAGCCAGCTTCAAAGTGTTTTTGTATATTGTGTTTTGTGCTACTTCCGACTTGCTGAATTTCAACTACGATAGCGGCGCCTGTTTCCGCCTCGTCTCAGCACGATGATTTTGGTGAGTTTCGCTGTGGCATTTCGCGTATGAGAGAGAATGTTGTTTGTGAATCCTTTCCCCCAGTAGCGTTAAATCATGTATAATTAAGGCTGCGCACCGTCCACATTAATCCATGTATTGAGATGCATTTTATTGTATTAATAAAATTAGCTTCCCATTTTGCTTATTTTCTATCTGATTAAACAAGTTTAACTTCAGCATAATCCGTAATTTGCTTATAAATTGTAGTTTTAGAGCACCTTCCCTCTTTTATTTTATATTGTTCACCACTTTAATTGTGGTGGCTTGCTTATTGATGTCTGTGTGTAATAATGTGTGAGCTGCTATGTATATTGACCATTGTAGTATTAAGTAATTTGAAACGAGTCACTTCTCGTTTGGACCGGGGAACAAGGCTTTGTAGCAGGGAGTAACCGGTAGTTCACAGGGACCTCATTTGCTAATTTTAGTGATAATACAAAGCTCTTGTTTCGAACAGTGGTCGACTTTTAATATACGGTGTGGAATCGCGCATTGTCATGCAGGATGATAGAGCTCTGTTCCGTGAAAGGTTCCACTGCTCGTTCAACGCCCTGCTAAATGCGACGACACTTTATGGGACAACACCAGAAGACCAATAGCAACTGCGAAATGATTCAGATAAGATATCTGCATTGGCAATTTGGCATTTTATCCCTTAATAATGCTAAGTGTGAAGTCATCCATATGACCACTAAAATAGATCCGTTAAACTTCAGGTACACGATAAATCAGTCAAACCTACAGGCCGTCAATTCAACAAATAGCATTTAGGAATAGCTTGAATTGGAAAGAACACGTAGAACACATTGTAAAGAAGGCGAACCACAGGCTACGTTTCATTTGCCATAACACTTAGAAGATGCAACAGTTGTACTAAAGAAACTGCCTAACCTTTACACGTGCGTCCTATTTTGGACTATTGCTGTACATTTTGCGATCCACACCATGTCGAACTGACGGACGATTTAGAGAAACTTCAGACTAGGGCAGCTCGTTTTATAATATCGCGATATAGGGGGAGTTGGAGTTGAGATCATTAAACGAAAAGCGTTATTATTTGGGGCGAGATGTACTTGGTAAATTTCTTTTACCAACTTTCTCTTCCAATAAGAGAATAATAAGAGAAATCAGATCGAAAAAAGAGAGATTTAGGTCTTCTTTTTTCCCGCAAGCTATCAGAGGATGGAGCTGTAGAGAATTATCACAAAAGCTGTTCGATCAATCCTCTGCCATGAACTTCACTGTGACTTTAAGGGTATCTATGTAGATGTAGATTCTGCATGCCACAGCGCTGAGATGACCTCTTGCGTCGCTGGCAGTGAGAAGCTCGCGTCCTTCGTCCTCACCTGACACGTGAATCACCGTGATTGAGACCTCTTTCACGAAGTGGAACAACCAATGTCATGGATGCAGTACATCATCACAAGTGACAGTAGCGTACCACAGGACAGCCAACAAATGATGTCAACTCAAATAGACGTCCAGACGGTGTCCTGAATAACAGGGTCGATTATGATCAGTCGCGCGGGAGTAGCCGAGCGGTCTGGAGCGCCACGTAACGGATCGCGCGGCCTCCCGCGTAGGAAGTTCGAATCCTCCCTCTGGCATGGATGTTTGTGTTGTCTTTAGTGTAAGTTAGTTCATAAGTAGTTTGTAAGTTTATGGACTGATGACCCCGCAGTTACGTCCCATATGCTTCACAAACGTTTTGAATTTTTGGATTATAATCAAAGTGTGTAAAAACAAGTACCAATGTTACAATGGTCACTAGAAAACTAATGTTCTAGGGGTGAGTAGTGCTGCTTCCCTAACACCTCAGAAAATCCACTATGCCCCCCAGCGGCCCCGCGGTTCTTTCGTGAGTACTTGCGTGGCGAGCAAGCGGCGCCACGCTAAGGACAACTTTCTTCTTTCCTCCATAGACTGCATTTACTTTCCCTTCCCCTCCTTTCCGTTCCTCATTCCTTTAGTTTCGTGGAAAACAGAATCAGCTTTTAACGAATCACCATTCAAAGCAAAAAATATGAATCTTCCAGCGGTGTATAAACTACTGTTAGGTTGATCACGTACTACGACTGCATATTACACCTGCAAACAGGAGAAACATTCGTGGACCTTGGAGGAAGGCCAATTGAGAGAGACCTTCTAATGTTTTCGTTATGACCTCCAGTTCAGACGCTGGTTTGACTTACCTCCGCACACTGGTCTATTCTGTGCATGGCTCTTCACCTCTGCATAGCTAAAACAATTTACACATATTTCAACATACCCAGTGTATTAGAATATGACATTAAATCAGGATGCGTAATTTAACTTCTGAAGCCACTAACAAGTCTAAAAACTTTGGTCGCCACAGCCCCTTCATCTCAATATGAAAACGGACCTCTCCACTCCTGTGTCTATCTTTATGGAGTCAGTTTGCCAGGCAAATTTTTCGAAGTATATATCTAAATTTTACACCAAATTAAATTGTTTAATAGAATACTAATGTTCAACATAAGCAGCGCAATTTTCATTGCTTTTACAGTAAACAGCTTAACTCCAATAGCCTTAATAAGAAGGAGCTGCTTCTACACAATTTACCTCTGCGCATTCGGCTGCGTCCGGTGGAAATTGCTCGAAAGAAACCCAGGTTTACAGAGGAGCTGCGGTCTACACGATGTCGCAACGAAACTGACGTTCAGTGAAGTTTGTTACTTGCACTAATGTAGGCCTGTTTTATAAATACCGCTAACGTCTTCAGGCTTGTGAACGTACAATTCCCTATCATGCTCTAATGTTTCCACAAAATAACATTTAAATGTAAACTTAAGTTGGCAGCTCGAATGTTTGGATTTCCAATGGCGAGCTGGCGACCTTAAGCTTCGCGCCTTGCATTACACAGTCTAATGTAGACACTACGTTAGCTAATTTTATGTCATAGTTGAATGAAAATTATAATGAATTAATAATTAGAACGCTCATGTGGCCCGCACTTCAGACTGCAATGTGCAATTTTGATGTATAAAAACCCAACTGTACAGAAAAATTGTTTAATTCTGAATTGATAATTAATCAATTTTATCATGCAAGTCATATTATTCGCTCCATTAGCAAACGTTAAGCAGGTGCTATGATCGACCCCTCCATGCTTATTCTTATAAAGTATTTCTTATTGCCGAGGCCTTATATCTACATCTACATAAATACTCTGCAAGCCTCAAAGTGCATGGCAGAGAGTTCATCGAACCGCTTTTATCGTGTTTCTCTACGGTTCCATTCTCCAACACCTCGCGGGAAAAGGAACACCTAAATCATTACGTTTTAGATCTGATTTCTCTTATTTTATTTCCATGGTTATGTCTTCCGTGAAGGTGGGTGCTAACAAAATATATTCGCATTCGGCAGAGAAAGTTGGCGAAAGAAATATCGCAAATAGATCTCGTCGCAACAAACAACACCTTTCTTTCAATTATCTCCACCCCGACTCGTCCACGGTTTCTGTGACACACACTCCCCTACATCGCGATAGAAATAACCCAGCTGCCTTTCTCTGAACTTTCTCTAAATCGTCCGTCAGTCCCACTTGGTGTGGATCCCACAATGAGCAGCAATACTCCAAAATAGGACTCTCAAGTAAAGTGTAGGCAGTTTCTTTAGTAGAACTGTTGCATATTCTAAGTGTTCAGCGAATGAAACGCATTCTTTTGTTCGGTTTCTCTACAATATTTTCTGTGTGTTCTTTCCAATTTAAGTTCTTTGTAATTGTTACTCCTAAGTATTTAGTTGAATTTACGGCCTGTAGTTTTGACTGATTTATCGCGGTAAATGAAGTTTAAAGGGCTTCTTTCAGTGCTCATATGTATGACTTCACACTTCTCATTATTAAGGTTCAATTACCAGTTTTTGCGCCATGAAGATATATAAATCATTTTGCTAACCGATAAGTGACATCATTATCCGAGAACAACCTAAGAGAGGTACTCAGATTGTCTCCAAAATCGTTTATAAAAATAAGGAACAATCGGGGTTTTATAACACTTCCCTGGGGAACGCCAGATGTCACTTCAGTTCTACTTAACGATTTTCCGTCATTACAACGTACTTTGTCCTATTTGACAGGAAATGACGAATAAAATCGCACAATTGTGGCGGTATTCCATAAGCACGTAGTTTGATTAGAAGACGCTTGTGAGGTACAGTGTCGAAAGCCTTCCGGAAATCTAGAAATACGGAATCTGTTTGACATTCCTTCACTGTAGCACTCATCACGTCATGACGGTTTACGATAAACTGCAGTAGAATGTCCTAGTACGGTATTAATATCTTGAGTGTTAGTATCGTTACGTGCGCTATTTGTCACAACGGGAATGAACACGGAACACTCATTCAATCTGCGGTGCGGACACTGCAGGAAAACTTCCCCTATTAATTTCTGTTTGGCTTCCTCTATGTATAGCTTGTGTCTGGAGGAACCTTCGGATGCCGCGCCGTCGCGTGACCGGCGCCACAAATACCCGGAAAAGCGCGAGGGCTGCTCCATCGCACGCGAGCCGAACCGAGCCGAGCCGAGCCGAGGCGAAGCGAAGCGATGCGCGAGCGTCGGCAGCCGCTTTCCGATAAGGCGCGAGGGCGGTTCGGCCGTTAGTTGCAGAATATGCCGAGCTGCTCTCGAGGCGTGGAACGGATATTTCTGGAGGCACCATGACACGGCTTCAGTCGTTTCCATGACTCTTTCCTAAGGCTAGTTTACACGACGACACTAGGTTTCATGAAACTGCGCTACTGGCCAATGCGCATGCGCGGCAGGCGTTCGCGCAACTCGTTCACGAAACTAAATAGTTTCGGCACGTTCCAACTTTGGCGAAACTGATTGCGCGTGTTTTTAGGTTAGGTTATGACCAATACAGAACAAAATACAACATAAAGGGGGCAACGGGAGAAATAATTCGATTTTTGAACATACATGCGTTTGGGTAGGTGTTTGGGCGATTTTAACGGCGTATTAGTTCTCTTCTGGCAATTATTGTGAAATTAAATATTGATGGTTTGACGATTAGTGAATTGCAGACTAAAATACATCCAATTCGAAATACCTGTATAGACGAAGTATGGCAATTGTGGATTTCGGAACACTGTACAAGTACTGCAGAGACGAATATCTACTTGACAAGAAACGTAATGCAATTTGTAATTTCAGTTCTGGTAACAATGCTTCACGCATAACGGTAACTTGTTTCTTTATTGAATTACTAACTCTGTTTAAAAGGAACGTAAAGTGCTCAGGTGACATTCTAAGTTGACAAAAATAACTTGTAGGGTCTTCAATCAATTTCTTTCAGCAAGGTCGCTGAGCAACAGAGCTGACGTCTTTTTTTAATCCATTCACGAAGCCAAACACGTTTCTTATTCTTCTTATGTTTAGTCTTATGCAGCGACTTCACACAGACAAGCAATAGATTCGCTACAACTCGTACAGCTACCAAATCTTTTCATTCTACGACTACAACACTCAGAAAACAACGAAACTGAAGTGTGTGGTATTGGAGCCGTGTCTACAGACATACCCGAAACTAGTTGCGCGCAATTCATTTCATGCAACGCGTTTCGCAACCTAGTGTCGTCGTGTAGACTAGCCTTTAGATTAAATTCTGGGCGATAAGAATTAAAGTGGAAGATTGTAAGGAAAGGAAGGAACGCTGGTGTTTGGGTCATTGACATTACTTTCGTGATTTGATAAATAGACGTGCATTGAGTGTAATAATCGTTGTGTAACGTAACTGGCCTGATCTGAAACTCGTTAGCTACGTTTAAACTCTGAAATACTCCCTGCGAGATTTGAATTTTAGTCACACACTAAATAAAAAAATGTTTAGCGGCTGAAAATTATGTTCCGCGAAATAATGAAAATAAATAATAAATGCAAATGAAATCACAACAGGGAGAAATATTTCAACATGGGTTAGCCGAACACTTGCAACATGAAAGTAGTGCCTAAAGAATTGAATAATCTGAAAATGAATTTCCTTTTTTAAAAAAACCTCGTCAGAGAATATTAATTTATGGCGGCGCACCCTATACTGTTTCAGATTGGTATTCAGCGCACCACGAACCTCTACACAAAAACTAACTGTTGGACTGCACATTGACAATGCCGATTTATCGTATCACCACGGCTAGCCAAATGCAAGAAATTGAAAATTAATAAACCGGCAGAAATGTCAGGGACGCTTTTGCGGAACATACAATTCTGAAAACTATTAGTTGAAGTATCGTAGAATCGAGCATTGTCCAACAATTAGTTTTACGTAGGCCGTGTAATGGCGGCTGTTGATATCTGAAAAAGAAATTTTCACATATAAAGTACTTTTATATTATAAGGTAGGAATGAGCTGGCTATTAAGGATCAAATGCATGATTACGAGATAATTATCTATATTCTGAAGTGGTGGAGTATTCACTTACACTGACTTATCAAAGATCCAGGCGAAATCAAATGATCAATTAAATTCATACAATTTACAGGGCGACACTTCATTATGTCCGTTCAGGTCAAGAGCTAACAGTAGAAGATCAAATCGAAGCCTGGCGCTCCTCCTTGCTTAGTTAAAACAGTGAAGAGCGTAATTAAGTGTTTTTTTAAGTGCATAAAGTTCGTTTGTGCATATCTGTGGATTCTTAAAATATTTCTTCCAAGAAACTTATCATAAATTAATCTAAACCCAGGAATGTTCGTTAAAAGACAACTGTTAAATTATGAAACCGAAAACATCAGATAATAAATATTTCCTGGGTGGTCCACGTAACATTACAACTCGTAAATAAAATGCCACAAAAGATTTCACTCACTTTCACGTTCCTTACAATCTGCTTTCGGAGACGTGCACATTCAAGATCAATCTAACGCGTATGTGCAATGCGTATTTTGTATTTTGCACGCATATGATAGCAATAATTTTGAATAATGATTTTCTATGATTATCAAGGCGACGTTGTTGGTACTGGGTGCAAACCAACCACTAATATAAATATTTCATAAATAGCACTTCTTTTGATGAAATTGTAAGTTTTACGTAAGTTAAGCTTTGGAAATATTTGGATTCATTAGTTGAAAAAAGATTGGTTCTGCTAAGATAGATTTTGGCGGTGGCAAGAATTGTTGAACTCAGTTTTCAGTGAGCCTCTAATCATTAATTTAAGCAATTAAAAAAATTTGAACTATTACTACTTTGAAATAATGTTAGATCAGTATTATTTGTAAGTTTACCACCCTCCGCTTTCCTATCAGTTGCCACCCTGTTCCGGTTATAAAAAGATGTTAAAGCAGATCTTAGTGCCCTGATTAAATAAATACTCACGTCCGTCCTCAGCCAGCCCAGAAAACATTCTATCGAAATATGGCTGCCCTCTAGCCTAACCGCCCTTCCCGTTCACCTTGCCCGGAGCCGTCCTGCAATTGACCAGTCACCTAACGGGACCATCCTGCCGACTTGCGAATCGTGGAGGAATCGCAAATCACAGATGCCTCTCGATCACGTCCCCCCAGGAGACCTCTCTGTCCAATACAGAAAAGAATTGGAAGAACCAGCTTTGGCCGCATTGAAATCTTTATTTTTTATATACAATACAGTTAGATTTCGGTCAGTCTCTGACCATCCTCAGTGCTTGAATCCAAGCCCTGTGGGCCCACAAAAACTTGCACTTTGCATATTAACATCAAGTAGGCAGTACATAAGTAGAATGTCAAACATAAAAATTCTCTGCCTTCCCAGCTGCAGCCTCACACACACGAAGACACAAACACACACACACACACACACACACACACACACACACACACACACACACATATATATATATATATATATATATATATATATATATATATACTTGGTTGGATGGGGAGATGGGTGCTGTGGAGCGAAGCTCCGTATGTGAGCGGGGCTCACTTATTATGCCTGTAATTATAGTAGCAATAATAATCATCATGCATTCTTGTCACCACCGCTCCTAGCACTAGCCCTGAAATGAATGATTAAGGTGTCACGGAAAGACAAACACAAAAATAAAATTAGAAAGTAATGTGCACACGAAACTGTGGCTTGCATGAAACACGTATCAATTCAAATAAGTCAAATGGAATGGTACTACAGTATCAATTTTTAGTGACTATCAAGATCTTATCAGAGTTCATTTACTGAACATGAACAGGTATCGCAATAATGGCGTCTGCCATTCTAGGTTCAGTGTAGTTAAGTTAATCAAAATTCACAGTGAAGATAATTATTCATTACTGAACCTGCATTCAAGTTATCAATCTCTCTTTGTACAGAATGAATTATCAAAATTTAGGCTTGATCTGTTATCATTAAAGTGCTTTGTTACTTACTTCAAGAATGGGGTTACTGATAATTACAAAAGTTACATAACTTTATATTTGAAAGTATTTAATTCAGCAAGCAAAGTTACATATAACAATTACAAATAGTTTGACATGCATAATCATACAGTGGCTACTTATCTCAGTTAATTGTCCAGCTACGTACATTACAATTTCACTGACAATGGTTTCTCTCCAACACGATCAACAACTTAAAGATGTCTCTTCTACACAGAATTTCCCTTTTTGATCCTCCTTCCATAGCTTAACAGCAGTACGATTTATTTTTGCGTACCGCGTATTTAACCGCAACCGTTAGCGTCCGCAACGACGCTATACCCGTTACGCATGACACGACGGAAACCGATTTTGCATACACGAATTCTGCCTTGAGCAGTACGAACGAATAACTTGTTTATATTACACTGTACATCAAAGACGTGACATTTATGTAACTTAAAAATTACGTAGACATTTAACACATTTTAGAATGAATAAATTTCTCAAAATATAGTTTTATTCGCTTAACATGTAAGGGTTACCTAACAATATCCTTAACTTCGCTAATAGAACGAATAATATGACTTGTATAATAAAATTAATGAATTAAATTTTTTGTTCAGTTGAGTCTGTATACATCAGAACTGCAATAAACCGGTTGGGGTGGATGAAATTAAACCGGAGCCCGTCAAATACAGTGCTGTAAGGTCTCAAATGGTTACACGGGATAATCGAAAAGGCGCGGCAGTCGGGACAGGTTCCGTCTGACTCGACGAAAGCGGCAATCACGCCCAGTTTCAAACATGGAAAGAGGTGAGATTCTAACAACTATCGCAGTACGTGTAATTAGTGTTGTCGGGCCGCGGCGGAGCAGTCTCGCGCACTGAGGCGCCGCGCGGCCGTTCGCCGTCGGGGATTCGAGTCCTCCCTCGGGCATGGGTGTGTGTGTTGTCCTTAGGTTGGACTTACAAATATTTTAATTTGAACATTTAGCGTTGTCGGGAAAATGTTGTTGACATTGCTGAAAGAAGAATGCGAGTATTAGCTGAAGACAACTTGGATGAAAATCAGTGAAGGTTTAGGCCTCTTAGAGGCTGGCAGGACCAGATCTTTAGCTTGCGTCCGATGTTGGAGAAGTGCTGTGAGTGCAACAGGGAATTGTATCTTTATTTTATAGATCTAGAAAAGGCTTATGACCGTGTACTTAGGAGGACGCTGTTGACGGTTCTAAAAAATATGGAAAAGGAAGCAAACTTCTGCAGGCAATTAAAGGTCTTTACGAAGACTGTCAGGCAGCAGTTAGAGCAGACGGCAAATTAAATTCATGGTTCAGGGTGGTTCCAACGGAACGACAAGGCTGTAACCTGTCATCAATGTTGTTCATATTATTCATGGATCATATGTTGAAAATAGTAGACTGGCAGGGCGGGATTAAATAGGTGAAAACAAAATTTCTCGCATATGCAGGTGACTTAATTGTTATGGCAGTTCGATCAGAGGTGTATGATCAGATCTCCAAAAGAAAGTAATGTCTGCGGGAAAGAAATTTAAACAGACTGAGTGCCAAATAGGTGCAACAAAGTTAGAATAGGTAGACAGTCTCAAATACCTATGATTTATTTTCTCACAGGTTAGCAACACGGTGAAAGAACTTGAATCATGGTGTAGCAAAGGTAATGCAGTGAGTGCTGAGCTGAGATGTACTCTGTTCTGCAAGAAGGAAGTCAGTACAAGACTACATTAGCAGTGAACCGATTTATTTTTCGACCAACTTCGTTGTATGGGAGTGCAAGCTGGGTCGATACGAGTTATCTTACGTTACAGATATGAAAATATCGAGAAAGATGGGAAGTACTAGTAGTTGTGAACAATGCCCATAATGAGGAAATCAAATAAAAACTGCTAATGATAACTATAGATGAAACAGAGCGAAAACTCACAGACGGTGGGGTCATGTTACACGCATGGGAGAAGCAAAGTTACCTAAGAGACTCATGAGCTCGACCACGGAGGGTAAGAGTGAGCCAATCAAGCAGCTCGTGGTCACGTTACAGGGAGGACTGGGCTGATAGGATATTGAAGATCACTCACTAACAACAATTTAAACAAATTCTTATTTGAAACTTCCTGGCAGATTAAAATTGTGTGCCGGAACCGGGACTCGAACCTGGGACCTTTGCCTTTCGCGAGAAAGCGCTCTGCCGACTGAGCTATACCGATACGACTCACGATGCCGCCTCACAACTTTATTTCTGCCAGTACCTCGTCTCCTGCTTTCCAAACTTCACAGAAGCTCTCCTGCGAAACATGCAAGACTAGCACTCCCGGAAGAAAGGATATGGTGGAGACATGGCTTAGCCACAGCCTAGGGGATGTTTCCAGAATGAAACTTTCACTCTGCAGCGGAGTGTGCGCTGATATGAAACTTCCTGGCAGACTAAAATTGTGTGCCGGAACCGGGACTCGAACATGGGACCTTTGCATTTGCTTTTGCCCGCAAACGTTAGTACTACAAATCTGAGAAGAAACAGCAAAATTAAAATACGCGGGGAGAGAAGATCGCGAAATATTTGTGGAAATCAGAAGGATACCCGCACAGTTACTTGCCTGATGGGCATGGAACAAACAAGAGCGGAGGCTAAAGGGTTTGTCCTATGAACCAACCAAATGGAACACACATCACTCACGGAAGGAAATGATGAGAAGATTTTTACATGCACTGTACAAAAATGAACATATCACCTATTAGAAATCGGGCCCCACAAAGCTAAAAAGTATTTACACAGAGTTCATACACCGCCACATGATCACAAAAGGTTTTAACATACCAGGCCGTTATCAAACTGCAACTAGAATCACACACACCGCGTTTATCTACTTGAAATCACTGAATTGAAAAACGCACACGACTGAAGAAAATATTCCAAAACAATGATTCCAAGTTCACGAATCTAAGTTAAACGTGTTAGACAATGAAGCGCTACCATCTCCAAACACAAGAGCAGAACCAACCTTAACTCACCAAAAGACCAGCACAGAATGACCAGACCGAGCGGTCACCAGACGCGGGATGCCAACGGAAGCCGGAAAATCCAACAAACAGCGGTGGTGGGGACGGAGAGCGAGTAGACTCACGCTGAGGGAAGGCTCAACAACTATTTTACAAAGGGTGTGAAAACCTGTTTGGTGGTATCAGCAGCTATCGACACTGAGCCAGAGAGAACGGTGGAAAGCGAGCTTCACTCCACACATTCAGACAGCCATAGATTCTCGCACATCAATTTAAAAGTAAATCAACTGCATATTCTCACAGGGACAAAGGCGTATCGGAAAAGGCGTTTTTATGCCAGATTAATTAATATAATAATAAATTATTAACATAACAAAATAAGATAAACCTAGCAATATTTTAACACATGAAAAAAAAATGCTATTCCTCAAGCCTTGAAAAGAGTGGGGTTCAAAATTCAACAACAATGGTAATTTAGTGACATTAAATAAATTATAACTTTACAGAAATATACAAAAAATATATGGAAGACGACAGACAGTCGTCTTTCAAGCTCAACGTGTTTGAAGTGAAGATACGCCGCCACCACGCACATGACAAACAGCATTTATACGTTTCATCCACCCTTGGTCTGTACAATAACGTAACAGCCTCATTCACGGTCGGACAAGACCCAAGGCCAAGAGACTCAAAACTGGCAAAAACTGGAACTCTTTGGGATATCCAGAATCACACACTAAAATAGTGAGTGAGATAAATATAGGAAAGGTTGGGGAAATGCCAGCCGACTATATTATAACCCCATACTGCTTCAACAAGCCTTTCAATACAACAATTGGAAGTAGGGAGCAGTGGGAGAAAATAGTTCGACATCTCAGTGCCTCACCCGACGTACAAGTCAATTACGCCGATAAGCGATTACTACGCTATGAGGCTGTCACAAAAGTTGTGCATGATCAGACGTGTTTCCCAGTGGAGGATTCAGCCGTCGTCTTCCATCAAACGTTTGCGGCTCCCATTCAAAAGCCACTTCCCTTCGACTGCTAATAAAACACTTCTGCTTACGGACTTCGAACCACAAGATTGAGTACAATGGACGTTCACTTCAAAGACCGAACGGACGGTTAATAATTTATGAAAAGCCGGCCGCAGTGGACGAGCGGTCTGCGGCGCGCCAGTCACAATCTGCACGGCCGCTACGGTCGGAGGTTCAAATCCCCCCCTCGGGAATCGATGTTTGTGGTCTCTTTAGTATAAGATAGTTCATAAATAGTAAGTTTAGGGACTGATGACCCAGCAGTTAAGTCTCTTAAGTTTAATAAACATTTGAACAGATGAATTTATGAAAATCAAACAATAAACACATACAGAATGGTGGTCCAACACCATAACCAGATATCCGCGTCCGTAGTACTGTGGAAAGCACCATGGATTGCCACGCAGGGAGGCCGGGTTCAATTCCCGGTCGGGGCTGGGGTTTCTCCACTCGGGGACTGGGTGGTATGTTGTCTTCAGAAGTATTTCATCATCCTTATCGGCACGCAAGTAGCCCCAGTGGTGTCACCTAAAGACTTGCACGAGGCAGGCCGAAGACGATCCCAGCTGGGGTCCAACGGCCAAAAGTGCCACACGGAATCATCATCTACATCTACATAGATAATCTGCAAATCATATTTAAGTGCCTGGCAGAGGGTTCATTAACCACTTTCATAACTTTTCTGTACCGTTCCATTCTCTAATAGCGCGCGGGTAGAAAAAAACGCCTAATTCGTTCCGTTTTTCATCTGATTTCTCTTATTTTATTTAGATGGTCATGTCTTCCTAAGTAGGTGGGTGGTAGCAAAATATTTTCACATTCAGAAGTAAAAGTCGTGATTGAAACTTCGCAAACAGATCACGCCGCAATGAATAACGTCTTTCTTGTAATGATTTCCACCCTAATTCGTGCAACATTTCCGTGACGCTTCCCCCCCCCCCCCCCCGTAACGTGATAGAAGAAAATGAGCTGCCCTTCTCTGAACCTTCTCAATGTCTTCCGTCAGTCCCACCTGTGAGGGTCCCACAAGGGGCAACAGCAGGAGAGGACGCACAAGTGTGATGTAGGCAGTCTCTTTGGTGGAGCTATGCATCTTCGAAGCGTTCTGCAAATGAAACGCAACCTTTGGTTCGCCTTCCCCACAATATTTTCTGTGTGTTCTCTCCAGTCTAAGTGTTCGTAATTGTAACTCCTAGGTATTTGGTAGAATTTATGACCTTAAGGTTTGACTGATTTATCCCGTAATTGAAGTTCAGCGGATTTTTTTTTCTTTTTTTTTTTTAGTGGTCTTACTTCACACTTTTCTTTATTTAGTGTCAATTGCCAATTTTCGCACCATGTAGAAATCTTGTCTAAATCGCTTTGCAGTTGCTTTTGATCCTCTGTTGACTTCACTAACCGATAAACGACAGCACCATCCGCGAACAGTCAAAGGGAGCTATTCAGATTGTCTCCTAAATCGTTTATAAAGACGAGGAAGAGTAGGGGACCTATAACGTTTCCCTGTGGAACGTCAGATGTTGTTGTTGTTGTTGTTGTTGTTGTTGTTGTTGTGGTCTTCAGTCCGGAGAATGGTTTGATGCAGCTCTCCACAATACCCTATCATGAGCAAGTGTCTTCATCTCCACATAAGAACGGCAATCTACATCTGTCTGAATCTGCTTACTGTATCCATCTCTTGGTCATCCTCTGCGATTTTTACCCCACACACTTCCCTCCAACGCTACATTCACTATTCCTTGATGTCTAAGAATGTGCCCTACTAATCTAGCCCTTATTTAGTCAAGGTATGCCAGAAATTTCTTTTCTCCCCAATTCTGTTCAGTACCTCGTCATTAGTTACGCGATCCACCCACCTAATCTTCAGCATTCTTCTGTAGCACCACATTTCAAAAGCCTCAATCCTCTTCTTGTCCGCACTGTTTATCGCCCATGTTTCACTCCCATACAAGGCAACACTCCATACAAATCCCTTCAGAAAGGACTTCCATAGGATTAAACGAATATTCGATGTTAACAAATTTATCTTTTTCAAGAACGCTTATGTACCCATTGCCATTATGCATTTTATATCCTCTGTATTGCGACCATCATTTGTTATTTTACTGCCCAAGTAACAAAACTCATCTACCTCATTTATTGCTTCCTTACCTAATCTAATTCCTTCAACGTCACCTGATTTTCTTAGACTGCACTCCATTACCCTAATTTTGCTCTTGTTAATGTTCATCTTATATGCATAGCGCATAACGCCAGATATCACTTCTGTTTTACTCGATGACTTACAGTCAATTACAACGAACTGTGTCCTTTCTGATAGAAAGTTGTGAATTCAATCGCACAATTGGGGAGATATTCCATAAGCACACAATTTCATTAGAAGCCGCTTGTGGGGTACAGTGTCAAAAGCCTTCCGGAAATCCAGAAATATGGAATCCATTTGAGATCCCTTGTCGATGGCACTCAACACTTGATGGTCGTCACCATGACCAGATAACAAATACGACATGTCTCACTTGGACAGCTCATTGTTCACATTTTCCTTCCTGTGTTCGTGGTCGATGTGAGTTCAGTGTTGACGGGCTACCCAGTGTGCCAACCTGCCACTGTATGTGATGGGCAGTTACCCTGGCGAGTACTGCGCAGTTGCTACCGACAGCCAGAGGGCAGAGTGCACTGCAGATGGCAGCCTTCAGTTCGGTGTCGTGTCGCCGGCGGCCCTCAGCCCTCAGCCCTCACACAGCACAGCGTGGCTCGGCGCTGTCGCCGCGGGCGTGCGCTGGCCTCTGCGTGCACCTGCTGCTGCTGCTTCTGTTGCTGCTGCTGTCCTCGCGACCTATCTGTACCCCCGGGTAGCCTCCTGCTGGCTGACGCATTTCCTAGACCCGCCCTACTAAGGGGCCTCCACACGGTCAGTGTTTATTGAGCAGAAATATTGTGTCAGTATATTGCGCGAAAGTGCGAGGCCACGGACGGTACAATATTTATTGCGCAATATTTATGCCGGGGTGCATCAGTCAGAGCTCAGCCTCCGTAGCGGTCATGTCGGCGTTCGATGACGTAGACCTGGCGTGTGTTGCGACTGTCACTGCTACGTGCTGCAAAAAGAGTGGCTTGGAAGGCGTTCTACACACGGTCATACATGCTGAGAGAACGTGCCGCAGAGCCGGATGATTATCGCAATTTTTTAAGGATGAATGACGAAATTTTCAACAAATTGCTGAAAATATACTCTGATGAGAGAAGCGATCAGCACCCGGGAAAGGTTATCCATTGCACTAAATTACTTGGAATCAGGTGTTTCTTGGTCTATGAGAAACTTCATTTCCTCAAAATACCACAGAGTACTTTCGTAAACGTCGTCACGTCCACTACCCGACTTTCTCTCATTAACTCTTTTCAGCTCTTTTCTGAAATTTGTACGAAGCGAATTAAATTTCTTTTTCACGTCTTCCTTCGCAGCCGAAGAGTGTCTTTCTTGAAATACTTCCAAGAGAACATCATAGGCCTCAATTTTTAACTCACGATTCACGTATTCGTCCGATTTTATCTTCCATAACGCTGGAAGCGATCTATATGTCTCATAACAGTACATTATTGTAGAGAAGAGATATGAAGGTAGCGCTGGAGAAATAATTCTTTGTGCGGAAAGTAACAAAGAAGCAGTTTTTGTGCTCTTTCTCTGCTCTAATCATTTTATTGAATGTTTCTGCAGGTAATAACTAAATACGTATTAAATATTTAATGAAATTAGTCACATGGATGCACTTCAACATATGTGTCCTCTGATCTGCCTTCCCTGTAGACCTCATGCTCATTTGCGTCACAGGATAACCAATATCACATCCGCAAAGCTTAAATTGCCGGCGGCAACTACCGTGCATTGCTCAATACCTCCCTCACTCGGTACAATATACTGAGCGACCGTCAATATTTTTAAAGCTCGGCAGTCTCCTTCAGTATATTGCGCAAACCGTCAATACCGCTCTCAGACGGTCAATATTATTGTGCAATAATCAGTATTGCGTAATAAATATTGACCGTGTGAGGGCTTCTTTTACAGTGTCGCGTACTTGCAGTACACGCTCGTGGCGGTACATTTTCAGTGATCACAATGTCAGGATGTGACATTCGACAGCATTTAGTAAGGTCGACAGAGCCTACATGCCTATAATACCGTCAACGTAGGAGTCGGGTCAACCACTAGTTTAGGAGAGGGTACAACAATACAAGAAGTCAGACAAGCGTGTCCTACAAGCCCAGCGCTTTCAACACATATAAAAATGACAACCTCTTCTTGTTTATATATAACTAGCTGAAAACCCGGCATTGCCTGGGTATTTATATATTTATTGAAGCTTTGAGTTAGTACTTCACATATCCCGCCTCTTTCTATCCATCTACTTTTCTTAATAACATGTCATATTTATGGGAGAGTATTCAAGAAATAAAGCTGTCTTCCATAATATACAAAATAATAACTGCAGTTTCCAAACAGAGAAAGCTAGTCATCAAGATGCAAATGATAAAATGTTCAAATGCTTCTTACGCTTATGTGACATAACTGCAGGGTCATAAGTCCCTAAACTTACAAACTACTAAGACGACACAAACATCCATGCCCGAGGGAGAATTCGAACCTCGGACGCGGGAGATGCAAATGATATGTAACCTTAATAATTAATTTTATTCAAAACTGGATTATAAACAATATTTTTGGTTATTTGTCCAAAACCTAATATGAATAAATTTTTTGGAGAGCAAGCGACACGTAGGAGTCCGTTTGAGCAACGTGTCAAAACCCCTCTGCAGTATTTAATAGGTTGCCCTGTGATTTATTAATCGTAATAGAAAATTCAAGTCTCACTGGAAACCACAGTCTCTTGAAGTTAAAAGCTACATCTGCCGGAAATAGCGGATATTTGGTGCATGTACACTGTTTCATTCTCTTCCTTTTCCTGTAGCTCTACAGATGTAAAACGTTTTCACCCATCGCAGTATATACGATCTCATATTTATTGAGTTATATATTGTAAAATTGTATAATTTTGTAGGTATATATGCAGTTGTGAATGTGCTGCATATTGGTAAAATCTGTTACGAAAACAGTTGGTAGTAAAGAAGTAGTATATTAAATAAGAACCTTTACTTTTTATTGCAGATTTGGATTATTCGTAAAAATATGTAACTTTTAGACGCATTTTTTTTCTTTTCATGATAAAAGGCATTGTAATCGGCATAAATAAAAACTGGTTGAAAATTGTTGATAAACGATAATATTTCGAACAAATGAACAATAGACTCTTTCTATAAGTTTCAGCAAATAGTTGTCACGGAACAGATTAGCGTACCTTTGACTTGCTCCTTCAACATTTCCATGAGCTTCAGAGAACGAGCATATGATATCTACTCTCTGTGTAATCGTCAATATTGTGGAACATTTGCGTAGAGATGTGTACAGTGCGAATCACTGAAGTACAGGGAACAGTCTGACCACGGACAGTGGAGGTGTCAAGTGACATAACTATAAAAAATTTTCAAAACTGTATTTTGATCTTCGTAATCTGATGTATAAATCCGATTTGAATTTTTGGAAATATTCCGAAAAACAGCATCAAGTGTCTCACTCTGTATATATCCGCCGAGTCTTGGCCCTCGGGATGCGTAAGGTGTGCGCTTCATGTGTTTCAAACATCATCATACTTTTTGTGATTTTTCGTGCTATGATGCGTGAGAAACTATATGGGGGATCCATAAAAGAAAGTAAATTTGTGTCGAAAATAATATTTGCTAACGTTATAGACGTTCTCATAGTTTTTACTTTGGTAACCGTCATAACCGTGAAAGTCATTTTTCAATATAATTATGTTATAGTTACAGAGATATTTTCAGTGAAAAAGTTCAGTGGAAAACCATTCAGTCCCTTTTGTTAAACAACTGAAATTTGTTTGTGATCTAATTTTGTGAGAGCCACTATTGTTAAAAGCAGAATTCCTTGACATTTTTTTCCTTCTGCTGCAGTATTGCTGATGTGTTGTCTATCGAAGTAGGGGCCGAAATGATAGTGCATTGTGAGATCAGGGGGTCAGTGGTGCGAACACAAAGGTGGCGGACGACTGAACGAGGGAACCAGGACACAATGAATGCAAAAGCAGTTCAAACTTGCCGTTCCAATGTACTAACTACAGGCAGTGTCACCGGTGCAAGAGCATCACGAAGATCATCAACTTACAGGAGAGAGTTCTTCGTGAAATGTTGACCAGACGCTCTATGGAGTCTCTATATCAAGGATCTCGTGACAATGGTCTTACACGTAATGCAGTCCGACCGGTTCTTGATAAAATCTCACTTTACGCTGTGTAAGCCAAATTATTTGCATCAAATGTAGTATTCAGAAATATTCTTCGGTTTGAGTGATAATTGGCCTGAACTTTGAGATGTGGCAGCCCATTTCTCATTATAAGTTTTCGATTTCACTTGAGACTAACTGTTACATTACACCCTTATGTGATTTGCCAAAGGCGGACTATTCGGTGCTGGGCAGACAGGCAATCTTGTTCAGCCGCCTGGATGCAGGATCGAGCGGCCCACTCTTCAGAGGACTCGGAAAGGACTGCGGGGCGGGCTCTGGACCGGCGCACACCTGATGCAGCAGAGGCACAGGCGAGGCGCGGGGCCTCTGCAGGTGAGCCACGCTTCACAGGGGAGGGCAAGGCACGTGCTGCGTGTCCGCTGCTAACCTCTCTGTGAAATTACATTCAATTCCTGACACTCCGTCAGAAATCAGTTAATTTATGTGTGTGTCTGTGAGTCAGTATAATGATAAAGTGAGAATAAGAGCAGTGAAAGGCCTGTTGAGCAACAGGCAAAAGTGTCAAACATATGGTGAAATTGTCTGGTCTATGGAAGTTCATTATAAGCTCTTGAGCTATTCCAACTAAACAGACGACAGTTCTAAGATAGTCACATGCTGAGTAAAAAGGACTTAACAGAAAAGAAAAATAGTGTGTGATAACTGGTAAGTCATACTAACTAAAGAAAAATTAGCGATATGTTTTAGACAAGTAATAAAAGTCAGTTTTATTTTTCTCTCATTTCGTTTATAATTCAGAGAAACAAGTGTCTCTGCAAATTCAAGTTGAAAGAACCTTTACACAATTGACATATTTAATCATGATAATGGCGCAGTACAGACGATCCGAAACACTTTTCAAATGTTCAAATGTTTGTACAGCTTGTGGGACTTAACTACGGAGTCATCAGTCCCTAAACTTACAAACTACTTATGAACTAGCTAATACTAAGGACGGCACAAATATCCATGTCCGAGGGGGGATTCGAACCCCCGACCGTAGTGGCCGTGCAGACCGTGACTGGAGCGCCTCAGTCCCCTCGGCCACCGCAGCCAGCAAATACTTTTCTTCTCTGTGACACCTGGTATGTTTTTCATATTGAAAGCTATATCGATATGAAAAATTCTTGCAAATCATAGTTTCCTTGTTTAACTCCATTTGCACGCAAAGTGTTTCCTTACTTAGGTCCTTATTCGTAGCTCTTCCATGCTCCTGAGTACTAAGATACTGCCGGCCGCGGTGGGCGAGGGGACTGAGGCGCGCCAGTCACGGTCTGCACGGCCACTACGATCGGGCATGGATATTTCTGCCGTCCTTAGAGTTAGCTAGTTCATAAGTAGTTTAGGGACTGATGACCCCGTAAATGAGTCCCATAAGCTATACAAACATTTGAACATTTTTACTGTCTACTTTTTCCTTCTTTTTTGACGGCAGCTGTGCATGTACGTCCAGTATTTTGTTACAATCCTATTTCGTCTCTGTCATAATTTCTAATGATAATTACCATCAACAGCCATTGTATATGTTAGTAATTAGTGAAGATATGCTAATACTTTTGCGATTGTCGAATTTCTGAAAGTAGTATAGAATTCAGGTTGAGAAATACTGACGAGAGACGTTCCTAGCATCATCTATGGTTTAGCAGTGTGCTGAAGCTCCACGAATCGGTGGACATTGTGTCCAAGGAATTGAAGAAGATCCCTGAAGGTAAAACAAAATCGTTCCACGTCCCTTCTGGCTTCGCCGAACTTATTATTCAGTGGTAACGGAAATTTTAGCTGACGTAGTGCTGTCATGCTTGCCACAAAATAAACTGAAATCAGAGACTATAGACCGTAAAAATACAGTGTCAGCATTTTCGGTTTATGAATCTCGGTGTCTTTCTATTTAGCAAGTTGTTCGTTTCCAGCATGGGTCTGTATCGCCAGTATACGAAGAAGGGAGACACGAAGCAGCTCCGTACTCGGCAAAGTGGGCGGCAGCAGCCGCGCGTGTGCCACCACAGACAAATATATACAGACGGGAAACCTCCGTAAGGGCCCGGTCCTACGCACTGGGGTGCAGGGAGGGAGGGTTTTCAGCAGTTCCGTAAGATGTCCCAAGATGGCGCTGCGGTCAGAAGCAGCTCTTTAAACTGGCCAGATCAGGTGGCAGGTAGCGGCTGTCCCCACCACCACCTCCCCTCAAACGCCAGCAAGCCGTACACAGCCGTGGCCTCGTGGCAGGCGGCACAAGCTCTCCCCTCAGTCTCCCCTCCACGCTACCCTCTGACGTGCAAGAGGCACCCTAAGCCAGCGAACCGCCTGACACCTGCTAGCATCTTACGGAACTACGAGGGGAGCGTAGGACAGTGGTTTAGGGTGAGCTGCTTCTCTGTATATGTTACTCTGTGGTGCCACGTAGCTGCTGACCGCGTCGCGTCAAACGTATCTCACGTATTTTATCGAGAACGAAAAGAGGTATTGCTCTCCTTGTACCGTTAAAACAATTTCGATATGTTAGGTACATCTCGTATGCAGTAATGTATGGTGTAAAACGCACCAAACGCAAACATGCCAGCGATACATTTTTCACTGCAAACTCTTTAAAATATGCACGGCGTTGTACATTATTTTTTATTATAACAATAACTATGTACAATAACGAAAAGAAAACCTGTCCATCATCATCATCCGGTGGCTTTTGGCTATAAGATACAGAGAAACAATTTATTTTTCTAGCGAATAGTTTCTGCAAAATCGATTGAGGAAGCTGCGTTAGCGCAGAACACGCACAAATCCGAAAAGAGTGTTTTAATTTGTTTTACGCAGAAAGTAAAAGTGTCACAAAGAAACTAAATACAGAGAAGGATGATGCTTAATTCATCTACATAAAACAATATCTTTCGAAGCGTATCGGATGACTTGAAATTTCACTTTGCGATAGAGGTGGAACGGAGGCGCAGGAAAACAACGGGAGAGAGGCGTGACCCAGTAGAGGAAACGCCTGTGGTGAAATTATCTGGCATTTTGATGGTCAGACACACCTGTCCTCCATCCCTCTTGTACCATCCACCCTTTCTTAAACACCTCATTTGGTATTCCCTGCCAAGATTCCCTTTTCCCACATTTATTCCCCAGCACAACAATCTTTCAACTTCTTAAGAACAATCTTTGAACCGTTTCTAACATTGGAGGATTTGTAAACTACCATAACCTACAAGAATTTAGTCAAAAAGCACAGAGGTCACAGTGTTGTCTGATACCACGTCATCCGAAGTTTTCGGTCGTTTCTTCCACGAAACACAAAAATACATTTACGTCTTGTGGTTTGCGCGCGAGTTCAAATTGTGCACACAACACTGTGCGACAAAAGCAGTTTCTGTTTCATAATAAATAGAAATATGGAATCTTTTAAACTACCAATATTAACTTGTTATATCTCAGGCCCACAGTGTTAGAAATGTCGTATATTGACATAATGCGAAAGGTTAGTCCCAACACTGTAGAACACACAAGATATCTTTCGGCATTAAACGTGAGCAAAAATCCAGCAAAGTACGAGTAACACATTACAACGCAATTCACAGTACAATACCCGCCCAAAATCGTAATGACAAAGACTGTGTTATGAATCCAGCCCTTGCTTTGAAAGAAACAAAATAAATTATGAACTTAAACTAAAAACTAAAATCCGTCCCATAGGCCTCGAAAGGTATATTGGGTTCCAACGGACCGCCATGTCATCCTCCCCTGAAGGCGCCACCGGATGCGGTCTGGAGGTATGCGACACCCCGCCTCTCACTCCTGGCCGTGGTGTCAGCCTTCGTGACCGGAGCACAGAGTAACATATACAGAGGGGCAGCCACCCCTAAACCACTGTCCTAAGCTCCCCTCGTAGTTCTGTAAGATGCTAGCAGGTGTCAGGCCGTTCCCTGGCTTAGGGTGCCTCTCGCATGTCAGAGGGTAGTGTGGAGGGGAGGCTGAAGGGAGAGCTCGTGCCGCCTGCCACAAGGCCACAGCCGTGTCTGGCTTGCTGGCGTTTGAGGGGAGGTGGTGGTGGTGGGGGCAGCCACTACCTGCCGCCTGGCCTGGCGGCTGCTTCTGACCTCAGTGCCATCATGGGACATCTTACGGAACTGCTGAAAACCCTCCCTCCCCACACCCCTGGGCGTAGCGTAGGACTGGGCCCTTACGGAGGTTTCCCATCTGTATATATTTGTCTGTGATCGGAGCCACTGCTTGTCTGTCATGTAGCTCCTCAGTTGGCCTCACAAGGCTCGAGTGCTCCCCGCTCGCCAACAGCGCCCGCCAGACCCGGACGGTTACCCATCCAAGTGCTGGCTGAGCCCGGCAGCGCACAACTTCGATATGTCCACTGCGGCATGCACATTGGCCAAATAAATTACGGAAGACTGCAATGCAGCCAGTAATAAGCTGAGATGCAGGTTGATAACCTTGTAGCACTCCAAGTGAAAAGGCTGAAAGAGTGGACGTTCTGGTGATAGTCCCCACAGGAAGAGCTTGTCCCAACTCGTGTTGGGGCAAGCAGTGGATGGGGCGATTGCAAAAGGTATAGGGGTGTGCGAGAGGGTGTAAAACCTGAAGCAAAGAGAGACCACTCAAAGTAGTCACATTCACCGACTGTTCCGTCGGTTCAAGGTAGAATATTTTATACATTGTGAATGAAAAACACAACTTAACTGTGAGATACTCCGCAAATTTATTGGTTTTACGGACCGGTTTTCGGCTGTTACGCCAACATCAGGTAAACAATGCAAGTGTAAGTTTCAAGCGTCTTAGGCTGCTAGATATATAACTTTCAAGGGACACTAGTGCTTCGATTAAAAAACTAACCTGAGGGAAATTGTTACAATATAAGTTATGGTGTAAATTCCTGACACTGATTCAAAATGTTCAAATGTTTGTATAGTCTACAGGACTTAACTATGGGGTCATCAGTTGTTAAACTTACAAAATACTTATGAACTAACTAAGACTAAGGACGGCACAAAGAATTAAAAACATTGCGTTTTGCCGACGACATAGTAATTCTGTCAGATACAGCAAAGGACATGGAAGAGCAATTGAACGGAATGGACAGTGTGCTGAAAGGTGCTTATAAGATGAACACTAACAAGAGCAAAACTAGGGTAATGGAGTGCAGTGTAAGAAAATCAGGTGATGCTGAAGGAATTAGATTGGGAAACTGTTGTAACAGTATAATTTATTGTACACATTGGACGGTACAATATATAAAATAATGCCAGTACTGAGTTGGCAAGTAACGGACACAGCTAAGGGTTTCATGTGCAACCGGCGAGAGCTACAATTAGACTGAGGCACGCCACGCACACCGCGTGCTCGCCCGGTCGTAGCGGCGCTGCAGTCCCTCAGAGGCGGCGCCATCGTGCGTCGGACTCGGCCGTGGCGCGTCTTTCAGATGCCGCGGACGGACGGGACGCGGCTTGCAGTGGCGCGCTCCAACATCCCTCCCCTCTTCCCGGAAGCCGACATCGCAGGTGGAGGCGGAAGATGGCCGGCGACGCTGGATCGTGGCGACCACAGGAGTCGCCCACGTACCCTGCGGCGGGGGCGACCGCGGCGGGGCGGGAGCCAGCGGGAGACGGCGAGCGCCTCCATCGCCTCATCTGCGTCCGAGGGGATGTCGTCAGCACTTCGCTGCGCGGCCAAACAGTCCGAGGGCACGTACGGTCGGAAGCGCCCACGCCGGCGGTGGCAGGGGCCCTGCTAGCACAGGTGACAGTGGCGGAGAGGCCGGTCGCAATCTCGACGTCGCCACTGAAGGAAGACGCCTCCCCTGCCGGAGCTCCCCCCACCGCCGGTGCGGGAAACGACACGGCCGCGTCCGTAGCAGGACCCGAGCAGGCAGGAAGCGGGCGCGACGGAGAAGCACCAGCCGGAGCGTCGACCCGCGGGGAGAGAAGCGGCATCTCGACGTCATCATCAGAGGCCAACTGTCGGCGTTGTGGACGCCCATCCGTAGCGCCACTTCCCCGAGCCTCGTCGAGTGTCGGCTCCGACGTTAAGGCGGCGACGTGGCGGTGGGAAGGGGGCGAGAACGCAGCAGAGGTTGCCGTGCGACAGCTGTCGGCGGGAGGAGGCCGGTGCCACCGTGATGTCGGATGGAGTCCTCTCTCGACCTCCGAATCTACGGAGGGGTATCCGAGAGGCACAGTCGTGAGATCTGAAGGTGGTGGGGTGGGGCCCCACCGAGGACGTAGTTGGTTGAGATGGCGGGAGATCGTCACACTGTCTGCATCTACCACGCACATCTGTCGACCACGCGAACGCCGTACTACCCCTGGCGTCCACCCTGGGCGGCGGCCAAAGGTGCGCGCCCAGACAGGGGTGCCTGGTGCGTAACGCCGAGTGCGTGGGGGCACCTCTGGTCGTGGCTCCGGGCACAGCAGATGCAACAGCGTCCGGGGCTGCCGGCCGTGGAGGACCTCCGCTGGGCTCCGACCATTTATTGGTGTTGTCCGATAAGTACTAGGAAATAAGGGGAGCGCCGCCTCGGCGGATGACTTTCCCAGGCACTTACGAAGTTGTGATTTAGAAGTTCGCACCATACGCTCTGCCTCCCCATTGGATTGGGGGTGGAAAGGGACCGAGGTGAGGTGGGAAACACCATTATTAGTGCAGAATTGTTGAAAATAAGACGACGTGAATTGTGGGCCATTATCAGAGACGAGCGTCCCAGGAAGGCCTTCAATCGTAAAGATTTGTACCAGGAGTCTGACCACATCTTCCGCCGTAGTGGAGCACATACGCACGACGTACGGATAATTAGACAGTGCATCTACCACCACGAACCACATTGACTGACAGAAAGGGCCGGCCAAGTCCACATGAATGCGGTCCCAGGGGTGCTCCGGATTAGGCCACGGGGAAAAAGTGCGCGGGGGGCCGCTTGCTGGGTAGCACACTGAGTGCACGTACGAACCAACTGCTCTATGGCGGCATCGATTCCTGGCCAATAGACAAAACGGCGTGCAAGCACCTTCATGCGTGTGATACCCCAGTGACCCCGATGTAACAGAGTTAACATACGAGCCCATAAGTCGGGCGGAATGACGACAGGAGGCTCGTCGGAATCGGTACTGAGGAGGAAGACACCGTCCATAACTGACAGCCGGTGTAGAAACTGGAAATAGGTGCGCAGAGGGCCAGCCTCTTTGGCGGACAATCGCTCAGGCCACCCGGCGGTGACATACTTAAGCACCTCCTGGAGGACAGGGTCCCAACGGGTGGCTGGCATGACTCTATTGGACGTAATCGGAAGTCGCTCAACACCATCGTGCAAATGTTCGTCAATCTGAAAAATCGCAGCTTCGTCTTTGTCAAAGGAAAGGTCAGGGACCATGGGCAGACGGGACAAGACGTCGGCATTGCCAAGGTGCGACGAGGGCCAATAATGAATTTCGTAGTGATAGGCACTCAAAAACAGAGCCAAACGTTGGAGACGTTGCGAAGTCCGGTCTGGAAGATGAGAATGCGGGCCAAACAGTGCCACCAGGGGTTTGTGATCCGTGAGAAGGTGGAATTTAATGCCATAGAGGAACACATGAAACTTCCGAACAGCATAAACAATCGCCAAAGCCTCTTTCTCAATCTGAGAATAATTACGTTGGGCATCGGACAACGTCTTAGACGCGTAGGCAATAGGCTGGCTCGGAACCATCATCCAGTCTGTGGGCCAAACCGCTCCAATCCCGTGCGGAGAAGCATTCGTAGCTAGGACTAGCTGTCGGCCTGGTGTAAATGTGCCGAGGCAAGGTGAAGACTTTAACATTGATTTGATGCGTGCGAAAGCCTCCTCACAAGC
Organism: Locusta migratoria; assembly: GCA_026315105.1. Lineage (NCBI taxonomy): Eukaryota > Metazoa > Arthropoda > Insecta > Orthoptera > Acrididae > Locusta > Locusta migratoria. The sequence continues at coordinate 40,187,674 of CM048745.1, forward strand.
AGGAGACCACACAAACGGAACACCTTTCATTCGAAGTGCGTTCAAAGGATGTGTGACCTCCGCCACGTTGGTAAGAAATTTGGAGTAGTTGTAAATTCGTAGGACGAGGAAGACGGTCAATCGCCGTAACCAATTCCGACCTAGGGCGGACGCCATCTCGTGACACTAGGTGTCCCAAATACTCAATTTCAGGTTGAAAGAACTGTGATTTTTGAAGGTTGCATTTGAGGCCCGTCGCGTGCAATTTCGTGAACAAGAGCCGCAGGTTGTTTAAGTGATCTGTGCGGGAGGAACCAGTGACGATGATATCGTCCAGATAGTTCGCACAGCACGGAATGTCGTCCAATAACTGTTGCAAGAACCGTTGAAATATCGCAGGCGCACTCGTGACCCCAAACGGCAGACGTTTGTAGCGGTACAGCCCGAAGGGAGTATTGAGAACCATGAATTGTTGAGAATCAGAATCGAAGGGAAGCTGGAGATACGCTTCTGACAAATCAATGTTCGAAAAACACTCTCCGCCCGCCAATTTCGCATAAAAGTCATCCGGGCACTGACTGCGAGTTAACCGTAGACTTCAAATCACCGCACAACCGAAGGGCTCCCGTGGGCTTCTTTATTATCACCAGAGGTGTCGCCCACAGGCTAGAGGAAATTGATTCGATGATACCCAAGCCGTGCAACCGATCCAACTCGTCCTTAACCGCGGAGTGCAAAGCAAAAGGAATAGGCCAGGCGCGACAAAATTTCGGAACCGCTGTAGGTTTGAGAGTGATGTGCGCCTCGTAACCAATGGCCATTCCCAAACCCGCCGAGAAAAGTGTTCCAAACTCGCGGCAAAGGGAATCCAATTCAGTAAACGGTATGGAGTCAGACACCAGATAAACCGCGTCGTGAACGCTGAAACCAAACGCCGTGAACGCATCCAGGCCAAAAATGTTTTCCGAAGACGCGCTTGTGACGGCCAAAAACGTGACGGCGCGCACTACGTGCTGGTACTCCACCTCAATCGTAATCTGACCGAGCACGGGAATCGGCTGTTTACCATAGCCGACCAAACGACGAAGAGTCGTTACAAGAGGCGGCTTCCCAAGTGCCAAATACGTATGCAAATTTACGAGAGAGAGACACGGAGGCACCGGTATCAACTTGAAAACGGAACGGACGATTCTGAATTAGAAGTGTGACATAAATCTTAGAAGAAGTGACCTGCTCCTGTCCCGGAGCGGTAGACAGTTTACTTCCATTTGGGACTCGTCAGAATACGGCGGTCGACCGCGTGCGGAAGTCCGACAAACAGCCTCCACGTGGCATTGTTTGCGACAGGACGCGCACCGCGCGCGGCGAAAGGGGCAGCGCGGGCGATCATGCGCATGAAAACAATCCAGACAAGAGGGAAAGTCACGACGTCGGTATGGAACGGCGGAAGGTAACAGTGAAGAACACGTAGACGACGAAGAGCTGGGCGAAGAATGACGCCTATGGGGGCGCGAGGACTGTACTGCCGCCACCTCTAACATTCCCTCAAACTGATCCGCTGCCGCCTTAGACACCTCAAAAGCTTGTACAATAGACAAAACCTCGTCCAGGGTGGGATCCTGTAACCGCAAAGCCTCGCGACGCACAGCCCAATCAGGAGCCGAACGGACAACGACATCGCGATTAAGGAATCTGCATACGACTGCTGACAATTTGCACACACAAAACCACACTTACGACTCAAACTGCGGAGGTCTGCCACCAAGGACTGATACGACTGACCAGGTTTGTTCCTGCTTTGATGAAAATCCAGGCGGGAAGCACCACGTGCGTTTGCTGCCGATAATAAGAACTAAGCAATTCCGACATACGGGAAAAAGACAACTCGGCGGGCTCTGGCAGCGGAGCTAGTTTTCGTAGTAAACGAAAAGTATCGGGCTCGATCCACGACAAGAAGAAAGACTTACAAAAGTCATGATCCGTTACCTTAAAAGCTGCAAAATGCTGCTGTAGACGCTTCACGTAGGAGTCCCAGTCTTCCTTAGACTCTTGGAAAGCCGGAAAAGCCGGAGGAGCGAGGGGGTAGGCATGGGGCGGCGGCGAAGGGGCCGCAGCGGGACGAGAAGACGTAATCAACTCCGTAAGCAAAACAAGTTGTTGCTGCTGTTGATCTAACTGCTGCTGCTGCTTTTGCAGTAACTGAAGCAACGCTGGATCTATAACCACCGCAACAGAAAACACGCGTAAGAACAAAACTCGTCGCCAATTATACTGTTGTAACAGTATAATTTATTGTACACATTGGACGGTACAATATATACAATAATGACAGTACTGAGTTGGCAAGTAAGGGGCACAGCTAAGGGTTTCATGTGCAACCGGCGAGAGCTACAACTAGACTGAGGCACGCCTCGCACACCGCGTGCTCGCCCGGTCGTTGCGGCGCTGCAGGCCCTCAGAGGCGGCGCCATCGTGCGGCGGACTCGGCCGTGGCGCGTCTTTCAGATGCCGCGGACGGATGGTACGTGGCTTGCAGTGGCGCGCTCCAACAGAAACGAAGCAAAAAAGGAGGTAGATGAGTTTTGTTACTTGGGCAGTAAAATAACAAATGATGGTCGCAGTACAGAGGATATAAAATGCAGAATGGCAATGGGAAGAAAAGCATTTTTGAAAAAGAGAAATTTGCTAACATCGAATATTAATTTGAGTGTAAGGAAGTCTTTTCTGAAGGCATTTGTGTGGAGTGTTGCCTTGTACGGGAGTGAAACACGGACGATTAACAGTGCGGACAGGAAGAGAATGGAGGCTTTTGAAATGTGGCGCTATAGAAGAATTCTGAAGATTAGGTGGGTGGATCGCGTAACTAATGAACAGGTACTGAACAGAATTGGTGAGAAAAGGAATTTTTGGCATACCCTGACTAAGAGAAAGGATCACTTGGTAGGACACATTCTTAGACATCGAGGAATCGTAAATTTAGCATTGGAGGGAAGTGTGTGGGGGAAAAATCGCAGAGGGAGACCAAGAGGCGCATATGTAAGTAGATTGAAATGGATGTGGGTTGCCGTTCTTATGTGGAGAGGAAGAGGCTTGCTCAGGATAGGGTATTGTGGAGAGCTGCATCAAACCAGTCTCCGGACTGAAGACCATAACAACAACAACAGTTGGGAACTAGTGGTAGTCTACTTGCGGCCATTATAATTGGCCGAAACGCGTAACCGAGCTCACAGTGAGAGAATTTCTGACATCTGCCCCACTCTGAGAGAGGAATGTGCGCTACCAGTTAGCCACAACAGTAGTTAGGAGGAGCGCCGCTGCCAATAATTCCATGACTTATCGGTGGCTACATCTTTAAAGATACATGATTATTGATTTGTGTTTTTTTCTTCTGTGCTAGCAGCGAGACTTTAAGAGGCGAGCAAAACGACACTCCGTCTTTGAGCTCCAATGACGGAACTCTCTTCGTTTTCGCTTCCAGCAAAGACTGACTTTGTTCATCATCATTCTGCGGGCTTCCCTAAGAGCTTCAAATGTTTGTAAATCTATGGACCTTAACAGCTCTGGTTATCAGTCCCTACGCTTACAAACTAATTAAACTAACTTATGCTAAAGACAACAAACACCCGTGCCCGAGAGAGGACTCCAACCTCCGACGACTAGCAGAGGCGCGTTCCGAAGCAAGGCGCCTTGGAACGCTCGGCCAGTCCACCGCGGCCTCTCAGAGGTCGTGGCGAGTAGTCTGCACTAGACGGCACGTGTTCCTCTGTATAGAGCAGCAACGAGTGCTCCTAGCTCTTAAGGTAGGCTTCTTAGAGTCCGTGTTTACAGGATAAACTTTTTCTGTTTTCATACGCCACTGCAGTAAATAAGACATTTATTCCCTCAAGAAATCTCACGATCAGTTGCCGATTGCTGTTGTGTTACAGCAATCAACTACTTTAATTGTCGTAAGCTACTTTTCTCCTCAGTCACTCTGCAAGATTATATTTCCTATTCTTTACCACAGTCAGAGTCTTGGTTCTGTTATTCTGCATCTTATCGCTACAATAATGGAAGGTTCTGAGTGTCTTCCTAGCCACCTTCCCTAGTAGCTTAATTTATCTTCTGTCCTCATTTCGTATTGTCTCTATGGCTGCATCTTAATCCTTCCTTTCAGCCTCTAAACCGACTAAATTAAAGTTTCTAAGTTCCCCGCCTTTCAGAACTGCTTGTCTCTTGTGATTTAATCCGTCTCGCGCCGTAAGACATTTCAAGTTGCCACTAAAAACACTCCAGTAGTCAGAGGACTGCCTTTTGGTATTACTTCGCTAAATCTTCTAGCACAGTCCAGCTAGTCTCTGGCAATAAGTTATGTAGCAGCACTGTTCCTAAAGGAGTTTGGTCTTCTCTGCATTATAATTTCAAAATTTTGAACTGTAGTTATTTGAATTACGGATTTTTGCTTTCGTTGTGTTGATTTCGTTCTTATCAAATTGCAAAAATACTTTTAAAATCAGGTGGATTTTTGCTAAACACCGTCTGATGAATAAATATAAAATCTAAAAAATTAATAATGACGTAATGTGTGTCCAACCTACCATATGGCTATATACACTCTAAAAAAGTAGAAGAGTATAACGTCTTTGAGCATTTTATTCTGTGTAGTCAGGTGGATATAACTATGCTCTGCAGACAGGCGCATTATGTAAATGTTAGCGTTTCTAAATTATGTCTACATATTTTCTGTGAAAGTCATATATAAGTACCTAGCAGGTTTATCGAAACACTTTCATAATATAGGAAACAGGAAAACCTAAATCTTTGTTTTTGATTTGATTTCTCTTAATATGACGATTCTGTCTCCCTTTGTAGGTGAGTGTTAACAAAATATGTTTGCATTCGGAGGAGAAAGATGGTGAAAGGAATTTCGCAAGTAGATCTGGTGGTGGCCCTATTTCAGAATTATTTTCTCCCTTTTATTTGGACACTATAGTCTGGATTTATGTTCAATATCTGTCATTTGTCTTGTAATTATCAGAGGATAGGAGCTTGGGAGGTAAATTTCTGTTCACTGGGAGTATGACTCTGTTTTTGATTATTCTGAGTATCGGCGATGGGATTATTGTCTTCCGAGGCGGAAGGCGCTGGCAACACCAGCAGACCGGAACTTTTGTGGTTCCGCAAGGGGGCGGGGGTTCCTGGCGGCAAGTTCTCTGAAGTAGCTTCCAAGGCATTCTCCCAATACCGCCTGGGCGAGCGCTGGCCGCCATCACCCGAGGTGAAACCAATCCGTCTGCAGATGGACATTTATATTTGGGCTTGACACGTCTGTGGCTGACCTGAAGCACAGAGTAATATATTTATCTGTGCCTGAAGCAGGTAGTTTGTTTACCGCTACGGTGCTGTATTGAGTAGGGAGGCTCTCCAGTCACGACGCACCGGAAGGGCACTGGAGTACAATGAGTAGAGGCACTACAAGTTGGCGTCGTTCTGGTCTGCACGTGCGCCCGAGGTTACGGAACACCAGGGGCTGGCTTACATGCGGAATGCAGTGTGGGACAGTACGTGGGGAAGGAGCCTGGCTTGATGAACAGTAGCTCTTGTATTCCATTGGTTTGACCATTAAGCAAAATTTGTGATTGACATGACATCACCGATGGGAGGAGCTTGAGAGGAAGATTTGGAGTTGTGAAATTTTGTTGTTGGGAGAAGTGACTCTGCTCTAGGCCGCGCACCTGGCCAGATCGTGCTGTCTTGAAGTCTCTGGCTGGAGCTCTTCTCCTATCCAGATCGTGGACTTTGAATTATTTCAGTGTGCTTTCTGCACAGTCAGGTGTAAGAGTCCTGCATGGCTACGTTAGTATAAATTGAAACTTGTAATATTCTGAAGTGTGTGTTCACTGTCAGCTACACCGCTCGTAATCAGAATTTTTACCGGTTCTTGAGAGTACAGTTTTATTTTCACTATAGTATTGTCGCCGGCTTAACAAAAAAATTACCTGTTATACTCGTTTCATTCCACGTTTGCGATCGCTGCTGTCAACACTGCACTGCCATCAACTGGTCTTCTCCATCTCCGACGCTGTTCTACAGAAAGACGGTAAGGTTGCGCCAACGCATCTGCTGAGGAAGGGAAGTTGAATAGCAGTAGTTAAGTGGGACTTTATTGTGAGCCAGAGGGGCCGTTTTTGTAAATCAAAATAGACTTGTATGGGACTTGGGGTTAAAGTACACTTTTTTTAAAACTTAGTGGTTTTGCCACTTCCCTCCTGTGACTTGGCCAGTCAAAGCCTTTATATTTGTGCATCAACCTTAATTAATTTCTATTTTCATGTAAAGTCACCCATTTTGAAATTAATTGTATTTTATTGTCTTTTAAACTGATTTCCCAGATGACATTAGAGAGTTTTCACTCATCTCACTGGCTATTTGCATATCATTTTGATCTGTAATTAGAGTCAGTCTTATATAAGTTTTAAAAGTACACGTAAACAAATGAGGACTTTTCACGAACCACCTTGTAAACAATAAACCTCCTCTGCCATAATTATTTCCTTTGAGAAAAAAAGTCTTACATTGTGTGAAATGCTTTGTCTACTTATATAGAAATAAGAGAGTCTGTTTGCTTGTTTTCCTAATTTGTTTACAGTCGAGGCTGACTGGCAAGTAGTAGCTGCGGCTAAACTGTTGCCAGCTGCCAACACAGAGCACTGCTGCAACGCCGCCTGCTAGCTGCCGGCTGTGGACTGACAGCTGCCGTTCAGTAGATACGCAAATACGTAAAAATAACTGCACGTTCCGAGCTGCTTACATGGGCACGAAATTCGATTGTGGAACTAGTAAACGACTTTATAAAAGCAAATTTCCAGGCTCGATTTTGAAGTGTTTACCTGACCAACCAAAAGTGGAACTGGGACATCAGCTTACGAAATCCAGTTATACAGTGGGAATTTAAATTGGATCGTTAAGTTCAAGTTGTCTTCATTCATCTATAAACCAAATACTATTGATTTTTCCGAGGGGAGGGGGGCGGGCGGAGGAGGGGTCATTGGGAACATGGCACTTGCATTAAGAAGCTTTCGGTTCCCATGAGTTTCGCTCTGAAATTTAAAGTTACTGTGCTCTTGACCAGGGATGAATGTATAGAAAAAGAGTCTTTATAAATCGAATCAATGACTGAATGACACTTCTAAACACGCCATAACCAAGCATGTATCAGAACATACGACAACTTTTTCCTTTTACCTTTTAGGCATTTGTTTGAGGTACGATGCCACAAAATTTTCAGTGTTGGCCCCCCCCCCCCTCCGAAAATATGTCCTATATTCGTCACTGCTCTCGACTGACTAGGGTCCGCCATGGAGTTTTGACTGAAGAAGGTGTCCGCCAGCTGTAAATATTGGGAAGTCCTGGTGTAGGCAGTTAGTTTAGTAGAACTGTTGCATCTTCTAAGTGTCCTGAGAATGTATCGTAGCTTTTGGTTCGACTTGCTTACGATATTTTGTGTTAGTTCCAATTATGGTTGTTCGTAATTGTAATTTCTAGGTACTTAGTTTAATTTACGGCCTGTAGATTTGACTGATATATCGTGTACATGAAGCGAATTTCTTTTAGTACTAATACGGATGATTTTATTATTTTTTATTATTTACTGTCAATTGCCAATTCTCCCACCATACAAGTATCCAAATCATTTCGTAGTTACTTTTGACCGTTTGGTGACCAATAAACGACAGTCTCATCTGCGAACAATCTCTGAGAGATGGTCAGATTGTCTACTGAATCATTTATGAAGTCAAGGGACAATGGGGGGCCCAAAACTCTTCCCTTGGAGAAAGCCAGATATCACTTCTGTTTTACTGGATGACTTTCCGTCAATAGGTACATGAAACCTCGAATCCAATCGCAAAACTGTGGGATTCCCCATAAGTATTCAGTTCCATCAGAAGCAGCTTGTGACATACAGTGTCAAAAACCTAACGGCAAAGTAGGAATATGTAATCCATTTGATATACCTTGTCGATAGCATTCATCGCTTCATGTGAGTAAAGAGCTAAGTTTGTTTCACAAGAATGGTACTTTCTGAGTGCGGGTTGACTATGGCGCAATAGGTCGTTCTCTTCCAGGTAGTTCGTAATGTTCGAACAATGTTCCTAAAACATGCTGCAAAGCGCCGTGAATTACACAGGCCTGAGATCAGCGGAGGCACGCTCTTATGATGGGTTACTCTTTCGTCATCTGAATAGGAGCGATGACAATATTCGACGATGCTGACTGAAATGGCTGACGGAATGCGAAACGCATCAGTTAACGGCGTCTCTTGTGGCGATTACAGTCGCCTCTGTACAAACCGTGAAATCCGCTTCTTATCTACGAGTATACTCCAATAGCCTCCCCATTGTTTCCGGATTTTGAGGGAGGCCAGTATCTCAACAGAGAACGCTTCTCTTGTTGCGTTGTCACTGGAATGTACTGATCATCTCTGTGACGCTATCGCGCTCACTAAGTGAGCCCGGAACGAAGCGTGCTGCTCTTCGTCGGATCCTCTTCTATCAGCCATATCTGCTACGCATCCTACACGTATGAGCAACAGCAAAGTGTTTCGTAACCTACTTCCTACAGTTTCGGAGCATTCTTCCAATGCATCGCCGTCTGACATCTCTTTGCCCACTATTGATTTTGTATGGTCGTTCCATTTCAGATCGCCCCTAATTGTCTTCGTCCAGATATTTTATGGGATTACTGCTTGCAGTGTTTGTCCTTCTATAGCTTAACTAGATAACAAAGGTTCTTTCTTTCCATGTAAGTGGACCACTATGTAAACACATGAAAACATTCCGACTAATACAAATTGTACAAAAAAGACAAGTCCAATGTATGAGACTGACAGGAATAGTAACATACATCACACATACCCTGCATATTTTAAGATATTATATATTGGATATTAGAGTTACAAGCTTGAGTTTGAACATACAGGAGCAGACTGATGAAAATCACGGCCAACGTCATGCATAGGTACATCCGTGCTCAAAAATATCCGAACAACCAGAACTGCATTTCGCATGCAACCCAACTAAAGTACCTGTCTTGCCAGTACTCTAATCGTACCTAGATACAGTCGTCAGACTATTGAAAATGGTTCCAACAAGTCATCACTAGAAAGCACTTCTCTCCATCGCAATAACTCAAGATAAAAAGTAATACGATACTACAAAAATCAGGGCACACCTTACCACAGATAAGACTGCCTTAACGCGTTTAAGCATTTATAACAAGAAATGACACACCTAAACGTTACCACTCTCATTATTATTTCAGATAGGTAATGCAGGTAGTACGTTCGTCATAGTTATTATTTAACACAAAATTACACTAAAAGTTTTAGTTAGTCACTAGCAGCAAGTTGAGAATATGTATGTACTTCAAATGACACTACGAAGCGTCTCGTTCTGCATATGGATTCAAACGCAGGTCATGCAGACTAAGCAAAGATTTCGTGACTGACGGAAGGAGTCGTTCATGACAAAGTATACTGACGGTGTATCAACTTCGAATTACATGACGTAAATATTTTTAATGGACGGGAATTCCTACCCAGCATCTATTGTCCTAATCGGATTATTATCGAAGCAAAATCAGCTACGACAAATCGGATTTTCTAGGCAGTAGCTACATGTTTTAACTGAAATGACGAGATGAAACATTAATTTTTTTCTTCCCAGGTCTCCAATCCGGCGTCTATCGCTGTTATATTCTAGAGAAAACGAACGTTAAATATGGGTTTGTTACACCAGCACCGACTTGTGAGCATGTTTGAACTAAAAATAATGTGACTAAAAGTTCAGTACTAACTGGGAATCGAACCCCTCACATATCGTTGTTGACTACACACAAAGAGACATCAGCTACCGAATTTTCTACACCAGCAGCTCGGAATAACGTCTTTCAACTTATAGTGATTTCGCAAATAGTTCTATGTCTCACTGGGAATCAAAAAAGTTAGTTTTGACAAAGAATGAAAATTCATTGAAAATCAAAATTATTATCCGCCATCAGATAGATGTTCCCATGTTAATGAAAACTTTACTGCCGGCCAGGATTCGAACCCATTCACGCGCAATATGTGGAGATGTTGAGTAATCTGCAGTTTTGAACAAACAACAAATTGTAGTGGAATAGTATTGTCATAAAAGGCGAAAGATTTATTCGTTTTGAAGGAAAAGCAGAGTGGAATAAAATTAAGTAAACCTTCCTAAATTCCAGTAAGAAGTTATTAGGGTTCCCGGACACCAGAAGGAAGCCATGGATATCGGAGTATACATGCTAGCTGATTGAAGAAAGAAGAGTAATAAAGGCCTTGATCAACCAGTGTAGCGATGGTGATGAAACAACGCCTTAGGGCAAGAAACTGAGAGACGGCTGTCTGCCGTCTTCCCTAGGTTTTTAACTTTGTAATTTATCTAAGTTCCCTAGACGAGCTTTTTTGCTAAACGAGAACCCCTTTCATTCGGAGGCATGAGGAACAGCATTTCATATCATGTTATTAAATATTATTTTTTGTATTATAGCTGGGATTTTATTATGCTAATAATTTTTCATTGTGTCTATGAAAATGGCAAGATGAAAGGTTTCTCCGTGACTCCACTGTCCCTGTATGTACATGTATGAGCATCTTCTAGCATGGGATCTGCATGTATGTATGAGAATTTTCGTCGTCGGCTGCTGGCTGCTCGTGCTTCATATCGATAGGTAGTCGTTACCAACCTCTGCTTTTGATGCTACCAAAGAGGTTCCTCCAACCTTTGGTTACAAGTTGGGTTGGAAATTCCTGGTAGTGAGCCGCGGTAGGACGAGCGAGTCTAGGCTCTCCTCACCATTGTGGTTTTCTTGGGTTTTTACCGATTTCCGGCCCTAGCGGGCGATTCACTGGTCGTCTCTTCACTCTGTGACTGCGCATCAACCTGGTAAGATGTTCTGATTTTCTTTCCTCTCTTGAGATGGTAGCGATTCGTTGTTTGGTTTGTTCAGGGTAGACTTCAGAACTTAGTTTCATTTTTTCGGAATAAGTTCCATTGATCATGTATGGAAGAGTACTCAATTTCATTTAGGTGATTTTGCATAGGTAAGCACAGTGAATATGTAACTAATTCAGTTTGATAACGGCTGAGAATCGATAACCTTTGTTAGGCTAGATGGCAGTGTATGAATTCTTCTAGATTTGTGGGATGCAACTAATTTATGGGAATATTTTTATTCTGTATAGTGCATTTGAAATATTCTTTTTCGTTTTCTCCTTCCACAAGTGATATGTACTCCATATGATGTGTTCTTAGAACAAAGCCTTCAGCTACCCCAATGTCTGTTTCTATGCCCTTCAGGCAAGAAATTATGCATGTATCTTTCTAATTTCCATTAGTACCTCGCGATCTCCTCTCCATCTATTTTAAATTCTTGTTCCGTTTCCAAACTTGTACTTTGCATTCAGACTCCGCCAATAAATTCTCTTCTAGCCTTGTACGACAGCCTTTATTAGCTTTCTTATGAAATATTACGTATTTCAAGGGGCTGCATGCCGTATTTCTCAGTTGATTTGGACTTCGCCCATTCGTGTAAACCTTTCTAATCGCGTCTGGCTGTATTTCTGTAGCTTCCTAATGACATCCTACGCATTTCTAGGGGTTGAATGCCACAGCTAATTTTCTTTATTTTTCGGAAATTGAATTTTGTATTTTTTTTCTAGTTTTCGGAACCACGTGGTTCCGTATTCCGACTTCAAAGGTTTATAATTAGTCACTTGAGTTCTCGCCACTGATCACAAATCAGTGCCTTACTATTGTGTATTCTTGCTTCGTAATCTATGATTCCGTTGATTTTTCTTGAAATGAATACTACCTTTAAGCACTTCGCCTTCATTGGGGGGGGGGGGGGGCGAATATGTAATGTAGCAGACACGTGCTGTGTGTCTCAGTAAGTCTGCATCCTCACAGTTTGATTTAAATGGAAATTAATCTCGCTATTATCGCGTATCATCTCAAGTAAAGAAAGACAGACCAGAGCCACCTACGAAGTTTACCTTCCTTGTGATGTGTGGCACATCCTGTTTCGCTGAATTTCGGCAACGATAGCTTCGCTTCGGTGAGTGGCTGAATGCTTGTTGATTTTAAATCCCTCATGCGGCGATGTTCAGTTCAGATAACTTTAAGTTAATTTTCAATGAGATAAATTTTTATTTTATTTAACAAAACTGGTTCTCCCATTTGCTCATGTCTGAAATGAATAAATAATTTATGGCCAGTGAAATTTTATTCTAGTTATGACTATTAGTTACTGAATACGCTCCCTTTTATTTAATGTTGTTTTTTACCAGTGCTGAGAAGAAATTCAGATGCAAATTGTCATTTTTAATTCCGTTACGCCATAAATGTTCTCTCAGCCACCTTCATGAAATGGTTTAGTTTGCGGTGGCTTGTATATTAATGATTTTTGTAATTCTCGTGATCTACGACGCGTGTCGGCCACTATGTCTTTGTCTTCCTGCTACTAAGGTAAATTTTGAGTAAGTTCCAAATTTTGGACCGTGGAACAAGATTCTGTTGAAGGAAGTAGTCAGTAGTTCATGAGAACCCTTTAACTGGTTCTTAGGGCCAGAATTATATGTTTAAAATAAACTTTTACCTCACTCCCTTCAGCTAGACTTAATTTTACAAACAAGGGTGGTGTTCCAATACAACGAAGTTCATCGGCAGAAGTGCTAAATCTGATGGAAGAAACCCGGTGGAACAGCTTGCAGAAAGAGCCCAAGCGGCAGCAGAATGGGCGATTCGAAAGAACTGTATAATATCACCACACAGCTGTCCCAGAAAAGCTTTAGCGAAAGTAAGCCAGTGAGGTCGACAGAGGATGAACTACTGACCAACAGTGAAGAGCAGCTGAATCGCGGGAAGGTATACTTCAGCGAGGCATTAATACGACTCTGATTCCTCAAGTAGAACAAGAGCAAGAGGAACCAGATCGGGAAATGCCAGTAATGCAAATGAATACTCATCCCCATCCCCCCAACAAGAGTGAAATTATCAAAGCTCTTAAGAGCTGCAAGGCACCCGGTGTAGACAGTGTGGTGGCAATAGATAGTAAGCACAGGATGGAACAGGCTGGCTTCATAGAAGCAGATCATGCACTGACCAAATCAACACCTTGAGTATCATTATTGAACAATCTATGGAATACTGGTCTCCGCTGTATATGGCTTTCATTGATCTAGAAAGAGCCTTTAATAGAGTGCAACGAGAAGCTATCTGGAAAACAATGCAGAATTACTGAGTACATCCAGAGATCATCAGTATCGTGAGGCAGAGGTACAGAGAATATACTTGCCAGGTGAAACATGAGGGAAAACTCTCAGAACCATTCACACTCAATTCTGGAGTAAGGCAAGGTTGTTTGCTTTCACCACTGCTGTTCTCGCTAACATTAGATGGTGTTCTGAAGAAGATAACACAAGGGAAAAGGTGAGGTATACAGTGGGCTCTATATGACCGTCTGGAGGTCCTGCACTTTGTCTTCTGTCCCATACTTTAAAGGATATTAGCGAGAAGCTTAAGGAACTTGAAACAGAAGCTTAGATAGCTGGATTAAACATAAACACGGCGAAGACTAAAGAGATTAGGATGAACAACAATAACAAGAACCCACTAGCCGTGAAAGAAGAGGAGATTGAGCAGGTGGCGTAGTTTTGTTAAAAATGTTCAAAAGTTTTTAGAGTTTATGGGACTTAACTACGGGGTCATCAGTTCCTAAACTTACAAACTACTGATGAACTAGCTAATACTAAGTACGGCACAAATATCCATGCCCGAGGGGGGATTCGAACCCCCCGACAGTAGTGGCCCTGCAGACCGTGATTGGAGCGCCTCAGTCCCTTTGGCCACCGCGACCGGCGTATTTGGGAGGGGCGACAGAAGACGATGAAAGTAGGATCAAAAAGTCAATAGTGGCCCTTGCCCAGCTGCTACCTGTTTGAACATCTCGTGAAGTATTGTTGAAGGTAAAGCTTAAAATCTTGGAATCAAATGTAAACTCTGTTCTCTTTTACGGGTGTGAGACGTGGAAGGTGACAGTACAAATTAAAGCAAAAAGCTTCGCGGCTACCGAGGACATGCACAGAATTATATGTCCGATAGCTGATTCGTGTTCATGGTGCATTAAGAGCGGTGGTATGGCTGCGACAATTCGATCGATTTTCTTTTATTGTTATTATTATTACTGGGGCTGTTGATAGAACCAACGTAATTCTGTATTCGTAAAATTAGCTCTCGTCATTCTTAATCTGGTGTGGACAGTGGTGTTTACTTTACGAATGCAAGCATCTCGGCAGCGTACCTGTGAGGTCGAGAATCGGAGGGGTTTTATAAATATCCTGACGTAAAGTGGGCTAGTTACCTTCGATGGGAAGTATATTTAATCGTATGTTGGCATTCGATAAAAATTTTTGTGATTTGTATTAGTTCGAAATGGTGTAGACTATTTTGCGTTGCTGCTTGTTATGCATGTCGGGAAAAGTCGACAATCTTGTTACTGTCATTGGTACCATAAATTAAATCGAAAATGCTACGTTCCTAGGCAAGAAGAACTTTAGTGTGCCTACATCCATTTACAGAACTTCTTTTTGCGACAACATTATGGTAGGTAAAACCCGTAATCAAGTGGACTGTCAGGAGCCAGTCTGTAATGGTAAAGTAGGAAATAGACAGTTCTTTTAAGTTTTACCTTCGTAGTAAATTCTACAAGTTTTTCACTGCAACACATGGAGTCATGATGGAGTTGTTTGCTGTTGCAGTTATGTTCAGTACGGTATCTGAGAAATTGTTTCAGTACATGACCCTTGGAGTAGATGATTTTCCTCTGCACTGCTGATGTCGTAATGACTTCTACCTCCTGGATTTGGGCATCACACAAAATGGAAATGTGCCACTATCTCGTATACAACCATGACTTTCATGTGAAAGGAGACTGCACAGGAAAACGCAACGATAAGACAGTGGTTAACATCGAATTGCCGAGTAAAAATATATAATAAATCTGTATCTCGAGTCACGAACCCTGGTGTCAACAAAGTTATCGGTAATTATATTATCGATTTTATAAAGTATATAGACAGACGACTGTCGATCTGTAGGTCGCTTTGTCCTGAAAGGGGTAGAGTTGTAAGCTGTTGTAGCACAGCATCTACTTTGCGATGCATAATCGTCCTAGGTGTCTTCCCTCTGTGGAAAGAGCCTTTTACTCTTCTGCGGTGTAGGAGAAGCATATTTCTCCCAATGCAGAACATTATTCTCCAGATACAGATATCGCCGGATTAGGTCTATTATCTACAAACAGCGTTATTCCGTAAGTCCAGTGAAAAAGAGTAAATGTATCGTACAGACTCAAACCATTCCCATTAAAGAAATTTCACCGCTATGTGTAGTTAATGCCTAATGTATACGAAAAAGAAAATCGGAACTGTTGGATATCGAAGCCTAGAATATATGGCTATAGCAACCGTCATAAAGGGCGAATACAAACTGATGCTGGAGAAATGTATCCAAGCGAGGTTTACATATGGTTTTAAACAGAGAGTGTTGAGAAATGTAGCTGCGGCTGGGACTTATAAAATATTTGCATTTACAGTAAACAGCAGGGGAGATTGGTCACGCGTTGGTGCGCTGGCTGAAATTAGCGGAACGCAGGATGTATTCTACATTAAAGGACGCAAGAAAATGTGTAAATAAAGATGCACTCTCGTTTGGATTTGCTGAAAAAGAACGTATACATTGTATCCGAATGTGTCGCCCATCTACCAACAGAGAAGTCTTTTCCGGAGTTAAAAACCTATGGAATAACAATATTTTAAGAAGCATTCGTTTGCAAAAGTTGTAAACCTTGAGTCCATAAGGAATTACCGCATGTTTTTGTATCCGAGGAGATGGTATTGTACACACAGGGGGATACAAACGGTTTTACTAGCACCCACCCGATTTTAAACTTATATTTTAATTTTGCGTGGAGATATTATTTTTTTTCCAACCAGTAATTTGACAGTTAGAGAGGTGATATGCTCTCGAATTTCAGGACATATATAATTTTGTGATTCTTCAGTTTCTCCCGGCGTATTTGATAATCAAAATATCCACGGGTGTACTGCCGGTCTATAGTGTCCAACGGGCACAATATTTCGGCGATCATACATGTCGCCATCATCAGGTGAACTGACGGACTGAGCTCCTGGAAACGCGCCGGCACGGAGATCCTCACGCTACGGCTGCTCGAAGGGAACTGGGTTCTAGCCCGGTAGCGGACCATTTAAATACCCTCGGGCTGCGGAGCGACCCCTCTGCGGTCCGCGCCCCGCGCCGCGGCCGCGCAGTGGAACTGAATGCGACGGCGTCGGGCTCTGTCAGCTGTGGTCGTCACTTCGTTACATAACGAAGTGACGACCACGGCGGACAGAGCCCTCACACCGACGTCATCTCAGACGCCGTCGCATTCGATTCCACTGGGCGGCCGCGGCGCGGGGCGCGGACCGCGGAGGGGTCGCTCCGCAGCCCGAGGGTATTTAAATGGTCCGCTACCGGGCTAGAACCCAGTTCCCTTCGAGCAGCCGTAGCGTGCGGATATCCGTGCCGGCGCGTTTCCAGGAGCTCAGTCCGTCAGTTCACCTGATTATGGCGACATGTATGATCGCCGAAATATTGTGCCCGTTGGACACTATAGACCGGCAGTACACCCGTGGATATTTTGAATATATAATTTTGTCCCTGTAGTACTCAAAACGTTTCAACTACTTTCCGTTTATTATCTAAAGCTTATCTAGGTCTTAAGAAACCTAGCTACGGCAGGGACATAAGATATTTGCATTTACAGTAGAGATCATTTACCGAGTTAAAACTCTATGGAATAACGATATTTAAGAAGAATTCGTTTGAAAAACCTGGAGTTCTTTCCCGTTTATTATCGAACTCGCGATACTTTTTTTAAAAACACATATGTTGGTTGTTGCATATGTAGTCTAAACGAAGGTTCTTTTATAGCTCTAACGAGTACCTCTGTTTCAAATACCATCCAAAAAGTTTCAACTAGTACCCGAAAAGTTTAAACTAGTACTCCATGCAGTGTAGACTATTTTGCGTTGCTGGTTGGTAGGTATGTCGGGAAAGTTAACAATCTTGTCACTGTCAAAATATTTGTATTTACAGTAAACAGCCACGGGAGAATGGTCACGCATCGGTGTGCTGATCGAAATTAGCGGAACGCAGGATGTATTCTACTTCAAAGGGTGCGTGAAAAACGTGTTTGTAGAGATGCACTCTCGTTTGGATTTGCTCAAAAAGAACGGATATATTGTATCCAAATGTGTTGTGCATATACCTACAGAGAAGTCGTTTGCGGAGTTAAAACCTATGGAATAGCAATATTTAATCTAATTTTGTTCCTGTAGCACTCAAAACGTTTCAACTATTTCCCGTTTATTATCAGATACCTTATGTGACGAACGATTTCCGAAAGACGGAACTTTTTTTTAATTGTTCAAAATGTTTGATTTTGGTTAGAACTGTTTTTAAATAATTCCCGACATGTGTATATATGGTATACGACATTTAGGGTACACACCTGTAGCATTACACCAAATTTCTTTATACCGTTTCTTTATTTAGCTGCAAAATTACGTTCCAGACGAGTAGTAATTAAGAGTCGATGTATTACGTTACTTAAACTGTAAAAACACTTATTTTAATAGTCGTATTTTGTAGTACGTAGAATGTGCAGTAAAAATTACCAAACACTTCATTGGAAAAAATTACAAGTAGTTTCTAATAGAGCGCTAAAAATATAGGCAAATCAAAATGTATTAGATTTCGAAATTTCCCTTCTCTGTACTTATCGATTTAATAGCTGGAGGCGTAAATGCAAGACATAGATATATATTTTAGCTAAAAGTTAAAAACTATACTGAATGTTATAAAATCTACAAAAAGTTTAAACTAGTAAGCCCTAAAAGTTTAAACTAGCACTCCAAAAACGATTAAACTACTTCCCGTTTATTATCTAACACGAATTATTTTTAAAAAAACATGTCTGTAGGCTGTTGCATATGTAGTCTTAAAACGACGAGCATGTTGTGGGATTGCTTAAAATAATAAAACGCTGTGATTATGCTCCGTCAGCTTTCAGTTTCAATTGTCTACCTGTAAATTACGTGGATATTCGTCATACTGACTCCAGCAAGTACGATATAAGTATTACGCAGAAGAGCTACTTTAAAGCAGGAGAAACGTATTTCTCCTATTACAGGCTGTTATTCTCCACATTACGGCCGGATGTGGACACCTCTAATTAGGTCTAGTACCTACAAGCAGTGTTAGTCCGCAAGTCCTAAGAAAGATTAAATCCATCGAACAGGTTTAAGCCTTTCCGATTAAAGAAATTACTCCTCTAAGTGCAGTTAATGTGCTATGTGCACGGAAAGACGGCTGGAAGTGGAGGAGATGGACATCAAGAAACGAAACTGTATTATATGGCGAAGAGAATGGCCCTAAAGGAAGAATGCCAATTGCATTTGGAAAAAGTGGAGTCTATTGTAGATCCACAAGCACGACTCACTTATTTGTTTAAACACACTATATGGAAAACTCTCGATGTGACTGGGGAATATAAAATAATCACATTTACTGTAAACAGCGAGGGATAATGGTCACGTGTTGGAGTACCCGCCGATGTTAACGGAAATGATTGCGTTTATTACATTAAGGGATATAGGAAAAATGTGTTTCTAAAGCTACATACCCGTTTGGATCTTCTTAAAAACAATGGTTACGTTGTTTCTAATTGTATCGGGTTGCATGCTGTCCATCTACCAACAGAAAACCATTTAGAGAACTAAAACCAGACGGAATAACAGTATTTAACCAGCATTCTTTTGCAAAGTTATAAACCTACGGTGATTCCATAAGATGCCGCATCAGAAGAGTTGGCAGCTACACACGAGAGGATGTGGAGAGCTATAACGGTTGTGTTATGCGGGAAATAAGAGGTAAAGTTAAACTACCCGAATGTTCTCGTCTCGAAGAGCTGCCAGAAGGATCAGAACTAGTTGTTAAAGCCTTAAAAGAATTAGTTTACTAGAAGAAGCAGGGATACGATATGGGGTTCGAGAATGTACCTTCTTTGTATTTATCCAATTACTGGTTAGACAAAGAAACGGGAGATTCCAATGTGGATTTAAACTACAAGTTAAAAATTAAGATGGATGTTATTAAAATCATGCCAAACAAACAAGCAAAGAGTTCGTTTCTGTGGAGTTTATCACACATAACGACAGAGACTGTCAAAGTCATGTTTACATATGGTTTTCAAACAGAGGGTGTTAAGAAATCTAGCTACGGTTGGGACTTATAAAATATTTTCAATTATAGTAGAAGTTCCATCTACCTACAGAGAAGTCATTTGCAGAGTTAAAACCTATGGAATAGCAATATTTAATTTTGTTCCTCTAGGACTCAAAACGTCTCAACTACGTCCCGTTTATTATCTAACGCGCGCTATGTATATTTATTTATTTATTTAAACACGTTCGTCTATACGAAGAAAGATATTAATTTTTTTGCTCAGACGCCTTAGGTGACGAACGATTTCCGAAAGACGAAACTTTTTTGTTGTTGTTGTCGTTGGATAGTTCAAAATGTTTGACTTTGGTTAAAATTGTTTTTTAATTATTCCTCGATAAATGTATGTAGGTTATACGACACTTAGAGAACACACCCGTAGCATTACACCGGATTTCTTTGTATCGTGTCTCTATTTAGCTGCAAAATTGCATCATAATTCTCTCTAAGTGAGGGATATTGTTTATAGCCGGCCGCGGTGGCCGAGGGGACCTCGGCGCGCCAGTCATGGTCTGCACGGCCACTACGGTCGGGGGTTCGAATCCCACCTCGGGCCATTCTTAGTGTTAGCTAGTTCATAAGTAGTTTGTAAGTTTAGGGACTGATGACCCCGTAGTTAAGTCCCATAAGCTATACAAACACTTGAGCATTTGATATTGTTCATACCGGTCACGTAAAATCCCTGTGTGAGGAGGTTTGCGGTATGCATAGGCGCACCGCGCGATGGTTTGTGTGTGTGTAAATTACTGACGTCATCTTGGACGATATAATATTACACAGAAGAGCTATATTAAAGCAGGAGAATCATATTTATCCCAGTCCAGAACATTTTCCTCACAATGCCCTCGGAAACAGTTATCGCAGAATTAGGTCTGGCACCTACAAAAACATGGTCGTTCCACAAGTCTAGCCCTTACTAAAAATCATAAGAACCTCAAATTTTCTATGCTCTATGTGCCTATATTTATATTGGAATGACAACTAGTTTTAAAAATAGTTAAAAATTGAGCTGGGTGTTATTATAGTGTTAACAAGTACCTCTGTTTCAAATAGCATTCAAAATGTTTCAACTAATTCCCGAGGATATGCAATATTTACAAAGTGCAGCGCTGTACTGTGTGAATCCCATCAATGTGGAGTCAAATAAGAGAGCAGGTGTGTTTTTTTTTTTTTTTTTTTTTTTTTTTTTTTTTTTTTTTTTTTTTTTTTGCAAAGTGTTTGCTGGGTTAATAAGAATACCCGAAAACCGACTGGAGTGCAGGTAAATCTTCCAGACCTAGAAAAGCTTATAAATTATGTTCTGTCAGCTTTTAGTAATGGCTGTAATCGAGAGGGAGTTGTATTGTTAGTCATGGAAGTCGGTAATAAAATAGTTTGAAGGAACTGCTTCCTAAACGCAATCAGGGCGAGTTTTACACTCAGATCGAAGGATACCGTGTTTTTTAAGACTCGAAGTAAAAAGTGTACTGCGACGGAATAGTCGAGCGCACTAGGACGTGTTGATGCGATGCGTGCGGCCGTTCGAGACATCTGACGTTGAAAGAGGTTAGTAATTTCTCGCGCGTTTGACGAAGCGTTAGCTGTTTTCCCGGATAATTCGTTGGTATAGATAACAGTTTCCTAAAAAATGCAATCCTCGTTGTGGTGTCGCACAAGTCCAAAGTGCGCGCCACCTACTTTCGCCGCGCGCCGCCATGCACGCACGGCGCGGCGTTCTTACGACGTCAGCCATGAGCGCCCTCTGCTGCAACTCCGCTCGTGGCCACCACTGATCGACTTCGTTCACTTGGGACTGAGTTAGGAACCAGTTAACACTTCGGAATCAGATAGGCACCAGTGAAGACTTGGCTATCGGACAGACACTAGGCAGGCCTCTAGCTCAGCTATGTATCAGCATTCTGCAGTACTGAGCTATGTAAAAGTTAAGTATTACTAAGTCTCTAAGAAATATATATCTCGTTCTAATTTACTCTAGTGTTTCTAGTTTCTGCTGTCCCACTGGCTGGTCACCTCCTACCTGCAAAAGCGTGAATCCTTTATTCCTGTGTCGGTCTTTCTACTCGGCCACCGACACCTCCAACGGAAACGAGACACAAAAGTGGCGACGAGGATGGGATACAAAACTCATGACAATTCCCTCTAAGTGAAAGCTACTGTTTATAGCGCGTGACGAAAAACTCCGTCGTGAGAAGGGTTGCAGCATTGAGAGGGGGACCGCACGGGAATTAATCTCGAAGTACATTACAGTGCGATTATGCGATCGTATTTCACGTCCTCGATTGATTGTGTGTGTGTGTGGGGGGGGGGGGGCGGTGCGTGAGGGCGTCCCCACCCTCTACGTCCTGACGCGTGATCTTGACTTAATTTGTGGATTTTCCGGGCGCGCCACGTCCACCCGTTTTTCTTTTTCTTTTGCGGCCGCGCGGTAAGGGGCGTGTGCCTCCCGAACCCCTCTGCACGTCTGATTGATTAAGCATTAGCATCCTTGGCGGTCCTCCTAAGGGGCTTCTGCCGACCCACGGCGGCCGTGCAGCCGCTCCCCTCGACCGGCCGCGGCACTTGACGTCTCGCCCACCTGCGTCCCGCCGGTTTTGCGATGCCGCAGGTCCGTGGCGTGATAGAAATCAGATTATTTTCTTTATAGAGTTATGGTTCTGTATGGAAGGGGGAGTCAAATGTTTACATAAACGGCGATAGCTCTACGTAATATAAAATACTCGGTACACGCTGTGGGGGAATTCCGAGGTAGGAGGTCGCGGCTTAGATTTCTGGAACGTGAACTTGAGCTCGGTGGTGGGAGGGGGAGGATTCTCGTAGTCAGCGAGTGGTGGGGCAGGGAGGGGGTATCGTAGATGTCATTAATCATGTCGAATTTTACAATTACGTCCAAAAATCATGCAAATTTTTTATAATTAGGGTCATAAATCATGAATTAGTCACGGTTGTTCCAGAAACCGCGATTGTCCCGGAAACCGCCATTGTCCCAGAAACCGCCCTCGTAAGGTCAGTGACCTTGACCTCTAGGGAGGAAGAGGAGGAGGAGGAGGAGACCTCCCAGGTGTCTTGCAACCGGTGTAGGGGTGTGTGGAGAGGTGACAGCCCCTTATTCACCTCCAAAATTGTCTTTGAACCGGCCTACTATACCTACTAGTACAAAGTTAAAGAGATTCAAAAACAAATTACTGGCGAAATAAAACAATTCTGGTAGAAAAAATGGTAAGGCATCGACTAAAACAGATGTGATATCAGGCGTTTCACACGGTAGTGTTATTGGTCCTCTGCTGTTCCTCATTTACATAAGCGATTTAGGGGAAAATTTAAGTAGCTCTCTTAGGTTCTACGCAAATGACGCCGTCATTTACCGTCTAGTAAAATCATCTGCAGATCAAAACCAACTGCAAAACTATTTGAATAAGATATCAGTATGGTGTAAAAATTGGCAGTTGAATCTAAATAATGAGAAGTTTGAAGTCGTACACATGAGTACGAGAAGAAATCCGTTAAACTTTGTTGATAAAACTCTTCTGGGTATTGGACCGCATCGGCAATATATCAAATATTTCACCGACGTTTCGGCCACTATTACAAGCGGCCATCTTCTGGGAAACATCAGGAACTTCGAGTCGCTACGACTAAGAAAAGGAAAACTGCTGAATGATCTTGCCTTCTTGAAGAGATGCAGGGACCACAATACTGTGCCAAAATTTCTGCAGCTGGCGTGCTCCATAAATTCGAACAAGGCGAAGAATATTTGTGCACAAGCCAGCAAAGCCTTGCTACGGGAAAGGATCCGCCATACACGCAGCAGCCCCGACTCCAGCAACAGGAAGCTTATTGAACTACATCTCGCCCTTTCGAGTAAACTTGCTGAAGATGACTGGGAGAAAGTGGATAAGTTAACCTTCCAGCAAGCCGAAAGGACAAACGAAAGTGTCGCCACCCGTCAGATGAAGAAATTTGATAACCTGCAGCAGAAAACTACGGGCAGTGGGCAAACAATGGAGACGCAGCGAACGGTGGTCAACCTTTCCAGTCATGAATTAAGTGACGCAGCAACACAAATCTTGTCCAAGGGGATGAATTTCGCAATCACACATCGACGAGTCCCTAAAGAAGACATCATAGAATCCGTCGAGGCATCGCTACGTCACCTTCCACAAGCAGAAGCAGAGAAGTTCCGACAAGAGACAGTTCGAGTCTTGGCGCATGCAAAGCCACCAAAGCAGAACATCAGCAATGAGGAACGTCGTGCTATCATTGAGTTAAAGAACAACCCCGGCCTAGTAGTGGTACAGTCCGACAAGGGGAACGCCACAGTGGTGATGAATACCACAGATTACGACGACCGGATGGAAAAACTACTAAGTGAACCGATCTATAAGAAGCTCAAGGGGGATCCGACGGCCAAGGTAATAAAACAGACGCAAGCACTGCTTAAGAAAACCAGAATGAACTTCGACACGGCCAGACGACTCAACCCGCAAGTCCCACAAGCACCAAGGATTAATGGGGTTCCGAAGATCCACCGGGAGCCTTTCCCTCTAAGGCCTATTGTCTGCAGTATAGACTCACCGACTTACCGACTTGCAAAAGAGCTGGCACCGAAACTCCAACATCTCGTGGGCCACACGAACTCTTACGTCAAGGACTCAACGCATTTTGTAGCACTTTTAGAAGAAAAACGAATCTCCACCACGGATTTGATGGTTAGCTTCGACGTGAAGTTCTTATTTACAAATGTACCAGTGTCGGATACCATGAACATCCTAGAGGAACGTGTTCCACCCGACGTTTGCGATCTGGTGCAACATTGTTTAACGACCACCTGTTTCAGGTGGAAAGGGAAATTTTATGAACAGACGGGCGGAGTTGCATTGGGTTCACCTCTCTGGCCCGTTGCAGCCGATATTTTCATGGAGGCATTCGAGGAAACAGCTCTCCAGTCAGCACCACTACGTCCAAACTGCTGGCTGCGATACGTAGACGACACATTTGTCATCTGGCCTCATGGAGAAGAGGAGCTGCAGAATTTCCATCAACACCTCAATCAACAGCACAACAAGATCCAGTTCACCATGGAGATTGAGAAGAATGGTGTGCTCCCTTTCCTCGATGTAGAGGTTTACCGGAAGCCAGAGGGCAGACTGGGCAATCGGGTATATAGAAAAGCTACCAGCACAGGCAGGGACCTTCACGCAACTTCCACCATCATCCTACGCAAAAGAAGTCCGTGCTCCACACTCTAACTAAGAGGGCCCATCGGATTAGCGATGAACAACACCTGAAAGCTGAATTACAGAACATCAGGTCCACCTTCGAAGCAAACGGTTATGGTAAGAGGATGATTGAGCAAACGATGACATCTAATGAAAGAAGTAAAAGGGAAGAGCCAAAGGAAGGACAAACCATCGCCCTATTGCCATATGTAAAAAGAGTCACCGACCGAGTGGGCAAAATTCTTCGTCGAGAGGGCATCAAACCTATATTTCGCAGCAACAATAAAATAAGAGATGTCCTAGGCTCAATGAAGGACAAAACTGACAAGTTGCACACTGCTGGAGTCTACGAAATCAGCTGTGAGTGCGGCCAGGTGTACATTGGGGAAACTGGGCGACCGATTAGCACAAGGATAGCCGAGCACGAGAGGTACATTCGGCTGGGACAGCATACGAAGTCGGCAGTAGCAGAACACCAGGAAGAGTGCGGCAAACATATGTTTTCAGGAAGTCACTTTACTGGCAAAAAACCCTACACTTTGAAGAGGAAAATCAGGGAAGTAATAGAAATAGTCAAGCGACCCGGAAATATGAACAGCCGGCCGTGGTGGCCGAGTGGACTGAGGCGCTTCAGTCACGGTCTGCACCGCCACTACGGTCGGGGGTTCGAATCCCCTCTCGGGCATGGATATTTGTGCCGTCCTAGTTCTTAAGTAGTTTGTAAGTTTAGGAACTGATGACCCCGTAGTTAAGTCCCAAAAACTGTACAAACATTTGAACATTTGAAATATGAACAGAGAAGACGGGTATAGACTTCCCGCGTCTTGGTTGCCTGCAGTAGCAGTGCTTCGCGACGACACCGCGCGCAGTGCAGTCCACAGGGGCCCACATAGCCCGGAGACAACAGCGGCCGCGCGTACACAGCGCAAACAGCACGCTCTAGCCGGCGCTAGGCACCAGTGCTACGTCACTGCTACCACCGCTCCTCATTCGCCAGTTTCAACCAACGGCAAACATTAATATAAACACCAATCCTGGACTACCTTTTCCACCAATAGGAAGAAATAAAGCAAACACCAATGATAAGAGCTCTGAAACCACCAATCATAACTGGCAACATTTAATATTTAAGACACTAGCTCTCCCTCATCCAGCAGTTAAGGTAACACCCAGAAGATGGCCGCTTGCAATAGTGGCCGAAACGTCGGTGAAATATTTGATATATTGACGATGCGGTCCAATACCCAGAAGAGTTTTATCAACAATGACAACGGCCGCGGAAGCCTTCGTTTACCGTTAAACTTTGTTTACATGATAAATCAATCAAATGTGAAGGCCGTAAAATCCACAAAATATCTAGGAATTACAATTACTTCTGACTTAAATTGGAAAGAATACATGGATAATGTCGTGGGAAAGGCGAACCAGAGACTGTGTTTTATTGGCAGAACCCTTAAAACATGCAAGAGAACTACTAAAGAAACTGCATACACTACGCTTGTCCGTCCGTTTATGGAGTATTGCTGCCCAGTGTGGGATCCTTATCAGGCGGGTTTGACGGAGGACATCGAAAGAAGGGTAGCTCGTTTTGTATTGTCACGATATGGGGGAGACAGCGTTACGGAAATGATACAGGATCTGGGAGGGGAATCCTTACAACAACGGCGCTTATCGCTGCGGCGTGGGATAATTACGAAACTACAATCGCCAACATTCTCCTCTGAATGCGAAAATATATTGTTGACTCCCACTTACATAGGTTGACATGAACATCAGAATAAAATACGAGAAATCAGAGCTCGAACGGAGAGATTCAGGTGTTCTTTCTTCCCGCGCGCTATTCGAGAATGGAATGGGAGATAAAATAGTATAACGGTGGTTCGATGAACCCTCTGACAGGCACTTAAATGTGATTTGCAGAGTATCCCATGTAGATGTAATAGTCATAATTTCTGGAGTTCCCCTAGAAACAAACACGTACCAGCTGTACAGAAGCAATTCAAAATTATCATGCTAAAAGAAAACCAGGGAAGGGAATCAAATTATTACTTCAGAAATAAGGTACGGACGAGTAAAACAATTTTTCAACCTATTCAATATTAATCAGAAACACATGTTGTAGATACGCTGTATTTCTTACTACCGACGTCTTGTGCTTATATTTTCACAACATTCATTCTTTTAAGAGTATGTGCTGTGTGTTTCAAGATCTGGGCATTGAGAAGTCCTCACAATGAGATTAGCCGGGAAATTACAGATAAACGAAGTCACCATCATCCACACGGAAGCTACTTTGAAACTTTTAACACACATCCAAAGAAAAATATAGAAAAAACCGACAACACAGGGACTTTCGCTTTTCAGTATTTCACAATAATAGTCATCCTCTGAGAGCGTTATTGACGATTGCGCTATCTATTGAAAGAGACTGCTTAAGCTTTAAAAATATTGATCGTGGCTGAATATAATGCGCATCATATTGTATTGTGTAACAAGCTATTTTGCAATAAACGGCGATTACTGCCGGAATCGACAGACATTCGTTTTGTTCTCAACGAGCTTTTTCAGAGAACTGCAAATATATATATGAACAAACATCAGGAAGGGAGCTGGGGAATGTATATTAAAGTAAAATGAAATGATAGATTTCTTCCAGATACCTCGTTGTCCATAGCATCAGACGAAATTGAACGTAATGGTCTCATAATAGTAAGCAGAACCACTTATTTTACTTGTACCAGAAGAGGCACATACGATCAAGTCAGTTCTTCAGTTTTTGCAATAGCAAACACAGTCCTGGCATAAGAACATGTATCTTTCTATCATTTATCAGTAATCTATAGAAAAGTTTTATTTCGTACACTATGGATAACACACGTTCATGCCCGACAGAGGTCCCGACCCTCCGGCGGAATACAACGCGCCGCCGTTCTCGCGCTGCTTCACGCTCACTCCCCTTAGCTAAAGTACCAAGTGTCAACTTAGTTTGCGCGAACAGTATAAATTCGGTAACAGAGAAGAAAATGATGCTGAAGAACCAATAAAATGCCTTTGTTTAACAATTTGTACTCAATTACAGTGGATAATTCGGTATCTTGGTTATCTACATCTACATAAATACTCCCCTGTCACATTTAAGTGCATGGCGGAGGGGTGGGGCCACGGTGTGCCCATGGAAATGTTGTGTCGTTATGCCGTCTTCAAATTGTCTGGAGCAGGCGTAGGCGTTTCCTTAATTTTACAGTTTCCAAGACTCAAGCTTTAGTGTCCTTCCCCTATCTCTCTTTATATTTATTTAGTCTATTGGTTGATTGTTGCGGGTTTTAAAGGGACTAAACATAGCGGTCATCAGTCCCCTACTCCCTACTGAAATCTAAAAGCTACAATGGTCGAAACAAGTAGGGGATCGGTTGAGATATCTAAGTTCTGAAGTATTGTCATCGGCAGAAAGAACGAACATGCTTCGACGGCTTTCTGTAGGTTCTGCGGAGCAGTGACAACATTACTGCATTTGAGATAGTGCTAACAACGGAAAGTTACTGCAGAGGGGGTTGGTTTTTAATCTGACAAACGAATTACACAACCAGTTGGGTTCAGATAGTGTAGTGAGCCGGTAGTGCAATGCAACAACAACATTACCAACGCGAAGCTATGGCATGGAGAGCCATAGGAAGCTTGGAAGCAATACAGTCACAGAGGGAGGTGGCTACAGTTATTAGAATCCAGAATTTCCAGGATCTGAATGCGATTTCAATCAGAAACCGTTATAAGAAGGCAAGACAAAGCTCGTCCACGGGTAACATCAACAACAGATGACGCGCAATATCATCATAAACATTCCGAAATCGCCTCCGGGAACGTGGCTTCTACACACGGAGGTCTATGGCGTGTATCCCATTACAACCATGACACCGTGTAGCCCACAGAAACTGGGCACAGGAACGTCAGGAAATGAGTCCTAACGAATGGTGCCGGGTTCTGTTCGCCGGTGGAAAAATGTTCAAATGTTTGATAAGCTTATGGGACTTATCTCCGGGGTCATTAGTCCCTAAACTTACAAACTGCTTATGAACTACCGTATACTAAAAACAACACAAACATCCATGCCCGAGGGGGCCTTCGAACCCGCGACGGGGAACGACCTCTCGAATCGGAGCATAGCGCCTCAATGCGCTTGGCCACTCCGCCGGTGGACAACATGCTTGAAGCTGAGGGAATTGAAAGACTGCAGTGGCCAGCTTGTTCACCGTACTGACACCTGACTGAGCATGCTGCGATTCATGTGGTAGACTCACTGTACCAGACCAGCACTTCCCACAATGGTTGCAGAGCTGAATGTTGCACTCATGGGAGAATGGCCGAATATCCCTAAAGAGCTGATTGATAACGGTGAGCTACGCAGGTGAGCACCTGAACTGGCCGTCTGAGGTGATCACACGCCATGTTAGAGGGCAACAAGAATGACTGTTTCTCTATTACGTAGCCAATATCTGAATAAAAAACGTTACCATCTGTGTATCGTATATGATAACTCACCTGAGCCCAAAATTGTTTTCAGCAGTGTATTTCGGAAACAGAAGCAGCTCTGGGGGAGGAGGGGCAATTGTAACCAGAAGCGAAGGCGGACGCGTTTTCACTTGGTCTGCACGTTAACGTCACGCATTGTCCGACAGAAAATCAGCAACTAGTGTTATTCTGAAAGCACTGTTGCGAATGTCGTAGTCGTTGTCAAAATTGAGTTCTATTGTAGGTAGCTGTTCAGTGAATTTTATATTATTTGTTTGGTTCATGGTGTGGGTTCCTGTACTCATGTCCTAGTTCATGAACCACGGGCAACGTATGAGTGGCCAAGTAAGTGGTCCTGACAGTTGGGATACCAGTTACTTTGGAAAAAGGTTGGGCATCTCGAACATATTCTGAGTCGAGGCCACCTTATGTGCTCAGACGGCAAAGACTATCAAATCCACCGGTTAGTCCCTCAACCAGAGGGACCCTGGGCAAATAAGGCTAGCAACCTGCTTCCCAGGTACTTCAATATCATGCTGGCAACAATCAGAGCAAAATGCCTCGGACCTTTGGAGGTGATGGAAAAAAATGTTCAAATGTTTGTTAAGCTTATGGGACTTAACTACGGGGTCATCAGTCCATAAACTTACAAACTACTTATGAACTACTTACGAACTAGGACGGCACAAATATCCATGCCCGAGGGGAGATTCGAACCCCCGACCGTACTGGCCTTGCAGACCGTGACTGGAGCGCCTCAGTCCCCTCGGCCACCGCGGCCGGCGAGGTGTGGAGTCCCACCTCTAATTGACAGACCAGGGACTCCTCAGATACGACTTGACAAACGATCTGTAATCAGATGGGGAGCTATTAATGTCAATGAGGATTACAATGGGAAGAAGGTAGAGCTGGCGGAGACTTCAAGTAAGATGGGATTGGATGTTTTAGCTGTTAGTGATGATAGAGTAAGGGGAGAGAAAGAGGACGAAGGAGTTAAAGTAGGAAGAGCACAGTGTGGTGTAGGATTTTACATCAGGAAAGCAATCGAACCCAGCATAACTGCAATAAGGTATGTAAATGAACGACTGATGTGGATATATTTGGCCATCTCCGGTAAGAAAATTAGGATTGTGACAGTGTATTCACCCTGTGAAGGGACGGATCGAGATGAGATGTACAGATTATACAACGGACTTAGTGATGTAGTTGTTAGAGTGAAGGATAATGATAGTGTTATACTCATGGTTGATTTCAACGCCAAGATATGAAATCGAACAGAAGGTTATGAAAATGTTATGGGTAGGTTTGGAGAGGATATGGAGGCCAACAGGAATGGAAAATAGCTCTTGAATTTCTGTTCCAGAATGGGCTTAGTTATCACAAACTCCTTCTTTAAGCATAAGGACTTTCACCGCTATACGTGGGAAGGAAGGGGAACCAGATCTTTCATTGACTATATAATAACACACCAGGAATTCAGGAAGACATTCAAGGACACACACGTGTTTTCAGGGGGTTCTTTGATTATACTGATTATTTAACCTGCAGTGAAATTGGTTTTGAGAGGCCAAAAGAGCAGAAAGTCAGGTCCATGTGTAGAAGGACAAGAGGGGAGAAGCTTCAAGACAGGGAAATTAGGCACAAATACATAACAATGATCTCGGAAATGTACCAGTTAGGTGAATGTAATGATTTACAGTCACTGGAAGAGGAATGGTCAAGGTACAGGGACACACTACTGGAAGCAGCTAGAGAATGTCTTGGAACAGTAGTGTGTAAAGGTAGGAAGAAGCAGTCAGGCTGACACAGTCAAGGCAGCCTGTAAAAAGAAAAAGAAGGCATATCAAAAATGGCTCCTTACTAGAAATCAGGCAGACAGAGAAAGTTATGTTGAAAAAAGAAACAAACCGAAACGAATAATTTCAGAATCCAAGCAGAAATCATGGGAAGACTTTGGAAACAAGCTAGGATCTCTGGGTCAAGCCGCGTGAAAACCATTTTGGAGCGTAATTAGCAATCTTCGAAAGGGAGGGAAGACGGAATTAACAAGTGTTTTGGACAGGTCAGGAAAGCTGCTAGTCAATCCTGTGGATGCCTTGGGCAGATGGAGGGAATATTTTGAAGAATTGCTCAATATAGGTGGAACGTTCAATGATGTATCAGATTATCAGGTAGAATGGTATAGGAACGACGATGGAAACAGGATCTTATTTGAGGAAGTGGAGAAAATGATTAGTAGATTACAGTGCAATAAAGCGGCTGGGGTGGATGAAATTAAGCCGGAACTCGTCAAATACAGTGGACTATCAGGTCTCAAATGGTTACACAGGATAATTGAAAAGGCGTGGGAATCGGGACAGGTTCCGTCAGACTGGACAAAAGCGGTAATCACGCCAATTTTCAAACATGGCAAAAGAAAATATTGCAACAACTATCGAGGTATCTCTATAATTTGCGTTGTAGGCAAAATATTCTCAGGTATTGTTGAAAGGAGAGTGCGAGTATTAATTGAGGACAAGTTAGATGAAAATCAGTGTGGGTTTAGGCCTCTCAGAGGCTATCAGGGCCAGATCTTTAGCTTACGGCAGGTAATGGAAAAGTACTATGAGTGGAACAGGGAATTGTATCTATGTTTCATAGATCTGGAAAAGGCTTATGACCGTGTTCCTAGGAAGAAGCTACTGTCAATTCTTCAAGATTATGGTATAGGAGGCAAACTGTTGCAGACAATTAAAGGGCTTTACGTAGACTGCCAGGCAGCAATTAGCCTTGATGGCAAATTAACCTCATGGTTCAGGGTAGTTTCAGAGGTAAGTCTAGGCTGTAACCTGTCACCACTGTTGTTCATACTATTTATGGATCATATGTTGAAAACAGTAGACTGGCAGGGCGGGATTAAATTAGGTAAAAACAAAATAAGCAGTCTCGCATATGCGGATGACTTAGTTGTAACGGCCGATTCGAATGAAAGGTTGAAAACTAATATTTCAGAACTCGATCAGAGGTCAAGGATTATGATATGAAGATCAGCATCTCCA
Organism: Locusta migratoria; assembly: GCA_026315105.1. Classification (NCBI taxonomy): domain Eukaryota; kingdom Metazoa; phylum Arthropoda; class Insecta; order Orthoptera; family Acrididae; genus Locusta; species Locusta migratoria. The sequence continues at coordinate 40,219,816 of CM048745.1, forward strand.
AAACGAAAGTAATGTCTGTGAGAAAGAGATTCAAACAGATTGAGTGCCAAATAGGAGGAACAAAGTTAGAACAGGTAGATAGTTTCAAGTACCTGGGATGTATTTTCTCACAGGATGGCAACATAGCGAAAGAACTGGAATCGAGGGGCAGCAAAGCTAATGCAGTGAGTGCTCAGCTAAGATCTACTTTCATTTGCAAGAAGGAAGTAAGTACCAAGACTAAGTTAGTAGTGCACCGCTCTATCTTTGGACCAACTTTGTTATATGGGAGTGAAAGTTGTGTGGATACAGGTTACCTCATTCATAATATAGAGGTTACAGATATGAAAGTAGCAAGAATGATTGCAGGTACCAATATATGGGAACAATGTCAAGAGGGTGTCCATAATGAGGAAATCAAAGAAAAGCTGGGAATGAACACCATAGATGAAGCAGTTAGAGCGAACAGACTGAGATGGTGGGGTCATGTTACACGCATTGGAGAAGCAAGGTTACCTAAGGGACTCATGAGCTCGTCAGTGGAGGGTAAGAAGAGTGGAGGTATAGCAGAAAGAAGAAAGTAATTAAATTCGGTGCAGAATGATTTAGAAGTGAAAGGCGTAACATCAGACGAGGCATCAATGTTACCATGGATGAATTTTATTAGAGGTACTATGCTCTAGACTGAACGCTGAAAGGCATAATCAGTCTCTAATGATGATGATGATGATGATGATGATGATGATGACGATGATGATGTTGCAAGTTGTCATCTCTTGATAGTGCATCAATTTCTACCTAAGTTAGCGAGCGACGTTATTTGCGGGTTACAAGGTTTGTTGAAGCACTGAGCACGTACATGAACGTACTGCAACTATCGCTTGAATCCGGCAGCAACGCTTTTTGCATGTTTGACTAGATGTGTGTGACTCGCCATCATTCATGCGTCGAACTAAAGCTGTCAATAAAAGACGGGGGAGTATAGATACCGTTTCTCTTCAAGAATGTGAGGTTCGTGAAAGCAACCGACAGTGACAGTATTAATCACTTTCTTTTCAACTTTCGGTTGCGGTATATTATTTCCTATCAATGGGCACGTGATGTAAGCGCTCATTGTTAACTCTTTATTTTAGTTTAGCATAAATTACCTGCCTATCTTTCCATTCCGTAATTTTATCGTATTTTTTTTTCCATCACCTAGATTGAAGTTGAATTATTATACTCCACAAAATAACTTTAACTAGACGTTGCCTTGTAGGAATGGTCGTGTGATCCGGGGCCTTATGTGGTGGTTTGCACGTTCGCTCCCGTCGGAGTGTCTAGTTAATCGTCGGGCATGTAGTCGAAACATTAGGGAGAAATGGTTGCAAAAATTATTACCTGAAAACAAAAATTGTAAGCGCGTAGGAAATAAAATTTCAAATAGACTTTCTATTTAATGAAACTCAAGCCTGGAAAGCGAAATTTGCCGAAAAAATTTGCAAAGTTGCAAGAGACAGTTTTTATTAAATAAATATAAAACGATACCTCGAATGGAAAAATGTTAAATTAGAAAGTTATAGCCCTTAAGATTATCTATCGATTGCTTTTTTGCTTTAATACATTTCCAGATATATCGAAGAAAAACATTAAAATCTTTTTAAAAAACTACATTCCTTTTAACTCATCAACATTCACTTTTCCAAAATTATTTTTCACCATAAATTTGGCAAAAAATAAGTAAAAAAAGACAAATTTTCTAACAAATTAACAATATTCAGTTTTTTTTAGATATATGGGTTAAAAAAAGAAAAAAGAAAAAAATAGCCTCCTCGAAAATTGACTAGAGACGGTCAGGGGATCGACCTAGAGTGACGGTTTTTCGTCTGTTTTCTTCGTGAATAGTTGTAATATCATACAATCAAATAATTGTTTATATTTTGTTAATTATAAGTATCAAAGAATGACTGAAAAACATGCAATGTTTGGACACGTTTTTTTTAATTGACTATTTCTATTTTTATTTTATGAAAGAAACTGTTAAAGAAATATGTAGCTGACATTTTTTCACAGATTTTAAAACAAATAATGTTTCTCTAAGACCTTCTGGAGCCGAGATAAATATTTTTCTTCAAAAAAAAAATAGTGTAAGTAATTAACATTTTACAGCGATTTGCTTCACGGAGCTTAATAATGAATACTTTGACTAGTTGGATATGTAGTATTGTTTTCTAGGTTACTAATCCGCTGGTAAATTAAAGCGAGCCAGTGCGCAGTGCCTTGGGCCAGAGAGGGCGAGCGGCTGAGCGGCCGTTGGGAAAGGCGAACGACGGAGGGGCTGAGAACGCTCTGAACGGCCCTGAACTCGGAAACTGTGGTGTCGCACAAGTACAAAGTGCGCGCCACCTACTTTCGCCGCGCGCCGCCATGCATGCACGGCGCGGCGTTCTTCCGACGACAGCCACGAGCGCCCTCTGCTGGAACTCCGCTCGTGGCCACCACTGAAGGACATCGTTCACTTCACACTTCGGACTGAGATAGCAACGAGTTAGGACCTTCGTAACCAGATAGGCACCATTGAAGACTTTGTTATCGTACAGGCACTAGGCAGGCCTCTAACAACTATGTATCAACATTCTGCAGTGCTATGTAAAAGTTAAGTATTGTTACATTCTGTGCAATGTATATCTCTTTCTAATTTACTCTAGTGTTTATAGTTTCTGGCTGCTCCCCTCCGTACCTGCACCAGCGTGTCGGTCTCATTCCACTCGGCCACCGACACCTACGACGAGGCTGGGACACAAAAGCGGCGACGAAGTTGGGACACAAAAGAAACTATGCAGCCTGCTGGAGGTGTTGTCCTTGCCAAAATAAAAGAGCCTTACGAGTAAATTATACGTCGATGACGTACTCAAATTTCAAAATCGATACAATCATTTGGCCGACTTCGAGCTAATGGGAAAAATGTGGTTCACATGTAACGGGTAATTCCTTTTTTAACCGTACTTTTCAAAAATTATAGGCTGCCTCGTCTTCGGTATACAACAGATCCAGAAAAAAGTTGTACCATTTCTAATTGTTAAGTGAAATGCAATCAGAGCGGATAGCTGCTAATGCAAATTGCTAAAAATACTTCACAAGGCATGCTCTGTGCAAGGCATACTTGTGACTACAAAAGATGTAATTCAAAAAAATATTTCTCTAAAATCGTTTGGAATTCTGACTGCAATGAAAACAAAGGAGAAAAATACAGCCCTCGGTTGCAAAATTAAAATTATTATCCTGGTTTTGACAATAACTATGAGTGCCTGCATCGTAAAGTATAAATTAAAACAAGTCACATTATAAAAGTTACAGCTCAGTTGTAAAGCTCATGTCACAAAATTTAAAAAGAAATTTTTAGAAAGAGTTAGCCAGTATCGACTGCACGCCTGCACAGAGGCATCAGACTAGTGTGTGCTAAGTGAAGTGAACAGGTAGACGCTACCTCAGTACTGCCATCTAGTAGGCGCAATTACAACTAGGCTACTGTACAGACAGAAACAGTATTGAGAAAACAATTGCTAACAAAAAGCTTTGTTTAACATGAGAGATGCCTGAGGCGTCATTTTCGCAATACGATATTAGTAGAGAAAATTAACGAGTGACAAAACTGTAATAAGCAAAACAGTTAAAAACTGGCTTTTGAAATACAATTTTTGGATCAAGTCGGACACTGCACGAAGTAAAGTCGGACACTGCACGAAGTACATCAACGACCGAGTAACGGTTTAATACTGTTAAAAAAGCTTATATTACGGAGTTTTAACTGTTAATTTAGAATAAGTCCGTCATTACGAGAAATATGTTGAAATATTTGCAATTTTTCGAGCACATCTAATCTGTGGCCTTTCTTTTCGGTATGCAAAACGTTCATGTAATGAATCTCCTTAGGTCGTGACCTGTAATGAGAAGATGGTCAGCAAAAGATGAATTCTGGGGGTTAGTGCCATTCTTTCTCAAAAGATGTTCTTTAAACCTGATTTTAAAAGCACGTCCCGTTTGACCTATGTAGTAGGAAGAGCAAGTATCAGAAATAATTTTGTAAACGCCAGAATTATCTAAGGGAGAACAGGTTGATTTTAAATTGTGGATGAAATTTTTCTTCAAATTATTGTTTGTCGAGAAGGTAATGTTACAATTATACTTATTAGGAAGAAGTCTTTGAATCTGATAGGAAATAGACCCCAGAAATGGAATGGCGATGTATTGTTTCTTTTGGTCAAATTCAATGGGAGTGCCAAGTGTTGTAACTCTTAGCAGTTTGTTTTTAAGGATGTTGTCAACTATGGCAGGATCGTATTCGTTATTAACTGCTGTGATTTTTATCAAATTTATTTCTTCCTCTAAGTTTTATTTCAAGAGTGGGATAGAAATTGCTCTGTGGGTGGCAGAATGAAAGAAAGCATTTTTGTGAAATTGAGGATGCATAGAAGAGGCGGGTACAATTTTATCAGTATATGTTTCTTTTCGGCAGACTTTGAAAGAGATTGTATTTTCTTCTACTGTTAAGGTCAAAAGTGAGAAAATTCAGTTGACGAGCCTCGTTTCCAAGTTCGCAGGTGAAGGCGAAATTCTCACACAGTCCATTAAAAAGAGTAAAAATGTAATCAATGCCAGTGGTGATGAAGGCAATCATTGTTATTGCCGAAATCAGATTAAATAATTTTATCTTTTGACGTTGTAACGGTCGCTAACAATAGTACCTAAGTTCAAAATTTTAAGATGCAATGATAACGTAAGCTCACTTTTTATAATTATTAAATCAAAGCTTTTTATCTAGAATTACAACCTCTGACAAGTTCGGTGAATAGACCTGTAACATTAACGTTGAAATGTTAACTACAGTTACCTTACTGTCCTTGGAAACAGAGACTTCCCATAACCATGAAGCGCTGAGTTCTGCGATACATGTCCTGGAAACTTTTCACGAAGACTTCCTTTGGAATAGTGTACAACAATCTCACCACGTTTCGTTGGATGTCAGAAATGTCGTCAGATCTCTTCCCTTTCAAAGGGAGTTTTAGTCGACGGAATGAGAAGAAATCTGGAGGGTTGACATCCGGAGAGTATGGCGATGTTCAAGTTTCCGCGCCCTTTGTTCCGTCAGAAACTGTTTGACGATACTGGCTGCGAGTGGGCAAGCGTTGCCGTGGAACTTCAACTCCCACCATACTCTCCTGATCTCAATCCTCTAGACCTCTCGTATTCAGATTTGCTTTAAAAGGGAAGAGATTTGACGATATTCCTGACATCCAGCGAAACGTGACGAGGGTGTTGAACACCATCCCAAAGGAAGGCTTCGTACCGCAGAGCTCGGCGGTGCGTAGTTATGGCTCGGCGACTGTTTCCAAGGATAGTAAGGTAACTGCAGTTCATAGTTGCTGTACGTTAATGTTGAAAGACTACTAACCCAACTTCATTCTCAGTGCTTGTAAGTTGGGACAGTGTTTACGAAACTTTGCACACATACTTAACCACAAAATCCTTAATTCACATCTAATCGCACCCATATGTCCACAGTTGTTTCATTCCGACGAGAATACGGACCTTACAGAAAATTAATTTAATCTTTCAAGTTATTGAGAGTGTATCCTTTGCTTTTCTGCAGAGTGATTAATTTATTTTCTCTCGGTTATTTACTTACTTAGTTGTCGTTCTGTCGCATGTTTCGATGCTATGGCGCCTCTAAATATTTGTGCTCAACTCTCCGAGTCGGTTCACCAACATGTTACCATCAAAATATAACACTTAGTGAAAAGTAGTTCGTAGTTCATTGAACCAGAGTGATAAGCGATAGCTAAGAACGAAATTGTAGGATTACAGTGGTCATCTTTTCTGTTTCCATGTTTGAAAATTGGGACCAAAGCGGTAATCACGCCAATTTTCAAACATGGAGTAGATGGCGTAGATGGCAAATTAAGCTCATGGTTCAGGGTAGTTTCAGGGTTATGACAAGGCTGTAACCTGTCACCACTGTTGTTCATACTATTCATGGATCATATGTTGAAAACAGTAGACTGGCAGGGCGAGATTAAAATAGGTGAAAACAAAATAAGCAGTCTTGCATATGCGGATGACTTAGTTGTAATGGCAGATTCGATTGAAACTAATATTTCAGAGCTCGATCAGAGGTGCAAGGATTATGATTTGAAGATCAGCATCTCCAAAACGAAAGTAATGTCTGTGAGAAAGAGATTCAAACAGATTGAGTGCCAGATAGGAGGAACAAAGTTAGAACAGGTAGACAGTTTCAAGTACCTGGGATGAATTTTCTCACAGGATGGCAACATAGCGATAGAACTGGAATCGAGGGGCAGCAAAGCTAATGCAGTGAGTGCTCAGCTAAAATCTACTTTCTTTTGCAAGAAGGAAGTAAGTACCAAGACTAAGTTAGCAGTGCACCGCTCTATCTTTGGACCAACTTTTTTGTATGGGAGTGAAAGTTGGATGGATACAGGTTACCTTATTCATAAGGTAGAGGTTACAGATATAAAAGTAGCAAGGATGATTGCACGTACTAATAGATGGGAAAAATGGCAGGAGGGTGTCCATAATGAGGAAATCAAAGAAAAGCATGGGAGAAGCAAGGTTACCTAAGAGACTCATGAGCTCGTCAGTGGAGGGTAAGTAGAGTGGAGGTATAGCAGAAAGAAGAAAGTAATTAAATTCGGTGCAGAATGATTTAGAAGTGAAAGGCGTAACATCAGACGAGGCATCAATGTTAGCATGGAGGAATTTTATTAGAGGTACTATGCTCTAGACTGAACGCTGAAAGGCATAATCAGTCTCTAATGATGATGATGATGATGATGACAGTGGTCATAAGGCAATAGCAATGAGAAACACCATATATGTATAGTTCACTTTGCGAGAATGATAACGATCAACAGAGATCAGTCTCAGGAGTGATTATCGTACCTCCTGCAAACTCCTTCTGCGTTGATAATGTCCTCCACTGGAACGAGCTGCTGTGCGTCGCTTTAATGGCCCATTTGTATTTAACAGAAACAGGTAGCAATTCTTTCTGCCCGTCCCATAACTTTTCCCTGATAATTAACATATATCGCCAGTTACGTTTCTTTCTCATTTATTTTGTCTGTTAATATCGCCGTTTGTTATGCCCTTCTCCAGTATTTGATCTTTTTACTTTCCTCTTTCTCTTCCATTTCCACCCTCACTCCTTCAGAAGAAAAGGCATGTCTCTTATGTACGTTTTTGCCAATGACCGTAATTAAAATCCTTGTTCTCGTAGATTATTTATGTTTTTGTCCTTTACATTAAGGAAAGAAATTGTTTGTAATCAGCAGTCCTCTTTGCAGTACTTACATTATCCCTATGAGTTGTATTTAAAATCCATTGTAATGCCTTTTGCACCATCTGGATCGTAATTAACATATCGTAAAGCTTGTAGAATGGTTTGCTATATGTAAGAGAGAACCTGATGTCACGATACGTAAATCAAAAAAGCAAATAAACTAACGTTACCTAACTATGACTGAAAAGTCTGTGAGTTGCCACTCTGTATATTATCTCAAGATTAGCAGCCCGGTGTGTCTCACAGACACTGATCGCGCCCCATTAATGGCATCACCTGACCTCGGAAACTGAGTTGTGACGTTGCAAAGCTCGCGGAAACCGCAATAAATGGGAGAGGGTAGGGTGGGGGCCACCGTTGTTTGCGAGAACCACAACTGACTATGAAACTAGAAAATTACCTGTCAGGCGCATTCAGTACTGCCTCAAACCGTAGTAAATCGTGCCTTATAGGTTCTGCTTGTGCAGGAGTTCTTCTATCTGTTGTCTACACTAGCTATTAAAGTGAAAACAGAGGGCTTGTGTGATGCCGGTTATAATTTACGATCAAACGGGCTTCGTCTCTGTATAAGTGACTGGAGCACATTATCCACTCGACCGTGTAGGCGGAGTACGCATCTGTGAATACTGCAAAGGTGTGAGACACTAAATTCATGAAGTACTTATATGGGAAAAACTCAGTGTGATAGATGAAGTGCATGATCTAGCTAAGGTTATCAACACACGTGAGTCAAAACTTCGAAGCATAAGTTCCGATCACCGCAGCACAAAATTACGTAATTAAGGAATGAGAGAGGTGTTGTTTGTAAGGCACTTGAATTTACAGATAGTGAATTTTGAGAGTGGAACCAATCACCACGTGCTCAGAAGCTACTGCAAACTAGAACAAACGCCCATTATTGTGCGCAGATGCAAAAGGTGACGTGAAAAGAGCACACTTTTGCCAAACTTCAATTCTGTCACAGTTCCTAGCCTCGAATACAGGTAAACACGAATGTTCACTGCTGGCTACGATCTCAGCGATAAGCTGGAAGTTACATGTCGAATGCGCCCTCATCAGTTACACGAGACAATTGTCTCAATACGTCTGGCGTGCTGACCATGGCAGGAGAAGAGAGCGCCTTTGTGTTTCATACTGCGTAAGGGATCCGCCTTGCGCCCTGCACTCTGATTGGTCGTTCCCGGTCACTGCTGCATCCCTGCCTGCTCTCCATTTCTGACAAAGACTCGCCGCTCTCACGGGCTAACTCGATTGCCGACTGATCATCAGCTTATTCCTGGTGGACGGCCGTGATATATTAAAGAGGCTCAGTACGAATAGGCACAATGGATGCGAACTTTCAACCTTAAAAAGCAAAACTAAAGGTGACTATTAAACCTTTTTTTTTAATTTTATAAGAATTCTTAAAATGGGCTAGACCGTAATTTCACGATTTTTACAATATTTTTTAAGTTATAAGAATTTATAAAAGACCGCCTTATCCTCATTTAATTGTCAGAATTCATACATGTAATTTCCCAAAAAAAAAAAAAAAAAAAAAAAAAAAAAAAAAAAAAAAAAAAAAAGACAGAGAGAGAAATGTGTCAGCCAACAAAAAGAAGATGTAGAGAAGTTTCGCTTCGAAATATATTTGTTTAAATTCTTGCTATACCACCAAAAAGTCACCTGCGACAGGATTGTCGATTTCGTCACTACTAACATATTCCACACTGCGGTCCCCAAAGTAAAGAAATTAAATAAAGTAACACTATGTCTTCAACACTGAAAATAACTGGATTCCGTAGAAGAAGTACTAATTACTTTGGTTCTACTTCAGTTTTGACGTGGTGCAAAAGTCTGTTTTTCCATCCTGCGCTATGCTTTATAATTGTTATTGATTGGGTGGAATTAAACCTGACGCGACAGCATTCTAACGCAACGCTATGCTACAGCTTGTTTTGTAGTGATTGCTTCTCGGTGGATTATTTGCATTGATATTACTTCGCCATATCGAGTAATCGACATTGTAACTATCATCCAGAAACGAGACCTGAAAATAAGCGACATGTCTAACTGTTAATCGTAATCATATTCTCAAAGTTTTTTTTAATTAAATGCGGGGCTGTTAGGAACTCTAATTGTCATTTTTCAAGTCTAAGAGTTGCAGGAGATTAATGCTTCCAATAGCAGCTATACTCATACAAAATCTCGAAAAAACACAATAGTGAGAATTTAACTGGTGGAAATTAGTAATCTATCTACCCACCCTTGTGATCTTCGTAAATGAAAAGTTTATCTTACAATATACAATATACAATGCTGTATTTAAAAGTTTTGCTTCTGGAGGAGTCACAGTTATGGAACATTTTTCATAGACTTCTCCAAAATATGACTGTTTTAGTGTCCTTTTATTTTATTATCTAGCTTTCGGCCTTAGATCACTAAGTGCTACAATGCGACGAAAGTCGTCAGCAGACTTGTGTTTCGCCAAAGTCATTGTCAATAAAATAAATGTGACAATTGCTGCATTTTTCACATTTACTTCTGTCACTCGCAAGTCTGATTACTTATATCATATTGTGAAGTAAATGACCTGAGACCAAAATCTAGATGGTAAAATAAAATAACACTACAACTGTCAAATGACACAAAAAACTAAAAAAGAATATATAATCACAGTATCGAATCCAAGATCGTGGTCTCTCTCTCTCTATGGGAGGCTGCAGCAATGTCTGGAATAGGAATATCTGAGTTTCTGGTGGGTTCTTTTTCGGAAAGCACCTCTGATAGAATTTAGAGAGCTAATGTTAAAAAATGGCTGCAGAACAGTTTTGTTACTGTCAGTGTAATTTTCCAGCGAGAGTTGAGGCAAATACTCAGTTACACACCGTCTACACAAAAGCATACACGTTCAGGAGTTTCTGCCAACTGGTCCGCCAGCGAAACAAGCATTCGCTGCAGGATCTCGTGGTCGCATGGGAGTAAACAATGAATAGCTAAGGAACAATCTGTGGAGAGCCCGTTTTCTGATTATACGTGTTCCTTATCGTGTCCGAGATAGTGGCTTCCATTATGTAAAGCAAGATCATAATGAATGCTTTGAATGACAACAGAAATTTCACTCATAGTCGTTATTTGCATTTCTTTAGGAAGAAAAAAGAAAACCACATTGATATTGGACACCTCTACGACGCCATAAATACTCTGATATAAAAAGTAGTAAAAGGGTTTGTGATTCTCTATTTGAGGTAAAAAGTGTACATCAAATCTCTGTGGTTGAAAGCATATACAGGATTCATTTGTCTTTAAAAGAGTCATGTACTTATTATTAAAATGCATGCGTCAGCTATAACGTGTTTTTAATTCTGAATTCGTTGCTGGCGAATCTCTTAGAAGAATAATCTCGACAGCATACCATGGTACATTTACGAAGAAAATCAAAACATTCTTTAAATGAGAATTAATGTTTCACTTTCATTCAATGAAGGGCGGCTACTTGCGTTTGTAAGGAAGGTAGAAGAGCCGTAAAGATGAGAACTAGTTGACCCGAACTAGTTGGCGACCTACAAATAAAATTAAAATTACCTACAACTAATCTAATCACTCCATGTCAGGATGCAATTTCACAAATGAAATGCATAAGTTTGCAATTAATAATTATTATGAAATATTCTGAGAGGTATTAAAGGAAATACTTGCACATTTTTGATAGCAACAGACCATAATATCTAATGAGCGATTACATAATTCTTCCAGAAATACGACTCCAAAATTATAATAATAATAACAAATATTCAGTTTGGTGGTATGATATAAAATGTTTATTTAAAAATATCGTACGTCGATTTCGTTCAGTGATTGAACGTCACTAGTGCAGTTTCGAGTTCTGAAATATGATGTAGACTGCATTAAAATGTTTCAACAGTTGAGATACATTAAAAAAATAAAAAAGATCTGTCAGGTGCGTGCTACAAGTTTCCACTTTCAAGCTTCAATTTTTTATGCGGTGTACATTAGTCCTAAGGACTCGAAACTGCACTGATGATGTTCAGTCATTGACCGAAATCGATATGCGATACTTTAAAAAAAATATTTTGTATCATACCACCAAACTACAAATTTGTCATTATTGAAATTCACGTGCTTGTAAACCTATTGGAGCAAACTACTATGGTCATCATCCCTAGACTTACAAACTACTTAAACTAACTTATACTAAGGACAACAGACATACACTCACTCACACACACACACACACACACACACACACACACACACACACACACACACACACACACATATGTCCGAGGGAGGACTCAAACCTCCCGCGGGAACGCCTACCTAGTCCCTAGCTTAACGCCTTAGACCACGCGGCTTATTATAATTCTTCCTATCTCATCCTGAGATTATCACAGTCCTAGTGTTCATCATTATTCTTTTCCATTCACAAAATATAGAGAATAAAAAAATACTAGCATTCTTTGATAGATAATATTTCTTTTTGAGAATATACTAGTTTTTTAGCCTCATACAGCGACTTTTTACAGTTTAATTTTCGTCTAGGTTTTCGCAATATTTTCATATTCTTTAGGAGCACAGAAATTATTTAAATGACTTTTCCGTAAATCCTGCCCAAGGAGATAGCACAGTTTCCAAGAACATTTAATTATGCAAAAAAATGTTTGTTAAGCTTATGGGACTTACCTACGGGGTCATCAATCCCTAAACTTACAAACTACTTAACTACCTTATACTAAAGACGGCACAAATGTCCATGCCCGAGGGGGGATTCGAACCCCCGGCCGTAGTGGCTGTGCAGACCGTGACTGGAGCGCCTCAGTCTCCTCGGCCACCGCGGCCGGCATTTAATTATGCAGAACTGTGGTATATAGATAACGAAAAATCAGCATGCACAGCAACATAAACAACTGAACAACAAGTACGAGGCACCCACACTCAAAGAATTCAATCTCTGAATGAAAACACTAGAATTAGAAATGTGATGTTCGCATTTTCTGAAGTGAGCGTTGAGAACTGACTTCAAATACTTGGTCAAATTGTGAGCACTCAAATTACTCTCAATCTGTCAACGTAGGACCCTTTTCTTAACTACCTCGGGCGCACCACACAATCTCGATGGAATGGCGACACCAAGACGAATGTTTTGAAGTAAATAATTTTGTATGAAACTTTTATTTAGGAGTGAGAGCGTCTTCCGTTTAATTCGTTCAGCCGGGGCGTTTCGTTCGGTAACCTTCGATAGGCCGAGTCTTCAAGTAAAATATCCATTTTTCTTAAGTAATCGTCTCGTCAAAGGAGAACTGTGCCTTTACCTGAGTATGTTGGTAAAACAATTCTTATGAACCGAATGGCTGCCCGTTCGAAAGAGGAGATGGAACTCCATGGAGGTGGTACCCAACTCATCGTGAGATCTCTCGTTTGATTGCTTCTGCCCTTTCTTCAGGGAGACTGAAACCGGTTGCTCAACAGCACACATTATTTCTGTGGTGGCAACATTCCATAGTGTAGGAACAAAATAAAGGTCATTTTCTAAAACTCTGAAAGCGTGGCGTCATCAAAGTTAATCATATTACGTTGAAGGGTGTCGTTCGACCAACAGACAAGGGTAATGCTACAGTTCTCCTTTCGCGGGAAGATTACCTGAGAAAAACTGACCTTTTACTTGAAGACTCAGTCCACCACAGGTTACAGAACGACCCGACTGAACGAATTAAACGGAAAATGTTTTCACTTCTTAAGAAGAGTTCCTTACCAGATGACGTACTGGTGCCGCCATTCCACCGAGATTGTATGATCTCACAAGATACATAAGGAAGGAGTGCGCTTCGTCCTATTGTAATTTGGGTGCTCCTACTTACAACTTGGCACAGTATCCGGCGTCACTTTTCAGTCCTCATGTCAGAAAATGGGAACATCATATTTCCATTTATAATGTTTTCATTCATGGAGTGACGTCTTTGAGTGTGGGTCCCTCAGACTTGCTCGTCATTTCTGATATAGTGTCCGTTTTTATACGGTTTTCCTCTGGAAGAGGTCTTGCAGATAATTGGTGAGAAACTAGACAAGAAATCGAAGAAGCTTTATCACCATGTGCTGAAGTCGATGTACTTTCTGCTTAATGACACATATGTTGAACACTCTGAGTGGCTATGGGGATCACATTATCCGCGGATATCCGCAAGTATTTCTTACTTTGCAGATAAAATTGTGAACGACACGTATATCCGCGAGTTATATGCGGATAAAGAGCAAGATATCTGCCCAGCACGTCTGTCGAGATGTTAGTTGTCCTCATCTCCTGGCTGCAGCGGACGTAGCTGTACCCGAGGGACCTGCGCCTAATCAGTCTTATCTGCGGTCTGCCAAGTGCTTTCTGGGTGTCAAACCGGCCCACTGCCCACCAGAGGTGCTATTCCATATTTCCGCTGCCTTGAGTTGGAGCTTTGTAGTGACCGAGTGACAACGTATATTGTAATGAATAAAATGAACAAGACATCAATGGATACCGTATCGTGTAAAGTCAAAAGAGGTGATCTGACATCAGTGAAGGAAAACAAATTGAAATCGTCAATTTGGAAAAAAAAATGTATACGTATTTGATATCATTGATATAGTGGCCGGATTTGCGTGTAAAAAAATCGCACTGACGTGTTTTACGGCCCACTTTATATTTGTAGTTTTATAAGTTTTTGCAGACTTTTGGAACAAAATGATAATAAGAATAATAAAAAATTAATTAATAAGAGTGTCTGAAACCCTTTTAGAAAAAAAATTTAGGTAGTGACGGGTTCCGAACCACCGACATTTGGCATCATAGTCTAACGCCTTTCCCCATTATTATTGTTATTATAATTATTATACAAAGCATTTATACATAATATGTGAAAACAAATTATCTACTATTGCTTCTGAAATTTATTTTATAATTTTCATTATGTTGTTCATCTTCTGTTGGTTTGTTCTAGCTTCAGAAAATCATTGTTGCACATCTTGTGATACCTCCTCACATTTAACTTATTTACATTCTTATTTCAGGGTATGAAAGAGGAAATTTTGAAATTGTTGTTTATATTTTGGTAGCTTCTGTAATTTGTTGTGTTCTTCTTTAATATACATCACAAATTCTTGTAATGTTGTAGTTTTGTTTTTAATGATGTAGTTTATAAATTTTCCAAGTAACCAAAGATATCAAATCGAAGATGAGTCCTATAATCTCATATTAATGATGGCCGTTGTTAACTGATGCTAATATGGCATTTGTAGACACTAGATTATCATTTATCGTACGAAGAACGATGTGTTTTTGTTAATTCTTCAGTGCGCCATTGCTTTGAAATGACAACGTGTAAGTTACAATAAGAAAATCATGAAATGCGCGCAAGATGGCGTTGCAAATATTTCTCAAACGATACGAGATATAAAAAAAAAACATAAGGGAGCTAAGTTGTAGAGAATTTTCTCCTTTACCAATTAGGTTATTCAATTTTCGTATGAGATGAACTGTTCGTTTGCAATTACAATTATATTACAAACGTCTTTTTTAGGTATTACTACCGTATTTTTTGTCCGAAAAATTTGAAAAAGAGAGGTTCTGGTCTCTGGCGGCCCACAAAATCCTAGGACCTGGCGGGGATAGAAACCAGGGACCTTTGGATTTGTATTCTGGCACTCTACCACTATGCTACGGAACCGGTGTTGCTCATTCAGAACTCTAATATCTGTGAATGCGGTTAACGAACTTGCGGATGAGGATAAAGTGCCGCGGAGGTAGGTTGGTGATACGTTCATCGTATGGAGATCGGAGAGATGCTCTGAGCTGATTTCAAGAGCATTTTAATTGTCCTCATTCTAGCATCAAGGTCGCAATGGAGGTTGCAAGGTATGGAAAGCTGCCGTTTGCCGGTCGCACTGGCCGAGCGGTCTGCGGCGCACCAGTCAAGGACTGCACGGCCGCTGCTGTCGGAGTTTCGAATCCCCCCTCAGGCATAGATGTTTGTGCCGTCTTTAGTATAAGGTAGTTCATGAGTAGTTTGTAAGTTTAGGGACTGATGACCCCGTACGTAGTTAAGTCCCATAAGCTATACAAACATTTGAACATTTTTAGCTGCCGTTTCTGGACGTCGTATTGTACATGAAAGATGATGGGAAATTGGGACACACCGTTTACAGAAAGCCCACACACACACACACACACACACACACACACACAAACACACGGACCACGACCTAACGTGCAAAAAGCTGTCATCCTCCATACGAGCGTACTGGTGTCTTCCGAATGTTGCAAAAATGAGCTTTTGCCATTCAAACGCAGAAAACTTGACAAAAGAGGTGGATCGTCTCGGAGGCACCGTCAAGCAGACTGGACATACAGACAAACAGATCTATTCTGCCTTTCATTTTGGACCTTCGCGAGAACCACTACAGAACACTTCTTTAACGCTGATTTTCCTACTTTTTGCTGGAAGCGCATTTTAAAAAATAGGCACACTTTTAAAGATATATGACATCAAATATATTTTTCATCCTCCAGCCAAGGTTATATCGCTCCTGGGTTAGGATTGAAGAGGCCCAGTGTGTATAAAATCCCCTGTCACCGTGAGAAAGTTTACGTCAGTCAGAGATATAGAACGATTCAAATGGATGTGCTGAGCACACACAGTTTGCTGTGGCAGAGCACTGTCTTTCCGATGAACACAAATGGCTGCTTCTACGTCTCGCTATTGGGACTCTGCGTTGAAGGAATCAATTGATATTCCTCTCGGGCAACATCAAAAATAGAGACAAAACGAGGAACTTCGTGTTATTAGGCAGGAAAAACCAACGGCCCGTCACTCGTAAATAACAGTACTGCACAGCGATTCATCGTTTTCGCCTCCTTCCACCACTGGGGCGCTGTACGGTAGAGGGGCATACCGTCGATAGTCACACACGCGCTGTCGGCCTCCTGTGGCGTATGAAGGGGCCGCCCTCGCCGGTTGAACTCAGTTCCAGCTGGTTAGTGTAACAGCACACACTCCTGAGGATGGCGGCCAGGTGGATCGCCGAAATATCGTGTCCAGATGACGCCCTGATCCGGCAGACAAACTGAGAAGAATATCAGAAACCGACGACGTCTTATATTCTATGTGGTATTTGGCTTCAGGAAAATTAAAAATCTATTTCATTGAATATTTATTCCATAGCAGAAAATGTGGTTGATTTAAGTTTAAGGCAGCAACTAGTTTAAGAGTCGTAGTTTTCGGTTTCGGACATATGCTGCCCTTTTTCAGGTGTATCATTGTGTCCTATATATAGAACGGGAAAATTTTTCTGAAACCGGTCGGAATAAAAACTAATATGCTGCAACTACAAGGTGTACAACTTTGCTTCAGCACTTTGCCGATAGTTGGCGACAACGGTAAGTGGCGGTTGAAAGAAACAGATCGGAGACGTCAGGCAGTTCGCTTAGACGTCGGTCAACGTAACCTCATTCAAACATCAGCAATTTGTTGTTGTTATGGTCTTCAGTCCGGAGACTGGTTTGATGCAGCTCACCACTCTATCCTGAGCAAGGCTCTTTATCTCCTCATACGAACGGCAACCCACATGCATTTGAATCTGCTTACTATACGCGTCTCTTGGTCTCCCTCTGCGATTTTTACCCCACACACTTCCCTCCAGTGCTAAATTTACGATTCCTCGATGTCTAAGAATGTGTCCTACCAAGCGATCCATTCTTTTGGCCAGGGTATGCCAAAAATTCCTTTTCTCACCAATTCTATTAAGTACCTCTTCATTAGTTATGCGATCTACCCACCTAATCTTCAGCATTCTTCTGTAGCACCACATTTCAAAAGATTCTATTCTCTTCCTGTCCGCACTGCTTATCGTCAATGTTTCACTCCCATACAAGGCAACACTCCACACAAATGCCTACAGAAAAGACTTTCTTACACTTAAATTAATATTCGATGTTAGCAAATTTCTCTATTTCAAAAATGCTTTTCTTCCCATTCCCATTCTGCATTTTATATGCTCTGTACTGCGACCGTCATATGTTATTTTACTACCCAAGTAACAAAACTCATCTACCACCTTCATCGTTTCGTTACCTAATCTAATTCCTTCACCATCGCCTGATTTCCTAAGATTGCATTCCATTATCTTTGTTTTGGCCTTGTTAGTGTTCATTTTATACGTTCTCTTCAACACACTATCAATTCCATTCAACTGCTCTTCCAGGCCCTTTGCTGTCTCTGGCAGCAAAATGCAGTGTTTATTTTTCTTTCCTTCATCCTGAATTTTAATCCCTATTCCGAATGTTTGCTTGCTTTCCTTCACCGCCTGCTCTATGTACAAATTGAATAGTATCCGAGAAAGGCTACAACCCTGTCTTACTCCCTTCTTAACTAATGCTACCCCTTCATGCCCTTCGAGTCTAATAACTGCGGTCTGGCTTTTGAACACGTTGTAAATAACTATCCTTTCCCGGTATTTTCCTCTGCTGACTTCAGAATTTGAAAGAGTGTATTCCGGTCAACATTCAAATGTTCAAATGTTTGTAGAACTTATGGGACTTAACTACAGGGTCATCAGTCCCTAAGCTTACAAACTACTTATGAACTAGCTAATCCTAAGGACTGCACAAATATCCATGCCCGAGTGGGGATTCGAACCCCCGACCGTAGTGGCCGTGTAGACCGTGACTGAGGCGCCTCAGTCCCCTCGGCCACCGCGGCCGGCCGGTCAACATTATCAAACGCCTTCTCCAAATTTACAAACGTTAGATATGTAAGTTTGCCTTTTCTTAATCTATCTTCTAAGATAAGTCGTAAAGTGAGTATTGCCTCCAGTGTTCCTACGTTGCTCCTGAATCCAGACTGATGTTCTCCGACGTCAGCTTCTACCAGCTTTTCCATTCTCCTGTAGATAATTCGTGTTAACATTTTGCAGTCATGACTTATCACAATGATGCTTCTGTAATTTTCACACCTGTCTGTCCCTGATATCTTTGGAATGGGGATTATTACATTTTTCTTAAAGTTTGAGGGTATTTCGCCTGTCTCATACATCATCTTACACACCAGGCGAAACAGTTTTGTCATGTCTGACACTCCCAGAGACTCTAGTAGCTCTGAGGGTATGTTATCTACTCCCGGGACCTTGTTCCGACCTAGATCTTTCAAGGCTCTGTCAAATTCATCTCTCAGTATAGTATCTCCTATTTCATCTTCATCTACTTCCTCTTCCCTTTCTACAACATTGTCTCTCAGTTCATTTCCTTTATAGAGCTGCCCCGTGTACTCTTTACACCTTTCAGCTTTCCCTTCTTTGCTGAGAACTGGTTTTCCATCGGAGATCTTGATATTCTTGTCCGCAAATGTCTCTTTTATTATCCTGTAGGCAGTAACTGCTATATCGATAGCTGAGATAGGTTGGCAACATCACCTTCGCGGGCCGCCACAGAGAGCGCCCCGCGAAGCCACGGCCGATGGGGGCGCCGCCAGCGTCTTGCTTGGCAGTTAAAGACACCACGCCAGAAGACGCGAAGACCAGAAGACCTTTGGACGGCGACCAGCAGACGTCGCAATACCTTTCAATATCTAAATAGAATAGCTGCTGTACTTGTTGGCATTTAAGTGATGTATCGTACTAATTCCAGAATACACTTCTGACTAATGGTTCTATGTTCTATAGAAATTCTTCAGACTTCCCGATTGCGGCCTACAACATGGACCCACCTTTCTGTGTGATCGCTAAGGATACAACAGAAACATGGCGACGAGGATGGGATTGTAGATACTATTGTAATTGACTGTATTTGTAAGTAGCGCACTGCATTGCCTTGCCGACGTTGCTCAAGTGGTCAAATTTTTCGCAAGCATTGCGACACCCCGCACACGTGACAATAGGGTTTGTTGTCTTGGTCTTCGTTCAATGCTCTGGCGTATTGGTTAATTTTGTTGTTTGGGAAAGTAGTTAAGAAAGTTGTTATATTGCTAAGGAATGCGTGTTTCTTTTTGTTGTTGTTGTTTTTTTGTGAGATATTGTTAGCATGACTGCTCCCCCACCCACAGTTTCTGCCGGGCTTCCTCAACTGTCACAGCCAGGCAACGCGCCACCTACAATTGTTGATTTATTCTGTTATTCAGGCACAGGCGCAGCAAACAGCAGCTCTGCAAGGACTACAGTCTCAAGTACTGCAGGCTCAAGCCCAGCAACTGTCGCAACAGCAGCCAGCAGCCACCACACCGAAGGTAGTGCCGTCTTTCCGTCCCTTCAACGAAGACAAGGAGGACTGGGAAAAATATGTTCAGCAGTTGGAGCAACATTTCATCGCCCATCACGTACCAGGTACTGACAAAATTCATTTTTTTCTGTCGTGGTGTGGCCCCCAAGTCTTCGCGATTGCTGGAAAGCTGTTCCCGGATAATAAACCCGATCAAGTGCAGTTTTCCACCTTAGTAGACGCCCTTTCAAAGTACTATTCAGACCACGTGCATGTAGCGGCCGCCCGTTATCAGTTTTTTAGACTTAGAAAGAAGGAAAATCAGACGTATCGCCAATGGGTGACCGAACTGCAGGGAATGACACAAAAATGTCAATTTAAGTGCGTGTGTGGTGCTTCCTATGCAGATTCTATGATCAGGGACGCGGTAACACAAAATGTGACAGATCACAAAGTTAGGGACAAAATTTTAGAATATAGTAATCCCTCATTACAACAAGTATTGACTATTATTGATCATCAGGACGCGTGTGAATTAGCTACCCAGTGCTTTGACTCTCCTCAAGTGTGTAGTGTAGCGTCTCAAAATGAGCGACACACGGCTCCCCACAACGGCCGCAGCGTCCGCCGAGGCAATAAACATAGTTCGCGGCAACTGCCACAGGCTTCCCGCTCGGACGCTGTACGTCAGAAGGACAACAAGCGCCAGAGCCACACGGACACCGCTCGTAATGTTAGAAAATCTTGTCCACGTTGTTTGTCCAAACATAAACGAAATGACTGCCCCTCGCGAAATGCTCAGTGTTTTGCGTGTGGAAAACGAATACATGTACAATCGGTGTGTTTACAAAGACAGCGACAGGCACCTGGTGAGCCTTCTACAAATTTAATCACCTCTAGTACAGTGAACGAGCATTTCATAAATGTTCTCTCAGACAAATCTCGTGTTGCAGTGTCCAATACAAGTGAAAAGACTCCGTTGCTTCGTAAGAACAATAAATTGTTTGTGAACCTTAAGATTCAAAACTTGCCTGTTGAATTACAGTTAGATACGGGAGCGTCACTTTCGTTACTAAATTTTAGAACTTACAAATTGCTGGGCCAACCTCCGTTGCAACCCACTCCTGTACAATTGTCAGCATACAATGGGGACACTATAAAGGTACTCGGTAAATGTAGCTTGCCCGCAAAGTACCGAAATTGTACGCAGACAGTGACTTTCCATGTACTGTGTTCGAAAGATTCAACAAACATTTTTGGACTCGATTTATTCGACTTGTTCAACATGAGTATACAGGAAAATGTGCTGACGGTTCAATCGTGTGTGCCCACCGACAGCTTAGATAAATTGTGCAAGGACTTCGCTGTACTTTTCACAGATGGCCTTTGTAGGACAACAAAGTTTATTGCACAAGTGACACTCAAGGAATCGGCCCAACCCAAGTTTTGTCGTGCGCGCCGTGTGCCTCTCGCCCTGCAGGACCAAGTGGCATTTGAACTTTCAGAATGGCAACGCAACGGCGTTATAGAACCTATTTCAGCCAGTCAGTGGGCCTCCCCCATAGTGATTGTCCGTAAGCCGTCGGGTCAGCTCCGCATCTGCGCCGATTTTAAGAAGACAGTTAATCCTCAACTGGTTGTGGACACATTCCCGCTACCACGCCCAGAAGAACTCATGGACCAACTCGGGGCGGGAAAGTACTTTTCTAAAATTGATTTAAAAGATGCTTATTTGCAAGTGCCTTTAGATGAGAAATCGCAGAATGTTTTAGTTATAAATACTCCTATTGGTTTATTTAAGTTTTTGCGATTGCCTTTTGGTTGCGCATCTTCTCTTCTCCTGCTATTTTCCAGTGGTTTTTAACTCAGTTGACCGCCAAGGTTCCCTGTTGTTCGACGTATTTGGACGATATTTTGGTTGCTGGTCGTACCCCAGACGAACATTTGCGAAATCTTCGTTCGTTATTTGAAGTGTTGTCGGAAGCGGGCCTCCGCTGTAATAAGGACAAATGTATCTTTTTTCAAACAGAAATTGATTATCTGGGTCATCGCATTAATGGGCAGGGTGTACATCCCCTGCAGACGCATCTACTTGCTATCAAGAATTCGCCGACTCCCAAGAATCTTCGGGAATTGCAATCTGTGCTCGGTAAATTGTATTATTATTGCAAATTTATTCCAAATGCTGCTCAAATCGCTGCACCCTTACATCGTCTTCGGAAACGGAATGTTCCTTTTCAATGGACACCTGAATGTGACGCCGCTTTTCAAACCTTAAAACGGGAACTCTTGAGTGACAGATGTTTAGTTCATTTTGATCCTTCGCTTCCTGTAGTCTTAGCTCCGATGCCTCAGCCTATGGGATTGGCGTTGTGATGTCACACCGGATTGGGCAACAGGATCGTCCAATTGCTTTTGCGTCAAAGTTGCTTACTGATGCGCAGCGCAGGTACTCTCAGATAGAGAAGGAGGCGCTTGCTCTGGTATACGGTGTCACGAAGATCCACCATTATTTATATGGTCGGAAATTTTTTCTTGTTACAGACCACAAACCATTGCAATCGTTTTCACCCTCACAAACCTCTCCCGGAAACGACTGCTCATAAATTGCAACGCTGGGCTCTGCTTTTGTCTTCTTACAACTATGAAATTTTGTATCGCCCGTCATCGAAACACGCCAACGCGGATGTCTTATCCCGCCTTCCAGTGGGCTCTGATCCAGATTTTGATTCGTCGCCGGCGTCTTGTTTTGCGCTCGACGCAGAGGTTTCCGATTGGCTTGCATCTTTTCCTCTTGATTCTCGGACGGTGGCACGGGCTACCGCCGCCGATCCGACATTGAACAATTTAGTACATTATCTTCGTTCGGGTTGGCTCCGATCTTCGAAGCATATTGCAGACTCCGAAGTTCGCCGATTTTTTGCGCACCGTAATGAGCTCTCGTTGCAAGACGGTGTCATCTTGCTCCGCAGCGGAGCGGATCAGTTGCGAGTGGTTGTGCCGACGTCGTTACGCGCACAAGTCTTGCGACTTCTGCACGAGGGCCATTGGGGTGTAGTCCGAACGAAGCAGTTAGCCCGCCGCCATTGTACGTGGAAGGGCATCGATGTGGACATAGAGCGTATGACGTCCCGTTGTCGCGTTTGTGCAGAGCACCAGTCCGCTCCACCGCGCCGTTTCTTTTCGTGGCCGAAAGCAACCGGGCCCTGGCAACGTCTTCATGTTGATTTTGCGGGACCTTTTTGGAATTCTCGTTGGTTAATGTTAGTGGATTCTTATAGTAATTTCCCGTTTGTGGTGCCTATGTCTTCGACCACGGCAACTGCCACCGTTAAGATTCTACGGTCCATATTTTGCCTTGAAGGTCTGCCACAAACGATCGTCACTGATAATGGCCCACAGTTTGCATCGTCAGAATTTGCTTCCTTCTGTCGGAGCCAGGGTATTGAACACGTCACTAGCGCGCCTTTTCATCCTTCGTCGAACGGTGCCGCGGAACGTCTCGTGCGGACGTTTAAAGAACATATGACCCGCCTCAGGCATGACCATTCCCGCGATGACGCCTTGCTCATCTTCCTGACTACCTATCGGTCGCAGCCTTACAATGGCTCCGCGCCGGCGGAACTTTTGCACGGCCGGACGCATCGCACTCTGCTTCACCTGCTCCACCCACGGCCACGCAGCTCGGGGTTCGTGCTGTCGGCTCCGTCGTCGCCTCTTCGTGCTGGCGCGCCTGTTTGGTTTCGCTCTTATGGCACGCGCCAGCGTTGGCAGCACGGCACAATTGCTCGCCGCCTCGGCCGCGCAATGTTCTTAGTTAGTACTGCGCGCGGTTTGCAGAAGCGGCACCGCAATCAGCTCCGTTTCGGTGTTTCTGGCGCGGGCTCTGTGTTTCCAGCCGTGGAGTCTGCTGTCCAGCGGCCGCCGCCGCAGCAGCAGCAGCACCAGCACCAGCACCAGAGCGCGGCCGCCACGCCTCCGTCCCAGGAGCCTATGGATGTGGACGTCCCACAGCTGCCGCCGTCGCCTCAGCCGTCGGCGCCTCCCGGTCCGGCGCCTGCTCCTTCGACGGTTGTCCGCCCGATGGAAGTAGACGCCCTCGTGGGGCGTCCCTCACACCTGCCACAGGCCGGACGTGGAGACGCGCGCCGCCGCCGGTTTCCTCGCGGGGTTACGGTGGGCGCTCGCGGAGAGATCCGGGCGCGCGAGTCGGGCGTCCCCCGCTAGCGGTCCGACGCCTGGCTCCATCAGTGGTCAACACCCGGCTCTCTCTCCCCACGGCCGTCAGCGCCCAGTGTACCGAGACGCGCCGGCCATGGCTCCCGAAGGGGGGAGGGGTGCTATATCGATAGCTGAGATAGGTTGGCAACATCACCTTCGCGGGCCGCCACAGAGAGCGCCCCGCGAAGCCACGGCCGATGGGGGCGCCGCCAGCGTCTTGCTTGGCAGTTAAAGACACCACGCCAGAAGACGCGAAGACCAGAAGACCTTTGGACGGCGACCAGCAGACGTCGCAATACCTTTCAATATCTAAATAGAATAGCTGCTGTACTTGTTGGCATTTAAGTGATGTATCGTACTAATTCCAGAATACACTTCTGACTAATGGTTCTATGTTCTATAGAAATTCTTCAGAGTTTCCGATTGCGGCCTACAACATGGACCCACCTTTCTGTGTGATCGCTAAGGATACAACAGTATCTACCTTTCTCCTTGTTATACATTCTTCCAGTGATTTACATTTGGCTTCTAGCTACTCCTACTTAGCCATTTTGCATTTACTGTCAATCTCATTTCTTAGTCGTCTGTATTCCATTTTGCCTGTTTAATTTCCTGCATTTTTATATTTTTCCTTTCATCAATTAACTTTACTATTTCCTGTGATATCCAAGGATTTTTATAGGTCTTACCTTACCTATTTTGTCCCCTGCTGCCTTCACTATTTCATCTCTCAATGCTGTCAATTGTTGCCTGAAGCTCCCTCTGAAATTCGTAAGAATTTCAGGTTCCCTCAATTTATCCAAGTCCCATCTCCTTATTTTCCAACTTTTCTGCAGTTTTTTCAGCTTCAGCGTACGGTTCATGACTAACAAGTTATGGTTAGAGTCTATATCTGCCCCTGGGTATGTCTTACAGTTTAAAACCTGGCTCCGGAATCTATGTTGCACCATAAAATCTATCCGATACCTTCCGGTGTCTCCTGGTCTCTTCCACGTATACAACCTTCTTTCGTGATTCTTAAACCAGGTGTTTGTTATGATTAAATCATGTTCCGTGCAAAATTCTACCAGGCGATCTCCTCTTTCATTCCTTCTGCCCAGACCATATCACCTACTATTTTTCCTTCACTTCCTTTTTCTACTACCGAATTCCAATCTCCCATCACAATTAAGTTTTTTTCTCCATTAATTGTCTGAATAATTTCCTTTAACTCCTCATACATTTCTTCAATCTTGTCATCTTCGGAAGAGCAAGTTGGAACATGAACCTGTACTAGTGTTGTTGGTGTTGGCTTCGTATCTATCTTGACAATGATAACGCGATCACTGTGCTGCTCGTAGTAGTTTACCCACATTCCTATTTTCTTATTCATTATCAGTCCTACTCCTGTGATACCCCCAAATGGTTTTGTATTTATAATTTATATTCCGGAGGTAAAATAGTCCCCCATTCGGATCTCCGGGCGGGGACTACTCAGGAGGATGTGATCATCAGGAAAGACAATACTGGCATTCTACGGGTCGGAGCGTGGAATGTTAGATCCCTTAATCGCGTAGGAAAATTAGAAAATTTAAAAAGGAAAATGGATAGGTTGAAGTTAGATATAGTGGGGATTAGTGAAGTTCGGTGGCAGGATGAACAGGATTTCTGGTCAGGTGAGTACAGGATTATAAATACAAAATCAATTGGGGGTATCACAGGAGTAGGATTGATAATGAATAAGAAAATAGGAATGCGGGTAAACAACTATGACCAGCACAGTGATCGCATTATTATTGTCAAGATAGATACGAAGCCATCACCGACAACAGTAGTACAGGTTTATATCCCAACTAGCTCTGCCGATGATGAGGAGATCGAAGAAATATATGAGGAGCTAAAGGATATTATTCAGACAATTAAGGGAGAGGAAAACTTAATTGTGATGGGAGACTGGAATTCGGTAGTAGGACAAGGAAGGGAAGGGAACATAGTAGGTGAATATGGTCTGGGCAAAAGGAATGAAAGAGAAAGCCGCCTGGTAGAATTTTGCACAGAACACAATTTAGTTATAACAAACACCTGGTTCAAGAATCACAAAAAAAGGTTGTATACGTGGAAGAGACCAGGAGACACCGGAAGATACCAGATAGATTTTATAATGGTATGACATAGATTTCGGAACCAGGTTCTACAGTGTAAGACATACCCAGAGGCAGATATAGACTCTGACCATAACTTGTTGGTTATGAACTGTAGGCTGAAACTGAAGAAACTACAAAAAGGTAGGAAAATAAGGAGATGGGAACTGGATAAATTGAAGGAACCTGAGGTTCTTAAGAATTTCAGAGGGATCTTTAGGCAACAGTTGACAGACATGGGGGAAAATAAAACAGAGGAGGAATGGGTAAAATTGAGAGATGAAATAGTGAAGCTAGCAGAGGAAAAAATAGGTAGGAAGGCAAGACCTACAAAAAATCCTTGGATATCACAGGAGATACTAAATTTAATCGATGAAAGGAGAAAATATAAAAATGCAGTAAATGAAACAGGCAAAATGGAGTACAGACGACTAAGAAATGAGATTAACATGAAGTGCAAAATGGCAAAGCAGGAGTGGCTAAAAGGCAAATGCAAGGATGTAGAAGAATGTATAAATAGGGGAAAAATAGATACAGCCTACAGGAAAATAAAAGAAACATTGGGAGATAAGAAAAACAGCTCTATGAATATCAAGGACACTGATGGAAAACCAGCAAAGAAGGGAAAGGTGGAAAGAGTATATAGAGGGGCTCTACAAAGGTAATGAACTTCGAGACAATATTGTAGGAAGGGAAGAGGATGTGGATGAAGATGAAATAGGAGATACTGTACTGAGAGATGAATTTGACAGAGCCTTGAAAGATCTAGGTCGGAACAAGGTCCCGGGAGTAGATAACATACCCTCAGAGCTACTAGAGTCTCTGGGAGAACCAGCCATGACAAACCTGTTTCACCTGGTGTGTAAGATGTATGAGACAGGCGAAGTACCCTCAGACTTTAAGAAAAATGTTATAATCCCCATTCCAAAGAAAGCAGGTGCAGACAGGTGTGAAAACTACAGAACCATCACTTTAATAAGGCATGGTTGCAAAATATTAACACGAATTATATACAGAAGGATGGAAAAGTTGGTAGAAGCCGACCTCGGGGAAGACCAGTTTGGGCTCAGGAGAAATGTAGGAAGACGGGAGGCAATACTCACTTTATGGCTTATCATAGAGGATAGATTAAGGAAAGGCAAACCAACATTTCTAGCTTTTGTAGATTTGGAGAAGGCTTTTGACAATGTTGATTGGAATAAACTCTTTCAAGTTCTGAAGCAAGCAGGAGTAAAATATAGGGAGCGTAAGGTTATTTACAACTTGTACGAAAACCAGACAGCGGTTGTCAGAGTTGAAGGGCATGAAAGGGATGCAGTGGTTGGGAAGGGAGTAAGACAGGGTTGTAGTCTTTCTCCATTGTTGTTCAATTTGTACATTGAGCAAGCTATAAAGGAAAGCAAGGAGAAATTTGGAGAAGGAATTAAAGTTCAGGGTGAAGAATGAAAAACCTTGCGTTTTGCCGATGACATAGTAATTCTATCAGATACAGCAAAGGACCTGGAAGAGCAGTTGAACGGAGTGGACCGTGTGCTGAAAGGTGAATGTAAGATGAACATTAACAAGAGCAAAACTCGGGTAATGGAGTGCAGTGTAAGAAAATCAGGTGATGCTGAAGGAATTAGATTGGGAAACGAAGCAATAAAGGAGGTAGATGAGTTTTGTTACTTGGGCAGTAAAATAACAAATGATGGTCGCAGTACAGAGGATATAAAATGCAGAATGGCAATGGGTAGAAAAGCGTTCTTGAAAAAGAGAAATTTGTTAACATCGAATATTGATTTAAGCCTAAGGAAGTCCTTTCTGAAGGCATTTTTATGGAGTGTTGCCTTGTATGGGAGTGAAACATGGACGATAAACAGTGCGGACAGGAAGAGGATTGAGGCTTTTGAATTGTGGTGCTACAGAAGAATGCTGAAGATTAGGTGGGTGGATCGCGTAAGTAATGAGGAGGTACTGAACAGAATTGGGGAGAAAAGAAATCTCTGGCATATCTTGACTAAAAGAAGGGATAGATTGGTACGACACATTCTTAGACATCAAGGAATTGTGAATGTAGCGTTGGAGGGAAGTGTGTGGGGTAAAAATCGCAGAGTAAGACCAAGAGATGGATACAGTAAGCAGATTCAGACAGATGTAGGTTGCCGTTCTTATGTGGAGATGAAGAGACTTGCTCAGGATAGGGTATTGTGGAGAGCTGCATCAAACCAGTCTTCGGACTGAAGACCACAACACAATCCTGTACTCACCTGACCAGAAATCATGTTCTTCCTGCCACCGAACTTCACTAATCCCCACTACATCTAACTTCAACCTATCTATTTCCCTTTTCCAATTTTCTAATTTTCCTACCCGATTAAGGGATCTAACATTCCACGCACCGATCCGTAGAATGCCAGTATTCTCTTTCCTGATGACATCCTCCTGAGTAGTCCCCGCCCGGAGATCCGAATGGGGACTATTTTACCTCCGGAATATTTTACCCGAGAGGATGCCATCATCATATTTTCATACAGTAGAGCTGCATGTCCTCGGGAAAAGTAACGGCTGTACTTTCCCCCTTGCTTTCATCCGTTCGCAGTAGCTGTGTGGCAAAACCACATTAGCTGATGTTACAAGGCCAAGTCAATCATCCAGACTGTTACCACTGTAACTACTGAAAAGGCTGCTGCCCCTCTTCAGGAACGACACGTTTGTCTGGCCTCTCCGCAGATACCCCTCCGCTGTGGTTGCAGCTACTGTACGGCCA
This sequence comes from Locusta migratoria, assembly GCA_026315105.1. Classification (NCBI taxonomy): domain Eukaryota; kingdom Metazoa; phylum Arthropoda; class Insecta; order Orthoptera; family Acrididae; genus Locusta; species Locusta migratoria. The sequence continues at coordinate 40,248,432 of CM048745.1, forward strand.
TCTGTATAGTTGACGCACGCAAGCCACCCTACCACGGCAATGTCTGTGATTCATGAGGGTAGTCTGCAACTTTTATCTGCATCATAAAGTTGTTCTTGACTTAAAATGTCAGTTTACGAGCATAATTATCGTCATTTGTGGGAGAAGTTACTGTTTTAATATGAAGAAAACAGTGGCTGAGTTAAACGTCGACCACTGGACGAAACAAGAGCATTGTTTTATCACTAAAACTACCAAATAAGGTCCATGTGAACTACCGGTTACTCCCTGCTGCAAGACCTTGTTCCCTGGCCCAAACTGAGAACTGACTCGTTTCAAATTACTTCAATAACAGGAATACTACAATGGTCAATATACATAGCAGCTCACACGTTATTACACACAGACACTAATAAGCAAGCCACTAGAATTAAAGTTATCTTAGAAAGGTGGCTAAGATAACATTTATGGCGCAACGGAATTTAGACAAAAGAAAACTTGCATCTGAGCTTGTTCTCAGCACTTCTGAAGAACAATATTAAATAAAAGAGGGAAGGTGCTCTAAAATTACAATTTATAGACAACTTACAGATTATGCTGACCTTAAATTTGTTTATTCAGATAGAAAACAAGCAAAATGGGGAACCAATTTTGTTAATACAATAAATATGCATTTCTTACATGGATAAATGCGGACGGTGCCCAGCCTAAATAATACATGAATTAACGCTACTGGGGGAAGGATTCACGAACAACACTCATTCGCTCACACACACGCAATGCGACAGCAAAACTCACCAAAATCTGCGTGCTGAGACAAGGCGGAAGCAGGCGCCGCTGTCGTAGGCGAAATTCAGCAAGTCGGAGGTAGCACAAAACACAATATACTAAACACTGAGCTGACTCTGGTCTGTCGTGCCTGTTTTGAGATGGTGAGTATGTATACCAAGTTCAATTACATCTGACTTGGATCACGAGCAAACACGCTAACAGCGACACACAGCTATGTTACATGTACGCACTCCAATGAAGGTGAAATGGTTGAAAATCGGATTCATTATACAAAATCACAATGGCTTCTTATGTTGCAGTTTGTTAGAAATCGATCTAGTAATTGGTCTTAAATGAGAAGTGGCGTGAATTCATGCGACAAGCTGCAAACCCCGGAAGTCTGAACTCGAACCCACGTGTTTCCGAAAACCGATAAAGGTGAATAAATTCAGTTTCCGAAAAATAAAGGAAATTAACTGCAGCATGCCAACCATATACATGCTTAGAATTATATAAGGAAGCGAACGAAATACAGTTATACGCGATAGGGGGCGATTACAGAGACGGATGAGGTCCTGTCTCAGAAAAACCACAAAAATGTAATAATTACAAAGTGGGAAAAATAAAAATATTAATTACGGCATGGAACCCATAGAAATGCTTATAATTACATAAGGAAGCTAATGAATGAGGTCGTACAAGACTCAGAGAGAATTACTGACAAAGACAGAGTGCGTGCTACAAGTCGGAGAAGAAACAGCAAAATTAAAATAGGTGGGGAGAGAAGATCGCGAAATATTAGTGGAAATCAGAAGGTTCCCGCATAGTTACTTGCCTGATGGGTATGGAACAAACAAGAGTGGAAGCTGAAGGCTTTGTTCTATGAACCAACCACGTGGAACACATATCACTCACGGAAGGAAACGATGAGAAGATTTTTACATGCAGTATACAAAAATGAACATATCACCCATTAGAAGTCGGGGCCCACAAACCTAGAAAGTATTTACACAGAGTTCATACACCGCCACATGATCACAAAAGCTTTAAACATACTGGCCGTTATCAAACTGTAACTAGAATCACACACACCACGTTTATCTATTGGAAACCACTGAATTGAATAACGAGAACACATTTCCGCATACGATTGGAGAAAATATTCCAAAAAATGATTCTAAGTTCACGAATCTTAGTTAAACGTGCCTGTTTTGAGATGGTGAGTACGTGCTAGTCAATGAAACGTTACCATCTCGAAACAGAAGAGCAGAACCAACCTTACCTCACCAGAAGACCAGTACAGAATGACCAGACCGATCGGCCACCAGATGCGGATAGCCACCGGAAGCCGGAAAATCCAAGAAACAGCGGTGGTGGTGACGCAGAGCGAGTATACTCACGCTGAGGGAAGGCTCACCAACTACCTCGCAACCAGAGGGTGTGGAAACCTCTTTGGTAGTATCAGCAGCTATCGACACTGAGCCATAGAGAACGATGCAAAGCGAGCTATCACTTCCCGCATTCAGACAGCCATAGATTCTCGCACATCCACTTGAAAGTAAAACAAGTATACATTCTCACAGGGACAGTGGCGTAGCGGAGAAGCCACATTAATTAATACAATAATAAATTATTAACATAACAAAATAAGAAAAACCTAGCAATATTAACTAATATTTCAACACATGAAATAAAAATGCTATTCCTCAAGCCTTGAAAAGGGTGGGGTTCTAGTTTTAACAAAATGATAATCTAGCGACATTAAATAAATTATAACTTTACAGAAATATACAAAAAATATATGGAAGACGATAGACGGTCGTCTTTCAGAGTCTCATCTAATGCTCTAAAGTAGGCATAGTAAGGACACTATTAGTATAAGAACGTTAGTCATGCTTCCAAAACCGAACATTCACGGCTTGAAGATCATGCTCTGCATTTGGAGGGACCAGCTCGGCGTCGTGTGCTACGAGATGTCAAAACCAAGTGAAACAATCGCAGGTGCTCGTTATCGAATGCAATTAATGCGTCTGACCAGAGCAATGAAAGACAAACCGCCGTAATACAGCGAGAGGCACGACAAAGTGATTTTGCAGCACGACAACGCTAGACCCCACAATGCAAAAGAGGCCAAAATGTACCTAAAAATGTGATGTCCTTCCGCACCCGCCGTATTCTCCAAACATTGCTCCCTCTAACTATTACCTGTTTACATAAATGGCGCACGGAATGGCTGATCAACACTTCCGATCTCACGAACAAGTCAGAAATTGGATCTATTCGTGAATCGCTTCCAAAGATGAACAATTTTTTCGACGCGGGATTCGTACACTGCCCGAAAGACGGGAGAAAGTAGTGACCAGCGATGGCAGATACTTTGAGTGATACATGTGTAACTAATTTGTTTCATTAAAGCATCAAATGTTGCGGAAAAAACGGTGGAAGCAAATTTGTACACCATGTAGTTGCTGGCTCATTTAAACTTATTTCAATACTGCTTTTTATGAAGTTTTTGGTGTCAGAACAAATGAAATTGTAAAGTTTTTAAAATCCGTTATGGTACAATCTTGCCGGGGTGGACGGGATTACCTAATTAACAACAACCGTCGGATTGCAATTTAGCTGTTACTCGTACACGACCCCACTTACGGTAAGATCCTTACATCGCTTATTTTTGTCGTTTCACCTCATTTCCTCCGCGCATAATTAAAAAGGTGTTCAAATTTGATGTAATTTTGAATCGCGGTTCTCTCTCAACGACGTTTCGAGTCTGGCACGTTAATTACTGAATCCCTGTAGACAGTCTCCGTAGCGTCGCTCCATATCTCAGGGGTAGAGGAAACAGGCCGAACAGAAGCGGTGTGATGGCCGCCACATGCTGGCCTGTGAAGTGTTTGTCGACGCGGAACGACAATAGAGCCTGCCGGCCCTCCGATATCAGCGGCGATGAATGGCGCAGCGAGTGCGAGTGGACGCGATGTCCCCTTTTGTTCCCCGCGCTCTCCCACTGCCAAATTCTTCACAGCTTTCCGGAAATAAATCATGGGAACGAACAGCCGAGGGGGGAATGGCAGCCACTCGTTCTCACCACAGCGCGGGCGAGTCAGGAATGAGCTCTGAGGCGCGACGGTCATCACGAACTTCTAAATCTGCCGAAACCCTCTTTACCCTCGTATTCATCTTGTCACGTGTTTTGCTTCTAAAGGGCCTATCTCCGTTTTGAGGGGATACGAAACTATACTTGAGTAGTGCTATTCCATAACGCCATCCTTGGCGCTACATCTTTATCCATGTATAATATGAAGTGACTTAGTTGTTTGTCTTAATTTGTATTTTTGTTGCTGACATTTATTTCTCTAAATATTTTGATCTATAATAGCGAGATCAAGAATGATGAAAATTTCTTACGACGACAGAGGATGATTGTGCGTAAATGTTCAAATGTTTGCACAGCTTATGGGACTTAATTACGGGGTCATCAGTCCCTAAACTTACAAACTACTTATGAACTAATTACGAACTAGGACGGCACAAATATCCATGCCCGAGGGGGGATTCGAACCCCCGACCGTAGTGGCCGTGCAGACCATGACTGAAGCGCCTCAGTCCCCTCGGCCACCACGGCCGGCGATTGTGTGCAAAAAAACTGAAGGAAATAAATGTCAGGTTACCATTCATTGTATAATCCTCATTGTATGAGTCATGTCATGGTTGTCCTGTTACTTACGCAGGAATTCATTTGTTTTCAAAATTAAAGAAAAAAACGGAACATTTGTAAGGTTGAATTTATTTTTACACAAAAAAGTATAAAAGGTGAGTAAAGTAGAAACAACATGGAACAGAAAGAAATGCATATGCGTAACTGCAATCTTCGTTTATATTTTTTTTATTTTAATTAACGTTTTTTCTCCACACACAACCAACACCTGATCCACATGTTCACCGCTGGCAGTAATACAAATCTGACAACGACAGCGTATATTGCGAATTTCGTCATCAGCTCCTGTTGCAGCAGTTTCGCCCGTTCTTCGTACAAACCTGCTCGCAACTCTTGCAGAGTGATTGGTGGATTCAATCTGTAACCCAATGGGAAGGATTAATGTTCGCATCTGAGCAAAGAATTTATTTTCCATTTTTTATTCAGCCTTAAACAACAATAGTGTTTGCTCAAGATAGAAATACTTAGGCGGCCCGCACACAGTTCGATTCGCACTCGTCGCAGCTGGGACTCGTCCTCGTCGCGATTCCGCCCCCACGCGATGCCCACATAACTGAATGGCAGGCCAGGCCGCCAACGGGACGATTTGCGCGCGTCTCGAGCGACGCTCGTCTCTTGCGACCTGCAGTGCACGGGAAAGTTCGAGCGTGACGAGCGGATCATACGTCACGCAGGTAATATACCATGTATTTTTTTCTGTATTTCCAGTGCATAAAACAATTCAGAGCTCATGAGATCTACATGGAATAATATTGCAATGAACTTTTAATAAATAAATAAGTAAAAATATGTATAAATATTTTTACTATGTCGTGTCTTGAAGCTCACAAATATTCCAGAAAACACCTTTCTTGTGTCTCAACTAGATCTGCCGATGTTTATTTACTTTTTTTATTGGCGAATAGTTTCGGGCATATCCCATTTTCTGCAGCCACGTAATTTATACTCTGTAGAATCCTAAAAAGTTTATATCAGTCTCATGCAGTTTTTCTATCACCAACGAACAGCCGCTCAATGTACGGATGCACCATAACACTTTTTGTATCTTTCTTTCCTTGCGCTGGTGCCAGTAAAACACCACAGTGTCCCCCTATCACTAGATCTGTCCATTGTACTTGTAATTATTGTCGAAAATAACGAACACCGTTTTGTAGCTCCCTGTTGGAAGTCGCAAGCTCACTGAAAGAATATCGTGCCCGCGACCCGTGTGCGGACGGCAGTTGCTTGCATCGCCGAGACGCGAGTCGCACCCACGACGAGTGAGGAACGACGCGTGTTCTGACGGCCTTATCCTTACAAAACGTTAAGAAGCGAGCACAAGAAGGAAGACCTTCAACAACGAAATGATCGTGCTCTGTGAATTTTGAATTCGCGAGAGCGAGCAGGCCACACATCTCTGGGTTCCAAGAAACGCGAACCACCGCGTCGTGTGAGGTCGAGCACTGACGTCCATGCAGAAGTAGTCTGCACCCGCAGGAACTCACAGCCAGAGGTCTCAAGATTTTGTCACGATTCCTGGCAGGTGGAACCTGGCCAATTCAGCTGTAAAATTTCGTGAAGATGCGTTCTAGTGCTCAACATAATCCTTGCTTACACCATTGGCGATTCTCCACGATAGCGCCTTTCCACAATTTTGGGTCACAAAACCGTCTTCCGCTTTTCACCCAAATGCGAAACCTAGAGAATCACTCTTCAGATCAATTCGCGAGTTATCTGTAATTAGAACACTGATCCATTCGATCGTCCAATTGCCATACTGACGACTCCACTCTTTTCTCTTCTGTGAAGATACTTCCAGAGTAAGCTTACAGCAAGTTCAATCTATGGAACTACTGTGGGTATCAGTCCCTTGGCTAACAAACTATTTAAACTAACTGTAACCTAAGAACACACACACACACACACACACACACACACACACACACACACACACACACACACACACACACACACACACACATGCGAGAGGGAGGATGCGAAACTCCGACGGGGAGCAACCGCACGCTCAGTAGAAAGGCGCATTAGAACCCTCGGCCCTTACGGCAGGTCTCCGGCTATAAAGGCCACTTTGCCTAAGCGACCTGTGCACTGTTTGCTTCGATGCAACCCTCCAGTGGAGGCTACGAGGTCACACACCAGGCGTCACGAATGCTACTGAGATACCGACCTGCCCTTACGTTTTGCACCCTGCGAGAATAAAGTTCGGTGAATGAAGTGAGAACGGTGGACCGTGCAACACAGGCGGATCACAACGCTGCACCTTGTTCTGAACTGATGGCAGGACGATGAACGACCAAGGATCAATTGAAAGTTGTGTTTGAAGCTTGGCAAGACACCCAAAGAAACGCATGCGATGTTGTTACATCTTTATGGGTATCAAACAACGTCAATGAAAGTGTGTGTATGTGTACGACTGGATCGCCGGGTTTTCGTTGATTCCGGGACAGTGTTTCTGACAGTCGCCAGTGACTAAAACATTGAGAAAGTGAGGACATCAATCACGAACGATCGTCGATTAAGTGTTTGCTTGATAGCCGATGAAATGCAGATTAACCGCGAATCCGTGCGACAGATCCTTACCCAGAAGTTAGGGAAGAGGAAAACGTGTTGTCGTCTTCTGCAACATCACTTGAATGACGATCGGACGCAGGCACGTTTAAAGGCACAGCATTTTGTCGAAACGGTAGATGCGATACTCAATTTCTTCAACCGTAATGTCACTGAGGATGAAAACTGGTGTCTTCGGTACGAACGGTACCTCAAACGAAAGAATAAAGCATGGAATAGCGTCCTCCATCACCTCGTCGGAAAAAGGTCAGAGCCGAAGAATCATGCTGAAAAACGATGTTCGTCACCTTTTTCGATAGTAAGGCATTACCCACGAGGAATTTATACCTGAGGGAACGACGTCGAATGCTGCAAGGTACGTTGAAATTTTGACCCTCTTCATGCAACGTCTGCGCAGAGTACGACCCCAGTACGGACAACAAGTTTCCCGATGTTATTATTATTATTATTTTCACAACGCTCGCCGATACGCAGCTAATATCGTCAAACATTTTGTGGCAAACAAAGGGGGTGCTGTAACTTGAGCATCCGCCACACTCGCCGGATCTCAGTTCTCCAGAATTCCTTCTGTTCCTTAACTCAACCTCACTCTGAAAGGAAAGTTACGTGACGATATTCTTGACATCCAACGATACCTGACGAGGCTTTTGAACTCCATCCTAAAAGAAGTCTTTGTGCAAAGTTTCCAGAATATGTATCGTAGAGCTCAGTGGTGCACAGTTATGGAAAGTGACTGTTTCGAAGGACAGTAAGGAAAGTGTAGTTCATTTTTCATCTACGTTAATATTAAAGTACTATACAATCATAGGCTGTATTTTGTTTATTGCATTTTTAAAGGCGCGTTACCTGGTATTCTGAAACTGGTGACATATGGTATATACGAACTTTGTAACTTAAATAGTGGCAACTATCTATTCACAAACGATAAAAAAGCGTTACATGTCTGTACCTGTTACTGTCCTTCAAAGTAGTTACCATCGTTGTGTAGAATCCGTTGCCGGCGATGTGCAAGGCGTAGTATACCGTTAGCAGAGCCTGTTCTGTTGATGTTGCGAATGGAGCGATCTACCGCCTGTAGGATCTCCGGTATAGTTCATCTTTGGAATCAAATCAAAGTCACGAGGACTTAAGTCCGGAGAGTATGGTGGATGGTACAGTACTCCCCAGTCCCATCGCCTGAGGAGAGCGGCCACATTTTGTGCTTAATGCGATAACCCAGTTTTGTGGGCGAGCTCAAGAATCGTCTGGCATCCATCACTCCACTGACGCGGCAACAGTATGCACTTCTTCAGAGAACGACGACCTCCCCGATGGATGTCTACCACAGTTTGCCTGCTGTCGTTAAATGCTTCTACCAAACGTGCCACTGTTCTGTACGGCAATACCGATTCCCCGCACGCCTCTTGAAGACCTTGATGACACTGTCATGATGTACCACCTCGGCACATTTAGTCTTGATCGAACTTCCTTGTTCCTGTTCGGAAAACATAGTGACACTGTTACGTTAGATTGCCTGCTCACAAGTGGTGTTTCCCTCGATTGTGTGCAAGGCGGTGTCGTGGGACTGGCGAGTCCATTTGCTCGGAAGTTAGGTAGGTATGTCAACAACGTGTGCTATCAGTGACAATAGTAGGTTCCATTGCATACTGTCGCCACAGCAGTGTTGCCACTATTTATGTTCCAACCCGCGTGTTACAATTTGCATTACAGCTTTTTTGTTGGTTTTGATTATTTATTTATTTTGTTTACAGATGTAATTTTCAAATTAAACTTGCAAAAAAAGAAACATAATGTAAAAATAAAAATAAACCGTGATCATTGTTTAAAATGGAAGTTAAATAAAGACATGAAAGTTTTAAGAAAGATGTAGATTATTCCTTCACAAGATGTAGCTGACGATGAATACCTTGGTATGTGTCATCGGGCCGATGATAATATTGAGAACTAAAACTACTAAACAGACTGGTTGTTTTATATGGTTATCCCATGTACGAGTTCGGTAGCATGTTGTCTTCTTTTCTTACAGTTATGCGCCGTTGTTGTTATTATCTTCCTCCTCCTCTTCTTGAGTGTGTGCCACTGCTTCTTTGTCTGCCATTTTTCGTCCATGATGTCTGTCATTGTGTAGCAAAATAAGGAGGTCTGTGTATTGCTGTACGAAAATGCGGCCCGCAAGTGTATCCAGTGAGCCTCACCTCAAATGACGGTCCTCTCTTTCTGTCACACGTGCTCGGCCTAGTTCTGGTCTTCAGGATACAGTCGCCATATCCGAGAAACAACAGGGCGATTGACATTCAGCCATCCGGCTACATCTATCTACTTATCCATCTAAATTTATTCTGTAACGTAGGATCCAATTGAGGAGTAAGTCTCCCTGGTAATGGAACGAGTCAGTACATCAGACTGTAACAGAGTAGTTGTAATACCCTGCTCGACATTAAAATTGCTGCACCAAGAATAAATGCAGACGATAAACGGGTATTCATCGGACAAATATATTATACTAGAACATACATGTCATTACATTTTCACGCAATTTGGGTGCATAGATCCTGAGAAAGCAGTGCCCAGAACAACCACCTCTGGCAGTAATAACGGCCATGATACGTGGTCATTGAGTCAAACAGAGCTTGGATGGCGTGTACAGGTACAGATACCCATGCAGCTTCAACACGATACCACCATTCAGCAGACGTTTTCAATTGCTGAGAGATCTGCAAAATATATTCACCAGGGCAGCAGTGAAACATTTTCCGTATCCAGAAAGGCCCGTACAGGATCTGCAACATGCGGTTGTGCATTATCCTGTTGAAATGTTGGGTTTCGCAGGGATCGAATAAAGGCTACAGCCACGGGTCGTAAAACATCTGAAATGTAACGGCCACTGTTCAAAGTGCCGTCGATGCGAACAAGAGGTGACCGAGACGTGTAACCAATGGCATCCCATACCATCACGCCGGGTGATACGCCAGTACGGCGATGAGAATACACGCTTCCAATGTGCCTTCACCGCGATGTCGCCAAACACAAATGCGACCATAATGATTCTGTAAACAGAAACTGGATTCATCAGAAAATGACGTTTTGCCATTCGTGCACCCAGTTTCGTCGTTGCGTACACCATCGCAGGCGCTCCTGTCTATGATGCAGCGTCTAGGATGCTGCAGTCATGGTCTTCGAGCTGATAGTCCATGCTGTTGCAAACGTCGTCAAACTGTTCGTGCAGATGGTTGTTGTCTTGCAAACGTCCTCATCTGTTGACTCAGGGATCGAGACGTGGATGCACGATTTGTTACAGCCATATGGATAAGATGCCTGTCATCTCGACTGCTGGTGATACGAGGCCGTTGAGATCCAGCACGGCGCTCCGTATTGCACTCCTGAACCCACCGATTCCATATTGTGCCAACAGTCATTGGGTCGCGACCAACGTGAACAGCAGTGTCGCGATACGATAAACCGCAATCGCGATAAGCTACAATCCGACCTTTATCAAAGTCGGAATCGTGATGGTATGCATTTCTCCTCATTACACGAGGCATCACAACAACGTTTCACCAGGCAACGCCGGTAACTGATGTTTGCGTATGAGAAATCGGTTGGAAACTTTCCTCCTGTCAGCCTGTCAGCGCGTTTTAGGTGTCGCCACCGGCGCCAATCTTGTGTGAATGCTTTGAAAAGCTAATCATTTGCATATCACAGCATCTTCTTCCTGTCGGTTAAAGTTCGCGTCTGTAGCACGTCATCTTCGTGGTGCGGCAATTTTAATGGCCAGAAGTGTAGGATATGGCGAACTACAAAAACATCACGATCATTCTATTGCACAGTTTTCAGCCATAGGCTGGGTCGTTTTAGAAACATGCGCCCCCCCCCCCTCCTGAACTTTCTCCTGTCTTCCCAAAATCTCTGTTATCACTCGCCGGCCGCGGTGGCCGAGGGGAGTAAGGCGCTAGAGTCACGGTCTTCACCGCCACTACGGTCGGGGGTTCGAATCCCCCCTCGGGCATGAATATTTGTGCCGTCCTAGTTCATAAGTAGTTTGTAAGTTTAGGGACTGATGACCCCGTAGTTAAGTCCCATAGACTATACAAACATTTGAACATTTATTTTTGTTATCACTCTGGGTCTGGCCCAGTCCTCTCCTCTCTTCTCTTCTCTTCTTGACACAATCCTCCACTCCTTTTAGCCATCTATCCGTTGGTCTTCCTGTTGGTCGTTTCTTCTGCATCTTTATTTCGTGCATCCTCCTGGGGATTCTCTTCTCCCCCATTCACTTTAAATGGCCAACTAGGACAGTATGGTGTGTCAGTCCTATGCTGTAAGGGCTCCTCTCTCACTATTTCCCTGACCTCATTCCTCATTCTGTCTATTCTTGTTATAAGCATTCTGCTTTGCAGGAATTTCATGTCCCTTGCCTGTATTTTGCTCACATTTCTTTTCTTTGTTATCCAAGTCTGCGACGCATAGGACAATATCAGAATAAAATATTTCGGTATAATATTCGTTTGCTTTTCTGTGGTACGTTTTTACTCCACACTAAATTACTAACGCTTCACAGAAATACTTCTGTCTGTCCGCCAAGTACTCTAATGTCCTTGTTATTTCTCCCATTTTCCTCAATTACACGTCCCAGGTAGTTGAAGCTTTCTACCTTCTTCAGCAGCTCCTCTCACTGGTCTATCTTTTTTTCGTGGTGGTTAATAAGAACTCACATTTACGGATGTTGAAATTCAACCGGTATTCTCCCACTGTTTCTTCCCAAGCATCCATCTGCTCCTGGATTTCCTCCTACTCGGTCCCATACCATAAGATCGTTTGCAAAGATCACTGCTTTCATCTTTTCTTCCGCAATTGTCCCTGCTACCTTCATCATTATATCATCCATGACCACAGTGAAGAGAAGGGGTGACAGTATACTGCCTTGCTTCGGCCCAGTCACTTGTTTGAACCATTCTGTTCTTCCCTTTCCCACGTTCCCACGACTCATACTTTCACAATACATCTGCTTCACCCTGATTGTAGTCTTTTTTCTACTCCCCTAATTTCGAGTGCTTTATAAACCTTTTTCTTACACACACAACCATATGCTTTTTTCTATGTCTAGAAGGGGCATCAACAGGACCTCCCTGTAATAATATTGTTCTTGGAGTTGCGTTACTGCAAATATGCCGTTCACTGTCAATCTTCCAGGTTGGAATCCATACTACTTTTATCTCTCCCCCCACCCCCCCCCCCCTTTCGCTAGTTTGGCTCGAATTCTACTCTCCAGTATCTTTTCATAGACCTTTGCACAGTGTGACTCCTCTGTAATTTCTGCACTCCTTTCTATTCCCTTTATTCAATTTTGGAACTATCAGTTCTTTCTTCCAATCTTCTTGGACCCTCTTTTTCTTCGGTATCACCCTCATCACCCAATACAGCCAGTGTTTCCCAACTTCCCCTGCTGCCTTCACCTTTCGCACACACAATTCGTCCACACCTGGTGCCCTTCCTCATTTTATCTTGTTTATTGCCATTTCCACTTCTCTCCATGTCAGATCGTCCTCCATTCTGCTGCTACCTTTTCCATATTCTACCGTGCTGCCATCCTCTATATGTCCATTCGCATTTAGCAAATTCTCAAAACACTCTTTCCACACTGTCTTGAGAGTCTCTTTTGTGGATCTCTTACCCATTTTTGTCCATCATCACCACATCGTCTGTCAGATCTCTTTTTATTTTTGACCACCCACTACATTACTTTCTTATTTCCCCTGCTGTCCTCCTCCAATGTCTATGTCCAATTCAGCATGCTCTTCTTTTCTTCGGCTACTTATTTCTTCTTTTTTTGTAATCATCTCCTGCTAGATCAGTTCTGTCCTGGAACCACAATGTGAAAGTTTTGTTATTATTTTCTACCGCATCTTTTATCATCAAGATGCCTCCTTACGTTGCTTCCTGTTGCTTGTTCTTCTGCATACCGCTACTGCAGATTCAACCACTACACTTTTCAACTCCATCCATTTCTCTTTCCCTGTTTTTTGGGTTATCTGTTTGAAACTTTTCACTTACTTTCCTCTGGAAGCCCTCCTTGACTTCCTTCCCCTTCTGATTCCATACTTTGATTCTTTGTTCCTTGCCTATCACTTCCCAAAGGTGCATTCAAATCCCACATGACTATTATGCGCTAACAATTTAACTGTTTTTGTAACTCCTCCTCAAATTATTCATTCACTTAAGCTGAACATCCGGTTTGAGCGGCATATACCTCGCCTATTTTGAAACTTCTTTCCTTTAGTGTTACTGTTACCTTCATAATACTGACACTTATTCCCTTTTCTTCTACCTTCATACTATCCAGCGGAAGTACTCCCAATCAACTTCTCTTTCCTTCACTGTTGCCACTCCAGTACAGTCGGTAGCCTTTCCTCAGTTCCAAACGCCCTTCTGCTTTCCACCTTACTGCCAATCCTAGTACATCTAAATTTCTTCTTTGCTACAAATCCCCGATCTCCTCCACCTTCCCTGTTAGCGTCCGAATGTTCAGTGTTCCGTTTTCCGAGTCTTAGTCTTGGAGATGGCTCCAATTCAAGACTATTTCTTATTTTGACATCCATTTATCAATCTGACGCGTAATAGTGGAGTTTCTGGTCGCTGGCGGGCAATAAATACATTCGTAAAACTTGGGGCCAATCGGTTGAACGGTGCAACCTGTAATGTGGGAACACGTTAGAGACGGATAGACAGACCGTGTCAATCACCGTTATTTTTGCAAATATGACTGAAACGGTGCGTCATATTGAAAAAAAAGCATAAGGGAGCAAAATTGTAGAGAATTTTCTCCTTCGTTTATTCAATTTTTGTTACAGATGAACAGTTAATGCACTGAAACTTCCTGGCAGATTAAAATTGTGTGCCGGAACCGGGACTCGATCCTGGGGCCTTTGCCTTACTTTGCTATCCCGACATGACTCACGGTGCCGCCTCACAACTTTACTTCCACCAGTACCTCGCCTACTACTTTCCAAACTTCACAGAAGTTCTCCTGCGAAACTTGCAAGACTAGCACTCTTGGAAGAAAGAATATGGTGGAGACATGTCTTAGCCACAGCCTAAGGGATGTTTCTAGAATGAAACTTTCACTCTGCAGCGGAGTGTGCGCTGATATGAAACTTTCTGGCAGATTAAAATTCTGTGCCGGACCAGGACTCTTACTTTTTTTTTTTTTTTTTTTTTTTTTTTTTTTTTTTTTTTTTTTTTTTTTTTTTTTTTTTTTAGGGCGCACAACTTCTATGGTCATTAGCGCCCAGACAAGAACAGAGATTCGCTAGATCTCAATAAAATTTGGTAACTGCCAGTTAGAATATCAAGAAGAGGCTAAAAACGAAAGATAAAAGACAATTAAAAGGGTTAAATATCCTTTGATAAGTTGGCCAAGTTGATAAAACGCAAAACTCGAGCAGCTGCTCGTGTGTCATCAGATAAAAATTTCCTCCAGAGTAGACGGAAAGTGAAGGGCTACACGGAGATGATTAAAATTCACACAAGCCACTAAAACATGTCGCACTGTCAGCAGTTCACCGCAGGAGCACAGAGGTGCAGGGTCGGCGGATAGCAAGTGACGGTGGCTGAAACGGCAGTGACCGATCCGCAACCGAGCCAGGATGACCTCCTCCCGCCGAGAGGGGCGTGAGGAGGTCCTCCAAGCGGTCGGGATCGGTTTTACAGTTCTCAATTTATTGTTGTACAGTGCAAACCACGCACTGTGCCATGACGACACGATACTCCGGCGAAGAGCTCGTTGAACATCGTCCGATGGGACGCAAAAGGTAGCCATGCGAGGCAAAAGAGCTGCGGCCTTGGCTGCTATGTCGGCGGTCTCATTCCCGGGCACACCCACGTGGCTAGGGACCCACAGAAAGAAACGTGACAGCTGTCATCTGCTAGCAACTGGAGGGAGCGTTGGATCCGATACACGAGAGGATGGTTCAAGAAAGGGTCCTTAAGACTCTGCAGGACACTAAGGGAGTCCGAACATATGGCATAGAAAGGTTGGCGGTGGCGGCAGGTATACAAAACGGCCTGGTGGAGGGCAAAAAGCTCAGCCGTGAAATTCGAGAACCGTTCAGGGAGCTTGTATTTGAAACGGTTGTCCCCGACGACGAAGGCAGATCCGACACCGGCAGTGCTCTTGGAACCATCAGTGTAAATAAATATGGCATTATCGAACCGCGAACGGAGTTCGACAAGCCTCGAGCGGTATACCAAATCCGGAGTGATCTCCTTGGGGAGCGAACTAAGTTCAAGGTGAGTGTGAACCTGGGCCTGATGCCACGGTGGCAATGGGCTTCCGCTCAACCGAAAGGTGGAAGGAAGGGTAAAATCGAGCCGCTGTAGTAGGCGGCGAAACCGAACTCCAAGTGGAAGCAAGGCAATCGCAGACAACTGATATTGGCGATCGAGTGAGTCGTCAAAAAATAATCGGTAAGATGGATGGTTGGGCATCGACCGACGCAAGAGTATGTCACGCCGAGTGGTCAAGGGTAATACAGCAGCCTCGGCATACAGACTTTCAACAGGGCTGGTATAAAATGCACCGGTCGCCAGGCGTAATCCACGATGGTGAATAGAGTTGAGACGGCGGAGAATCGACGGCCGTGCAGAAGAGTACACAAGGCTTCCGTAGTCGAGCTTCGACTGAACAATGGCCTGGTAAAGGTGAAGCAGGACGGTACGATCCGCTCCCCATGACGTGCCACTGAGGACACGAAGAACATTAAGGGATCGAGCACAACGGGCAGCCAGGTAGGACACGTGTGTGGACCAGCAAAGTTTACGATCCCAACATGAGTCCCAAGAATTTCGTAGTCTCCACAAAAGGGAGAGCAACAGGGCCGAGATGTAGAGAAGGTGGAAGAAATTCCTTGTATCTCCAGAAGTTCATACACACCGTTTTCTCAGTGGAGAATCTGAAGCCGTTTGCGATGCTCCAGGAATATAGACGGTCAAGACAGCGTTGAAGACAACGCTCCAAGAGACACGTCCGTTGGGCGCTGCAATAAATTGCGAAATCGTCTACAAAAAGGGATCCGGAAACGTCGGCTGAAAGGCAATGTACGATGGGATTGATTGCAATGGCAATGAGCGCCACACTCAAGACGGAGCCCTGCGGTACCCCATTCTCCTGGCAAAAGGTATCTGACAAAACAGAGCCCACCCGTACCCGGTACTTGCGATCCGCCAGAAACGCTTGAATAAAATGAGGGAGGCGGCCACGAAGGCCCCATGTGTGCAATGTGCGGAGGATGCCCGCTCCCCAACAGGCATCGTATGCCTTCTCCAAGTCGAAGAACACTGCTACTGTTTGACGCTTCTTTAGAAAATTATTCATAATGAAGGTCGACAACATAACGAGGTGATCAGCAGCAGAGCGGTGTCGACGAAAACCGCATTGGACATTTGTTAGGAGGCGGCGAGATTCGAGGAGGCAGACCAACCGAACGTTAACCATGCGTTCCATCACCTTACAGACGCAGCTCGTCAGAGAAATGGGGCGATAACTGGAAGGAAGATGTTTGTCCTTCCCTGGTTTGGGGATGGGGACAACAATGGCTTCACGCCAACTTGTGGGAACGTGACCTTCAGTCCATTTGTGATTGTAGGTACTAAGAAGAAAACACTTGCCCACAGGTGAGAGGTTTTTCAGCATCGGGGACTCGAACCTGGGACCTTTGCATTACGCGGGCAAGTGCACTACCGACTGTGCTCGCAGGAGAACTTCTGTGAAGTTTGGAAAGTAGAAGGCGAGGTACTGGCGGAAAGTTGTTAGGCGGCATCGTGAGTCGTGTCGGGATAGCACAGTCGGTAGTCCGCATAAGGCAAAGGTCCCATGTTCGAGTCCCGGTTCCGGTACATAATTTTAATCTGCCAGGAAGTTTCATATCAGCGCACACTCCGCTGCATAGTGAAAGTTTCATTCAGTTAACGCATTAATTGCAGTTAAATTTCGAGCTTTCAAAACGCCATCGTATTTATAACCTAAAGTGGGTCAATAAAGAGAGAATGAAAAAGAGATCATTGTCTGAAAATAGCCGTAGTTGCTCCTGAAAGTGGTTTACTAAAGCCCACACAACAACATCACTAGAATGTGGGAGGAGGCGATGGAATAATAGAAGATTGGAATAGATAAGAGCTGTAATTCTCAGTTGAGGAGTAATGAACACCTCTACAAAAATCTGCATGTTTCTCATTTATTCCAAACGAAGTTCTGCTTTTTCCATTTTTTGGACATTGCTTGATGTCAACAGTAGCCATTTACGTTAACTGTAGCCGACACCTTCCCGTGAGGGGAGGGGGCGGCAGTGTGTGGTTGTCTGTGGCGGATGTTCGCTGATTGGTCGGTCGGAATGTGTACGACTGAGGCTGCTCTGTCACCGAGACCGTGGCGCGAGCATCGCGTGAAAGCATTGTGTCTTGTTTACACCGATAAGGAACACCTTTCATCTCTAATGGTCTAAAACGTACGAAACCATGTTTATTATAGCACCCGATCATTAAAAAACAATCTGGTTTAAGTCCGGTGAACAAGCTGGGCACTCCATTCGTTCGGTTCCCTCAGCTTCAAGCTTGTTGTCCACCAGTGCAGCTCTGAGGGGACGAGCGTTATCGTCCACCAGAAGGAACCCGTCTCCTGTGGCGCCAGCGTAGGGCACAACAAAAGGTCTAAGGATCTCGTCTCCATACCTCTCAGCAGTCAAGGCGCCATTCTGAACGACACAGAGGTCCGTACGTCCGCCAATACTGACTCCTGCCACACCATTCGTCCACCACCATGATATGGTGATGTTTCCTGCTCATAAGCTGGATTGTTCCGAGTTTCACACATTCTCTCCAGATTAAGGTATCGACGATTGTCCGGCTGAACACTAAATCGTAACTCACCTGCAAACAGGACCCGGCGCCATCCGTTACGACTCCAATCCTGATGTTCCTCCGGCCCGTTTCTGCGGGCTAAACGGTGTCGTGGTTTTAATGTGACACCCACCGTAGGCCTCCGTGCTTAGAGGCCACGTTCCCGAAGGTGATTTCGCACTGTTTGTGTTGACATTGATAGTCATGTTGCTGCCTGGGAGGTGCGTTGCACCTGAGTTGAATTCAGCCGCCTGTCTCGACTGGCTGTTAAGCCGAGATGTCACCTCTTGCTGATGTTGAAGTTCGTTTACACTGGGATTTGCATTGGCACATGTACGCGCAACTTGTATAAGCGACTTCAGGACATGTATCGCGAGTTGTTAGAGCTGACAAATAGCGACTTCATACATGTATGATTACGCTGTAGTAATACATTAATGATTTTTTTAAATAACTTGTGCGAAGCTTGTCGATGACTTCTGCACTCTCTCTGCCAGCATATCGATAAACATATGACATTTGTCACGTTCAACCTTTTTGTAACATGCTGAAGGGAGAGAGCGGAACTGTTCCTCACTTACTTTCTTCTCCTTGATGGGTTAGGACGTGTTCCAGGACTTAGTCTAATTATTGTAAGTGTGAGCTTCTTTTTTTATTAATTTCAATAAACCCCCCACAGTTAATTTGAAATATCTCACTTACTTACAACCCCTTCTCCATTCTCACTAATTTTAAAGTTATTTATTTTCAGCAGATCCAGTACTTCATAAAGTGATGCTCGGCTATTGTTGCGATTTGTTTCGCGATTGTACTAGAACATTCTCTGTGCAATTTTTATTTATTTCGTGTCTATGAATGGTTTATTACATTTTAATGCCTGCAAAAAAATCTTCGCGATGTTTATGAAGTACGATAATTTTGCAATTTTTGGCGACTATCATGATTAATTTTCAACACGGTCATAGAACAATAGTAAACGAAACGCACAAACCCAGCATCAATTTATCGAAGTAATATTCTAGTCATCTCAGCTAGAATCATTACAGAATATGACCGAAATATTAGTACCAGCTCTCAATAAGGTAAAATCTAGATTCCGCCGACTTCTTCTGTAAGTATTAGTTTCTCCATCACTGGATGCTTGCTGTTGCCGCAACTGTGGTTCAAATTTTTAATGACACTCCAGCTCCAGTTGCATTTATTGGTGCATTATTTAAGTGGGCTTAAATAAAGCACCAACAAATGCAACTGGAGCTGGAGTTACATTAAAAAAAATTCTTCTGTAATGTTGCTTTCTGGTGTTGGTTTTGCTACCGAAATTATGATCGCTACCATTTAATGGCGGAATCTAATAATTTTGTTTAAATTGTCCCTTCCTTGCTCAGTGTTTTCATTTAAAAATATTTCACTACCTGGTAAAATTTCATGTGCGGTCCCCAACCTCAACTTTAGTACGCAACACCCATTTTCATACGAAAGCAGCATTACCAGAAGAATTGGCGCCCACTGTGTCAGGACCATGTACGATTAACATATATATCAGAAAGTTAATTTACTTGAAATATTTATTCAAAATTTTTATGAAGATTGTGCCTTTTCATGTCAATAATCCTGATATTGTGTTTTGTTTCATGCATCATCAATGAACTGTACGGGAGATGAAAATTAATGATTTTGGAAACTGAGTAAAATTTAACCGACGATATAAGGCGCCGCGAAAGAGCCCCTTGAATATCATGCGATGGGACACAGTACGTAGCTGTCCGACGTAGGAGAGTTGCAACCTTGGCAGCGCCATCAGAAGCCTCGATACCAGGCACGCCTGCGTGGCCAGGTACCCACAGGAGGTGAACGTGGGGGCCGTCGGCAACTAATAACTGAAGGGAGCGGTTGATTCGGTGCACAATAGCATGGGCTCAAAAGGGGTCGCTCAGACTCTGGATGGCGCTGAGGGAGTCAGAGCAGATGACATAGGAGGAAAACGGTGTCGACGGATAAAGAGTACAGCCTGATAGAGGGCAAAAAGCTCAACTGTGAAATTGGAGCAGGGGGCATTAAGCCTGTACTGATAACAGTCATCCCTCACGACAAACGCGCGTCCGACACCGCCATTGGTTTTTGAGCCATCCGTGTATATGAAAACTGAATTTTCGAGCCGTGCACGAAGTTCAAGAAACCGCGAGCAGCATAAAGCATCCGAAGTGCTCTCCTTCGGGAGTGAGGTGAGTTCGAGGTGAACGCGAACTTGAGCCTGAAGCCAAGGTGGCACTGGGCTCTCGCTTATTTGAAATGTGGAAGGGAGAGTAAAATCGAGCTGCCGAAGCAATCGACGAAAACGGACTCCAGGAGGGAGCAGGGCAATTGCAGACAGCCCGTATTGGCTATCGAGGGAGTTGTTAAAGAACGATGGATAGGAAGGATGGAGAAGCATCGAAAGCAAACGGCATGCATATCGACACAGTAATATGTGGCGTCGATAGGGTAAAGGTAATTCGGCAGCTTCGGCATAGAGGCTGTCAACAGGGCTTGTGTAAAATGTTCCTATCACCAAGCGTAACCCCCGATGGTGAATCGAGTTTAGGCGGCGTAAAATGAATGGCCGTGTGGAAGAGTAAATGAAGCTTCCGTAATCCAATTTTGAGCGGACAGTGGACTGGTAGAGGTGAAGTAGGACGGTTCGATTCGCTCCCCATGACGTGCCGCTAAGAACACGGAGGACGTTAAGTGAACGAATACACCGGCCAGCCAGATAGGGCACATGCGGGGACCAGCAGAGTTTCCTGTCCAATATTAGCCCTAGAAATTTCGTCGTCTCCACGAAATACAGAGTAACGGGGCCAAGATGGAGAGACGGTGGAAGGAACTCTTTGTATCTCCAGAAATTTATACAGACTGTCTTCTCATTGGAGAACCGGAAGCCATTGGCGACACTCCAAGAGTAGAGACGGTCGAGACAACGCTGAAGACAGCGTTCCAGGAGACACGTTCTCTGGGCACTGCAGTAAATCGCGAAGTCGTCCACAAAAAGGGAGCCAGAGACGTCGCCCGGAAGACAATCCATAATTGGGTTCATTGCTATGGCGATAAGTGCCACGCTCAACACAGATCCTTGTGGCACCCCATTCTCCTGGCGGAAGGTGTCCGACAGAACAGAGCCCACTCCTACACGGAACCTTCGATCTAGTAAAAATACTTGGATAAAAATGCGGAGGCGGCCGCGAAAGCCCCATGTATGGAGCGTGCGGCGAATGCCCGCCCTCCAACAGGTGTCCTAAGCCTTCTCCAAATCAAAAAACACAGCCACCGTCTGGCGCTTACGCAAAAAGTTATCCATAATATAGGTTGACAAGGTAACGAGGTGGTCGATAGCAGAACGATGCCTACGAAATCCGCATTGTACGTTGCTAAGGAGACGGCGAGACTCGAGTAGCCAAATCAGCCGAGCATTAACCATGCGTTCCATCACCTTGCAAACGCAGCTGGTGAGAGAAATGGGGCGATAACTCGAAGGAAGATGTTTGTCCTTCCTTAGTTTTCGTTTGGGAACAACAATTGCTTCACGCCAGCGTATGGGGACCTGACCTTCAACCCATATGCGATTATAAGTGCAGAGGAGAAAACATTTGCCCGCAAGAGAAAGGTTTTTCAGCATCTGTATATGAATTGTATCAGGCCCTGGAGCAGAAGATCGGGACACGGAGAGAGCACGTTCAAGCTCCTGCATGGTGAAGATGGCATTGTAACTTTCCCGATTGAGAGATTGGAAGGAAGGTGGCCGTGCCTCTTCTGTCTGTTTTCGAGGGAGAAAGGAGGGGTGATAATGTGTGGAGCTCGAGACTTCTGCAAAAGACTGACCTAAAGCGTTGGATATATTGGCTGGGTCTACGAAGACTTCATTTGCGACGGTCAAGCCAGGAATTAGGGAGTGGACCTTTGTGCTAGATAACTGGCGCAGGCCCCTCAGACAACAGAAGAAGGAGTAAGTCTGTTAAATGAACTACTAAAAGCAATCCAGCAGGCCCGTTTGTTTTCCTTGATGACTCGACGGCATTGCGCTCGTAGACGTTTGTAATTGATACAGTTCGCCATCGTTGGGTGGCGGCGAAAGGTGCGCAGAGCACGTCTCAGGGCTCTAACAGCACCACGACATGCCGCAGTCCACCAGGGGACTGGGACTCGACGTGGAGAAGACGAAGTACGTGGAATGGAATATTCGGCAGCATTGAGAATGACTTCCGTGAGGTATTCGACCTGACTGTCACAGGTGGGGAAGTTCCCATCACGGAAAACCGCCAGTGAGGAGAACAGTCCCCAGTCAGCTTTCGAGATGTTCAAAAAAATGTTCAAATGTTTGTATAGCTTATGTGACTTAACTACGGGGTCATCAGTCCCTAAACTTACAAACTACTTATGAACTACTTACGAACTAGGACGGCACTAATATTCATGCCCGAGGGGGGATTCGAGCCCCCGACCGTAGAGGCCGTGCTGAGCGTGATTGGAGCGCCTCAGTCACCTCGGCCACTGCGGCCAGCTCGAGATGTTCCAACTAGTGGAACCCGGATGTAGGAGATGAATTATGCAGGGGAAATGGTCGCTCGAGTATGTTTCAGAGAGAGCATACCACTCAAACCGACGAGCAAGTTGAACAGTACATATCGAGAGGTCCAAGTGAGAGTAGGTTATGTGTCGTATCTGAAAGAAAGGTTGGTGCACATGTGTTTAGGCAAACAAGATTAAGATGGTTGAGAATGTCCGCTAAAAAGGAGCCTCTGGCAAGAGGCCGGAGAACCCCATAGGGGGTAGTGGGCGTTGAAATCGCCTATCAACAAAAAGGGGGAAGGAAGTTGGGAAACAAGGTGCAGCACATCTGCTCTAGTAAAGGCATAAGACGATGGGGTATAGATGTTACAAAGGGAAAAGGAAAAGGTGGGAAAAATGATGCGGACGGCAACTGCCTGTAGTTGAGTGTGCAGTGGAATAGTATGGTAGTAGATGTCATCTCTAATGAGCAACATAACCCCTCCATGGGCCGCAATACCCTCCACAGGGGGCAGGTCAAAGCGCACGGAAGTATATTGTGAAAAAACAATGTTGTCGCATGGGCGTAACTTCGTTTCTTGAAGTCCGACCACGAATGGACGGTGCAGTGTGAGTAGGAGTTCCAATTCTTCTCTGTTGGAATGAATGCCGCGAATATTCCATTGAAAGAGATCCATAAGGTGAGAAGATAAAGAAAAAGCTAGAAGAGATCACCTCGCTGGCCACTGAGGGTCTGACTTCAAGGGAACGCTGCTACTGGAATCTACAGGTAAAGGTCATGTTCCATCGCGTCATCGCGGCGGAGTGTCCGCCGCCTGCCTCGATTTCTCGGCAGGGGCAGCTTCCTCCGCCAGTAAAGGGCCGGATGGTCGGCTAGCAGTAGCGTGCCCTGGCGAGACAGTGGAAGCCCGGGTGGTGCCACTGCTAGATGGCGTAACAGTTGAGTCGCGCCGTGGCGGGGAAGGAGACGAACTTCTTATTTCTGTGTGCCTTCTTAGAGGAATGATGATGAGTTGTGTGAGCAGACCTAGGTTGGCAGGCTCAGATCTTAAGAAATCTTCATAGACAGGCTCTTTCTTGGAAGTCCGGGTATCCGATTTAGACGCCCATGATTTGGGAGGAGCTGCTGGTGACTGTGTTTTTCGGTGAGAGGAAGTGAGTGGAGAGGCTGATCGGGCAATCTTTGGAGTGGCCGATCTGACAACCGTGTCGCTAAAAGTAAGGTCACATGTTTGTGTGCCAACCTCCTTAGAAGGGCGAGGAGAGGCAAGGACAGCGCTGTATTTACCCGGTGGGAGCTCAGCGGGCTTTCGACCGGCTAGTATCTTCCATGCAGCAGAGGTCGACTTTTTCGCGTACTCTTATTTCTTGGATTACCCGCTCCTCCTTATACAGGGTAATCTCTGGATGAAGCAGCATGGTCGCCCATGCAGTTGATGCAGTGAGGGGATGGAGGCGGACAGTCCCCCTCATGAGCGTCCCTGCCACAGGTGACGCATTTGGCTGCATGAGGGCAAGACTCATGGGTATGATTATACCTGTGGCACTGGTAACATCGTGTGGGATTCGGGATATAGGGGCGAACTGATATAATTTCTTAGCCTGCTTTGATTTTGGAAGATCTACCTTGTCAAAAGTCAAAAATACGGTTTGGGTTGGTATTAAATCTGTATCAGCCTTTTTCATAACCCTATGGACAGCTATGACGCCCTGATCAGTCAAATAGTCCTTTATTTCGTCGTCCGTTAACCCGTCGAGGGATCAAGAGTAGATCACCCCATGTGACGAGTTAAGGGTACGGTGGGCTTCGACTTTTACCGGGAAGGTGTGCAAAAGCGTGGCTCGGATCAGTTTTTGAGTCTGAAAGGCATTATCTGTTTCTGACAGCAAAATCCCATTACGTTGTTGAGAACATTTCTTCAACGGACCTGCAATGGCATCTACACCCTTCTGAATTATGAAGGGATTGACCTTAGAGAAATCATGACCATCAGTACTGGTAACAATCAGAAACGTTTGGTAGTATTTTCTTTGGTTGAGGGGCAACCAACTTTCGTTTTTGGGTCGAAGTCAAAAGGGAAGAAAGAGAGGTCATTGTGGAAGTGTCCCCCGTGATTACCGGCGTCTCCGATGGCGCGCTCCTTCCTAATGGGGACCCTCACTGAGGGCTACCACGCCTTAGGTGATTGTTCACACCTCAGGTCACACCTCCCGAGAAACGGACGAAGGGACCAATCGGCATGGTCGGAAGGTATCAGCTCGGGTAATCACCCCTCCCTGGGCCTGGCCTCTACCAGGGGGTACGTATGTGCCCTACTTGTCTAACCGGGGCGGGAAATTACGCGTTACCCCGTCACCTGCTACGCATGTGGATGCGTGGGTCGGCCTTCAGACACGCAGAGGGAGGAAAGAAGAAGAATAGAGGAAGTGAAGAGAAAGAAGTGTCTCAAACGCCAATGCGGAGACTAATGAGGAGGAGAGGAAGGCTAGGAAAGAACAGCAAGGAGAGAAAGACAGAAGTAAAGGTTAGGAAAGGGAGAAGCCAAGGAAAAAGAGAAACTGGGACAAGAAACCACCTTGACTCGCAAGGGACGCCCGTCTCCGGGCGAAGGCATGAACCGGAAGGGAAAGTGAAGCAGCCTGGGGCGGAAAAAAGGCTGCTTCGGCTCGGGGCCCCGTGCGCGCCACACACGTACTCACAAAAGAGCTGTGGGCCCCCTGGGGGGGGGGGGGGTTGTCGACAATGTAACTCATTGTCAAGAAACAGTAAAAACATTGCCTTCTGCCATTGATAATATTGCGCAAAATCGCTCGGAATTAAAAATCAAAAAGGAAAATTTAGAAACCAATGTTGAAAGAATTACCATTCAAGCCGAGAATATTGTGAAACATAACCAAAAAGAGAGCAGCAATTTTTGCATAATACGGAGGCTTAATTAAATGACAAAATAGATTCATAATTGGCGTCTGTGATAAAGAATGTCACTGAAAAAGTACATGAAGATCATGGAATCACCGTCAAATCTTTACAGGAAGATTTGACGGCGGTAAAATCCATGCTATATTCACAAAGTCATTTCATGTATTCACGCCTGTAATAAGTGCACCGCAGAATCTGACCCCGGAACAAAATGCAATGAATACCCTTCGTTTTCCTGACAATCACAGCTCAATTAATAAATTAACATCTGATCGAACACACAGTGACTATCGACTGACGACTTCCTGTGACCTTGACAGACTTGGTAGACAAATGATGTCTAAAGTACAATCCAAATGATCATCCGAAAATCAGGCTAACACCGAAGAGCTAGTTGAAAGTATGATTAAACATCGTCAATTTCAAATACTTATTAATGAGAAACGCACAATACATCCCGTGATATTTCTTCAATCTTTTAGAGGATTACTACCCGAAACTTGGTCGGAGAAAAGAAAAATCAGATTTGTTGTGGGCTATATACAAGGCGAAGCCGGAATACGGGCAAACGAAGACTTGCAGTTATATGACACCTATGGTGAATTTGAACGGGCATTTTTGTCCACTTTTTGGTCGCCTGTAGAACAAGAACGATTCAGGAATGAAGTGTACAACCCGCAGCCTGCGGAGATACTTCGAGAAGTATCTTAATAAAGCAAAATTCTTTGAGGACCCTCTTCCGCACCGGGAAGTACTTCGTGTACTTATTAATAAATTGCCCACAAGACTAAGGCTACAGCTGGCTAATGTTCAAACGTACGATCTGCAAAGCTTCCTCTCAATGTTATACACGCTTGATCTGATTTTTGAAGATGATCGAGCACGTCATTAAAATAACGGGTACGGTTACGAGAACCGTTTTCTCAATCAATACAACAATCAGCTGATTCCCGTCAGCCAACAGCCGCAAGCAGAAAACCAAAACATGTCACAATCCCAGCCGATATTACTGCAACAGCATAACGGACAGTCACGTCCCCAGCAAATGACAACACATGCGAACGGCAGTAACGTCGTACGTAATGTTCCCAACGGCGGGCAACATTACCGACGCCACCGTGGTAATCATTTTAATCCCGGCTATTTCAACAACAACAACAATAGCTTCCGTAATAAAGCTGTTCCCTATCGAGCAATTTTAATGGCAACCAGCAACTTCAGTGGCTAACCATAATCAGTTTGAAAATTTAAATTAGAATAGAAATTTCTTTTTAAATAATCCCAGCAGTAATCAGAAATTCCAAAATTTTCCTCAGCCTCAACCACCGCAGCAAACTACCAACACCGTACCGATAGCAACTATGACCACTGACTGCTCGGACCAGACAAACTGGACGACAAGCCAGTCGGCAGTGACAATAACTGACGTGACTGAGACAATAAACCAACCACAACGACAGGCTAGCAGTATGCAGACGTCAAACCAGAGTGGCTCGTGTTAAGCCCACCAGCATTGAGCGACAGCGGCAGCGTGGGCACAATTCTTTTTGTCAAAATGCTAAGGTACAATGATGGTACAGACATTATGGAAGAGCTGTTTCATAAACCAACACAGCAACCCAAAGTTACTGTAGTCACCTACCAAGCACACACTATGATCACTGTAGAGGGAAAGTACGAGGTTTATACCCACACAACATTTAAAGAAACTTTATGCATAAATCCAAGCTGATCAGCTAGTATCTAAGTCCTACTTTCACTACAAATACTAAGACAGTGAGCATAAATAATTTTCTACAAAGGTAAGTGCAATGCAATTGATGTTGGCTCACAGAAACTGTTGTCATGCGTGAAATTTAAGAATTATATAAGCGAATCTCACCTAAACACTTATGATGACACACACACTCACAAAAAGAGCATTAATTAGTATAGTATTTAATGTTATAGGGTATAAGAATATTTACAATTTCTTTTATATGTCGAGGAGATGATTGAATGAAATTATATTATTGCGGGGTGGAGCCCACTAGCACACCTTGATCTAGGATGAGAGTTAGTTGAGTAAAAAAATATATTATTATAAGAGGAGGCGATGAGGAAATATTTATATTTTAGTTGCCTGTGGCTCTTAGTACACACACACACACACACACACACACACACACACACACACACACACACACACGAATGCTGACATTACGACGCGTGAGCAGTAACAAAAATAAAAACATTACAGTTAACTCTGATCAGCTGACCGACGGTACGAATCTAACGATTCCTTAAATTGTTGAGAAGTATGTAGTTTATACAAAACAATAAACCTTGTTGAATTATTCTATCTGTACTGTAGGGTTCTGACAACCGCTTAAAGGTTAAAGTAATATTTTACATTACGGGCAGTAAACACGCACACCAGTTGGTGTGGAATATCTTTCTGCCCATATGCCACTTTCAGATTTAGTCACTAAAACATTACACTAAATGTAAACAAATCCCGTAGCGCTGCAAGTTCATGCAACATAATTATGCACCAATCTAAAAACATCAACGTTTAGTTTAAATAGTCTGTAGCGTAAGCTGTAGAATAAGAATTCATTTTCAGCTGTGAATGAGCAGAGAATTGTGTCGCCGCCGATGCTACGAAGATCTACGAGTTGCTGCAGAGGAGGAGCCATACGAACATTTATCACAATTTATATAAGACTAGATATGACACTGTAACGAACATTTCACACCTAATAAGTATAAGGAGCTAGACAAATTAACATACCGTCTCCTAAATTAGTAAGCACAGGAACATTTAATCAGACACCAAGTTTTGCGATTGAACCACGCACATTTTTCATACTCAAACGTGGACAGAACACACGTGAGCGAGAGACGACGAAGGAGAGAGAAGGGCGAAGAATGTTAATCTAGAATAGATCTGCTGTTAATTTTATGAAATGCAATATTTCGTAGTAGTAGAAGTGTGTAGTAATTTTGTAGTAATGAGTCGATATGCTGAATTTCGGTAATGCACTATTTTTCTTGCGACTATTCTCTGACTATTTTCTCTTTCTCTCTCTCAACCCGTATTAAAAAATCTATGACGCTGTTTTGTACCAGGTTGACAAACGGGTCTGACCTTGCCTGTGTCTGCCAAAACTGTGTTTATTGTCATTTTATTAGTCTCGGACTGGTATGCATGATTTTATCACTCAAGTCGTTTAGTCAAATTTTATGAACGGTATAACATGAACTGTTAATTTTGACGAGATGCGTACTAAAAGCTATAAACCGAAATTTCATATTCTGTCTAAAACTGCAAAAGGCGTTTCTAAAAGTCATTGAATGGTTACAATTACTCATGTCAAATACAGTAACTTGTTAAAAAGATATAATATTGCTGAGAATAAATAACTGATATGAACATAGGCCACGCTTTAAAAATAAATATGTAACACCCAATGTTGACAAATAATCGCTTAAAGCAAAAGAATAATGTGACGTGAATGTCACTCAAAAGAAACTGTTACATAAAAATGTACAAATGAAATAGCCATTCTCAATTATCTGACTTTGTATATAGCCTTGTAAATAGTTTATGTATAGTAAAAACATTATGAATTGTAAAAAGATTAAAGTTTGTGTGTGAAACTATTAGTGCAGAACTAATAAGACGGTACTTTAGAGAGAACAAAAACAGTGACTGATAACTACCGAAAGGACGCAAACCCGCGACTTTCCTAATAAGTAGTGATTTTGTGATTAAATAAACTCTGAAACTAAGAATATTCGCAAGCCACATGTTTGAGTGAAGTGAAATATCAGTGATGAGTATAAGCGTGGAATACGATACGTAGCAGGCAAACTAACATAAATTTTGAACTGTCAGCATATAGATACGTTATAAAGTGTTGATCGCTGTAAACTTTTCCGTGCTGGACACTTTAAAGAGTTCGACGCATGTTACTATCACAAACTGTTACGAACTGGTAACTTCGAACTTGTGCAGTGCAGTGCAATGCCCAACCAAGGTACGCTACGAACTTGCTACAAGTCGTATAAAGCCCAAATGCATCAGTGTTGTCTCAGTGAATAGACTATAATCATAGCAGTTGAGATAGCCGGACGATGCAATGAAAGTCGCGTAGCATACGGACTTAATCACTATAGTATACGTGAAGTGTACTCACCGCGCTGCGTCGATTTTCATAGTAGCCCCTTCCAAAGGATGAAGTGCAGAAAGCACACACGACCGCACGAAAAAAAATCCAAGTGTAATGGATGCTTATGCAAATTCACATGTTGCCACCGCCAAGGACACGCAAGCACTGGCGAGTAGAGTTGGCTACGGTTTCATGGTTTCGATACACACAACAGTTTCAGTGTTTCAAAACCGGCATGTTTCACGGTTTCGAAACCATGCGGTTCATTCCGTTCTGTTTCGGATCACATTCGCGGTCGATTGTCGATACACTGAAACCGTTTCTTCCTGTCGGTTTTAGGGTATCGTGTCGGTTTCACGGTATCGTGTCGGTTTCACAACACCGGTGTTTCAAACCACTAATGCAGAAAGGCGGAACAGACTAATGGTATCGAAATGTGGTGTTTCATTTTACTGAAGCTCCACACAGATACACATATAACCTAATAGTATATAAACCATTTAGAGACTGTCAAATAGTAGTTGACACTCGTGAGTCTGCAGCTTATGATTACTTAAATCAAGATTCGTTTGCAAGAGACTGCTGTATTCCGAAATGACAATGTCTGCTTTATAAATGTAAAAGAACAATTAAAAAACGTTCACTATTTGCATTGAAATAACCACTTAAATTCTAGGTTTATCTACCATATTAAAAACACACGAGTGAAACTACATTTTTAAAAATAAGATACAACATGTACCCTGAAACGATATTTTTCATACGATGAAGGGTAGATCGCATATTTAATCTCGTATTAAAGAGTTAGTTTCTTACGAGCGAAAACAAAGTTACCTACTGTCGTTATCATTTTTCGACAGTCATGTTAAAGGAATTGTGGCGGTGGTGCAACAGTGTTTCGAAACCACGGATGGTACGGTTTCATTTGTTTCGAAACCGTCAGATGTTTCAGTTTTCCCATCTCTACTGGCGAGACTGGCGCGCGTCTACTACCTGTCCATTATTGAACCCTTACTGTTGCGTCACGCAGCCGGCGGCGGACCCGCCGCGTGAAAATTTCAAACTGACAAGGTCAACGACCCCACGAACTGAGAAAATAAGATGTTTAAAAGTGATGTTAAAGAGACTGACTCTTCAGCCTTGTCACATCAAAGGACTGTGCTGTAGCATTAGAAAACGCAAAATCCCTCAGCTATTAAAGTAATGTCCTTCTTGAATGATCCCTGTATATATGTATATGTAATATCTAAATATGTGTATAAAGTAAAAGGTTAGATTTGCAAGCAATTTTTTACTAATCAAATAATAATGCCTCTTCTAATGAAAGTTAAATAATTTTCAATGCACATAGTGTATAGTAAGAAAAGTTTTGCAACATATGCTTTGTACCTAGTTAATTTAAATTACCAAATTTAGTTCATGTAAAAGACGCGACACATGTTCATATCAGATTACTCAGATATCTGATTTCACAGACATAAGGTCACACTTACAAGCCAATAGTAATGTAAAATTCTTGCTAAACAAACAATTACAGAGACACTCACGAGAACAAACGTGTAAAAAAAAATAATAACTAACTGTGTCTCTCTTTTAGAAAGAAGGACTGTAACATCTGATTAAGTGTCAAATTAAATGCCTTTTATGTGATCTTTATTTCATGTAATCCAAACTGAGATGGGCCGGCCTAGCCAAAGCGAGCGGGAGCGCAATCCTGACGCCACACCGGCTACACCGCCGGCGCTGGGGGCCAGCAGCGTCTTCTCCCCACCACGACCACCGGCGTGCCGCCTCGCGTCGCGCCACCGCCCACGCTTCAACAATCGAGGCGCGCTGCGGAACCGCCTCCTACCACCTCGCTGCACCGCCGACCTGCTCGCCCACTCACCGACACTTTGCGTCGATTAAATTATAATAAAAACAATGCAAAGCAAAAAGGCAAACAAAAATTAATTTGCGATGTAATAATGAGACTAATTCAAAATGTACATATCTCAGACTGTATTGTTAAAAAAATGAAATTTCAAAATTGTCAATATGCTATGAACAGAAATCAAATATAAACTCACACAATATTAAGATAAACTGTAATGACATAAATTTATTCTTGTATAAGGTATACCAATACGAAAATTATAGTACTTTTTGACTTTGAGTAGGAAATCTTCATTTGCCCACTAGAACGAAAAGAAAATTTCAGAAAGCAATTCCACCAGACGATCAGTTGGCACTGACACTCCGATTTTTGCCTGCTGGGCATTCATTTGACACAATATATTTGCATAGAATATCAAAAAGCTCAATATGCAATATTATTTTTCGGGCATGTGAGGCCATTGTGCAAGTTTTATCCCAAGAAGTGAATGTAGACTGGATGTTATTAAATTTGTAATAAGAATATATCATAACCATATAATTCTTTTTCTTCTTATTATTAATTGTTAGGAAGCTGACATATATATCTTACACTATAATTTTCTCAATTGCTGCGACAATGGGATACTTTTTAGTGCTTTGGAACTATTAGCGTGCTTCAGTCACTAATACAATAAAGTATCCAACAAAATTAATGTAATCGCACGGATTCAATGAGTCAAATTGTATTTTGTCTTCATTTAATGAACGAAAACTCAGTCTGACAACACAAGCCAATACAGTACACCGATCAACAAAGCAATTGATGCCAACGCAGACAGGTAGTGCGCATGCGCAGGTCCTGCTGTTTGTCAAAATACGCCGCAGACGACGAGAGAGACTGGTACTGAGCATGTGCAAGTTCTCAAATCAAATGTTCAAATGTTTGTTTAAGCTTATGGGACTTAACTACGGGGTCATCAGTCTTTAAACTTACAAACTACTTACGAACTACCTTATACTAAGGACGGCACAAATATCCATGCCCGAGGTGGGATTCGAACCCCCGACCGTAGTGGCCGTGCAGTCCGTGACTGGAACGCCTCAGTCACCGCGGCCGGCGAGCAAGTTCTGCGACATGTCGCGTATATGCCGAAAACGCGATATAAAAAATTCATGCGCAACATGTATGCGTGGGAAGGTTCTCATACAAGTTCGGTGAACTTTTGTATGAGGTATCGCGACATGTCAAACGGACATGTCACTCATACAAGTTGCGATTCAGATATCCCAGTGAACGACCTTGGTCGTGGCTTTTTATTAACGGTTCCTGTTGTCTGAAATGGCGTCCAAGTGATGAAAATTACACTTTGGGACTCTGCAATAGCTGCAGCTACCTGTCCCGCTTCCATCCTCCCTATGGCTCTCCATGTCGTAGCTCAGGCTAAGTCACGTTGTTGTTTACATTTCACTGCACTATTTGAACCCAACTACTTGTGTAATTCGTTTGGTAGAGTAAACACAAGTCATCACCAGTCACCTGAGCAGCATCTTTCTGTTACTACCACTGTCTCGGTTGTCGTAATGTTGTTGTCTCCACTCCTTTGAACCGACAGGAAGTCGTTGAACCATTTTCGTTTGCCCTGATGACGACTATACTTTAGAAACTAGATATCTTAACTGATCCCCTGGTTGTTTCGCCAAATGTATTTCTTACTGCAAATAAAAGTGCAAGAAAGGATTGTAATCTTAGCGTCGACGAGGATTCTGCAAATAGCTTTCTAAACAAGTGTTGTAATTGAAGCGTACTTGACTTGGTATTCCGTTGTTTTAATTTCGAGTAGACTTGGACTAATGCACAAGAGCAGCACGCTGTTGGCGGCAATAAACATGCCGTTATGGCCATGGTTACGACTGCCCCGCTCATATCGGGTTGGGTGCCCAGTTGAAACTTGTAGCACCCACCTGACAGGCCTTTTCATGTATTTTCAAAGTTCTTATGCTTTGTATATGAGTCCTAGGAACTCGAAACCGGTACGTAATTTCTTTAAAAAGTTGTAACAGTCTTGGTATGCTTTTCGAAAGTCTGACTCAATGAACTTGTTTTAAAGCAATGGTGATGTTGAGTCATGCGATATTTTTAAGCCGCATGGGAGTTTCCACTTGGTCAAAGGCATCCTGCTGCGGACTGGGCGGACGCTCCCATCGGAGGTTCGAGTCCTCCCTTGTGGGTGTGTGTGGGTGTGTGTGTGTGTTTTTTGTTCTTTGTGTAAGTTAGTTTAAGTAGTTTGGAAGTCTAGGGACCGATGTATAACAGAATACGAGGCGAGTCCAGAAAGTAAGTTCCGTTTGTTAATAAAATGAAATTGTTCATAGATACAGAAGAAATTTTTATTGCACAAAATTCTACAAGTCTTAAACTATTTATCCTCATAATTGCCGAAATTTTGCAGGCACTTGTCTTCATAGAAATCTGCCGCCTGTGTCTTCAACCAGTTGGAAACAGTTTCTTTCAGCTCGTCGTCGTCCATAGCGAGAGCACTAATTGTAAACCTACGGTTTTCCTGGATCTTGTCATCAATCGCGTGAACCAGTTCTTCTGTAACCAAAGGTGGACACCCACTTCGTTCTTCATAGTGCACATCACTACGCCCGCCATTGAACTGTCGGACCCATCTTCTCACCATCGAATCACTCATCGCATTTAGTCCGTAAACATCGCAAATTTGCCGATAAATTTCACTTGGTTTCACTTTCCTCGCATTCAGAAACCGAATCACCGACCTGATTTCACAGGCAACGGAATTTTCAATCAACGCTGACATTTCAAACAAGCACAACAAAGGGTACGTAACTGACAGCGATCGCCAAATGGCGCACGTTCTTCTCCTTGATACAAATCGTCTAAGCGCATGTGCGGAACTGCAATCACAGCGCTGCAGCGGAGAAAAATTGAAACGGAACTTACTTTCTGCACGCGCCTCGTATTTTACGGGATTGCTGCAAAAACCGGATAAGTTAATTTCTGGTCAAAAATGAGATATTATCAGCATGAGATATAACATTGGAAATTGCATCTTTTGATGCAAGAACCAGACTTTTGCGGAATTTTCTGAATGAGATATGCATGGTTGCCAACAGACACCATACATAAGCTTTTCAAATCTCACAGTAAAAACTATTCCAGTACAGGTATGCTCACAAATACTTATTTAAAGCCAGCCAGAATCAACACGTGGTTGTTATGTCAGAGTTCGCACCACTCAAGAAGCCAATAAAAGGTAATCCCCAGACCTTCGCAGAGGAATCACTGCATGGTGGTCCTTTACCTCTTAAAAGGCACAAATATGATGATGTCAGGAAATTGCTTATAAACTACATTCCTACTGCAGATATGGGTTTCTATGAAAAACTGTTACCCTCTGCAGGAAATGATGATGGTGAACACAGCATAAATAAAATAGTGTCAGAATATTTTTAAATGACCATGAAGTACTTTAACTGTAAATACAGTAGGTCAACAAAATGTTCTGAGACTGTAAATTTTACATTGAGTTAATGATAATATCCTTAAAAAATTTACATCAGGACAGAATAGTTTACGTTATAAGACATGCAAAACTATGTATAATTTTTTTTTAGAAAAGATATTTTAAAATGTCTGGTGATTAATAAAAAGTAAATTATGATTCATTATTTCTTGTTATTTTATTTTTATGTTATTTATGCCCGATTTTGCATGCATTATTTCAGATTTTATTGTCTTTGTTGCAAAAACCAGGTAAGTCCAAATATTTATAATTGATTTATTTATGTGTATATTTTTAATTTCAAAATTTTATATATTGCGCATAAAATACAAGGCTATAAGTCAGTAACATTGTCTTATTTAATTTATCGAAAATACACACCTTCTGTAGATGTCAAACTTTGTTTCTCAGTTTTCTCAGAATGTGTATTCTGTGCCTTGCCTGGTTTTTGCAGGAAACCCCTCATTTACATTCGTATGTTATCGTTCAACGTTGCCAGTATCAGTCAACTTATAACCGAACTCTGGAGCACCGACGGATAAGAGTAGTTAACGTGAAACGATAGGGTGTGAAGAAGGTAACACACATGTATACTGTTCAGTAGATCTATTCCACAACCTCCTGGAACACTTATTGCTACCAGTGTACGTACGTATGCCTACAAGACAGCCAGCCGCGGTGGCCGAGGGGACTGCGGCGCTTCAGTCACGGTCTGCACGGCCACTACGGTCGGGGGTTCGAATCCCCCCTCGACCCCGTAGTTAAGTCCCATAAACATTTGAACATTTTGAACCTACAAGAGAGTACTGGCTATTTTGGACCGAGGTTTGATGCAACAAACGGTGGATGAGTACGCAACAAGATATATTAATGTCGCCATTACTTCATCGAAATCAGGGAAAGTTGCAACAGACTTATACAAAAAGAAAGTTTGACTGATGTGATGTAGTCCTATGTGCAGGATAATAAATTTCTACTAAGAAATGTTCAAATCTTTGTAAATCTATCGGACCAAACTGCGTGGTCATCAGCCCGTAGCTTACAAACTATTTAAACTAAGGTCGACTAATCTAAGGACAACACACACATCCATGCCCCATGGAGGACTCGAACGTCCGCAGCGAGGCGCCTTAGACTGCTCGGCTACTCCACCGTGGCAAATTTCTACTGTTGATCGACTTGTGCGCAGGACAAACAAATCCACAACTGTACGACGCGATTTTTCGAGATGAAAGAGGATTACCATCGAACGATATTAAAGTGATTCCCCCCCCTCCCAAAAGAACTTCACTAGTACAACCCTGGAATGTCTATTTTTAATGTCAGGTAAATAATTTCATTAAAAAAAACTTGAGCACTCCTCATACCTCATCGAAAGGGAAAAAGAAATTACGTCCCGCGAAAATTATCAAACTAGGCCTACAATCTTCGCCAATATTTGGAGAAGGTTTGGTGCCGAATTGTGCGACTGGAGAGACCTTTCATGAATGTCAATCAGCTCTGTTTAAACGAAAACGTGCTTGTACACATGCGGCGCTTATAACGTGCGTGCGACGCCGTGAGAATTACTGTTTCCCTTGTTTTTACGATGACTATCGTCCTAGCACGTGTAAATCATCACTGCCACGTACCATAACTATCTAATTTTACATACGAATATCTCGTGTACAACTTACAATCTCTTCCAAGAATCTATTTGAAATCGTAATGTTCACTTGCCTTTCCTTTTTTATCCATTTTATAAAATATTAATAAATACATAAAGGTTTACTGAAGACAAGAGCCAAGATCGCTTTTTACGTTTTATTTTTATTAAAATTACCGGTTTTGGCAGTTTAGCTGCCATTTTCGGATCTGCAAGTACACCCAAAATCATACTCAAAATGCAATAATACAGAAAAATACATATTTTTAAATATCCACTTTCGAAACCAACCTTAAAATTATTCTTTGGCACATTATTATTAAAAGCTATTAAAACACATATACTCGCCAACTGAATAGTTGGTTTGTCAACATATAAATAAAAAATGAGCATCAACAGCCATACGAACATAGACACTGGCTGCTTATCAGCCGAGAGAATAAAATACACGGATGTGATGATAATTAAAATATATGACACGCGATAAAACAACGGAGAAGTAGTGACATAGACAAGGTGACAGTTCGGAGTACAAGCAGTTGACAGATGATTAAAATCACATTTAGTCTGTTAAAAACGAGGCGCCACGGTGACATAAAAACCATATAGCATGACAATAACACAGGACGGCGAGTACATGGAGACACTAATTAAAACACTCGGTGTGACTCTTGTTTGTCAGCGGTGGACACAGGTAGAACAACACACATTTCTCTGGAGCACTGAACACAAAACTGATCGTAGAACTGTTCAAGCTGACGGTCCAGGACCCCGCGGGGTTCTGATTATTGGTACCTGATGTCTAAACACAGACCTTGGACTACAAGGCAGTTTCCTGTATATATAAGCTTGTAGCGACTTTATTATCAAAATGTTCAAATGTTTGTTAAGCTTAAGGGACTTAACTGCGGGATTATCAGTCCCTAAACTTACAAACTACTTATGAACTACTTACGAACTAGGACGGCACAAATATCCATGCCCTAGGGGGGGATTCGAACCGCCGACCGTAGTGGCCGTGCAGACCGTGACTGGAGCGCCTCAGTCCCCTCGGCCACCGCGGCCGGCACTTTATCTTTTCCCTTCATGTTCTTGTGTTTTTTTTAAATAGCTGATCCACATACTAAGGAAAATTGTAATATTTATTATTACTATCACATATAAAGGTAGACATCTATTGACTAATGTGAATGTTGTTTCTTATGTACAATATTATTGTTCTTTACATCAAGGAAGTGATACTCAAATGTCACATTTAGAGCGCCATCTGATATCAACTTGTGAGTTTGGATGGATGAGTTATTCGGGATTGTTTTTAAATTAGTTTTTTTTAAGTTTTTTTTTCTTTCTTTTTATGGGACTTAACTACGGGGTCATCAGTCCCTAAACTTACAAACTACTTATGAACTACTTACGAACTAGGACGGCACAAATATCCATGCTCGAGGGGGGATTCGAACCCCCGACCGTAGTGGCCGTGCTGACCGTTACTGGAGCGCCTCAGTCACCTCGGCCACCGCGGCCGGCTTTACATTAGTGACCACACCTTATTACAGATCGTTGACGTTCGTGTTTTATTTATATGTTGACAAGCGAACAATTAAATAGTCGAATAAGTGTGTTTTTAAAAGCTTTTGATAATAATTTGCTGAAGAATGAATTCTAAAGTGGGTTTCGAAAGTGGATGTTTAAAAAAACGTATTTCTCTGGCTTGTTGTATTATTGCATTTTGAGTATGTTTTTGCGTGTACTTTCAGATTGGAAGATTGCAGTTAAACTGCCGAAACCGGTTATCTTAATAAAAATTAAAAATTAAAATCGACCTCTGCTTTTGTCTTCAATAAATTAATAAATACGATGTAGAGAGCATATTTCAGGTTTACACACTGTGTAAGGAATGTACGAGGGGTTTTCAAATGAAAAGGTACATAACGACTTTGTGGGTATAACTGAAGTCTTTATTAAAAAGCAGTCACCAGCGGTCTGAACACAACTATTCCACTGTTTAACGAGCTGAAGGGTTCCCTGTTTCCAGAATTCATGTGTTTATGACAAGAGCCAGTCCTCTTCTGTGCCCTTCATTTCGTAGTCTGCATTTTTTTTAGCGTACCAAACAGAGGGAACTCACAGGACGACGTATCTGGACTGTAAGGCGGATGCTGAAGCTGCTCCCACTTGAACTTGGCTACTCCAAGACCCTTAGTGTGACCCCGGAGACGTGTGGACGGACGTTATCATGGAGCAGACTCACTCCCTCCGTCAGCAGCCCAGTTCGTTTGGTCTTGGTGGACTAGCGTAGGCTACGGAGTGTCTCACAGTACACGCAAATGTTAACGGATTTTCCGTGCTCGAGAAATTCGATGAGTATCGGAGCTCTTACCTGCTGAGGGCACAGGCTCGAATTATTTTACGGGGACTTGACGACGCATGCTTCGCGTCCGTAGATGTCGTACTGCGCTTCCCCGATAAGGCATATTTTAATTTCAACCGATTTGGCCGTTAAGATGTTTCGTACATTTTCATTAGAACACCTCTCGTAGATACGAAGGTCTGGTGTACATGTCACAATTCCTTCCAGGAAAACGATTTGCAACTGGAAATATTCTCTTGGTTTTCTTTCTTTATCTCTTTTCTGGAGTATTAATGAGTACGATATATCGAACATACTTTTTGTTTACTTACAGTGTAATGTATAAATTAACATGTTGAATAAAAAAGTTCGAACTATAAGAGTCGACCCTCCGGCCCTGGTATCATAGATTACCAATCTGCGATCTTCCCACTCAGCATTTATTTATTTATTCGGTGTTTAGGTTCTCGGTCGCTTGCGGACTTGGTATCGTTCCATGATGACCCTGGAGTGGGTAAGGGCAGATTTTTGTGAGCAAGTCAACGGCAGAAACATTTTAGGAACGGCTACACGGTTGCCTTCACTAGGAGCCGTTTCAGTTTCCAAGTCGGAAACGCACCGTATGGCGTTGGTATTGCAGGTGGGGCAGCGAAAGCCCCAGAACGACGCTGTCCGCGGGATCGTCCGTTGCTGCCGCCGCGCCTCTGAGACGGGGAAGTACGAAGAATATGGCGCGGTTCTAACATCTTTCAGTTATTAATGTTTTTTGTTTAACAATGTTTTGGTGACATACAAACCTTAGTAACAGACTAGGGTTCAACAGAAGTAGGTGTTGACCATTTGATATTCCTTAATGGTGTTCAAATAAATAAATACAATACCTTTAACGAACATTTCCGAACACTTACGAAGATGTACGAAGTTTATAGGAGACTTCGGCTGCACGCCACTGTCGTTCAGTCGGCGTTAGGACCTAATCCGAACCTGTCTCGTAGGAGCCATGCTCTCAGTATCAACCGTAAAATAATAATTGCTAATTTGAAATTTACTAGACAGCCTTGTATTATGGTGTAGCAAGTAATAAAGCCTCATATTTGGCATCCCAGACTTTATTTAAACGAATTACCTACTCCTAACTGGTTACTATATTTCAACTCTATTAAAATCACTTCCATTAATATTGCAGTGTGCTATCCAACTGCGATTGGACTACGTCATCGAGAGCACATTCTACAAAACAGTTAGGGGAAATGTCTACGCGTCGGCTCACAAGTCTGGCTCAAAGGCGGGTCGGAGTAATTTGCAGATCACAGATGGACAATGCGGACGGTAGATCCGCACGCCCCCTATACCATCTTCTACAGACTCCTAACTACGCCAACACTTTCAAGATAGATTTAGTCGCAAGAGGGTGGGGGATTCTTGCAGGTGTTTGGCTCCGTATCTTATTAACCGCTATTTCATGGTACCGCATTTTTTTTCCTTTATCGAATTTTATACCAGCAGTATACCGGTAGGCTGGCAGCAGCACCATGGGCTGCTCTTCAGCCGAGAGTAAAAATACATATATGAGTGGAGAATTAAAATACATTACAGGAGATAAAAGAACAGAGATAAAGTGACATAGACAAGGCGAAAGTTTGGAGTACATGACAATAGACAGATGATTAAAAGCACATATAGTTAGTTAAAAATGATGAGCCACGGAGACCTAAAAAACAATGTAGGACGACAACAACACAGGACGGCGAGTACACGGAGACACTAATTCAAATACACGGTGCGACTCTTGTCTGGTTGCGGTGGACGCAGTTAAAAAAAAAAAAACACACACTTCACTGGAGCACAGCACACAACACTGGACGTAGCACTGTTAAAACTGTCGGTCCAGGAGCCCGAGATGGGGGGGGGGGGAAGGAAGCGTGGGGGAGAGGAAAAACGGCGGGGAAAGGGGGCGGCGTGGAGGAGCCGTAGGAACTCCAGGGAGGGAGGGGGTAGCCAATTGGGAGAGTGGAAGGGGAGGAGGGGGAGAGGGGGCTCTTTGTCTATGGGTGGGGGATCAGAGCTGGTAGGACGGGGATATGTCGGAACGGAGGACGTCATCAGGGAGAGGGAGGCGGCGGAAATTACCCTGGGAGAGGACATGGAGGGTATGGAGATGAAGGGAAGGGGGTACAACGCGGTAGAGGCGTGGCAGAGGCCCAGGGTTGGTAAGGATGGGGTGGACCAGGGGGTTGCGGGAGTCTATTTTGCGGGTGGTATAGAGGATAGGGATATGCTGGAGATATTCAAGGAGGTGGGTAAACGGTATCACGTCATACAGGATCCGCGTGGGGGAAGGGAGCCGGATGCGGTAGGCGAGGCGGAGGGCGTGGCACTCGAAGACTTGAAGGGTTTTATAGTAGGATGTGGGAACGGAGATCCAGGTGGGATGGAAGCGGTAGGTGTAGATGATGGTGGAGGGGCTAAGACCCCACGTCCGGCCGGTGAGGTGTTGCAAATGTTCAAATGTTTGTTAAGCTTATGGGACTTAACTACGGGGTCATCAGTCCCTAAACTTACAAACTACTTATGAATTACTTACGAACTAGGACAGCACAAATATCCATGCCCGAGGGGAGATTCGAACCCCCGACCATAGTGGCCGTGCAGACCGTGACTGAATCGCCTCAGTCCCCTCGGCCACCGCGGCCGGCGGTGAGGTGTTTGAGGAGGTTAAGGCAGGAGAGGGCTTTCTGTCGGACAGTGCGGAGGTGGGGTTACAGTCGAGGGTTAGGCCAAGGTACTTCAGGATGGGGGTGTGGCGGATAGGGCGGTTGTGGAGGGTGAGGTAGAAATCATAGAGACGGAAGGAGCGGGTTGTACGACCTATGATAATTGCCTGGGATTTGTCAGGATTGACGGAGAGGAGCCACTGGTTACACCATGAGGCGAACTCAGTGAGGTGGGACTGGAGCAAACACTGGCAGCTGGCAAGGGAGGGAGCGAGGGCTAGGAAGGCGGTGTCGTCAGCATATTGTAAAAGGTGAACGGGAGGCTCGGGTTGGGGCATGTCGGCGGAGTAGATGAGATAAAGGATAGAATAGAGGACGGAGCCTTGGGGCACCCCGGCAGAGGGATAGAACAAACGGGAGTCGGAATTGCAGACAATGACATAGGAGGGGCGGTGGGTGAGAAAGGAAGCAATGAGGCGGACGTAATTACTAGGAAGGGCGTAGAACTGGAGCTTGAAGAGGAGACCGGAATGCCATTCACGGTCGTAGGCTTTTTGGATATCAAGGTAGACAAAAATGGCGGAGCGACGGGAGTTGAGCATGGTACCGCTAACGGAAACCACCGCCCCCAGCGGAAACGGTTATTTCTTCTAAAC
This sequence comes from Locusta migratoria, assembly GCA_026315105.1. Classification (NCBI taxonomy): domain Eukaryota; kingdom Metazoa; phylum Arthropoda; class Insecta; order Orthoptera; family Acrididae; genus Locusta; species Locusta migratoria. The sequence continues at coordinate 40,290,723 of CM048745.1, forward strand.
GCTTGGCCATATGGAGCTCCCATTTTTGTCAAGTTTATTTCTGGCCGTAACCAACATATGACATAAATCTGTACAAAATCGGTGAACGGTGAATATCCGGGACCTCCTTGCGAGTTCATTTCCACCATGTCGTTGTATCAGGTCCTTCTCACCTCCCGCGCTGTGGCGCCGGCCGCCCTCAGTGCAGTAGCGCCCCCTCGCCGCCTGCCTGCCTGGATTTCGGTGCCCGGCCGCCGGCCGTAAACCGGCGGCACGTTAAACTGCCGCGCTGCTCGCCCTGCCGGCCCTTTACTGCTGTTAGCGGCAATAAGGCGCGATCACTGCGAGCCGTTTACGCCCCGTTTTTATGGTCTCGCATCTGTGTTCCAGCATCCGCGCCGAGAATTTCACCCCGCTGTCATTATCTGTTTCGTGCTTCACCGCAAAAACAATACGAGGACTCCATTAGTCCTGAAAAATAACGACAGTATTCTGCCCCCAAAACTACCTTCCCAATTTAAATTCTCGTGTCACGTCCAACTTTAATTTTGGGTAGTAATAGGGCAGTGGGGGTACTGGACCACTGAAATTCGCCTGTCGACGATAATGTCATCGACGCCAGACGCTCGGTCAACTGCCGGATCGCAGAACAAAGGATCAAAAGATGCTGCCACACTCGAACAATAGTGCAGTTATGGATGATTGACAGGTTACACGTATTTGCACTTAACACTTGCAAGTAAACAACACCCCCTCCCACACCTCCAACAGCTCCAGACCTGTCCACCCCCGCCAGACTGACGCCACATCCCCCTAACTCCAGCCACGCACCTGGCCGACATGCCGCCCCCAAGACGCTGGGGAACATGCCCCGCCTCTGAAGGTTGCGATCTAATATTAATCTGCATGTCAAATTAGCCGCCGCCCCCGTCACGAGTCCGTACTTGCGAACGTTATTACGTGCAGGTTGCAACCCGCACTTACACAGTCTATTTATGATTCGTAAATGTTCGGAGTTACGTCTTACAGTCTAATTATGCGATATATGTTTGGAGTTATGCCTTATAGTCTAATTATGCGATATATGTTTGGAGTTATGCCTTAAGGCAAAAACAATCCCATGTACTGCACATCGCACGTCAATTTAATTGTAACAACCAATGTCTTTTTTTTTTTTTTTTTTTTTGTCAGTAACAAGTAAGAACTTGCGTGAGCACAGATCCCCGCCCGCGCCACCGCTGCCGCCCCCACCTCCACCCTACCAACAGCCCTAAAGATTACCGACCTGGTCCGGGACTCGAACTCGTGCCCCTGGATTTTTTTTTTTTTTTTTTTTTTTTACGAAAGTTATTACTTATAGACGTACACCAACACTGAAAGAAAAACAGGAGTCAATTATTATTGCGTACTTCGGACAGTACAATTACCTGGACTATCACGAGAGTTTTGTAAACAAATCGACCCTGCCAGCAGCCAGACCATCCACCACGGCTCCCAATTATTCTTTTTAGACGTCTAGTAATTTGAGTACAGCTTAACGCCCATTGCGACCACAAATACACAGTGTTCTCTTGGCAAGCTACATATAACATTTCTATAAACATATACTAAATGTTTAAACAGAAATGTCATATCGTTGTATTATTTTAAGCATTCTGTCTCCAAGCATTATGCATAGACTACATATACAACAGCCGACAGACACGTTTAATAATAGTGCACATTGAATAATAATTGCGTTGTATCAGTAACGAACACCACTAACTTATGTATCCTCGTTATGTATACTCGTTCGATGTCCAGATTATATAAAAACAATTCTAACCAGAGCCAAACATTTGGAACTACCCAAAGGAAAATAAATGATATGTTCCGGAACTCAACTGCAACCGTCTATCTATAAGCAAAATAAATGTATCTCTTCATTTAGACGATGCAAGCAACAGCCATCGAACGTAATGTAACAGTACCAAACGCTACAAACTTGTATGTCAACCACTCTTTCGATAAAACAACGACAGCAGCAGCAGAAAACGAAATATTGTTTATACAAAAATTCCAATTTACTGGTGAAAATAACGAAAATCGGCAATGACTTCTAGCACAACATCTGCAAGGAAACTAATGATTTCCAAAACACAAGGCATTTTAACAAACATAGTGCAAGCCGCTCTGTCAGTCAGCACCAGACTGTTAGGAATACGTCTAAATATACAACTGCAAGCACCGTTAACAATCGTCCAGAATTCAGAGCGCTCTCTTGGCAGGCTACAGAAAAGAAGCCGGCCGCGGTGGCCGAGGGGACTGAGGCGCTCCAGTCACGGTCTGCACAGCCACTACGGTCGGGGGTTCGAATCCCCCCTCGGGCATGGATATTTGTGCCGTCCTAGTTTGTAAGTAGTTCATAAGTAGTTTGTAAGTTTAGGGACTGATGACCCCGTAGTTAAGTCCCATAAGCTTAAAAGCTGTACGCTTGTTTTGAAATGTTGAACCTTTCGTTAAATCAGACAATAAATTGTTCATTAACTCAGCTATTTGGTTTAATTATGGCCCTGATATTAATGTACAAGAAACAGTGCATTAAATTGATTTTGTGCGCAACGGATCTTTTAAGTAAACAACTGTGACATGTAACCTTTTGAAACAGACACTGACTATACTCAAAATTTTGACTGCGAGAAAGATATAAGAAAAACCACAAATCACTTTCTTAATGCTTGACTGTGAGAATTGATGTCGATCAGTTATTATTGAAATCCAAATCAACTATTATCTTACTATCGCACCAATAATGAAATATGTTCAATAATGTTATTCAAATCAACACTCCACTAAATCAAGTAATTATCAAATGAAGGAAATGGGTTAATTTTCTAACTACGTAAATGAAATATGAAACAGGGTTAAGTTACTTATTATTGATAAACAGCATTACATTACCTACATAATACAACTTCTGACTTGCTGGCAAAGCAGCCTCTGCTCTACTTCGGAGCCATACACACAACCCAACCGCTCTCTAAGCGAGCTGAACCACTAGTCTTACTCTCTGTGTCTCTGCACGAGCTACAATGCTATGCAATACATGATCTTTGCCAGAGATGAAGCTTTACACATATCGATACATACAGTAGAAGCGATATTATACATTTTCTTGCAAGCAAGTTACTCGATACAAAACAGGAGGCACAATATTAGACATTTTCTTATAAAAATAATTTTCTATGGACACGTTTCATCACCCCCCTCCTACCTACTAAAATTTTGTAGGGTGGGTGATGCCAATGGCATTGCCTAGCCAGCAAAATTACTGAATTTCAAGTCCAAAAATCCATTAATGACATCCAAAATATAACAAGATCAAAACAACAGATGGAGTACATAGAAAATTTAAAAAAAAAATGTGACAGTCATAAATACATGCCATTTTACAGAACAGTACCATCAAAAGTCACGCATGGAGAGGTACAGGGTGTGACAGGCATAAGCAAATGTCAAAATTTACAGAACATCAGCAATAAGTGGAATATATGACAATTATACATAATGGTAAACATAAGTATATATAGAATTTCAGAAAACATAGTTTGACAAATGATATAGTGGAGAAAATGAGATAGCTAGAAGTAATACACAAATGGAAAAAAAATATACAATAATAAACATGAACATATACAAAGTTTTACAAAAGATATTTTAACTAATGTCATCATTCGTTAAAGAAAATGTGGTAATTACAAGTAATACACACAGTAGTGTAAGTTCCATGGGTTTACATTTTGTACAAGAGATCAGTATTTTGGGAACATAAAATGAACATTTGTATCTTGTGCACAATGTAGTCTATGTAAATTTTTAGTGCACTTAGTATAAGATAAAGTGTCAGTTTTGTATTCTGTGATGCATTTAAAATGCTATACTTTCATGGATGCTAGAACATACATGTAGAATTTTTGACTACATAGGCTTCTGATCATGTACAAAATAATGTTACTGCTTCAGCACAATAGGATTTCAATATAACGTTTGTCAATCGAATAGGCACAATGACATTTCAGACTAAGTATATGTATCTATCAAGAGCACAATTTTATTTTGGTCACTGACTGTGAAAGAACCATGAAATATACCTAAACACTGGTAATGAACCTGTGGACAACGTTTGCAATGGGAGGCACTGAATAGTATATGCACACGAATAGCACATTAGCTCCTAACATTCATTTTAGGTCTGCACACGAACACAAAACACTGTAAGATTACACCACACTGTAGGCGGGCTGGCTGGTTGCATTGAAGTGGAAGTCATGGGGAAAAGGTTCTGATGTATTCCTCCATGCAATTCGACAATCAAGTGTGCTCCAACCAACAGAGCTATTAGCAGACTGCATCAGCATAGCCAAAATTAGAGCAAACTGGTGGTGGGTGGCCAAGGCTGCAATGGACAGTACTGTGTGGCCAAACATCATCCAACAAACATCTTCATTAAAAGGCCCAAAATCAGTGGTGTATAGTAACTCGTCCATTGTTCTGTGTGCATTCTGGAATCTCGTGTGCGAAATCGCCACTTCCCATGCGTGTCCAAAGTACATGAAATAAAGCGTTTTACACACAAATTAGTAACATAGTCATGATATTTCAGTTTAGACTGAAAGAAAAGTCATTGATTAGAACATATCTACAGGAATATTTTCCCACAAATTCAAGTGGTACAAATGGGGTCATGGTATTAAACCATATTTTAACATTACAAGTAGTGTCTTGAAGACGGATACATTTGAATACTAATGAGTAATTTAATTCTTATTTTAGAGTATCTACAACATTAGTGTCATTTCATATCAGCACAAGGCTTTACATACTATGTACATATTGCTTTACAAACACATAATCGTATGAAATACATTGAGGGTGCTTGTCATCAATTTGGCATGATATAACTTAAATTGACATTCCAATTACCATTAGTTCATATCTCTTTAAATTAATATATATCACTATGATGGTGATTACATTACCACAAATTATAACACTTAAATTACATAAGTTGCCATGGCCAGGCTTTTGTCTCAACTGAGCTACATATTTCATTGCCATAAGGTATAACACATCAGGGTAGTTTCGTGAGAATATCAAAAGAGGTTCAAGTCAACAGGTCATGTCTGTGTCTGTCTGGGTCAACAGTAGGGTCAAACAAAACAATTAGTGCAAATTTTGGCACAGTACTAGATGTACATCACAGTAAATCATCCAATAACATAAACACAGACGTAATATTCGTTAGGCATAGCTGCAGATTTTCATCAACAAGATCATCAATAAAATTTGGAAGATAGTAGTAAGCAAAAGCAAAATATTTCTGTGCATTATCTTTCTAGACTTAACTAGGCGCAGTTTATGGCATAGCTGCAAGTTTGCAAGATAGATGGCTGTGTGGAACGTATAAGCATAACCATACATTGTCATTGAGCTTCATTATAAAATTAATTAGCATAGTGGTAGGGCTTAGGTATATAATTAGTGAGCATAGCGGTAAGCTTTGATTACAAGAGCAATACGCATAGCTGCAAGCATAATTAGAAATATTCATTACACATAATTACAAATAATTACAGATCATCAGAAGGATATGAATCTCACCAATCACACATGCCATTGAAGGCACAATGCATCAATATACAAAATGGTGCACATAAGCACAAAGAGAAAACACAAAAGGGCAGTGCGAGTAAGCACATAAGAAAAGAACAGAACATAGCATCATTAGCAACATAGCGATTCTCCTCATAATTGCTTCATAATCATTGTATAATCTCGTCATCATTAGCAACATAGCGATTCTCCTCATAATTGCTTCATAATCATTGTATAATCTCGTCATCATTAGCAACATATCGATTCTCCTCATAATTGCTTCATAATCATTGTATAATCTCGTCCACATAATTACATTTATCAAACATCTTTGACTGTTACCAATACCTTCCTTACCATCATTTATCCATAAACAATAATGCATTTTAAAGACCACCATGACATATTGTGTATTGCCTTACTCATCATCCTCCATAATGTTCTTGGCTTACCAAATGCTCATGTCAACTCAAAATCTTCTTCACTTGCTCAGAACTTCGTAAGTTATGCAATTAGTAACACAGAAGAAAAATCTGATATTTTCTGAAACATAGGAACTTGATTAGATTACACAATCAAAAATTTCCATTAATTTTATTTGTCTTGCACAGCCACAGAGTTCGTTATATGCAAATTGCAAGATAATCAAAGTTTCGTATGACAATATCCCAGCGTAGCACAGAGCATAAGTATTCAGAGTTAGAGAAAAGTAACAGTGAGAAAAAGAGGTAGATAGAGCGCACTAAGGAAAAGCGGAAGAATAGTGACACTCAGCTCGAGAACGGGGCACCAATCGCCACTTGGTGTGTCCAAAACAGATTAATGGACTCTCTACCCCAGATTTATGCCTTGAAAATTTTAATATTGGAAATGTGGTGTATGCCTTTCGACTTGTGCGTCTTTAAAGTTTCTACCTCAACGACGTTGTCGTGGATGATACGTTTGATTCGATACGGACCATTGTATAGTAAGAAGAATTTGTGAATCATAGATCTTCCCTTGTGGGATAAGTGGTGGGATCTAATTAATACCTTTTGTCCTACATAGAGTTGTTTAGCATAACAATTACGTTGAGAGCGTTTCCTTTTTTCAGCGGCTTTCTTAATGTTTTTAAGCGCCAATTCAATGATCTCATGATGACGTAGTCTTCTGTGTTTAGGAAAAGGTATCAATTCCTTGATACGGTCGGGAGGTTGCTTGTTTTTCAGAACCAGAATTGGTGAAAGACCTGTAGAATCATTAGGAAGTTCATTTATAATATTTTGAAATGAAAGAAGATATCTATCCCATGTGTTATGTCGTCGGTAGCAATATAGCCTACAAAGTTTTCCAAGTTCTTTCATCACTCGTTCACAAGGGTTAGAGGCGGCATGATAAAGTGATATGAACACAGGTTTGATGTTTCTGCGCCGCAACATCCGTGCCCAATCATGAGAACGGAATTGAGGTCCATTATCGGAGATGACTTTATCTATATGGCCAACATCTTTTAGGAAGTTTTTGACAAAGGCGTTAGTTACTGTCTTCGCCGTGGCACGGCGGAGCGGAGTAAAAGATACAAATTTTGATGTGAGCTCAATAGCAACGAAAACAAAAGAGAAACCATTGTTAGTTCTCGGAAGAGGTCCAAACAGATCAACGGCTGCTAACTGCTTTAATTTTGAAGGTATAATCGGAAAAAGTGGAGCAGAATGCGATATGGTCGGCGGCTTTGCTTTCTGACACAATTTGCATCGAGATAACACATTGCGTATACGTTTCTCCATGTTGATGAAGTAACAAGAGTCGCGTAATTTCGCGAAGCACTTCTTGGCACCATAGTGTCCGTAACTGAGATGAATATACCAAATCAATTTGTTCACGGACTCCTCCGGAACCCACACTAACCAAAATTGACTGTCAGGGGCCTTACGTTTGAAGAGAATGTTATTATGGATAATGTAAAATTGTCTGATGGAAACATTATATTTATCATGCCATTTTATTTTAATATTTCGCCAGATTGGATCTTTATCTTGTTCTTTAGCAATGTCAGAAAATGTGGCAGATATGTAATTTTCGAAAGCAACTTGCTGCATATAGAGGATAGTAAAGTTATTTTCTAAGTATGCCTCTTCCGTCGCCTTGATGAGCCCAACAGGCGAACGAGATAGCGAGTCTGCAACGATGTTTTGTTTACCAGGAATGTAAATTACAGAGAAATCGAATTCTTGAAGGAACAAAGCCCATCGTCTAAGTCTATCATGGTTAAGTTTTGCCGACATGAGGAATTGAAGTGCACGGTGATCCGTGTAAACTTTAGTGTGTCTGCCAAACAAGAAATAACGGAATTTTTCGAATGCCCAAACTACTGCCAAAGCTTCAAGCTCAGTGACGGAATAGTTCCGCTCTGACTTGGATAATATGCGACTAGCAAATGCAATAGTTCTCTGTGTGGCAAAGCCATTTTCTTCATCCTCTTGAAACACGTGAACGCCAAGTCCGAATTTTGAACTATCGGTAGAGATGCAAAAGTTCTTAGACAAATCTGGATGGTGCAGAATAGGTGCGTGAAGGAGTGCATCTTTTAAGCAAAGAAATTCTCTTTGGGCAGCTTCATCCCAGAACCAAACAGTATTCTTTCCAGTTAATTCATATAATCTGGGAGTAGTTAGGTCTTTCAAATTTATAAAACGGCGATAGAAATTAATTAAACCCAAGAAAGCTCTTAATTGGCGTTTAGTAGTGGGAACAGGCATTTTCATTATCGCCTCTAACTTTTCGGGGTCGGGCTGGATCCCATCTTTAGAAATAATGTGCCCTAAAAATTTAATCTGAGAACGACCAAACTGTGACTTCTCTAAGTTGACAGTAATCCCGGATTGAGCAAACACTTCAAGTAAAGATGCCAACGTACTGTTATGTTTTTCCCAGGAAGATTCTGCAATTAAAATATCATCAACGTAAATTGTGATTTGTTGTTTTAAGTGCTCAGGGAGTGTGGCATTCATCGCACGGATGAAAGCAGATGAGGAGATGTTCAGTCCGAAAGGCAATTTACGGAACTGATAACAGTTTCCGAAGCAGAGAAACGCGGTATACTTCCTACAGTTGGGGTGCAGTTTCACTTGCCAAAAGCTAGACCTAAGATCTAATGAGGATAAAACTTTGACACCATAGAATTTTTGTAACAATTCTTCAAGGGTTTGGGGTCGGTCGGTTTCAGGTAAAATGATAGTGTTAATTTGTCTGGAATCGAGCACTAATCGAATTGACTTATCTCTTTTTTCAACAATATGTAGGGGACTGTTATACGAGCTAACTGCAGGTTCAATTATACCTTGACTGAGCATGGACTGAATTTCAGCCTTAACTCTTTCCCTGTATACTATCGGAATGGGATATGGAGGTACAAAAAATTTATTATGTTCTTTGATCTTGAATTCATAGAGAAAATTTTTTATGGTACCAGGACTGTTAGCGAATACACGGGAATAACGCCGCAAGATAAGGAACAATTCTTCCTTATCACGTTCTGAGGCACCTTCAACTTCTACTAATTTTTTCTTAATGATGTCAGAAATCAAGTCAATTCGCTCAGTCTCAAAATGTTTATCTGTTATATCATCATCAGGTTTGACATCCTGCGTCGTATTAGAAATAGATAAAAATTTTAAACAACTGGCACCTTCTTCCAGCAGGCTCCCCTGGAAGTATCAGAACCTTTTTGCTTAGACGAACTGCATGTGGCTATCTCTGATATGAAGACTGGGAAAGCTGCCGGTATAGATGATATTTTCCCAGAATTTATTAAACATGCTGGACTCAAGACCCGATTGTGGCTTCTAAATTTATTCAATAACATTCTTAAAGACAGCTCTCTACCAAAAGCTTTTAAGAGATCTAAAGTAATAGCTGTTTTGAAGCCTGGTAAAGCAGCCGAACGTGCAGATAGCTACCGCCCAATTGCACTTCTCAGTGTATGTTACAAGCTGCTCGAGAGACTCATCTACAATCGTATTGTTCCCATTCTCACTGCTAGTATCCCTGCTGAACAAGCTGGTTTCAAACAAGGCCGTAATTGCTGTGACCAGGTCCTAGCACTGACATCTTTCATTGAGACTGGTTTCGAAAAGAAGTGTACCACTTCCGTTGCTTTTCTGGATCTCTCGGCAGCTTATGATACCGTGTGGAAGAAGGGCCTCCTAGTGAAGCTTTACAATCTCATTCCTTGTCCTATTTTATTGCGACTTGTGAACTCAATGCTAAGTGGTCGCCTGATCAAGATCTATCTCGGCAACACAGAAAGTGGATTTAGACAGCTTCACGATGGCCTCCCCCAGGGTTCGGTTCTTGCTCCCATTCTTTTTAATGTTTACACCGCTGATATTCCAGCTACGCAATCTAGAAAATTCATTTATGCCGATGACATTGCCATAGCGTCACAACACAGAGACATCCATGTGACGGAAACTACTTTAACATCTGACCTAGCTCTCCTCAGAAATTACTTCGCAATGTGGAAACTAAAGCCAAACCCAAATAAAACGGAAGTATCTTGTTTCCATCTCAATAATAGGATGGCCGACTATAAACTTAATATCTCGTTTGATGGTGTTCAACTTGAACATAATGAACATCCAAAATACCTGGGAGTAATCTTGGATAGATCTCTTACTTTTAAGTACCACCTTCATAAAACAGCAGACAAAGTTAAAACTAGGAATAACATATTGCAGCACTTAGCAGGATCATCTTGGGGAGCCAGTGCTAAGGTTTTGCGTACAACAGCTTTGTCCCTAGTTTACTCTGCAGCTGAATACTGTTCTCCTGTCTGGCTCAACAGTGCTCATGTGAGAGACATTGATGTACAATTAAATAGAGCAATGAGATTGATCAGTGGCACTCTGATGGCTACACCACTTCAATGGCTCCCAATATTATGCAACATCGTTCCCCCTGATCTAAGACGGAAGGAAGCCTTAATGAGAGAGTATTATAAGATCTTGTCCACTCCTGAGCTTCCTATCCTGCAAGACCTTCCACCACCGGTCAGCCGGCTGAAATCACGTAAACCGCCTCTTAAAACAGCTGTGCAACTACATGAGAGTGGCTTCTCACCTAAATCAAACTGGGCAAGAATTTGGGATTCGTTTAATGGAAAAAACAGCATCTGGATAGACGATCCCTCTAAGCAGCTCCAAGGAATGGACCTTCCCAGGAGAGAATGGTCTTTGATCAACCGTTTCCGAACTGGTGTTGGTCGCTGTAACTATTGGAAATTCAAATGGGGACAGACAGACGACCAGTCATGTGACTGTGGAGCAGACATTCAAACGATGACCCATATAATTACTAATTGCCCATTACGATCACTCTCAGGAGGGATGACCGAACTCCATATAGTCAGTCAGGAAGCTGTCCAGTGGTTAAAGGAGTTGGACTTGGCTCTGTGACAGAGATATGTTTTATCTTATTAACTAGACACTAGTATATCCTACTAAAGTATTATATGTAGCTGACATTATACCATACGATATAACGAATTTATCAGCACTGAAGATTCAAACACTGCCGACATCCTACTGAACTCCCTTGATAATGCCAGAAGAGAGAAATGGGTGAAAAAAGTTCAGAGTTTAGACTTCACTCACAGCAGCAGAAAGGCTTGGTCACTTCTGAGGAAATTGTCTACCAGTGTATCCGAGAAAAAACTTCCTCCCACACACCCTGATCCTTCCGACATAGCCAAACGAATCGTAGCACTATCCAAGTCAAAACGGCAACAGTCTGACAGATTAATATCCTATAAACTAAATGAAATTAAGAAATGCCAGCAGGCTCCCCTGGAAGTATCAGAACCTTTTTGCTTAGACGAACTGCATGTGGCTATCTCTGATATGAAGACTGGGAAAGCTGCCGGTATAGATGATATTTTCCCAGAATTTATTAAACATGCTGGACTCAAGACCCGATTGTGGCTTCTAAATTTATTCAATAACATTCTTAAAGACAGCTCTCTACCAAAAGCTTTTAAGAGATCTAAAGTAATAGCTGTTTTGAAGCCTGGTAAAGCAGCCGAACGTGCAGATAGCTACCGCCCAATTGCACTTCTCAGTGTATGTTACAAGCTGCTCGAGAGACTCATCTACAATCGTATTGTTCCCATTCTCACTGCTAGTATCCCTGCTGAACAAGCTGGTTTCAAACAAGGCCGTAATTGCTGTGACCAGGTCCTAGCACTGACATCTTTCATTGAGACTGGTTTCGAAAAGAAGTGTACCACTTCCGTTGCTTTTCTGGATCTCTCGGCAGCTTATGATACCGTGTGGAAGAAGGGCCTCCTAGTGAAGCTTTACAATCTCATTCCTTGTCCTATTTTATTGCGACTTGTGAACTCAATGCTAAGTGGTCGCCTGATCAAGATCTATCTCGGCAACACAGAAAGTGGATTTAGACAGCTTCACGATGGCCTCCCCCAGGGTTCGGTTCTTGCTCCCATTCTTTTTAATGTTTACACCGCTGATATTCCAGCTACGCAATCTAGAAAATTCATTTATGCCGATGACATTGCCATAGCGTCACAACACAGAGACATCCATGTGACGGAAACTACTTTAACATCTGGCCTAGCTCTCCTCAGAAATTACTTCGCAATGTGGAAACTAAAGCCAAACCCAAATAAAACGGAAGTATCTTGTTTCCATCTCAATAATAGGATGGCCGACTATAAACTTAATATCTCGTTTGATGGTGTTCAACTTGAACATAATGAACATCCAAAATACCTGGGAGTAATCTTGGATAGATCTCTTACTTTTAAGTACCACCTTCATAAAACAGCAGACAAAGTTAAAACTAGGAATAACATATTGCAGCACTTAGCAGGATCATCTTGGGGAGCCAGTGCTAAGGTTTTGCGTACAACAGCTTTGTCCCTAGTTTACTCTGCAGCTGAATACTGTTCTCCTGTCTGGCTCAACAGTGCTCATGTGAGAGACATTGATGTACAATTAAATAGAGCAATGAGATTGATCAGTGGCACTCTGATGGCTACACCACTTCAATGGCTCCCAATATTATGCAACATCGTTCCCCCTGATCTAAGACGGAAGGAAGCCTTAATGAGAGAGTATTATAAGATCTTGTCCACTCCTGAGCTTCCTATCCTGCAAGACCTTCCACCACCGGTCAGCCGGCTGAAATCACGTAAACCGCCTCTTAAAACAGCTGTGCAACTACATGAGAGTGGCTTCTCACCTAAATCAAACTGGGCAAGAATTTGGGATTCGTTTAATGGAAAAAACAGCATCTGGATAGACGATCCCTCTAAGCAGCTCCAAGGAATGGACCTTCCCAGGAGAGAATGGTCTTTGATCAACCGTTTCCGAACTGGTGTTGGTCGCTGTAACTATTGGAAATTCAAATGGGGACAGACAGACGACCAGTCATGTGACTGTGGAGCAGACATTCAAACGATGACCCATATAATTACTAATTGCCCATTACGATCACTCTCAGGAGGGATGACCGAACTCCATATAGTCAGTCAGGAAGCTGTCCAGTGGTTAAAGGAGTTGGACTTGGCTCTGTGACAGAGATATGTTTTATCTTATTAACTAGACACTAGTATATCCTACTAAAGTATTATATGTAGCTGACATTATACCATACGATATATATATACCTTCTTCATATCTGGTAATCCAGTCTTCGAATTTAATTTGAATGGCATTTTCCTGAACAAAAGCAATGGCACTAGCCGTATTGAAATCTAAAGTAAACTTGTACTTGTATAGGAAGTCCACACCTAATATTATCTGTGTAGTTAAGCGGGGGACAATCAATAGGTTGGCAGAAAAGGTATGACCTTGACATAAAAATTCTACGTATGTTTGCTGTCGAATTTCGACAGGTTTGCTAGAAATAACGCCACGAATTTTAGTGCAATGCAAAGGCAGAGTAGGACCGTTAAGCAAATTCTGATATTTCTTGAAAGTCACTTCACTGATTACTGATACTGGGCTACCAGAATCTAAGACAGCAGAAAGATTGATTTTGCCAATTTTCACAGATACAATAGGGTGAATTGGAATATCGAGACATTCTACCTTCTCTTCTAATAGTGCCTCTTTTATGTCATCTAACTGTACAAATTTTACGTCTTGTTCGGGAGAAGGTTCATAAGAAATTTCTTTGTTGAGACAAGTGTTACCAAGATTAATGAGACTTTCACAAGATAAATGTTTTTCAAATCTTGGCTGTTCCTCAACTTCGCATTCGCTATCATCGTCATTAGAAGACATGTAATTGTCTATCCAATCCGCGACAGAGGTGTGCTGCAAATCTAATTGTTCGACATCATCTTTTGCTGTTCCAAGGTTACTGTTAGTTGCATTATTGTGTGGCAGTACTGTGTCCTGCCTTTCAAAGTACATGACCGGTCTGTCATATGCAATTGTTGGTTGATACTGTAAGAATTTTATTTCGTATATAGTGTCTTCCTCAGAGTCTGAAGACGAAGCTTCTGTCTCCCACTCTGAATTGTCGTCATTATATTGCTGATCGACAATTATCTCGTTTAACCGTTGGGCAGTATAATGTTTGTTCGATGCTACTTTATTTGTATCTTTAAATCTGATAGTACAATTTTTGTTACTGTCATTGCTTTCAGGAGTAACGGCTTTAGGTTTTGACACAAGTTGTGTCGGTTTTGCCTTATCACTTACTGAGCTGCTGCCAGCATCAGTATTGTGCACTTCCGCACGAACTACTATTCTGTTTTGTTCGGGAGGTTGTTCATCGTAACCTTTCTCTCTGTGAGGATGTTCACAATGAACAAGTTTCAGTGTATAGTTAGGATCACATAAATCCTGTACGGCCGAATTATTTGCCGTCGAGTCCGCTAGTCATACCTGACGCGGCCCCTTTTTAGACGAATTATAGCGTGGATTGGCAGGTCTGATTTCAATGTTTTGCTCTAGTCTTTCTGGGGTACGCGATCTGCTTTGGGCCCGATTTGTGTTTTCGTGTCGTGGAAGGCGATCACGAGAATTATCGCGTGTGCCCTCCCGACTACGCTTCTCAGCGTTATTGTTGTGATTTTCAGTCTCGCGATCACTATCAGTATTGCGTCTATCACGCCAATTAGTATCATTCGAAGTATTGCTGTTATGATAGTAATTGTTGTAGCGTCCTCCGCGGCCAAAACCACCACCTCGGTTGTGGCCACGAAAACTTCCACGGTTAATTTCACGATCTTGAAAATCACTGTTCTCATTGTCGCGTCTTTGTTTGTAAGTTTCATTAGTAAAAGAGTTATTTTTTGTTTGATCCTCGTGCTCTGGATAACGTTTAGAACGCGGCGGGCTTTGTTGCGACCGGCGATCATATTTGTTTGTTTCAAAATATCGACTGCGCGAGGAATTTTCCTCGTCTTCTTCTTCTAAATCTTGTAAGAGATTTCTAAAGGCTTCAATATCATTCTTGCATCGTGCCGCAATGGCAATTTGACGCAAGTGTAGAGGCAATTTGTTCAAACAAATTCTGATTAATTCCGCAGGGCAGTAAGGTGCCGATAAAAATTGATTTTTGTATACTAAGTTTTGGAAATATTCCACTGGGCTCGAGAAATTTGATCGCTCAAAAGTTTTGAATGTCGCAATACTGTTTTTAACGCGGTCTTGTGCCGCTTCCGACCAGTATGCGGATAGAAATGAGCGTCGGAACTGATTCTCGCTATAGCACTCTTGTGCAATAGCTCTCATTCTGGTGGCTGGCTCGCCTTCCAGATAACCACATATAAATTCTAATCTGTGCTCAAGTGGCCAATTCGGGGGAAGACAATAATCGAATTGCTGCAACCACTCTTTAGGGTGCAAGTCATTCGGAGAGTTTTTAAATGTCTTGAATTTACGTACAGTCAGGAAATGCTTGTAGTCAAACGTTTCCTTTCGCCTGTGCGGTGTAAGTGGGCGTAAACTACGCACTGCGTCTTCATTGTTGTTACTACAAGGTACACTTCGTTCACGTACCAAGCGACCTACTTGAGTCGAATCATTATCATTGTCATTTTCGTTCAAATTTTCTTCTACGTCTTCGTATGGGTTTTCACAAGTGTGGTCAAATTTCCTCTCTATTCGCGCCACGCGATCATCTAATTTCCTGACCTCAGCCTTGTATTGCTGATTAATGGTCATTTGACCTTGTTTGGAACGGTCAAGGGCGAGATATTCATTAGTTTCATTAAACGGGGTAGGATGCGTTACATCAGAACTTTTGTCACTGTTATCACTGATTTGGGTAATTTTAACAGTAATATCCTCAAACTGTTTATTAATTTTGCTGATCTGTTCCGTCGTGACTGACTGGAAGTTCTGCAACTTTTCATCAAATAGATTACTCTGTTGCTTCAATTGAGCGAGTTCAGTGGTTTCTATATTTTCGACTCGTGACGCAAGGCTTTCCACTACCGGGTTAATCTCGTCGCGAATATCTTGTCTTATTTGCTGAGATTCACGTTTGAAAGTATTGAGCAGTTGTTCCCTGAACCGATTGTTGTCCTCATTTATCTTATTAAAACTACTTTGAATACTCACAAACCTCGAATCGCACGTCTGTTCTATTTTCTCAAGTTTTTCACCTTGTTTCTCAAGTTTTTCATTTAATTTCTGAGATTGTAATTGATTATTGTCAAGTTTTTCATTTAATTTCTGAGATTGTTCCTCCAGTTTTTCATTTAATTTCTGAGATTGTTCCTCCAGTTTTTTATTTAATTTCTGGGATTGTTTCTCAAGTTTTTCACCTAATTTCTGAGATTCCTGAGATTGTAATTGACTATTCTCATTTAATTTAGAGAGCTGTGACAATAAAATTTGCATGAAATCATTTGGTAATACGTTATCCATAGCCGTCGCACAAGTATTTTTTGTAGCAGAGCTAGGCGGAACCGATGCATTATTTTCCGCAACCACGTTACAAGAATTGGAATTCTGTATTGTCGAATCCTGTACTGTATCATTATCCATATTGTCTATTCCTGAACTAATCTGTTCCGCGTTTTCGGACACGGTATTTACTGTCATATTTGTATCAGTGCAGTGAGAAGACTCTTGTAAAAATTCAGCTTCTCTCCTTGCATCATTCAAGGTCTCATTTTCGGAAGCAGATTTAGCATCAGCGCGGACTCTCCTATTCTTCGACATTGTTAACAGAATTTTGCAGTAAAGTGACCACTAATATTTATTTTCACCTACTGCAAATTTTTGAAAATTACACACAGTAATTATGAGAGAACAATAGGCTGAATCGGGCAAGTGCAACATACAGTCACAATCGAGATTACGCGAACCGTTAATTATCACACGAGTTCCGCGGTACTAGAACTTTCATACAACAAACATCAGACAATATAAAAGAGAGGCATGTTCAGTAGTAATGCAATTATTTGTATATTCAATTAATCTACTATAAACAATGCTACACAATATCAAGAATGGTAAGTAACAAACTACAGAAACAATTACTATGCTACTGTTGCTACAACAGAGGATGGTACTACAAAAATTAAATTAAGAGCCAAAAGTTAAGTTGGTTAGTGGAAAAGACAAACTAACTGAAATAAGACTACGTATCTAACTACGTTACGATCCTGTTTGTGAACTATCCTGGCAGAAAGGGCGCCAGATAAAAGCTGTACGCTTGTTTTGAAATGTTGAACCTTTCGTTAAATCAGACAATAAATTGTTCATTAACTCAGCTATTTGGTTTAATTATGGCCCTGATATTAATGTACAAGAAACAGTGCATTAAATTGATTTTGTGCGCAACGGATCTTTTAAGTAAACAACTGTGACATGTAACCTTTTGAAACAGACACTGACTATACTCAAAATTTTGACTGCGAGAAAGATATAAGAAAAACCACAAATCACTTTCTTAATGCTTGACTGTGAGAATTGATGTCGATCAGTTATTATTGAAATCCAAATCAACTATTATCTTACTATCGCACCAATAATGAAATATGTTCAATAATGTTATTCAAATCAACACTCCACTAAATCAAGTAATTATCAAATGAAGGAAATGGGTTAATTTTCTAACTACGTAAATGAAATATGAAATAGGGTTAAGTTACTTATTATTGATAAACAGCATTACATTACCTACATAATACAACTTCTGACTTGCTGGCAAAGCAGCCTCTGCTCTACTTCGGAGCCATACACACAACCCAACCGCTCTCTAAGCGAGCTGAACCACTAGTCTTACTCTCTGTGTCTCTGCACGAGCTACAATGCTATGCAATACATGATCTTTGCCAGAGATGAAGCTTTACACATATCGATACATACAGTAGAAGCGATATTATACATTTTCTTGCAAGCAAGTTACTCGATACAAAACAGGAGGCACAATATTAGACATTTTCTTATAAAAATAATTTTCTATGGACACGTTTCAAGCTTAACAAACATTTGAACAGAAAAGAAACATATGCTAAATGTTTAAACAAAATCTCTCAAAAACACCTAAGTTACATCTCCAAATGATCAAAATCTTCTACGCAAGACCTCTGCAGACGCACCACTTTGACAAGGATAGCGCGCATTGCGTTTTTTTAATGGAGCTGAGCCAGGCCGAAAGTTCCGAAATTTAACACCTTCTCTCTTAAGCGATCTTGCCCTGTTACGTTTCCTTAGATCGAAGTATAGATGCGCCTTCCGAGAATTCGAATAGTTTAATTTTACCTCTTCTTTCCTTGCTACAGCAGTACACATCTTCTTGCATATACCCAAATAAGGAATCTCTATGTTCTGTTGCGATGCAATCTACATTTATCTGACGCAGGTCAAACACCGATATTCCAGCGCCCCGGAAGACATTTAAACACTATTGTGCAACGGAGAGTCGACATAAAAAATACGTAAAATAATTAACCGATTTCCGACCGTCTACACTAAAACTTTTCTTTTTTCTCAAAAGCACTGACCTAACAAGACGCTTCTTCGACAGTACAGCAACCACAGAACCGAGGTAGTACTTTACCTGCATAATGCAACACTGATTTTCAGTTCTGTAGAACTAGTTCGACCCGACCTTTACCCACAAAATTCCTACTACAAGTTCCTTTCTTGTGATCTCTTATCATTCGACTCTACCGCAAACGAAGACGCCTAGAACGATAACCTACACACAGCAACACCTGATCCTAAATATAACATGGAGTGTCTACACTTTTTGTTACAGTACGACTGAGTACAGCAACGTGGTGTTCGCAAACACTTATATCGCACCAAACGCCCACATACATCGACCATAACCTGCTCTCTAAGGTATGGATGGGAGTGACACACAGTACAAGGTCTAACTTTGTAAATATTTGCTATCCCCTTTTACAATCTAGGCCGTAAGGGTATATTGCTAACTCCAGCCTGGTAATTCCAAACGAAGAGTAAAAAATATCCCGCAAACGCCTTTTATTAAATAGATAAGGTGATTTGACAAATAAATGTATTCGTCGGCAATCGATTCCAACTGCCCTTTAAAGCCCTTCGCATTGTCTCCATGACGAACTTGTCGAATTTACTACGCATGTATAAGTTAAAAGATCAGCAATAATGCTAAATCGACTTCTTTAGAGGTGTATCGAAACACAACAACGTCCACAAATGGAAACACACTGCATCGCATATTTCAAACACTTTTTCCGACTCTTATGATACCCACAATTCCGTATGGAACACTAGGTTATGCATAAAACGACCCCTTGTTGACTGTGTTTATTCCATCGGTTTTTAACTCTGCAAATGGCTGCTCCAACACCCAGTCCTCAACATTTGGTTACAATGTCGCCCTTCTGCAAACGAGAATGCAACACGTTTCTCGCGCGTTCCGCTAATTTTGGTCAATACAACGACGCGCGACCAATCCCCCGGGCTGTTTAGTGTAAAAGCAAATATTTTTAAGACGTAATCGTAGCTAGATTTCTCCACACTATCTGTTTAAACCAGGCGTGCACATATGCAATAGCCTCCTTTAAAGCCCTTATCTTCGTCATATAACCCAGTCTTCATTTACCCTTCTTCATAGGACTTGTGGAGTAATGTAGACGATATCTACATCTGTGGAGAATAAAGCCCTGGAATGCTAAAATATGCCTTAATATAGCTCTACTGGGCGTCTACTTGGGTATAATATTCCGGAGGTAAAATAGTCCATCATTTGGATCTCCGGGCGGGGACTAATCAGGAGGATGTCGTTATCAAGAAAAACAAACCAGGCATTCTACGGGTCGGAGCACGGAATGTTCTAACCCTTAATCGCGTAGTTAAGCTAGAAAATTTAGAAAGGGAAATGGATACGTTGAAGTTAGATATGGTAGAGATTAGTGAAGTTCGGTGGCAGGATGAACAGGATTTCTGGTCAGGTGAGTACAGGGTTATCAATACAAAATCAGTTGATGGTAACGCAGCAGTAGGTCTGATAATGATTAAGAAAATAGCATAGTGAACGCATTATCGTAGTAAAGATAGACACGAAGCCAACACCGACCACAGTAGTGCACGTTTATACGCCAACTAGCAGGGCCAATGATGAGGATATCGAAAAAATGTATAAGGAGATAAAAGAAATCATTCAGAAAGTTAAAGGAGACGAAAACTCGATTCTGATGGGGGACTGGAAATCGGTAGTAGGAAAGAGAAGGAAATGTAGTAGGTGAATATGGACTGGGGAAAAGGAATGAAAGAGGAGATCACTTGGTAGAATTTTGCGCAGAGCACAATTCAATGATCACTAACACTTGGTTTAATCATCATGAAATAAGGCTGTATACGTGGAAGAGAGCAGGGTACACTGGAAGGTACCAGATTGATTTTATAATGGTAAAGAATAAATTTCAAAACCAGGTTCTAAACTGTAAGACATATCCAGTGGCAGATATAGACTCTGGTCATAACTTATTGGTTATGTCCTGCAGATTAAAACTTAAGTGACTGTAGAAAGATTAGGAGATGGAACCTGGACAAATTGAAGGAACCAGAAGTAGTTGAGAGTTTCAGAGGGAGCATTAGGAAAGGATTGGCTGAAACGGGGGAAAGTAATACAGTAGAAAAAGAATGAGTAGCTCTGAGAGGTAGGGTAGTGAAGGCCGCAGAGGATCATATAGGAAGAAAGAAAGACAAGGCCTAATATAAATCCCTGGATGACACAGGATATACTGAACTTAATTGATGAGAGGAGAAAATATAAAAATACAGCAAGTGAAAGAGGAAAAAGGGAGTACAAACATCTGAAAAATGAGATTGACAGGAAAAGCAGACTGGCTAAGCAAGAGTGGTTACAGGGCAGATGCAGAACCGTAGAAGAATGCATAACTAGGGGAAAGATGGATACCCCCTACAGGAAAAAAAGAGCTATATGAATATCAAGAACTCAGACGGAAAACCAGTACTAAGCAAAGAGGAGAAAGCTGAACTGTGGAAGGAATATATCGAGGGCCTATACAAAGGAAATAAACTTGAAGGCAGTATTCTAGAAATGGAAGACGAAGTGGAGAAAGATGAGATAGGAGATATGATATTGCGAGAAGAATTCGACAGAGCGCTGAAGGACTTAAGTCGAAACAAGTCACCTGCAGTAGATGATATTCCGTCTGAACTGCTGATATCGTTAGGAGAGCCAGTCATGAAAAAATTGTATCACCTGGTATGCAATATGTGTGAGACAGAGAAAATACCCTCCGACTTCAAGAAGAATATCGTAATTCCAATTCCAAAGAAAGTAAGTGCAGACAAGTGTGAAATTACAGAACTATCAGTTTAATAAGTCATGGTTTCAAAATACTAACACGAATTATTTACAGACGAATGGAAAAACGCGCGGAATCCGACCTCGGGGAGATCAGTTTGAATATAGGAGAAATGTAGGAAAACGGTAGGCAATAGTCACATTATGACTTATCTTAGAAGATAGCCTATGGAAAGGGAAACCTACGATTTTAGCATTTGTAGATTTGGAGAAAGTTTTTTACAATGTCAACTGGAATAAACTCTTCCAAATTCTGATGGTATCAAGGGTAAAATATAGGGAGCGAAGAGTTATATTTATCCTAAACAAAAACCAGACAGCGGTTATTAGAGTCGAAGGGCAATAAAAGGACGCAGAGGTTGGGAAGGGAGTAAGACAGCCGGCCGCGGTGGCCGAAGTGACTGAGGCGCTCCAGTCACGGTCAGCACGGCCACTACGGTCGGGGGTTCGAATCCCCCCTCGGGCATGGATATTTGTGCCGTCCTAGTTGTAAGTAGATCATAAGTAGTTTGTAAGTTTAGGGACTTATGACCCCGTAGGTAAGTCCCATAAGCTTAACAAACATTTGAACATTTTGGAGTAAGACAGAGTTGTAGCCTTTCCGCAATGTTGTTCAATCTGTACAGTGAGCAGGCAGTGAAGGAATGGAAGGAGAAATTTGGAGAGGGCATTAAAGGGCAGGGAGAAGAAATAAAAACATTGCGGTTTGCCAGTGACATAGTAATTCTGTCAGATACCGAAAAAGATCTGGAAGACTAATTGAATAGGATGGACAGTGTCTTGAAAGGAAGATATAAGATGAACATTAACAAGAGCAAAATGAAGGTAATGGAATGTAATATCAGAAAATCAGGCGATGTTGAAGGAATTAGATTAGGTATCTAGACAATAAAAGTAGTAGATTAATTTTGTTATTTGGGTAGCAAAATAAATTCTGATGGCCGAAGTAAAGAAGATATAAAATGTAGAATGGCTATGGGAAGAAAAGCGTTTCTAAAGAAGCGAAACTTGTTAACATGCAATATTAATTTAAATGTTAGGAAGTCCTTCCTGAAAGCATTTGTCTGGAGTGTAGAATTGTATGGGAGTGAAACGTGGACGATTAGGAACACTAACTGAAACAACATGTTAATAATTTCAGAAATACATTACGTAGTCCTGATAAGAATTTTAGTGTGCAAAATGTTCATGGAAAGAAAGGCCATGGAAAACCTCTGTACATACAGTAATTAGTTTAGGACGTTGAGTGTGCTATTTTGAGCTGAAGAGGTTAGTAATGAATGGCAGAATCAGACGGGTAGGGGAACCCATGGAAAACAGGTACTTGCATATGACCTAATGCCGTAGTCATTAGATGCAGTCGACGAAGTACCAGTGCAGTAATTCTTAGAAGTTCTGGGTGTTTCGGTGTATGAGAGAGACTTTTTATAACTTTAACATAGAAATTTACACAGTAGTTAGGCATTTCTTTTTTTCTAACAGTCAGGGAGCATTGTTCACATATTTTTTAGGCATCAGCTGCCATTAGCGAAGCAGCAGTGCAGTAGCAAGTTGACTTTATAGCTTTTCTACTTCTTTTGAGAGTTCAGTTCCTTGGTAATGGTACGATGGAAGAGAGGGTGCCACCTCTTGATCAAGCTGGCTGCAGTGTGCGAGAACTGAATGTGCTGTTGTCCACTGTCCGCTATTTTGAGGCTGCTGTCTCATGGTGAAGCAATGCTGGAGAGACTGACACGTCATGGGACATATGTCAGGTATCACTTGTATCGCCCTCTACCCACACTCACCACAGAGAGAGTGGACAGTTGCGCATTCACGTCACTAAAAGCGGAGCGCCAGTGTAGAGGCTTGCCATCTGACTTCAGCCTTCACCTGGAGCCTTTTAGGCAGATAGCGTTCAGAATTGAAGACTCTTGGCCTTGCTTGCCAGGTTCAAGCAAAGTATACAATTTGTACCATTGTTCCCAGAACTATGGTCTGGAGCCAAGTGGAGGATGTAACCCACATCCTTCGTCGACTATGTGACGGTCTCTTGCCTGCAGATTTCTGGGCAGATTTGTGGTATTTTAGGTAAGCAGTAGACTGAAGTGTTCTAATGAACTCTCCCGATTTGACGGTAGATAACTAAATCAGTCAAAATATTAGCATGAAATTTTCTAACTAATCGTAACAAATTTCCAAAACTTACTGGACTGCAGGAAATTTGTTGCGTTTAAACTATTCTTGGGACCTAGCGCTCTCCAAATTTCGAAATACGAAACATCGAAACATTTAGGGAGACTTAAAAGGTATTTAAGAAAGAGTCATTAGACATAATTGAACGGATTTTTTCACTGAGTCAAATAACACATTATTTCAAATGCAGTCAAAATTGAATGTAACTGAGAACTTACCTGGAGACGCACAACTTGTCTAGGAGAAATGTACTTAATCCAGACTGGTATAGGAGGTGAGGTAATTGCGGAGCTAAATATGTGAGGATGGGCCATGAGACGTGCCAGGGTAGCTCAGTCAGCAGAGCGTCTGCCCACCAAACGCAAAGGTCCCCAGTTCCAATCCTGGTCAGGCACACAGTTTTAATTTGCCAAGAAGTTTTAGTTTACTTAATTTGTTGGACTTTTTACCGGCCATCCAGGTACGCCGAGACAGGTTAGAGCCATTCAAGGAAAATCTGTGCAGAAATACTGGTATCATGAAATATTACTTATAGGTGACTTTAACCTACCCAGCATAGACCTATTCGTCTTTGCATGCGGTGCGGACAAGCGGTCTTCAACTAAACAAGATTTTGTAAATTGTCGTGAGCAGCTATAGCCACAGCCCATACGCACTGGACGTGTTTTAGATGTCGTAGCTAGAAACGTGGCTTACCTTAAAGACAATGTCAGTGTAGACACAGAAAGTAGTGTTCTTCATGACATCATGGCTATGATGGTTACTAAAGTAAATAAAGAAGTGAAGAGGACTAGTTGAAAGATCGGATAAGGAGTTTTATCATCGGACTTCAACAATCTACATGTACATCAGCATCTCCATAACTACTACAGAAGTCATCATAAGGTGCGTGACAAACCAGCGCACAGAATGGACACCATTCAGTTCCGGTACAATAGACACAGAGGAATTATGTTCTGTAAATCTTTTTGTGGAAGTGCGTGAGCGTAAGTCGATTAACATGGAAAAAACCCACCGTTGGTTAATGACAAAATTTAAAAAATGCTGAAGAAATAAGATTTTTGCCCTCTCGCTTCAAGAAACAACAAGCACACGCAAAATATTCCCGCATGTAAGAAAAAAAAGATCTATGAGTGAAGCATTCAAGCATTTGCAACGCGATACTCAGCAGATTATGTCGCTCTGGTCCTACCTAAAATCGATGATCAGATCCAAGGCTTCTATCAACTTATTGATCGATGTTGCGGTAGAAGGCAGCAAAAGGAAAGGTGAAGTTTCAAATTTCGGGTTTAAGATAGCGTCCTCGCAAAATTAGTATAAAAACATACTGGCGTGTGACCAACGCACAGATGCCGAATTGAGGACAAAGTAGTTGGCAGAATTTTTAAGTATATAGTCATTTTTCTAGGGTAGTAAATTTTTGCCAGTCCCATGAACCACAGACATGACAAGCTGAGATGGCTTACTTGCCTCATTGATACAGATAGCAGTACCGTAGGTGCAACCACATTGGAGGGTATCTATGGAGAGGACAGACAAACCGCGTGGTTCCTGAAGAGGAGCAGCAGCCTTTGTAGTAGTTACAGGGGCAACAGTCTGGATGATTGACTGAGCTGGCCTTGTAACATCAGCTAATGTGGCTTTGCCACACAGCTACTGCGAACGGCTGAAAGCAAGGGGAAACTACAGCCGTTACCTTTCCCCAAGGACATGCAGCTCTCCTGTTTGAAAATATGATGATGGCATCCTCTCGGGTAAAATATTCTGGAGTTAAAATAGCCCCCCCCCCCCATTCGGATCTCCAGGCGGAGACTACTCAGGAGGATGCGATCATCAGGAAAGACAGCACTGGTATTCCATGGATGGGAGCATGGAATGTTAGATCCCTTAATCGGGTAGGGAAGCTAGAAAATTTAAAAAGAGAAATGGGTAGGTTGAAGTTAGATATAATGGGGACTATTGAAGTTCGGTGGGTAAAGGAACAGGATGTCTGGTCAAGTGAGTATAGGATTATAAATACAAAATCAGTTGGAGGTATCAGAGTAGTAGATCCAATAATGAATAAGAAAATAGGAATGTGGGTAACCTACTATGAGCAACACAGTGATTGCGTTATCATAGTCAAGATAGATACAAAGCTAACACCGACCACAATAGTACAGTTTTATATGCCAACTAGCAATTCCAATGATGAGGAGAGTGAAGAAACATATGAGGAGATAAAGGTAATTATTCAGACAATTAAGGGAGATAGTAGTTGAATATGGTAATAGAATGCTAAAGCAGATTCAAGCCAATAAAATTGATATCAATTTAATTAGAGTACTTGTGTAATTAGAGTAATTGTGTAATTAGGGTAATTGTTTATTGTATGTTTATTGTAATTGTTTATTTATTTATTTGTTTATTGTAATTATACTCGCATGTGTTCACTCCTCCACCTCTGGTATGGAACTGAGGTCAGCTCACCCCATCACTTGCTGCCCACCCCCCCCCCCCCAAGCCGGCCGCGGTGGCCGAGATGACTGAGGCGCTCCAGTCACGGTCAGCACGGCTACTACGGTCGGGGCTTCGAATCCCCCCTCGGGCATGGATATTTGTGCCGTCCTAGTTCGTAAGTAGTTCATAAGTAGTTTGTAAGTTTAGGGACTGATGACCCTGTAGTTAAGTCCCATAAGCTTAACAAACATTTGAACATTTTGCCCACCCCCTCCCCCATCACTACCATGTGACCATCGAGCACAGCATGATCCCAACCAACAGTCTGTAGTCATTCAGATGCAGACTGTTGGAGGGACATCAGCAGCAGCAGCAGCAGCGGCATAGAAAGGATGCAATTATGGTCATTACATTTGACTTCCGTAGTTAGAAGATTCCTAGCACAACCACAAATTGGCGGGAAGACCAATTCCTGGTTGCCCTGGAAGGCTTTCGCCCCTCCAATCCGGTGGAGCACCTTCACATTTTTTTTTCTTTATTGTCGTTTAAATTCCCCGAAAAAAGGGGCGGCCCGGCAGCGCTCACTTGCGCTCTTCGGCCTACAGAAATAAAATTTGTGAGCGGAGAACATAAAAACACAAAGGAGATAAAATTTCGGAGGTAATACAGACATAAAATGGAGATTTAAAATGGAGATAAAACAAAGTACATAAAATGGAGGAAACAGTGGTGACATAAAACACTTGGAATGGCGAAAGTGGTGAATAAAAACAGTTACTCGAATGTCAGTGGCGCACACACACAATTAAAATGAGCATAGGGCGGCGGCCATGGTGAGACCGTCCGCTATTTGGAGTTAAAACAAAAAACACAACACACACTTCCAGAGATACACAAGTTAAAACTGACGGTGTCGGCTGCGGGTTGGCCGTCCACTGTTGTAAGATAAAACAATTTAAACTAAAACACACCACACTTGTCGAAGCACAAAGGAGGTTCCATAGATGGTGGGGCACTGACAGCATTGAAGATGTGGTGTGGGGGGAAAAGAGATGAAGGAGATGGAGAGGGTGGGGAGGAGCCACAGAGCCGGTAGGGAAGGGACGGGGGGGATGATGTCCCAGGAAGCCACGGGGAAGAAGGATAGAGGAGGGCGGTAAGAGGAGGATCCGGAGGGACGGAGGAGGGGAGAAGGGACAGGAAGGGAGGGATAGTCAGGGCCCTCAGGGAGAGAAGGGGGAGAGGGAGCAAGGAGAAGGATCAAAGCTGGTATGAAGGGTAGATGTCAGGTCGGAGGGCATCATCCGGGAGGGGGAGGGTACGGAAGTTGCCACGGGAGAGGATCCGGAGGGTGGACAAGTGGAGAGCAGGGGCAATACAGTGGTGGAGGCGCGGCAATGTACCAGGTGCAGAGAGGAGGGGATGGACTAGAGGATTAGGCGGATCTGATTGGCGGGATATGTAACGGAGGCGGAGATTTTCAATAAACAGAACGAGCCTGGGGAAGGTAATGAGATCATAGAGGATCCGCGTGGGGGAAGGGGGATAAAGTGGGATACGGAAGGCGAGGCGGAGGGCATGGCGTTCCAGTATCTCCAGAGATTTGTAGAAGGATGGGGGAGCGGAGATCCAGGCGGGATGGGCGACACAGAGGACTGGGCGGATGAGGGATTTGTAGGTGTAGAGGATGGTAGAAGGGTTGAGGCCCCATGTTCGGCCAACAAGGAGTTTGAGGAGGCGGAGGCGGGAGCGGGCTTTTTCTTGGATAGTGCGTAGATGGGGAGTCCAGGAGAGGGTGCGATCAATAGTGAGGCCCAGATACTTTAGGGTAGGGGTGAGACGAATGGGACGGTTATGGAGGGTCAGATAAAAATCTCGGGGACGGAAGGAACGGGTTGTACGACCTACGATGATCGCCTGGGTTTTGGTAGGATTTATAGACAGGAGCCACTGGTTGCACCAAGCGGCAAAGAGGTCAAGGTGTTCTTGGAGCAGGCGGTTGGAACGGGCAAGGGTGGGAGCTAAGGCAAGGAAAGCGGTGTCATCAGCATATTGGAAAAGGTGTACGGGAGGGGCAGGCTTAGGCATATCCGAGGTATACAGGAGGTACAGGAGGGGAGAAAGGACAGAGCCTTGGGGCACACCAGCAGAGGGATAAAAAAGACGGGAGTCGGTGTTGTGGACGGTAACATAGGTGGGGCGGTCGGAGAGGAAGGAGGCAATGACCCGGACGAGGTTGATGGGAAGAGCATAGGTTTGGAGTTTGAAGAGCAGGCCAAAGTGCCAGACCCGATCGTAGGCCCGTTCGAGGTCTAAGGACACAAAGATGGCGGCACGACGGGAATTTAGCTGGAGGGAAAGGAGTTGCGTAAGTCGAAGGAGTTGGCATCAGTGGAGAAGGAAGGACGAAAGCCACATTGGGTGTCTGGGAGAAGGCGGTGGAGGTGGAGGTGGTGATGGATGCGACGGGATAGAATGGATTCGAAGACCTTGCTGAATACTGGGGTGAGGCAAATCGGGCGGTAGGAGGAGGCATCAGAGGGGGGTTTGTTGGGTTTTAGGAACATGAGGACTCGGGAGATTTTCCACAGGCGGGGGTAGCAGCCAGTGTAGAGGTTGGTGGTATAGAGGGAAGCAAGAGTGGTGAGGAAAGGGAGGGGACATTCTTTGAGGTGGCGGTATGTGTTTTTTCATGGACATCTGGGAACAAGGAATAATCAAAGTTAGGATTGTCAGGGATGGAGAATACATCAGAGAGGAAAGAGGCAAAATGGTTAGCCTTACTGGCATTATCAGGAAGGGGCTGGTCAAGGTGGAGGAGAGGGTATGTGGGCATAGGTTTCGATCCAGTGAGGCGGTGGAAGGCGTTCCAATATCGAGACGAGTTGATTGGGAGGTGGGCATTAAGCCGTGTCACTGTCTGATGCCAGTCCCGGCATTTTTTGGCAGTCAGGAGGCTGCGCACATGTCGCTGGAGCTGCCGATGGCGGAGGAGTGTATCCCGGTCACGGGTTCGCAGGAAGGAGCGGTACAGGCGGCGGGATTCCCGCAGAAGAAGGACAGCCTGTGGAGGGAGTGTGGGACGGTGCGGCTGGACAGCTTTGGTAGGGATGTGCGAATGGATAGCATCAGACAAGGTCTGCTGAAGGAAGGAGGCAGCTTCGTCGATATCATCGGGAGAGTGTAGGGGGAAATGGTGGCTTTCGACCTGATGGGTGATGGAGAGGCGAAAAGCATCCCAGTCTGCTCGGGAGTAGTCATGGACGAGTTTAGGAGGTGGAGGTGGGCGTGGATTCTGTGGGCGATGGACATTGTGTGTGAGAGTAAGGAGAACAGGGTCGTAATCACTGCCTATGGGGTCAAGAACATCGGCGGTGATGCGCCCAAGGAGATTGGGAGAGACAATGACGACATCAGGGGTGGTGTTGCTACAGGGTCGGGTGTGGCATGGGAGTGGGACAATGTCGCCATTGATGGTAGGAATGAACTGATGCCACCGACGGAGTTCGGCAGGAGTGCGGGAGTGGATATTGAGGTCAGCGGCGACCACGTAGGTTGTGAAGGTGCTATCGATGTGAGCAAGGAAGCACAGTGACAGTGAGGGAAGGGAGGAAGAGGGTGTGGATGAGATGTTCATAAGGGATGTTGAGGAGGGGATGTGGCCGAACTGGGTGGTGTCGGAGATGGCCGAAAGCCACTCCACCTCGTGCAGGGGGATGGGGAGAGTCGTGACGGTGTAGGATATAGGGTGTGGTACTGACATGTATGTGAGGGAGGAGGAAGGTTTCGTTGAGGAGAAAGGCATCCACGCGGTGTTGGTTTAAGGTGTTCATCAGGAGGAGCTTATTGGTGGGAAGGGAGCGAATATTGGAGTACAGGATGTTAAATCGTTGCTGCACCATAATGAGGTTGAAAGGTGGGGAGGGAGAGGAAAAGGGAGCGGGTGTGGGGACTAAACTAGGATGTGACGACGGTCGGTTCGGGAGAAGGTGAAGTGGATGTGGTTTTGGGAGGTTGTAGCCTTAAAATCAAGGTTGAAGAGGGAGCGAGCGGCCAGGGAGACTTGGTGGAGGGTGTGAGGGCGCTGGAAAGGGTGGATATTTTGGAGGACAATAGTCAGGAACCGGATGATGTCCTCTGCTGTGGGGGGAGGGCATAAGGAGTTGTTAGCGGGGATTGGGGGATCAGTGGGACGGACAGGGACGGTGAGTTCTTCTTTGGTGGGAGGGGGGCGGGACTTACATTTGTAAGAGTAGGTGGGGTGTGCCCCACCGCAGGTGTTACAGGAGGGGGTGGTGGCGAGGTTAGGGCAGGAGGTTTGGAAGTGTTGGCCTTTGCAGTGGGGGCATACAGGAGGGAGACGGCAATTTTCGGTAAGGTGATCATTATATGTGAGGCATCGGGAGCAGCGGTATGACTGGGGAGGTGCTCGGGAAGGTTCCACCTGGTGCAGGCGGTTATAAATGAGGGCCCCATTGCGGAGGAGGTGGTTGATGGATGGCGCGTCTTCTGTGAAGACGCGCATGAGGTAGGTGGGGCCCGTCGCATTGTTAATGCGACGAGCTGAGCGGATGGATAGGCGGGGATCCCGCCAGAGTTCCTCCAGCACCTCTTCCTCTGTGATCCCCGGGTTCAATTTGGTGATCACAGCAGTGAGCGTGGGAGGACGACGGGGAGGAGGGGATTGGCGATTGGAGGCTGGAGGGGGGAGGGGGACAAGGGTGGCATGGGGACCAAAGTGGACACGGGGGATCTTGTGGAGGAGCTGTGTGTGGAGGTCGGGGTCGGGTGATTTGAGGAGGACAGAGTCCCTCCGTGGGATTATTTGGGAGATGGGGGCAGAAGGAGCATACTGCCGAAAGAGGAGAGTGAGGGCACGGCAGTCTAGGAGTTGGGGGTCAGGGTTATTGAGGACGAAAGTGTGGAGAGCAGATGGTTGAGAGGGGAGGAGGGGTGGCGGGGGAGGTGGTGCAGGCTGGGTAGGGGGAGAGGGGCGGCTTACATCGGGACCGGTGGGCCAGTGGCGAGAGGGTCGGCGAGCTTTTTCGTCACCGAGGAGGTGGCGTCTGTGGAAGCTCGTTTTGTCTTCTTTGGTTTTAGGAGGGCCTGGGAGGCAGGAGTGGGGACAGGGGAGACTGGAAGGTGGCGCGGAGCCGGCCCTGCGGCTGCGTCGTCGAGTGGGAGAGGACAGGAGTCGACAGCGGTCTGCCGGGTGCGAACCGCGGCACGGTCACCGCGGGAATCAGGGAGGGGAGGAAAGGAATCGAGTGGGGGAACGGAGGAAGGGGCAGGAGAGTGTGGGACGAGGGCAGCAGCTTGTGTGGGGGCAGAGGAGAGGGCGACGGCGGAGGGAGTGGTGAGGGTGAGGAGGGAGGGAATTGTGGCAGGAAGAAGAGGGGAGGATGTGCTCCAGGAAATGGTGGTGGGGGCGTGGGAGGGCGAGGTAAAAATGATGGTCGAGGACACCGTAGTAGGGGGCAGGGTCGACATGGCAGAGTCGAACAGTCACCTTAACTGTAGAACACTGTTCCGGCGGCGGCGGCGGACGTGCTTCCCGGCGGCCCAGATGGGGGCGGGAGCGGCGTGGCGCGGCGGCGGTGGTGGTGGTATGCGCTCCGACGGGCTGGTGGCCAGGCAGAGCGCGCTGGGCGGCGGCGAACCCGGCGTGGCCGGAGAAGCACCTTCCGGGGCGGCGGCGGCGGCGGCGGCGGCGAAAACACGGGAAGAGTCGGACGCCGACGGTGCGGCGACACGACGAATACTGCAGTCCGGAGCGGCCGGGCCCTGATCGGCAGTCGGCGACAGCGGCACTTATCGGCGACAGCGGCAGACAACAGCCGAAGACGATAGCACACAAACGTAAGAAATAATAACTGCGAAACACGAAACAAATACCGCACTAGCAACGTAGTAAGAACGATCCTCGCACCTTCACATTGCAGTTGTTTCTATATATAAAAACCAAATCAGAGCATTCTGTTTGGTAACATGATAAAAAGAACCTTAATTAGAGCTCATATTGCATCCAAAATTATATGTGCATAGAGGTGGATCATATAGATCACCTGTAATGGTATATGTATGTGCTCCCATTACTCTAGTAATTATACAGAATTTTCAATCCATGGTCATTGAAATCGGTTGCTAGGCTGTCTCAACTGAAAGCATGAGTTCTAACTGCTGGCAACAGATGGCTCTGATCCCATCTCTCCCCCCACCCAGCGCCTATACAAGGAAGCCACATGTGCAGACACTGGCCACCTGCATTCTCCTCTGGAGCTGACCGCACACAAAGCGCCATTGTCTCACTTCGCCGGCCATAGCCACTTGAGTGACCACACACACACACACACACACACACATACACACAGGCCACCTGCCTCAAAGATATCGTGACGATATCCGCATGCCATCCCCGTGATTCATTTGCATATAAAATGTATAATTATTTTCCATGGCAACAAATTAAGGTACATTTTTCTCAGAGTATCTGCGTGTTATCGCAAAGCACGCAATGCAATATTAAATGGTTCCCAAACACTATTTTCGGTGACAGATAAGTTCTATTCATATAAAGAGAACCCATCTTCTTCTTGAGTATCAAAAACATAGCCGCCCTCTACCCAAACCGATCTCGGAGATTACAAGTAGATGACTACCACAAAACACGTAGAAGGCCACAGCAAGAATGACGATGAAATATCATATTATTATCAGTGTTAAAGATGGAAACAGTTGCCTCTCCCAGACCGCGAGCAGTATACACATGAAAAAAGGATCGCTACTGCTGCGAAAGACATAGATTTCTGTGCCGGGGTGCGCGCACAATTTACCGATCGACCCCAGCGCGCCGGCCTGGGATAAAAACGCCGAACCCCACACCTCATGCGTTAAAGTCTCCACGACGTTGTGGAGAAGTACTTAAGCGCGTCTGGAGCACAGTGCGGCCCTGACACCGCGATCCGGCCGCCCCGATTATTTTATTTGCATTACAATTTTTTCTACGAAAGTTATAGCTCCTTGTACCGCCCCCACACTAACGTCCACGAGATTCCAGAGTGATTTTATTTGCAGTGTAAAAGTCCATGTGCAAGAAACAATTTGCTGTGACTCTCCTGGCCAGGAAAGTAGAACTCAGACAGTACAGACCTCTGACAATAGAGACCGTCCTCTCCATTCAACCCCTTGCCGATAGTGGACGCTGATACCTGCTTCCGCCCCCCCCCCCCCATCCGTCCAGTCTCAGCCTTTCAAAAACAACATGCGCAGCCGCATCGATAGCCGGTGAATCACCGGTGCTCGGCTCGACCGTTACCTGTAGAGGCTAATCAAATAGTTCCACTCCACACTCACGAAGAAGTGCTCGTCGCTGCACTCTGCGGACAAACCTTACAAATTATCAGACGTATATTGCTTCTCAAAAACAGTGACAGCAATGAATGAATCATGTTTATCTATAACCATTATTATTTTTACGAACCTCTCTCTCTCTTTCCTATTCCACAAATGACCTAAAATAAATAAATGCACAGCACAAGTAAAACAATAAAGCAGAGAATAACGTCTTGAAGTGCGAGAAATATGTTTACAGTTGTTTTAATGTAGCTTATGTCGTCCTTTCTGGAAACAGTATTATGTAGGAAAACGTGTCAGGCCTATGAAATATATGCATATGTCATATTCCAATGCACACGTGACCACATTTAGTTATTATTACGCACTGCATCTAGGTTACAAGTTCTCTGATCAGCACACTGCAGTTACGGTAATCGTGTTTGGAAATACTACATTTTTTTTTCTTCTGCAGGAAGGGACAGATGAGCACAAAATCTCTCCCTGGCGAAGACGTGCCCGATTGCCGCAGCCGACCATAGCAGGTGTTACATAGCTGGAAACCATTGTGAAAGAATCCTTTTCTTCTACTGCATACACAGAATTCTGACAGCACTCCTCCATTAGAGCTCAAATCACCCTTACTTTGCGACAATGTCTGGCTTTCGAACACTGCTATATCTTACCGAAAATGAGAATTTTTTTTCCTACAATGACGCGAGACCAATCCCCCCGGCTGTTTAGTGTAAAAGCAATTTTTTAAGACGTAATCATAGCTAGATTTCGCCACACTATCTGTTTAAACCGAGGTTGCACATATGCAATAGCCTCCTTTAAAGCCTTTGTCTTCGCTATATAACACAGTTTTCTTCTTTGGTCTTGTGGAATAACGTAGGAGATATCTACGTCTGTGGAGAATAAAGTCTTGGAATGCTAAAATATGCTTTAATATAGCTCCTTGCTCGACTCTACAAGTAATCTCTCCAACTGATCTCTAAAAGCGTATATTACCCGGGACTATATGAAATGGAGCGATGTACAGTACAACGGCGCACTTTGTAAATACCGTATCATCTCTTTTAGAACACGTAAACAATCTTCTTGCACAAATCCATAACCGCAGTCCTCCATCCTGGTAATGCCATCTTCTCGACCCAGCGCGATGTCTACCTTATCATGCACTGACTCTAAAACTGCCGCAGTACGTCTAACATGCCTTGATATTCTCTGAAATGTCCATCTCGTCACTCGGAAGGCCACAATTTTACTCCTTTCTAACTCAGTTGAATGTAGGAAGCACGAGTTCATCTTCGTGGCAGGGATATCACAGTGAACCTAAGTGGCTATATGCAATTTCAGGGCATACACAGGCACCTAAGTTACTACGCCATCTGTTTGTGGACGACTTTGAAACCATTATGTATGTATGTAGGGAACGATTGAGGAGAGTTGAGGGTTTCAAGTACCTATGAAGCCTAATACAGAAAAACGGAAAAAAATGACAGAAAGTAAACGAGCGGGGTAGAAAAGCAGAAGCATTTCAGAAGAGTGTTAGAAGCCTAATATGGTGCAGGGATGCACCCCAAAGCAGTAAAAAAGTTATATACTGGTCATACTATGTCCTGATCCTGACATATACATCCGAAACCTGGGTTATGAACAGAAGAGAGAAACGTAAATTACAAGCTAGTGAGATGAAATTCTTAAGGAACAGTTCTAGAGTGATAAAGATACACAGGTTAAGAAATGAGAGGATCAGAGAGTCAATGAAGGTGGAACCATTACAAGAGGAGATAGAGAAATCAAGACTGTAATGGTATGGGCACATTAACCCGTGAGGACTCGCACGTGTGCATTTTGCTCACAGTCATTTTAAAACAATCAGCATTTTACCAATTTTAAATAATCAAATATGTATGTTTTCTTACAAACGCAGCTAGTAATATTTATTTAGACATATTAAGTACATTACAAACTTTTCTTTAACTGTCAGAAAAATGCTATACATGCAATCGATCGAGTAACTTTTAAAGGCGCGAGTTCTGGCTGGTTACCAAGGAGGATACATGAGATGAAACTCGAGGGAAAGAGACCCAGAGGAAGACAGAGAGACAGTTGGCTGAAAGGATTGGAGGAATGTGTCAGGAAGGAAGGAGAAGATTGGACCAAGGTGAAGTCGGAGAGATGTTGGCAAGACAATGGAGAGGCTGATGTTCGAAGCAGACGCGGCCAGACGCTGGAAACTGCCGAAGAAGATGATCATGATTATGATGATTATGATATATGTATTTAGTGGAGAGCAGAGCACGTTAGCGATAGGGGCAGGATGGCCCAGTCGAATTAGTTCATACAATAAACGCTAGACCGTCCTAGGAATCAATTAGTAGGTTGGTAATACTGCTCCCCTCCCTCTACATGGCCAATATGGCCGGAGGAACCGTTTTGGACAAGCTGTAGTGATTAATTACTTTTATGCGTGTTTCAGTAAAATTCTACTCGTTGGTTAAATGTTGCTTAGTTAAATTTTGTTTGATTCAGTAGTATAATTAAAGGTCGTAGTTTCAGGTTTATTTCTATAAGGCAGTGGGTTTGCTAACGAACAGAATTTATTGTAAATATGGCGGTGGGGCAGGTTGGCCACTCGAGCCAACCTTTCCCGCCCTATGGGCCCCTAATTTTTAAAAACTCAAAGTTTTGTTACTTTTGATGATAATAACAATCGTAATTAGTCGAACATATGAAATTATGAACATAATTGTCGAAATTACACATATTTTGATCTCCCACAGAAGCTGTTGAAATTAACTGAGAGAGGTTTTCCGTCGTATGCTGACTGCCAGCCCTCTAGGCCAATTTACCCCGAGGTGGGGCAATTGGCCCACTTAAGTCTATTAATTATTTTCTTGTAATATTTTAACTCTTATTTTGAAGATTAATAATTGCGATCTATATTCAGTAAGGCGTCTCTAAAATTTAACAATAATTTCATACATTTAACTATGTACAAGAAACCAATAAAAAATCTAATTACATGGCCAATTTTGCACCAGTCGCTGTATATATTATGTATGTAACAATATTTTTGAGGCTAGGTTGCTTACTCACCACAGAGACGTCCGATGAGCTCTCACACAGACATGACCTGCCGTCTGCGGCAGTTGTAGCCGATCAAGGTACGTAGCCTAGAAAGGTATGCCAGTTTGGGCCTCTCCACTGTCATTGGTTAGCGCTTTATTACGTCACTCCGCAGCAAGCCGCTGTGTTATAAGGCAGCCGTGGACACATTTTCTCCGTCGTTTCTTTTCTCATTCGACAAAAAACAGTGCTTTTAAGCGGTGGAACACGCTTGTGATTAATATATATGTATACTAACATACAAAGGACTGAAAAAGAAAAGCTTCTAAGAGTATTAACGAGTAGCTAACCCGTCCCGTCCCGCTCCGCGACTTGGCGCAGGTAATATTTAAACGTCTTTAACTCGAGAACCACTGAACGTATCTTGATGAGCTTTTTTTAATTTGCAGAACTCATAAAGATCTAAAATAAAGTCCACGAGAGCACATGTCTAGCTATTATAGATTTCCTACAATCACTATTTATGTAGTCTGAAGCCATTCGGCGCCAGCGCCTTAGGAGAGAAAAATGGTACATATGCTTCA
Organism: Locusta migratoria; assembly: GCA_026315105.1. Classification (NCBI taxonomy): domain Eukaryota; kingdom Metazoa; phylum Arthropoda; class Insecta; order Orthoptera; family Acrididae; genus Locusta; species Locusta migratoria. The sequence goes on from CM048745.1 coordinate 40,327,733, forward strand.
CTCTTGAAAGTTTGACATATGCTCTCGCGGACTTTTTCTAGACCTTTGTGAGATCTACAATTTAAAAGAAACCCCATCACGATAAGTTGAGTAGTTCTCGAGTTATAGGAGGTTAAGGGGAAAAACAGAGAGAAAATGTACTTCTGTTTTATATATCACGATTTCACCCCCTTACAGAGCTAATTCCGAAATTTTACTGTGCCTATAACCGTGACGCTAGTTCATGCAATAAGGTGACGAAGTTTTATCGCAATCGACTGAATGATATTGACAGACATAGCATACGGACAAACAGAGGCCTTCATTTTTATATATTAGATAAAGAAAACTTTCGTTACAACGCAAACTTAGCAGCCGATTTCCGCATTGATGCTTTTGTTTTACTCATGTAATTACTACGAACATTGAACTGCATACTACTTTCATACATAAAATTTATCAATAAAATGTCAATGATCTGAATCCTAACAATTCATTCTGCAAGTCTCTTTCGTAATCGGCTTCACAAAAATGTTCGGAACAAATCCTGGCATTTTTGACATTTATCTCGTCGTTTACAGCGAGAGATCCATATGCGTTGAAGTTCCTCATCTTTTGGAAACCGATGGGTCGGCCGCGGTGGCCGAGGAGATTGAGGCGCTCCAGTCACGGTCTGCACGGCCACTACGGGCGGGGGATCGAATCCCCCCTCGGGCATGGATATTTGTGCCGTCTATAGTATAAGGTAGTTGATAAGTCGTTTGGAAGTTTAGGGACTGATAACCCCGTAGTTAAGTCCCATAAGCTTAACAAACATTTGAACTTTGATTTTTGAAACCGATGGTACAAAATGCCTTCCGTCTTGCGTCCACTGTTATTGCACTCCGCAACAGCATAACACGAAGTATTCTTACTCATATTTACAGAAAGATAATATGGAAAAATTGTTCCCTAATACAAGAAAGCTGCTTTCTATCCGAACACTTAACAGGTCACGAAACGAGCGAGCGCAAAACACAACTTCCTGCTCGCACGTTTCATGTGGGTACTGCGGCGACTGCTCGGCGCTTGCTGCCAGGTGACGTCACAGAAGCAAAGCGCGCCAGTCAAATTTACACTAGGGCTGGCGGTTATTCCTGAAACAACCGGTTTTCGGTTATACCAGTTCTATTTATCTCCAGTTTAACCGCACTGTAAAAATTACTCAAGATAACCGGTTTTTTAAATAACCGGTTTTCGGTTTTTTATTGCTATTATTTCCAGTAGAGTTCGAACGAAACATATTTTGCGGACGATCAGAAACCGTAATCGTCGGTTCTTCTAGTTTCGGCCGAAACCGAAACTTCCGAAATTTAGTTAAAATTTAGGTAAATTTACGTTATACGACGAATCACTTGTCTTTCCATATTTTGTAAGATTCCATCCCAATAACACGTCTTCTTGAGTGTGAGTAAGCCTAGCCAGGAGACCGTAGAAGACGATATACGAAGCATACAGATTTACTGGCCTAGTATTTCCATCCGGCAGTTGCGAATATTGAGCCAACCACTCTGTAAGTTGCACTTGTGAGCCAGCGCATACGAATATCTGATTATATACACAACACATATAAGTTACAGTCAGTAAATGAACCTCAATCAGTGCTGCAGAAGTATTTCGAAAAATAAAGTCACAGTTCCGACTAACAGTATGATTGTTGTCAGTGTAAATTTACGGAAATTGAACTAGGATAGCTGTGTACCACATGATCAAAGAATGTTCAAATGGGTGTGAGTTCTTATGAGACCTAACTGCTTAGGTCATCGGTCCCTAGACTTACAAACTATTTAATCTAACTTAAAGTAACTTACGCTAAGTACAACATACACACCCATGACCGATGGAGGATGGAGGACTCGAATCTCTGTCTGGAGCAGCCGCGCAGTCCGTAACATAGAGCCTCACACCGCATGGCTACCTCGCGAGGCAACACATGATCAATGTTATAAAGCCATATTGGTTATTAAAAAAGCCCCTCGCTTTCAAAGAATCACATTAATAAAACTTGTTAGCATACCAATACATTAAAAGTTATTATTCCAAGCTTATAGTACATCACTTACACAGTAGCTATATGAATCGAATTTACCTTCTCTTGCAAGAAATATTTTGGACGCTTTCTCCTTAAATTACACAGCATCTTTTTAGTACCTCCACCCGTTTTCAGCCTTTTAAAACAAATGGAGCATTGTACCTCACTGCTACCGTTCTTTGTGAAGTACTTACAAACTCGCGATGGTGCCATTTAAGCCGGCCGCGGTGGCCGAGGGGACTGAGGCGCTCCAGTCACGGTCAGCACGGCCACTACGGTCGGGGGTTCGAATCCCGCCTCGGGCATGGATATTTGTGCCGTCCTAGTTCGTAAGTAGTTTGTAAGTTTAGGGACTGATGACCCCGTAGTTAAGTCCCATAAGCTTTACAAACATTTGAACATTTGATTTGGTGCCATTTAAGACACAACCGACGTCTGGCGACGACAGCAACGAACTGCCGCATGACCAGACGGAGGCGAGTCTCGTACACTGCCGGTGCACGCGCGTCGTCTAATAGGCCACGCCACACGGCAACAGGTGAATCGATGCCTCAATAGCTGCACCAGTCCTTAATTTCTTATGGCACGCGTTTGTTGCGCGTTTTTGTCTGCCGGGATTGTTCTTAAATTATCACTGATCGCTGTTCTTAGTTTCTGCGATGACCTAATATTTCACAGCAGTGGAAATTTTAGGAATAGCCCTAAATATTAGGGTCAACTAGTTTAATTTTTTTTAATTATTTACAGAAAACACATTTTGAACTACTACTACAGGAAGTAGTCATACCGGTTTTTTTCCCCTGTTCTTGGCAATAACTAACAAAAACCGGTTACAACCGACACCAAATTTACACCGGAAAAGACCGGTTATTCAAAACTAAAATACCGGTATCGGTTTTTCCCATCCCTAATGTAGACCCCCCTGGTAGCCGACCTGCGCTGCCCAGCGTGACCAGGCGAGCGCAGCCAGTGGAGTACCCCCTCTCCTGCCGCCTCCTCACCCCCTCCACTGGCTGCTCTCTCCTGGTCATGCTGGGTAGCGCAGGTCGGCTACAGCGGCCGGAAAAAGCGTTCGTATCGGAGTGTCAGTGTGTTTGTATCTCTAAACGACGAAGGCCCAAACGGTCATAATTCAAATGTCTTTAAATCTATCGGACCAAACTGCGTGGTCAGCAGCCCGTAGCTTACAAACTACTTAAACCTAGGTACACTAACCTAAGGACAAACACACACACCCATGCCCCAGGGAGGACTCGAACATCCACGGCGAGCAACCGCGCGCTCCGCAGCGAGACGCTTTAGACCGCTCGGCTACTCCACCGACGCCTCAAACGGTCGACAGCTATAGTGTTCTTGTCTGTTTTTTGTGCCTTTCTGCAGCTTATCGGAGTCTCTAATGTGTGTGAGCAACCTATCACCGAAAATATTGTCGAATCCTTCCTGGAATTTCCATTATTATGTACGTAAGCAGTACATGTTCCCAGGTGCCATTTTTCATCGGTGCAAAGGCGTACAATTATTATTATCAATATTATTACTTATTGCAGTTTATTTAATACAACAATATGTCACTTGAGAATGATGTAAATTTTTGTATATGGTTTTGACATATACCGATAAATTTCTCTCCCCGCTCGTAATTGCCAGCTATCAGATAACAGTCTGGAAATTTGGAGATACTACAATGAGTTCACAACAGAGCACATCCAACGAGACTAAAACCGACGATTACATCAATTGCCACAAGCACAGTTGAATTAACGGAAGCTCCGATCGCTAAAACAGCATACCGCCGAAATGTAATTATATTCCACCGTCATAACGTTGTTAGCTGGCACTCATTTGCTGGTAGCACACACGGGAATAAAAGAACGCACTGCGTCCGATCGTTAGATTAAATCCGCACCCCCTCTCAACTGGAAATTACCGATAGCAAATCAGGAGCCATTACATACTCGGCCTTACCAGACCGTGTCACGAACAGGTTTGCATTACAAACATTGCAGGTGCATCCGTGAATAAACGAGTTTGTAATGAATGACAGTGTAGTCATAATTTAACCTAAAGTCCTCTTCTGTTCATTATCTTTATTCTTAAAACTATTAACACGTAAAAGTTCTTTTGTAATTTGAGCGGTCTGCGTTGATAAAAATATGGAATTTCTTCCTCTTATCACCCAAACATGTTTCATCACAGTTGCAGCATCTTCTATGCGATTTTATTTATTTTTTGTTTGCTCCGGAGGAAAACTGAAAAAAAAGAAAGAAGAAAAGAACAGGAATTCCTGAAGATGTAATAGCTTAAAGAAAGAACTAGTTTTCCTTAACCCTTAATTGGCTGCTTTACGAAGTTAACGCAATTCGATTCCATATGTAGTGCAACAAGCATCAAGATCGACAGTGACCTAAATACTCCGCTAATCATATTAAGTGCATGGCAGAGGGTTCAGCGAACCGTTGTTATGATATTTCTCTACAGTTACATTCTGTAATATCTCGCGAGAAATATTTCCGTTTTCAATCTGATTTCTCTCATTTTATTATGATGATCATGTCTCCCTATATAGATGGGTGCTAACAAAATATGTTCGCTTTCGGAACAGAAAGATGATGAAAGAAATTTTGCAAATAGACCTTTCCGGAACGGATAAGGCTTTTCTTTTAAGGATTTCCACTCTAGCTCGTGCATTATTTCAGTGACACTCTCTCCGATGTATCGCGATAATAGAAAACTACCTGCCCTTCTCTGAACTTTCTCTATAGGCCTATCACACGTCAGTCACACTTGGTGTGGATCCCACAATGGCCAGCAATACTCCAAAATAAGACGCACTAGTGGGCAGTTTCTTTACTAGAACTGTTGCATGTTCTAAGTATTCTGCTAATGAAACGTAGCCTTCGGTTCGCCATCCATACAATATTTTCTATCTGGTTTTTTTTTCAGTTTATGTTGGATGTAACTCTAATTCCTAGCTATTTCGTTGAATTTGCAGATTTAAGTGGCTTAGCGTGTAAATGAAGATGCACCGAAATGTGCAAGTGGAATAAATCGTGATTTTCGCCGAGCTGTTTACGTTCGTGATTTACGGGGTGGAAAACATAATTCCTCATCTCTAAAGCCGGTACCCCTTGAACTGCACTGTACTCGTACAACACATCGTCACGCAGCGAGCCTCGGCGCTCCAGTATGCGGACTATGTGCAGCGCCGCTACCGCCTTCATTGAGAGAAAGCGCAGCGCAACGCGCCGCTTGACTCTGGACCCGCCGCTCCACTACGTTGTCACTCTTAGGGTGCCCGCGGCGGATGAAGTACTGTGGGGCGACCAGTGAGCTCAAAGATAATCTGGAGTCAGTACTGTGTATTACGAAAGCGTGACGATCGACGCCATGTTTGTGAACGGATATCTGTCTCTATCTATTAGTATTTGCGTACACCGAATTTAACATTATGACATCTGTAATCTTTTGTTCTACTTGCTTTTCGAACAAAGTAACTCAAATAAAACGGCAGCTACCTATGAACATTTTAATACTATTCACAAAAAAGTTGAGACTTGGAATAAACCTATACTCATGAAACGAAACAGGAGAAAACGGCATGGGTTTTTTAAAACGTGTACGTCAGTTATATTTTTATTCAGAAGTAGTGTTTGTACCATATTGCGTTAAATGGATAAATTGTTTTACTGTAGAGAGATAAATGAAGGTGTAAAAACGACCAATTCGAGGTGTCTGACATAAGCGTTATTTATCATGCAATAATTTCCAGTCGATGGGCTCAAACGGAAATTATAAACAAGAGGAAAATAGAGAAATGAACACGAGAAGTAGCGTCTACAACAGTGTAATTTATTCATTAAATTGAATGTGATAGGAACTGACTAAAAATATAGTTCATCTATGGATATGAACACTACTTCCTTTCCTTTGAGTTCTCTTCAAGCATAAACGACTCGAACTTTAGTATAATGTATTTATTAAAGTAATTAATCATTCATATCTTATTTTCAAAGGACGCAGAGTACAATAGAGCAACACGACTTATACGTACGGAGTTGCCAACCTAACAAAAATAGTGTCATGATTTTCACAGATTCAAAACACTACAGTTGTGAGATGACTGGGGGCGACACACCGCTCGTCGCCTACTCGTGCGGCGACTTGCGCGGCGACTGGCGACGCCACAATACAATGGTTTTAGTCATCAGCTCCGTACACTTAAGGCCCGTCTTGAGAAGTGCAGGGTGTTTCAAAAGGGACTTTACAACTTCGAACATTAATATATATTTATTAAAAAGAGGTACACAGATGGTTTTACCGTTGTTTCAAAGGAAAACACATCAAGTTTTGACTCGCGTAGTTCGCTAGTGCAGAATCGCGCCGCAACAAGCGCTAGCGGCAGTTACGTTAAAGATGGCTGCTTTCACTGGACCCGAGCGGGCTAGCTGTGTGTTTGGTTTGAACAATCAAAGTCGGCGTAAATTTCGAACCAAGTATGCCAAAGATCTTCCTAGTAGACCTACAATTTATGAGTGGTATAAATGTTTTGTAAAAACGGGGTGGTCAGTAAAACACGAGAAAGTACCAGGTCGTCCAAGCACATTTGACGAAGTCGTTGAGCAAGTGAGACAGAGTTTTGTCAATAGCCCTATGAAATTGACTCGGCGAGCATCTTGTAAACTGCAAGTCCTACATACAACAGGTTGGCGTGTGTTGAGAAAACGTTTGCATTTGAAACTGTCAAATCGTCGCTTCTACAAGCAATTAAAGACACTGATGGATTGCCCGGAAGAACTTCTGTGTGGATATGTTAGACCGAGTGGATAATAATGAACATTTCTTGGACAGCATGATCGTTTCTGACAAGTCAACTTTTCATTTAAGTGGCAAGGTTAAAACACATAACTGCAGGATTTGGGGCATCGACATTAAACGTTGAAACATGCTCTTGATAGCCCTAAGGCAAAAGTTTTTTGTGCATTGAGCAAGAAGAAAATGTAGTCCCTTTTTTTTTCCAAGAATGAACCATCAACGGCATAGTGTACCTGGACCTGCCGCAACAATTTTTGATACCACAGATCGATGACGACGGAGAATGAAATGCTTACTTCATGCAAGACGGCGCAGCACCACACTATCTGGCTGATGTCCCGGATTTTCTCAATGGATTGGCCATGCTGCGCAATTGCATAGCCTGCCTGTTGTCCACACCTGACACCGATAGACTTTTTCTTCTGGGGCTTCGTCAAAGATATGCCAGCCACTCTACCGAAACTACGCCGCCACTGAGCAAGTTACACCGGCAATGCTGATGTGAGTTTGGGAGAAATCAGTTACCAATGGGATGTCTGCAGGATAACCATCAGGAGCCACATCGAACACTTTTAGTTTAAGGTAAAAACTTGATGTGTTTTCCTTTGAAACAGCACTAAAACCAGCTCTGTACCTCTTTTTAATAAATTAATTTGAATTTTCAAAGTTGTAAACTGCCACATTGCTTTCCAACAGTAAAAGGACAACGTAACCTTGTTAATTTTGTTACACTATCCGCAGGTTATCGATTTAATAACTTGTGGCGAAAGAGAAATATTCTGTTACTTGGTTTTGCGAGACCTGTAGGGGGGGGGGGGGGAATACGCATCCAGAGCTAATGGCGACCGGTGGCGAGCACGAGGGTGGCTCTGTTATTCAGAGGGGCAACGGTTCCCGGAAGACGCCTTATGGCTGAAGGCCACAGCAGGTAGGGCTGAGGCGTGAGCCTTCCAAGTATTTTCACACATGTTACCGCCATCTGGCTGGTGCAAGCGGCACTGGCGTCGTCTGGCCGAGAGCATCTGGAGCAATACAATTTGCCTCCATTAGCGGTGTACGATGCTTTGCGAGGGGAGAGCTGAGACATCTGGCGCCGAGTTGGCGTACGCCAGGGTGGCACCCGCTAGGACATTGTACGTCTATGGCGCCAAGCTTAATATTACAGCATGCGGCACAATCTACCAAATTTTTACTAGCCTTCCAATAATAATACATCTCCTGATTCATATTGTTTTTAATTATATTAAATGTACATTGTGAATTTTCTTCCTTTTTCATTCTTGTTTCTGTCTATGTTGAATTTGTGTTTCACCCATATCAGTAAATAATATCTTCATATTCTTTAACATGCTATCAGAATCTAACTTACAAAAACTACTATTCACTGGATAATATATATTCACATATTTAATATTTCATTTTCCTAATACTTGATCAGAATTCGGTCTCTTCACAATAACCGTTGTGGGATGGATTACCTCTTTAACTACGTAAGGTCCGTCATATAAATGTTCAAATTTTTTCATCCTTTTATTTAATTTGCTACTCTTATAATGAGTTCTTATCAGGAAATAATCACCTTCTCTTAATTGATCTTGCTTTCCTTCTACTGAACATTTTCTAATTCTCGCTTGAGCCTTTTTTTGTAAATTTACATCAGTAAACTTAAACAGATTATTTTCAAAATATATTCCCTTTGGAGGAAAATTAACATATTCCACTAACTTATCACACCTTAGTTGTTGTTTATTCAATTCCTTTGGAGAAAATCCGGTGCTACCATGTGGTATCTCATTCATAATATTTTCAAAATAACTAACATACTGGGGCCAGGATGTATGTCTTCTGTAACAATAAGTTCTGGCTAATCTACCTATTTCTCTCATTACCCTTTCCGAAGGATTTGCCTGAGGGTGGTAATAGGCGATTAGAAGATGTTGTATGTTATTCTCAGCCAAAAAATCCTTAAATTCCTGTGATGTAAAAAGGTTTCCATTATCGGATATTATCCTCCGAGGTTTTCCAACCAGCGGGAAATAATCTTTACTTAAAATTTTGATAATTGTTTTACTATTGGCCATACGAATGGAATAAAATTTGACAAACTTCGACCATAATTCCAATACAACAAATATAAACCTCACTCCTCCAGCACCCTTCGGAAGAGGTCCCCTTATATCCATAGCACAGATATCCCACATATTCTTTGGTACTATAGGATACAACGGGGTTTTTAATCCATAGTTAACAGGTTTGGTTTGCTGACACACCAAGCAACCTCGTAACTCTTGTTTTACCACCCGGGACATACCCTTACAGTAATAAAATTTTGTCATATGCATTAAACATTTTTCTGCTCCATAATGTCCAAATAATTTATGTATGTACCAAGTTAGTTCTCTCAAATACTTGCTGGGCACACACACTCGCCATCTAACCACATCTTTCATTGATTTATGGAAAAGCACATTATTATACAATACCCACTGTCTTCTCCAACCATTCCTCACATGATTAGGATTCTCCAATCTATCTAAGACTTTCCTTATCCAAGGATCTTCTCTCTGTTCCACACCAATGTTACTAAACACTTTCCTTAGCTCTTTATTCGCTGACTCTACTATTACTGGATAAACCTTAAAATTCTGATCTAAATCAATACTCAATCTCGCTTCTTCAAAACCTACTGGTAATCTAGACAAAGCGTCAGGTATCGTATTCTCAGATCCCTTAATATATTTAATCTCAATATCATGTTCCTGTAAGGCTAACGCCCACCGAATCAGCCGTTTATGAAGCAATTTACTTGTCATAAGGAATGACAAAGCTCTATGATCCGTGTATTCAATCACTGTCCTACCATAAATCAAATACCTAAATTTCTTCACAGACCACACAACTGCTAATGTCTCTTTCTCCGTAGTTGAATAATTTCGTTAACATGGGTTTAACATTCTACTTGCAAATCCGAGGGTAACTACTTCTATACCATTTCCTTCCCTATATTCCTGAAACAGATGACACCCAATTCCATATCCTGATGCATCAACTGCTATACAAAACTCCTTGTCTAAGTTTGGATGTCCTAAAATTCTAGGATTATCCATTGCCTGCTTCAAAGATTCCCATTCCTTCTGAGAGTCATCTGTCCATGCCCATACAGTTCTTGCTTTTAATAAATTAATCAAATGAATGCAATTCATACTCTCAGGCGGAATAAACCGTCGATAGAAATTAATCAACCCTATAGCTGATTTCAATTGTTTCTTGTTCCTTGGAGTGGGACAATCCCTAATTGCCTTTAACTTATTCTCAGTGGGTTTGATTCCCTCTTGATTTATTACATGTCCAAGAAACTTCATTTCACTACATCCAAATTGAGCCTTCCCAAATTTTAAAGTTATTCCTTTCTCTAACAACCATTTAAACAGATCTTCCAACAATGATAAATGCTCTGACCATGACTTTGTCACCACCATGATATCAACATATATAAAAACCTTTTCTAATAATCCGGGTCCTATTGCTGAATCTAATGCCCGTATAAATTCTGATACAGATATATTAAGCCCAAAAGGCAGAACCTTAAATTGATAACATTTTCCCTCAAATAAGAAAGCTGTATATGGTCTTGACTCTTCTGCTAGCTTTATTTGCCAGTACCCCGAAGTAAGACTGACAGAACTCATGTATTTCACATTTTCAAACTTTGCTAAGATCTCCTCCATTGGTAATGGCCTATCTCTCTCAATTTCAATAATTTTATTTACAGTTCTAGCATCCAACACCATCCTGATATCCCCATTGGGTTTCTTCACCGCCACGATGGGGTTTCCATAAGCACTAGTTGAACGCTCAATTATTCCCCATTCCACCATTCCACGTACGGCTTCTCTCATACTAAGTGCTATGGGATAGGGTGGTCTGAAAAATGGCACATGTTCTTTAATCTTTAACCTACATTCATAATCCTTAATGGTAGCAGGTTTATTATCAAAGAGCTGTTCATATTTTAATAAAACCTTCTCTAAATCCTCCTTCTCAATATCAGTCAAACTACTGGCTTCCTGACACGTATTCCTTACTTGTTCTGACCAGTCCGACCGTTCCTCACAACTAACCTCTTGTAAATTCTCAGAATAACATACAGACAAATTACGTGTATCTAATAGTACTCGCCATGAATCTATCTTATCCTTCATACCTTCACAACTATCACTTTGATTGATGTTAATCCACACAGTTCTATCATCTACCAATAACCTCATTTTATTATCTAGAAAATCAAGCGTAACCTTCTTGCTCACAAACCAATCCAAACCTAACAATATGGGTAAATTGGTATTGGATACAACTAGCATTGACAGCTGTATCATAATTCCTCCTAATCTAAATGTTAACAGTACCTCTTCTTCTACCTTTCACCCTTTTGAACCTGTCAAACCAATTACTTGTACATTGGTAACAGGGAATGTGGGACATTGCCACACATGTTTGTTTTTCTCCCACACTTCTTTTGCCAATAAACTCACTTGACTACCTGTATCTAATAAAAATTCCATTGTTCGTCCACGTACATCTCCCTTAACTACTAAAGTTGATATGTTACTTTCCTTTTCCTCCTTTTCCAAAAGTAATTCCTCCTCTAATGGTAATTCTCCTTTGTATCTAAGATATGCCGTCTTAAATCTGTGTTCTTTATTTTAGTTACTAGTCGACGGACTATAATTCTTTGGATCCGTTTCCTTTGATCTTACCTTTTCTTCCAGTACCTGTGATTTCACATCTGAAGTACTATCCTTATCATTACTGCTGCCAGAATCTCCTTTAGACCCCTCATGAACGCTACCCATTTTAACCTGTCTATTTCCATTTCCTCTGACACTTCTACTGTTATCATAATATCCTCTACCATTACAATTGCAACATCCTCTGTAACCACCTCTATGATTATTCCATTTCTCTTGCTTCCCATTCTGGTGTCTAAAATTGCCATTATTGACACATTTATCACCATCAACATTATCATTTATTTTTACACAACATGCAGTCTTCACTTTTGTGTTTTCTCCCTTATTCAGATGGTCAAGTTGCCCTATATATTCCAAAGTCTCCTTCACCTTCGACCAGTCTCTCCCTGCTAACAACTCCGTCATTCTATTAGGTAACTTAGAAATTAGAAGTTCCATTAAATGTTCTTCCCCAACAGACTTATCTAAAAATAAAGCTTGATTTAAATTATACTCCATAAAATTCCTACATCCTCCCCACTTTTCACTATAAGCTGCTGGACTAAACAAATTAATTCTTAACTTTCTCTGTTCTTCCTCTGACCAAAACTTTGCTTTAAAAGCTCTAGAAAATGCCTCCACTATTTTAAACCTATGACGATTCAGTATAGCCCACTGACTAGCATCTCCTTCAAGTTGTCCTATTATGAATCTTACTTTTCTTTCTTCATCCCAACTACTTGGAAGTGAATCCTCAAAAGCCTTAAGAAAAATTACAGGATGTACTTCCCCCTTTGGTTTAAACTTCGGGAACTGCTGACCACCTGTTTTCATTCCAATTTTTATTTCCTCTGCTAAGTCATACTTGTTTATCTCCCCACAATATCTAACATCTTTACTCTTATCTGGTGTTACCACGTAACATACCTCCTGACTATGTACATCTCCTTGAACTCCCATATCTTTCTTAGGTTTAACTGGGGTTATTTGATCAGAACTAACCTGAGCTCCCAACCAGTTGACCTCCTCTTGATCAGTGTTCACAGAAGAATCTGTCACCTCTTTACCATCTTTCAATTCAAAATCTCTTAACCGTTCCGCTAACCACCTCTGCACTGGAAAAACTTTTTCCTTTACGTCATTATTTAACGCCTGAACCTGCGATTTCAAATTCGAATTACATTCACTCATTTCTTCCTTCACCTCTTTAACAACTGTTTCATAGACTACTTCGGTCTTCTCATGTATTTTTCTGTCCATATATTTTAATAACCCATCATACTCCGCTTGTTTCATTTCTTTAAACCTTTCTCCAACGTCAGACAACACTCCCAAATCATTCAATGTATATTCTACCTGTTCCAATCTCGAATCTAGTTTAACATAACTCTCAGTAACATCTTCTTGTACCTTCTTGATAGCTTCTATATCTCTGTCAATTACTCCAAGCCTAGTCCTCATTTCATTTCGACTCATCCTTAACTCCTCCGTTACCTTCTCCAAAGCTTCATCATGCCTAGACTCACTCTCTGCTAAACGTTTATCTAATCTTTCGTAACCCGTTTACATTCATCCTTAGATTCTTGAATCTGCTTCGAAAGATCACCTTTCTGTTCCAAAATATCATACTTTAAACTATCAAGCCTCCCCAATAACACTCTTAAACTTTCCTCGTTCATGGTTATAGTAATTAATATACACCCTAATACAATAAAAAATAATCTTATTACACTCTACCTCTGTAGTCAGTACCTTCCAAGCTTATACACAACTAGATACGCTAATACACCATAAACATTCATTATTGGATGTATCCTCCTCAATAATTTGTAAAAGCAATTACACAGAAAAAAATCTTATCATTAAACCTCGTACCTTGCTTTTACCTCAGTCTACTCACAAAATCGATAAACAGCACATGAGTTCTCGTAGTCTTGAAAGATAAAGTGTTGCCCTTGGATTAGTTTAGCAGCACTCTACCCCACTTTGTCTCTCTCTGTTGCTCACTGCGCTCACAGTCCTAAGAATTGTCAGCTCACACGCACTCAGGATGGTTCACTAGCCGTTAATAGTCTCAATTTCATTAAACACACACACCCTTAAACAACATTTATTAGAACTGGACGTATAGTTATACTATACTTGCCTAAATCACGAAAAATTAAAATAAAAAAAATATCTCTTATGTTCGTTCGATTCTCACAATACTGGACACACAGGGTCGACAAATATGTAGCAGTTCGTCGAGACCTGTACTAGAAATCATAGGATAAAGTTCACTACCATAGACTCTCAGTTCATGTTAATAATATATATATTGTATTGTCCGTAGCGTTCAGTGGTACAAATCTCTGAACTCCTACAATCTCTGTTCCGCTGTAACAATCGGGAGAAAATATTTTCTTTTTTATTCCCAAGGTCGAATACACCGTTACCCTTGCTGAGTGGAGTAATATTTACTTAAGGTGTTGCTCGACTTAGGTGGTAAAGTTTTCAGCCCTGTGTCGCCATCCCGATAGTCTTTTGTTTCAGCGAACACATAGATATAAATCGCTGCGCCATCCAAACAAAAGTCAACGCATCTGATAAACAAAATCTAATAATCAGAAGAACTCAGTTCAGTGGGCCTTTTTGGTCGCAGCGTGTGTCCAGAAAAATTGTGAGGGGTCGATCAAACACAAGTTATTTAACAGTTATCTTCAAGCTGGAATAGAGCTTTTACTATCTTCATCAATAACAACAACTTAATTGTTGTTGCGGTCGACCAGTAACACTGCTCGGTCACAACAACTAATCTTAAGATATTAATCTAGAAATTATTTCTACCATAGTTACATTCGCTAAAGTTACCCCTTGATAACATTAGCGGTCGTAGATTCACTCAAATCAAATACTACAATAAACAGCTACTTTATTTTTTTAATTTAAAGTCGATCACAAGGAGTTTATTGAAAAAAAGACAGTAACAGTTATCTTTGTTCTCATTACAAACTTGAAACTAATTTTCCTAACTGATTAATCTATCTTTCTTTAAAACAAAAAACAGAAAATAACCTAAATTTCCACCACCACTTACCGGACACCTCTCATGATTATTATTAAAAAAATAAAGGCGAGGGCCGTTCTTCAGGTGTGGTCGAACTAAATTATTCAATAAAAACTGTTTCCCCACATCTCACAAATGTCTGGCTATTAATCTCAAGACAGTTCAGGGAATAAAATGAATGTAGTCGACTATGGGTTTGGTTTTTCCTATTTTTTTTTCTTGCCTCTTGTTAAAAAAATTTACTGCAACAACCTCTCTTAAGAATGGCTATTAAATTTCTCCGGTAGGTCTTATGTGGTATCTGAAAACAAATACTTATCCCTTTATAAAAAAAAAACCTCTCTCTATTGTCATGAAGGTGACTATTACCATTTACTACCTTACTACTCTTAGCCGGTGAGTATTAACAAATCTCACATTTCTTCTAAATATTGGACACTAGCAGTACAAGCCCGAATCGTCAATAATAAATATGAGTGGATCTCAGTCCACCCCAAGATACTTCAGACAACCCGCAGCCTCCGACAGTATCTGCAAACACCAACCATTCACAACTCCAATAAAATTAACTTGGACCGTCTGCTATGTCCAAATTCTTAATACCGCTGTATGCTCTAATTTAACTGTTGAAAACCTTTCCACTGATTCGTAAGTAATTTCTCGGCTAAGAGAAGTTATTAGTTACGCATTAGGCGTTCAAACAAATAAAAAATGCACTTCATATTTGTGAAACGTATCCTTTATGACAATATACTTTCTCACTTTACGAGCAAATTCTCGTAAATATAAGACAAAGAATGCTTATCTCGCAATTAATTATTCATGATATGAAACTACTTCAGGTACCAAAAAGACTCTACAAATGACTAAAGATCGCTTCCTAGTATGCAGCAAGAAATTTGACAAACATACCCTTAAAGCTTCATCGTGCAATGGTTGCGTCATGTGTAATCTTTTCTTTCCATTCTCAAACACACATCCATTCAAATTTCTTTAGGTATAATAACTAATTGATTGAATGGATTATCCCTCGACCGTACATGGGGAATATTAAAAAAAAAAACTTATAACCCAGCGACACATTCCTTTTTTTTTCCCTTCACAGAAATTTATTTAATTTCTTGGAATATGCTTCTGCGTTCCGCGGGAGATTCATTTATTCTTTGCGGCGGCTCAGTAGATCCGACCAGAGCAGTCTACGCCATTTCACTTGGTTCACCGCTAACCTTCTCGTACAATCACGCGAAACATGCAACAGTAAGAAAACAATTTTTTTAAAGATAAGTTTACAAAATCATGCAACATCCCATTCAACCTAAGTTGACTGCGATAATTCTCACTATCTCTAACAGAGTTGCTAACATACTCTAAAAACATTCTGTACGGCTACATAACCAATACCAATTTTATAAATCTTATTTAAACTAATTTCAACAATATTATCAAAGTTGTTGAGCTACTTCAGTGAAATGATATTTAAAATAAATTTCTCCAACTCATCAACCGGTTGTATACTGACCAATGTTAACGTTCAGACAACTAACATTTCGCTCGGTCAACGTCTGTATTAGTAATAACGTAATCAATAACAGAACAGTGACCGCAAATACTCCTGGAGTAGCACAAGATGGCAAAGCTGGAATACCATTACGTGATAACGAATAGACTCGTTCATCATAGTGCAATATTAGGTGCGAGTACATTAACTTCGTCCATAACAGAATGGGGTCATGGCCTCGTAAAGTATAATTTGAATCTGAAACTTAGACCGAAAATATACGAGGTTGAGTGATTAAAGTATTAAAATTGAAGTCACAGAGATTGCTAAGAAATATCAAAAGAGATTAAAGGAGATATAATATCCCACTGTTAGCTCGATCGACTACTGTTTGTTCGGAAGTATAAGTGAGAGCAGTCAGTGAAAGTGGAGGCAGTACTACATAGAAAACACCGCAGTTTAAGTTTTAGCAACACGTAAGGTGAAATCATTCCTATAAGTTGACTCCATAATAGAATTTGTGTAAGACCACCAAAATATTACAATAAAACCAAGAAATTCACAGCTTGGTGTTGCGAAATGAAATATTTATTTTAAAAGATTACATATCAATTTCGTTCCCATGATGGATCATCATCAGAGCATATTGCAAGTCTTGATGACTCCTGTATTCCGCATAAATATTTAAAAGTCGGATCCATAAAATAACTAAAAATATATTCCTAGTACATGTTACAAGTTTAAACTTGCAGTCTGCACTGTTCATGGGAACGAAATTTATGTGTAATTTTTTTTTTTTTTTTTCCTATACATACTTCATATTTGTGCCGTCCTTAGGATTAGCTAGTTCATAAGTAGTTTGTAAGTTTAGAGACTGATGACCCCGTAGTTAAGTCTCATAAGCTATACAAACATTTGAACATTTAATAATCAAGATGATTTTACAGAGAACAATAAATTGGTTATGGGCTGAATCGAAACTTAGAAAGGAAAATGCAGATTATTTAGAGTGATATATAAAATATACGGGACAAAGACATTTACGAAACTTTTCTCATTGACAGATCGAAGGTAATGCTAAAGGATAGAAGTGTATCGCTTAATACTTGTCCGTTGTTCATGCAGTAAAACTACGGCATTCGACATTACTACATTATTAATTGTATTCGCAAGATATTTTACTGATAGTATGCACATATTCCACTGAATGTACTGTAACTCCATATCATATTAGGGAACATAGTTCAAGAAAATTAGGTCATAAACAATTAGCTTCATGGAAAACTGCCCCTTGACACATTGGTTTCGATGTATGATGTCTTTACTACCAATCCCTTTCGCCACAATCTAATAACTTGGAGTATTATCTTATTGTTAGTCGCATATTTCAGGAGATATGACGTCTTAGGGATTGATCTGCATGAAAACTAAACTTAAATTAAGAGAGAGTAGCGGAAAAGGCGCTGGGCAGAGAGGGAAGAAGGAGATGGACAAACTTAAGAAAGAAAGAAAGATTGCTATCGACAAGGGTTCTCAGATTGATTTCGTATTTCTTGATTTCCAGAAGGCTTTTGACACCGTACCTCACAAACGGCTTTTAATCAAATTGCGTGGTTATGGTATATCGCTCCAAGTTTGCGACTGGGTAGGGGATTTCCTGACAGAGAGGACACAGTTTGTAATAATCGATGGTAAGACGCCGACTAAAACAGAGGTGACATCAGGCGTTCCCAGGTCCTATGCTGTTGCTTATTTACATAAACGATTTGGGAGAAAATCAAAGCAGGTCTCTTAAGTTCTTTGCAGATGATGCCGTTATTTACCGTCTAGTAAAATCATCTGAAGATCAAAACCAGCTGCAGAACGGACTAAATAAGATATCACTATGGTGTAAAAATTGGCGATTGACTCTAAATAATGAGAAGTGTGAAGTCGTCCACATGAGTACGAAAAGAAATCCGTTAAACTTTGTTTCCAATATAAATGAATCAAACGTGAAGGCCGTAAAATCCACTAAATACCCAGGAATTACTATTTCTTCAGACTTAAACTGGAAGGAACACGTAGATAATGTCGTGGGAAAGGCGAACCAGAGATTGCGTTTTATTGGCAGAACCCTTAAGAGATGCAACAGAAGTACTAAAGAGACTGCATACACTACACTTGTCCGTCCATTTTTGGAGTATTTCTGCCCAGTGTGGGATCCCTATCAGGTGGGGTTTACGGAGGACATCGAAAGAGTCCAAAGAAGGGCAGCTCGTTTTGTATTTTCACGATACAAGGGAGACAGCGTTACGGAAATGAAATAGGATATGGGATGGGAATCATTACAACAACGGCGCTTATTGCTGCAGCGTGGGCTACTTACGAAACTCCAATCGCCAACATTCCCCTCCGAATGCGAAACTATATTATTGACTCCCACTTACATAGGCAGAAATGATCATCAGAATAAAATACGAGAAATCAGAGCTCGGACGGAGGGGTTGAGGTGTTCTATCTTCCCGCGCGCTATTCGAGAATGGAATGGGAGATAAATAGTATACAGATGATTCGATGAACCCTCTGCCAGGCACTTAAATGTCATTTGCAGAGTATCCCATGTGGATGTAGATGTAGAACTTTATTATGAGTTAAACTTTTTATGTTTTCAGGCATGTTACTTCAATTGTGTGATACTGAATAGTGGACACCTGTTTGAACTGAAGTAAGTGAGTTTAAAGCTGGAGGAGTTGCTAGTCTCCTGCCAGGCGCCTTTCCAGGTCGCTGCTAGGGGGATGATCAGCAGACATGGCGAGTACAGGCGAAGCAAATCACTCGGAGTGGACCAAAACCAGCAGCCAGAGACGACGGCCCCACAGGTAAGTGGCGGTACCCCAGCAGCGTCCGCTCCACACGTCAGCGGCGGTTGGTTCAACAGGCACATGCCAGACAACACTAATAATTCCAAGTAAAATCACGGTTCGTGTATGTAATGACAAATTACACCCAGCGATGCAATCCACCCACCTAACAAAAGGGTGGCGACCGGTCGTTCGCATTCTGGCATGACTGGGCTTACGCGATTTGCGAGTGAATCGGAGGTATCCACTATATATGTATACTGAAACAACCAGGAAAATTACATACACTAACAGAAGAATTTTAACAAAAATCAAAATCCAAATCCCAGATGTACAAGATTTCCATATGATCCAATCTCCGACTACAATGGCTTCAGAATTTACAAAAGTGTAATTGACACAAAAATTGGAAGATGGGCAAAAGTGCATGCTATGTCACGTAATTGCTGAAAAATCCTGTGTTAAATCTCAAAAATCTATACAAATTACAAACAATATACTAATGCTCCTTACGTTAAATTACAAGAATAAAAAGTACACTCTAATTAATTTTTCCGCTCCCTGAAACGTTGACAACAGAAAGTACCGAGAAAATTTGATACATTTTGGGAAAGATTAGAACTTGAAATCTCTAAAATACTGAGCAGCGACGTCAAGATACTTTTTGTCGCTTTCAACTACAGACTGGCACAGAATATAAATACAGGAAAACAGTTGGTCCAACCCAGTACACAAAAATGGTATGAGACTAATCCATCTCTGCCAACAGTTGCACGAGAATCCAAGAAAAAAGAAAACCCGGAGATCTCCTATAAGACCTTTTGGAGCAATGCAAATAGATCATATAGCCATCTCACATGATTTCCAAAAAGACATAAGAGGTATCCAGGTTAGGAGGTGCGCCGATATCGTCTATAATCTAGGGTGAACAGATTTCCAAAATCACAATACGGGACACATACGTGAACTGAAGATTGTAAACGAAATGTTGTCTTTACCTGCTACGTTATCAGCACGATTGTTATAGCTTAAAGTGAATAAAATATACGGCCTTGATGTCATTAACGCAGATATGAACACACGAATTAATGCACACGCACACAGTATAGTAAGAAAAATAGCCGTTGTTTCTTTCTCTCTCTTTCCTACCCGGAAACCCGAAGTTAACGTGTCGTATTTTGTGGATCTCGTATTTATATTTGCTTCTCTCTTCTCTTTTTTAGTGCTATATGTTGTGTGCAGAAAATGCGACTTTTGAATATAAAATCCCAATAAGGTGGCGCAGTGGCTACACATTGGAATCGTATTCGGAAGGATGGGGGGTTCAAATCTACCTCCGTTCATGTAGATTTAGATTTTCCATGATTTCGCTAAAACACTCCAGGCGAATGCCGGAACGGTTTCATTGAAAGGACTCGGCCGATATCGTTCCCTATCATTATTTTTCAAAAATCTGAACCTGATCTCCGTCTCTAAAGACCAAGCTTTTCTCTTCACATGGTTGTTCTTCACATTTTTTTTTTTTTTCAAAATATTTTCACCAAACTTCCCTAAAGATTTAAGGTTATACTGAGCAAATTTCTAAATCAGATGATATTTAACCTAATCCCAATTAAATGCTTTTAGGGCGTAAAATGGGTAATTAATGACTGAATTTTTATAGTTGGAAAATCTGCACATATCACGTGAAGACGTTACGTAGTAACAACCAAGGAAATTTAAAAATCGTGCCTTATTCACTTTGAAATTTTTCCTTTTTGTTTGATTATGGCCACATTTGTTATCCCTTTGGTTTCACTGTACATTGCCTTAAAAACATGTATCTTCAAAATAAATAGGGTAGTTAGTAAAAAACGGAACAAAATACATTCCGTATGTGTTTTGTTGGGACACTGAGACTACATAAGGGATGATCCCACGGGACGTCTGGTCACCCTACTCCAACCAGTACTTTACTAGAGATCGAGTCCAATTCACCTCAACAAGAAACACACCAAGAACACCAGCGGTGTAAGCTACAGAAATTAACACAGTCAGAAACAATGGAGAAACGGGGAAATTGAGCTGGGAACAAATGGGAAAAATTCAACGAAAAAAATTATCGAAGTGGCCAAGAGGCAAATACCGTTACAGAAGAAGCGCAAATGTGGAAAGTCAGTTGAATTACGCAAGAGAGCCTTCACTAAATACAGTTCAATTAAAAGTGAGGAAACGCTCCAAAACTCCCTAGAAAAACGAAAACTTTCGAACAAAATTATCATGGAAGAGAAGGTAAAATACGTAACCAAGCAACTCGAATCAATGGACTAATTGTAACAGTAATAACACACGGATTCTAAAAGACTTTCGCAAATCAAATTGAAGGGAATATCCCTCAAAATGCGTGATTTCGGAAATAAGATAGGAGGCGATGAAGAAACCTGTGAAGAAAGACTACTAAACTGAGCGTAACTAATAGAAGCCCCTCCAATATCCGACATCAAAGCCTCGCAAGAAAACAGTTCTACACCGCCGATAGAACAAGGAATTATCAAACACATAGAGAAACTCCGAAATAAGAAAGCATCTGGAGAAGACGGAACTGTAGCCGAATTTCTCAAGTATGTAGCTAGTCTAATTCAAGAAATGAACTAGTCAAAACTATTCATTACATATGGGTCACCGAGGAAATCCCAGAATATTGTAAATGTTCCTTAATACACCCGTTACATAAAAAATGTAACCTATTTGATGTGAATAATTACAGAGGACTCTTCCTACTCTCCGTCCCGTATATTATCAGCCTGTTTCCTGGAAATAACACAACACTAGTGGTAACCAAAATCTCAGAACTCCAAGCTGGCATCACACCAAACAGATCGTGCCCAGAGCAAATTTTAAGCCTAAGATTAATCACCAAGACAAGAAAAATTCGAGTAAAGCCAACGATATATATCTTTGTCGACTGCAAAATAGGCCTATGCCTCAGTGCACAGACCCATTCTGTTTAAAATTCTCGAAGAAAAAAGACTGAATAGGAAGACAAAGGTAATCATAGAACAGACAGTAACCAACACAAATTCAAAGTGAAATTTATTAGAAAATCATTTGAGATAACATCCGGGGTTTGTCAAAGTGATAGCTTTCTGGATAGAGTCATGGAAGCAATAATCTTCGTAGCCTTTGAAGACGATCTCGCAATAATAGCAGATTCTAGTAAAATGACATAAAAACAGATAGAAACTGTAAAATAAAAAAGAATTTGCAGAAAAGTAGGCTTGCAAATATCTTTTGAAAAGATAGTGTTTACAACATCAACTCGAGAAATTTCCAAATCACAAACGAAATATGGAGAAATTAAAAAGGTACCTTGCTTAAAAGTCTTAGAAAAATATTCAAAGTAGGAAAGAATACAAAAAGCTCTCAGAGGTTTCGAATAAGTGTAAAACTTTTATAATAAAAATGTTGATCGCTAAGTACCTACATCAGACACTACAACATAGTAATGAAATCAACAATGTTCTGTGCCTGCGAAACCTTGTGTAGAATGTAAAGAAAGAAGAATAATTAGAACAAATTAAGATGGACTGAAAATAGATATCAATTACAGCAAACATAAAAATCTGAATAATATTCTATTCAAACACCCCTTAAATTCTATGGCCACATATGAGACTTGCAGGTCACAGACTGACAGAAGGAATAGTGAAATACGTAGAATGGAGGAAAATTGATCCATAATGTTAAAAAACACTTGAAATTAGGAAAGAAAACATGGACACAAGAAAGAATTTTAGGATAAAAGTTGAAAATGGGAAGTTAAACAAAAGACCAAAGCTCCGAGAACTGCAAAAAAATGAAGCGAAGGAAGAACTCAATCATCGCAAATAATGAAAAACTGGTTGGCAAATAAAAAGAACAAGAAGCCTAAAAAATAAACCATCTTAATTTAGAGTCTCCCGTTTTGGTCGCTTTACGACTAACAATAATATTGTACATATTTAACGAGAAATTTCTCTAGGGAATAAGTATATTGGGAAACAGTAATTATTAACCCCACTTCCTAAAACAGCCCTCCGCAGGATGTTCTTGAATTGACACCACAAATATTTCGTACTGCACATTTTTCGACGTGGAAAATTTTAGTTTGATCTGATGAGCAATCCCACAAAATAAACCTGTATGACATCATGGAATGAAAGTCAGCATAGGACACTTTTTTTTCTTATTTTATGTTTTTGTCTGGCAACATTTGCATAAAATATAGGGATTTGTTTACGCACTTCAGCATTTCTGTGATATTCTCCTCCAAATTCAATTTACAATAGAGATATAATCCCAAGAATTTAACACTGTCAACTTATTATATCAGCTTGTTGTCATATTATAGGTATATAACGGCAGGAAACTTTTTACATGTTCAAAACTGCGTAAAGTATTTTTTCACGATTTAGTGGCAGAGAATTAGCAAAGAAGCATTTATTAATATCCTTGAAAATTACCATTAGCCGGAATTTCTAAGTCTATATTTATTTACTATTTACTGCAATATTTGGTACATTTGTGAACAGAACAACCATAGCATCCGCGAATGTTAATGATGGAAGGTAATTGATATACACAAGAAAAAGTAACTGATTGTCTATGAGTTGGGTACATTCTCACTGAAACTTCCTTATGGATTAAACCTGTGTGCCAGACCAGAATTCGAACCCTGGACCTTTGCCTTTCGCGGGAAAATGCAAAGGTTCCGGGTTTGAATTTTGATCTAGCTCTCAGCCTTAGTGTATCGGGAAGTGTCATAACAGTGTACACTCCCCTGCAGAGTAAAAGATTCACTGTCGAAACATTCTGACAGTATGTGTAGATAGTCTTCTCAATATCAGAACCCTTTAGAAATCCCAACTGTGATATTTTTTATTTTTTATTTTTTTAAATATATTTTTTAGTCAGATGGTTAAGAAAGCTACTGTAGTTATCTGTTCTAAAAAGAGCAAATGTGGAACTGGACGTATGTTTGATAGGATTTTTTTAACCTGGTTCTTCGTCATGTATCAAGTCATTCTTCGGCAGGAGACGCTGCTATTGCGTGAACTGGTTTGTATTGTAGCACTGCTACAGTATTTTGTAGAAATTTTAGGTAAGTGAATGAAATAGTCGTAGTGTGGAAGAAGCAGGTAGTAAGGCGCTAGTTCAGAGCCAGTGATTGAGGTAAGAGTTGCATTCCAATGCCGCAACAGCTTTGTACGAAATGCGTGCTCTTGGGCCGCAGCCGGCCAGAACGGCAAAGCAGCAGTAGCCGCTAGTGTGTAACGACCGGGGTCAGTACAACAGGCGTGTGTCGAAGTTGTTGACTTGTACGTGACTTGAAACTGACACTTATAAGGGGGAACATGGCCAAGCCGAGTCAAATAAAAAAGCATGTATTTCAGAGCAGACAACAAAAAATGTTCAAATGTTTGTATAGCGTATGGGACTTAACTACGGGGTCATCAGTCCCTAAACTTACAAACTACTTATGAACTAGCTAATACTAAGGACGGCACAAATATCCATGCCCGAAGGGGGATTCGAACTCCCGACCGTAGTGGCCGTGCAAACCGTGACTGGAGCGCCTCAGTCCCCTCGGCCACCGCTGCCGGCAGCAGACAACAGTTGGCAGTGGCAGCTCAGTTCGGAGTGCACCAGTACGGCAGCGAGTAAGCAACTAGCAGTTGCAGCTCGGAGGTCGTCGTCAGCGGTTCGCGGTTCATTTCCTGAGTCCGGACAAGGGGCCACTCGAGCGGTCAGCGTGACGTCTCGTTGCAGTGAGGGACTCTTTCTAGTCACCTCGCCAGCCACCGGCAGCAATGTCGACGAGACGAGAAGTGGGACAAGTTCCTGACCGGAGGACAGCGCCAGGGTTCGAACCACTGTCCCTGGGCTCAGCGCTCATCCCGCAGCGAGGCATCGCCGGCAGACGCCAGCGGTCAACCAGCGGGCGGAGCGGCGAGGCGGCGTCACCGACCTGAGCAGCCGGCCCGGTAGCAGCGCCAGCACCAGGGAAGCAGCGACAGCGGGCAGTGGTGAGCCGCCAAAGCACCGCAGTCACACCGCCGCGCCGTCCTCACCGTCGCAGAAGACGGGCGCCCAAAATCAAGTTCGCCAAATATTGTGCATTTTCAACTTTTCACGGCGTAATGTATAGTCCATTAGATTTCACTGCCGTATTTCAACAAGTACTGACGTCATCTTATTTCCAGTTTAATGGTGACTGCCGCGCTGGAGTAGCCGAGCGGTCTAAAGCGTCTCGCTGCGGAGCGCGCGGTTGCTCGCCGTGGAGGTTCCAGTCCTCCCTGGGGCATGGGTGTATGTGTTGTCCTTAGGTTAATTTACCTAGGTTTAAGTAGTTTGTAAGCTACGGACTGATGACCACGCAGTTTGGTCCGATAGATTTACAAACAAACATTTAATGGTGACTTTTATGAGCAGATTGGCGGAGTTGCTATGGGAAGCCCCCTATCCCCTCTGGTAGCGAATTTCTTCATGGAAGACTTCGAGAACAAGCCGCTGGACTCGGCAAGTTTTAAACCAACGGTATTCTGGAGATACATGGATGACACGTTTATAGTAAGGCCTCACGGGAAGGATGAGTTACATCGATTTCTTGACCATCTGAACTCCATCCACGCTAATATCAAATTTACTATGGAAGTAGGAAAAGATGGCTGCCTCCCTTTTTTGGATGTCCTTGTTCGTCGAAAACCTGCTGGTACATTAATACATGCAGTATATCGGAAACCAACCCATACGAATCTGTATTTACATGCCAGTAGCTGCCATCATTCCTCACAAACCGCAGGGGTCCTTAAGACATTGGTGCACAGAGCACATTGTATATCAGACGATGACAACTTGCAGGAAGAGCTCACACACACCTGAAGAGCATTTTCAAAGGAAATTGATATTCGCAGCAACAGATTCGCAGAGCATTCGATGTGAGTCCAAGAATGCAACCACGAGACGTAGAAGAAGAAGACGAAAATAA
The DNA here is from genome assembly GCA_026315105.1 of Locusta migratoria. Lineage (NCBI taxonomy): Eukaryota > Metazoa > Arthropoda > Insecta > Orthoptera > Acrididae > Locusta > Locusta migratoria. Next base: position 40,353,718 of record CM048745.1, read on the forward strand.
TAGTTATAGATCAAGAGCCTTCTTACCTTACGTGGACGCTCTTTCGTCAAAGATAAGCCGCATTCTCGACAAACATCGTGTTAAGGTTATCTTGCGGCCACCAGTGAAGATTGCAGCCTTACTCGAGTCAGTAAAGGATGATTTGTTGCTTCGCAATTCAGGTGTGTACCAGATCCTTTGCGGAAATTGTGATAATTCATATATAGGCCAGACAATACGCACTGTCCACGTTGAACACAGAAGATATACTCGCCTATTACAGTCAGACAAGTCAGCTGTGGCTGAACATTGCATAGAAACTGGACATTCCATGAACTATAGTGATGTGAAGATTTTGACACCCATATCTTCGTTTTGGGATGCTATATTCAAGGAAGCTGTTGAAATTAGACTGGCCAACAACTTATTAAACAGAGATAAAGGTTTTAATTTAGACAAAGCTTGGAACCCTGCACTTGGAGTACTGAAATCACAGAGAAGACGTGAAGGTGTTGCCGCCGCCGAGCATTTATCGATAAGTGACCACCGGAGCGCTTCCGCCACGGGAGCCGCACGCGTGTGAGTACTTCGATATGCAGTAAACCAGCATCTGTGACGCGCACGCGCATTGCCACCGCAATCAGGCTTATAAGGCCGCGCCCAGCACCTCGTCGACAGTCTTCGACTCACTCTGAAGATGACCGGAAGGTACGCGGCCGAAATATCGGCAGCATACCCAAAATCTAATGGACTCGCCAAAAATTGTGTATATTTGAGAAGCAATAAAAACCAGTTAACACATGCCCGGACTCTCTCTACTGACACAACATTCCTGCACCTCTTCAGTATCGATAGCAGGTAGATGGTGATAATACTAAGGGTTATTAGTATAAAAATTCAGGTTTCTCGCCACAGAAAAGCGTCACTACTGTTCCACGAAGATCGTTCTACCCCGAAACCCTGTTAATATTAGGTTGTGTGTAGAGGGAACAACCTGACACCTCAGTACGTGGTTTCTTTTTAACTCGCCGCCCCTGCAGGTGTGGCGGCCCAGTTCCCGCCGCTCGCTTTTTGTGTCGTGTCGTGGCGCGCAGCGAGCGGCCACTGTGCGCATGCGCCAGTGCAGCAACGGCTCCCTTGTCAGCCGCTGCGGTTCTCAAGAACACGGCGACTTAATTAAATTTGGCCGCCTTTGTTTCCGCGCCCTCCACGCAAATGGAAGTTTGCGCGCCCCGTGCAACTCGAATGCGAGCCACCGGCCTGTGCAGCTTTCATCTCGCTAATGGCGATCTGCACTGCGTGGGCGGCGAGCTGCACTGCGGTCGCGACTGTTGCCTCGCGTGGCTAGGAATGAGGAAACGTTTGCTAACACGTTTCACTGACGTAAAGGTTGTCTCCTAAGAAAGGCACTTTAGTTTTTACAACAATTTGCTTCTGACCTGACTGACTGACTGACAGACTGTAGGTCTGTCGTTAAACCCTATGAAAGTAAGCAGCTATAGGCTGAATATCATTATTTGTGAATTGGTCTGTAATATTTTGTGAATCTGGACACGCATTTACCTTACGGCTTTATTTGTATATAAAATTCATCTATTATATGCTTCGATAATCTTATTTGATGTTTGTAACCACTACACACCATAATATCTTTGTAATTGCGATGTAGCATCTGCGCTACAGCAGCATCTTTGACCGCTGAGGTGGACAGTGGAGAGTAGGCTAGTTAAAGGGTCGAGTGGAAGATAGTTCAGTACAGTAGCATGGTAGTCACCATGGTGTTCGGTTCGGTTGATCGGCTATGATTCACGTGCCGAATCTGTTTTGGTTTGTCTACCTATGAATGTATCCCGTCAAAGGGTGATAAAAATTCATTTGATATTGGAAGAGGAATTTTGCATAAAAAGGATGAGAATATTTGTATGGAACGGTATTGTACAAACACATTGTAATCACCATTACTGACAAGTCAACAACAAAGGTATGTTTCCTTAGCAAAAATAAATAATTTAATGATCACTAATTTTCTTATATCATCTCAACCAAGTCCCTCAGTTTCCAGATTGTGGCATTTTTCTATTCTTGTTGCATGGTAAGTGTCGAGTTTGAGATTTTATTAAATGTAAATGTTAACGTGCCAGTAAAGTAATCAGTTCTTGCCACTGAAATCTAATTTACAAAGTAGTGTTCACTCACTTGCAATTAGTCACGATAAATTAGAAGCTTTCAATTGCACTGCTCAGAACTAACGGACGAATTTTCATACGGTTTTCACAGGAAACTTGAACGAAGTATGACTCAATATATAAGCATGATTTCATCCAAATCGAATCACCGAACAAAATAAATCGTATTTATAAGTGTTACGTATGCAACTCGTGGTTCGTTGAGTCGATCTAAATAAATTGATACAGGTTTCCTGCCAAGAGCGTGCTTTTATATTTTAGGATGACCGTTTCGACGTTACTCAGACGTCTTCGTCTTATCTCCTGTAGCTACCATGAAAGTTGTCATGAAAGGATATGACCAAAGCCATTAGATATGACATTGTGAGATACAGGAGATCAGAAGAATACGTCTGAGTAATGTCGAAACCGGTCATCCTAAAAACTAAAAACGCGATATCGGCAGGAAACCTGTACGTATTTATAATGTCCTGAATAACTGTCGTTTATGTCTGTTCATCTATTAAAAACTTATAATGTTCAGAATTATTTCAGAACTTTCATAAGGTTTTCAGAAGTAGCTCAAGTGTGTCTTGGGGCAACGTATAGGCTTCGTTTCATAAAAACTGAATTATCGGAAACATACACGGCCGTTTGTGAAAGGAACTATCCGGAAAGCGCCACACTTGGAAGTGGCGACGGGTGTGCAACCAATAAGAGATATGTTTTGCAGCGAGATGGGGTACAGGTAGGCCGGGCAGAGCCCTCTAGTGCCGGTCAGACAGGGCCGGTGTCGCGCCTAGTGCAGTCGGTGCAGATCTGTCACACAAGGTGGCAAATCAATACAGTGAGTGCCAGTATGCCTTGTCGACGCCAAAGGGAGCCGTATCGGCATGTGATCCAGCTCGAACGGGACAGAATGACCTGTCTCCAGGAAACGGTGTCGTCGTACCTTAACATTTCAGCTCGCAAAGACCATCCTGCTACGATAATGATGCGTTTGTGTGTAAGCAGCGGATATAGCAAGATAGTATGCAGCGATGAGCGGATCTGGACCACTGAACATGATCACGGCACAGGATGCCCGCCACCTTGTCCACTTGGCCATAACGGACCGTACGGCGTCATCCACAGTCTCTGCTTGTCGCTTGAGCACTGCGACAGGTGTGAACTTGTCTGCATCGACGCTTCGTCGCCGTCTGCTGGAAGTTGGACTGGTTGCAAGTGTGCCATTACGACGGCTTTCATTGTCCAGAAAGCACAAGCTCCTCCGACGGCAATGGGCACGTGAACACTGTTACTGGGGTGCTGAGTGCCAAAGTGTAATTTTTTTTTGGGGGGGGGGGGGGACAAGTACAGCTTAAAAGTGTCTTACAATGATGGCCGCATATGTGTTAGGCAGTACCGTGGTAAGCGCATCCGGAGGGCTGCATTGTGGTGCGGCACAGCGGACAAACACCAGGTGTGATGGTTTGTGGCGTCATTGGTTACCTGTCTACTATGTATTGAGGGCACTTTGAAGAGCAACCGGAACCTAACGGTGGTTGTGGAGCCTGAGGTATTCCCCTGCTCAGCCATGTCCTGCGGCCACATTTCAATAGGACAATGCCCGGGAACATGTTGTGAGGAATATACAGTCTTTTTTGAAGAGCAACCGATATTCCTTGGTGTGCACGTTCGCCATTCATTTTGCCCATCGAACATGTCTGAGATATAGTTGTCAGACCCTGGTGCGTCACGGTCCTCCAGTAACTAGGGTCACGGATTTGTGGGCTCGGATACAAACTATGTGGAGGGAAACCCCTCAGGAGCGAAATCACACCCTTACTGGTTCAATGCCACGGCTTATAGCAGCTCTAATTGCAGCACACGGTGGCCACACGACATACTTAATAGTATGACTCAAAGGATAGGTACAGATTGGAAAAGGTAATCATTTGTTACTTGTCACGTACCTAACCTGTGGTGTTAAATTCATTGAATCCATGCGTTTCCTTCTTGGTGTTGCAGTTTCCACAAACAGTAGTGTATATATCGTAATTTAAAGTTTGTTGTCTACGACCGTTATGTCTGTCTGTCTCTATGAACACGTTAAGTATTGTACGAATCTTCATGGGATTTTAATAGGTAAGATAAAGGCTTCATTTCATCAAAATCAAATAAGAGAAAAAGTGTAATTTAAACATCGGTCTAAAAGCAATATTGTGTCTGTATCTGTAAAGACTAATCTCTAAAGTACTTAAAGAACTTTCGCGCGATTTCAGAAGTAAATCGTGAGTAGCTTGGAGCTACGTAGAGGCTTCATTCCATCAAAATCGGGTCAGGGAAAGCAAAGGTAAAGTGATTTGAAGTTTTAGGTTTATGTTGTGCTTATAACTACGTAGTAGTCATAAAAGAACCAATAAAGACTCTGCTAGTTTCGTAGAGACCAAGGAAACAATATATGGAGCTGTTGCGAGTATTTTTGACTCAAAAACAGAAGTATTTCGGTAAGCTTACGTCTGTGACACAATTAAGCGTCGCAGTCTACGAGTAAAAAGTAACACCGAATAACGAGTTAATGATTTTGATTTGTGTATTAAAAACTTAACCACATTTATTTGCTTCTTTCGACACGTTTCATTTGTATTTATAACATAACGACTTTCCTTCGTTTTTAGCGATAGGCTTTATTCTGTAAGAATAACCATGCCAAAAAGCGGTCGGGGCTCTCGCAGTACACAAGAGCGGCTGCAAGGCTCATGATTGTGCTAGAATAGCGGAGTTTACTGAGCCAGCAAGTACTTAATTTCTACCGACTAAGGCCAGAAACCTTTAAAAACGATGGTATACAGAGGCCCTTGTTTAACATCCACTGCGAAGAAAGTTCATATAACGGGTTATAACTAATGTATTAGCCTTCTGGTATTTGTGTTGTACGTTTGGTGGAACGTACGATCGGCAGGTTTTCGCAACGACAAACCACACGGCAATAGACAGCAAGGACACAGGTGGCAGAACTGGAATAATGTACCAGAAAACCAGCAGCAACAGCATTTTTTCATGAAATGCAGAGAGTCAGATGCAAACCCAGAGCAGCAGTTCTCACGCAAATGGCACGAACCTGATCGGAATCGACAAATCATGCAGATTAGCGGACCAAACCCAACCGCTAAATAATGCAATGATAATCACACTACTGACTATTTTCTATGGCTGATATGGCTCGGAACACCTCCACGGAAACGGTCGAAAGGAGCCCAGTCTACGTATTTCAGAATGATTCGCTGGAGGAAGAGGTGGAATATGTAAACAAAGAAAATATTCTGGCCTAAAAGACGGAGGCGGAGAAAGCGCAAGAAGAAAAATTTGATATCGTAAATATGGAGAACATTCAGGGCGGGATCACGGAAGAAGAGGAAACGCAAGAAGCGATGAAGTACGAGGGTTGGAACTTAAATAGTGGCAACTATTTATTAACAACCGATACAAAAGTGTTGCATGTTCGCACCTGTTACTGTCCTTCAAAGCAATCACTAGTGTTGTGTAGGACCCGTTGACAGCGATGTGGAACGCGTAAAATACCATTAGCAGAGCCTGGAGCCGTATACTACCTGTCGAATCCCTGCAAAAGTTCTGAAGCGAATGCCACGAAGTCGTTCCTTCATCTTCGGAAATCGAAGTCACAAGAACTTGGTCCGGAGAGTACGGTAGGTGGTACAGTACTTCCCAGTCCCATCGACCGAACCCAGCAGCCCCAGATTGCGCTGTATGCGCCCGCGCATTGTCGGACAAAATGATGCGTGAGTTGAGCAGAAAGTTTTGCCGCTTCTTTCGCCACCACCACGTTTTCCTGAGTTTTGCCGATTTCCGATGCGACTTCCGGTGGCTGGTGGAGGGGACTGCGTGGCAGATCTGAACATTCTGTGGCTCCTCTTCGACCTGGTAAGATGTTCTGACGTTTTTTCCTCTCTTGTGATGGTAGTGATTCGTTGTCTGGTTTGTTAGACTTCAGATATTAGGTTCATTTTTCGGGATACGTTTCTCCGACAATGTACGGAAGTCTATTCAATTTCATTTTGGTGATAGGTGCATAGGTAAACGCCGTGAATATGCAACTAATTCGGTTTGATAACGGCTGGGAATCGGTAACCTGTGTGAGACTAGCTGACGGTGTATGAACTCTGTTTAATTTCTTTCTAGTTTTATGGAATGCGACCAATGTGCGGGAATATTTTTATTCTGTGTAGTGCATGTGAAATGTTCTTTTCCGTTTTCTCCTTCCGCGAGTGATATGTACTCCACGTGGTGTGTTCTTAGAACAAAGCCTTCAACTACCCCTGTGTCTGTTTCCATGCCCTTCAGGCAAGAAATTATGTATGCATCTTTCTGATTTCCATGAGTACCTCGCGATCTCCGCTCCGCCTATTTTAAATTGTTGTTTCGTTTCCAAACTTGTAATTTGCATTAAGACTCCCCCAGTAAATTCTCTTCTAGCCTTGCACGACCCCCTTTATTAGCTTGATTATGAAATACTACGTATTTCTAGCGGCTGCATGCCGTATTTCTTAGTTGATTTACTCCGAATTTGAATTTATTCTATTTCTTCTAATTTTTGGACTTCGTCCATCCATGTAAAACCTTCCCAATCGCGTCTAACTGTGTTTCTTTGGCTTCCTTATTATATCCTACGCATTTCTAAGGGTTGCATGCCGTATCTATTTTTCCTTATTTTTCCGAAATTGAATGTTTGTATTTTTATTGGTCTTCAGAACCATCTAGCTCCGAACTCCGACTTCAAGTGTTTATAGCTAGTCACTTGAGTTCTCGCCACTTCTCACACACTATTGCCTTCCTATACTGTATTCTTGTTTCCTAATCTGTGATTCAGCTGGTTTTTGTTGAAATGAATGCGATCTTTAAGCACTTCGACTTCAGTGGGGTGCGAATATATAATGTAGCAGACACGTGCCGGGTGTCGCAGTAATTCTGCATGCTTATGGTTTGATTTGCAATGGAAATTAATCTTGCTATTATCGCGTACTATCTCAAGTAAAGAAAGACAGACCACAGCGACCTACGAAGTTTATTTTTTCTTGTGTTGTGTGGTACATCCTGGTACTCAGAATTTCGCCTACGATAGCGGCGCCTGCTTCTGCTCCGTATCAGCACGCTGAGTTGGGTGAGTTTCGCTTTGCTTCGCGCGTGTGAGTGGCTGAATGCTTGTTGATTATAAATCCCTTCCACGACGATGTTCAGTTCAGATTACTTTAAGTTATTTTAAATGGGGATGCATTTTTATTGTTTAACAAAATTGGTGTCCCCATTTGCTCATGTTTGAAGTGAATAAATAATTTATTATCAGTGAAACTTTATCCCATTTATGAATAATAGTTAACGAATGCCTTCCCTTTTTTATTTAATGTTGTTTTTCACCAGTGCTGAGACTAAATTCAGATGCATATTATCATATTTTTAATTCCGTTCTGTGTGCTGGCCATGGTGTCCGAGGGGACTGAGGCGCTCCAGTCACGGTCTGCACGGCCACTACGGCATGGATATTTGTGCCGTCCTAGTTCGTAAGTAGTTCATAAGTAGTTTGTAAGTTTAGGGACTGATGACCCCGTAGTTGAGTCCCATAGACTATACAAACATTTGAACATTTTTGAATTCCGTTGTGCCATAAATGTTCTCACAGCCACCTTAATGAAAGGGTTTAGTTCAGGGTGGCTTGTATATTAATGATTGTGTGTAATTCTCGTGATCTATGGTGTATGTTGGCCACCGTCTTTGTCTTCCTGCTACTAAAATAAAGTTTGAGTCAGTTCTAAATTCTGGGCCGGGGAACAAGATTCGTTGCAGGAAGTAGTCAGTAGTTCACGCGAATCCTTTAGCTGGTTTTACGGCCAGAGTTATATGTTTGAAGTAAGCTTTTAACTGGCTCCCTTCAGCTAGAGTTAATTTTACAATTAACGGTGACTTTCAAGGTAAGGAACAGTAGGTGTCCCACAATACTCCGCTGAGGAACGACAGATATCTCTTCTGTTTAACTCGATGATCCGTCAGTTACAACGTCCTGGTCCTTCCTGACAGGAAATTACGAATCCAATGGCACAACTTTATCGATATTCTATAAGCAGTTTTATTAGAAGACGCTTGTGAGGTACAGTGTCAAAAGCATTTCGGAAATCGAGGAATATGAAATCGATTTGAGATCCGTCATCGATATCACTCATTACTTCATGTGAGTAAAGAACGATACTTTCTGAATCCGTGTTGACTATTGGTCAATAGGTCGTTCTCTTCGAGGTAGTTCGTAATGTTTCAGGAAAGTGATTGCCCAACTATTCTGCAACATGAGCTATAGACAGAAGTATGCAGAATAGTTGGGCAGTCACTTTACGACAGGTATGTGAGCCGCATTTTAAAGTGGGTTTTCTTTTAGTTCTGATGATGGCTGCAAGATCCGCCGAAACCCGTCAAACCAAGTAAAGGTCTGACTACGCGATCTTGGCTGTAACATAAATTTTAGGGAGGAAAATAGTGCCAAGGCAGAGGTTGTAAGCACTTTTGGCTTGGCACTCAGATTGTCCCTGGACGTTTGCGGAAAATGTCGCCCCCCGTGGACAATTTGAGCCTCGTTTCTTCGCAGTGGACATTGAATGCAATGGATCGGTCCACCTTTACAACAACGTATTTAGGAGTTTCGCTGTGGAGTAGTTGATTACCTCTCCAGGTGATGTTCAGTTTCCTTGTAGCCTCCCTACTTCTAAGATTGGAGGCACACACATGGGTCTTTCCAGGATTTGGCTTCAGTTGATTTACATCGTAATATTTGCCCAGGTTTTCAAGAGTTGCTGTCAGTTTTCTCTCTACTTCCTCAAACGTCTTATCTTGGGCAGCGAGTGCTGTATCATCAGCGTAAATAAATTCATTAGTTCTAGAGTTAATTTGCTGATTATTTGTGTAGATGTAATACAACGGGGACAGCACACTTCCCTCAGGGAGACCATTTTTTTTTAATCCTCCATCGACTTTTCTTGTTGTAGAGAGAGACGAAATACCTCCTATTTTGCATCATACATTGAATTAACTGTGTTAGTTGGTAATCCTTTGCAGTTAAGTACATTTTTCCAAGCAGTATTCTATGGTTAACCATAACGTAAGCCACTGTGAGGTTAATGAAAGCCACACCTGTTATTTCATCTTTGTCATACCCAACCTAAGTGTCAAGTTAAGGATCCGTCTACAGCAAGACCTTCTTGATCGAAACTCTGACTGGTCTTTTATGAGGATTTTATCAACATACTGATATTCGATTTAGAATCAGTCCTTCCAATACCCTTTACAAATGACAAAGGAATGAAACCGGCCGAATTTTTTTTGGGTCTGTTGCCTGTTTCCCAGTCTTTAAAAGTGCTATTACTTTGGCTTTGCGCCAAATCATAGATATTTGCAATTTTAAAATGTAGTTGTTCACAAGATTTAATGTCCACTGTTTTGAGGCAGGTTCGGACTTTTTAATTTGTTCTGTTCGTATTTTGTCTAGGCCAGCATATTTATTGCTCTTTATATATGCAAAGACTGTGTGTCCAGTTCTTTTAAGGCAAAAGGAAAGTCGAGGTACTTCTTTTCGTATCCGTGTCTCATGATTTTTGATTTTTCTGATTGTCTTTTAGTCTTATCATTGAGAAGAAATTGGTGAGCAGTTTTGGCAGGGGTTATCTTTCAAAGATCAAGGGCAGTAATCGTTTGGTCGTTATTGAGGGTCTTCCATAATTTCCATGTTTTTCGGCTGTTCTTTCTCACATCTAGGAACTGAAATGAGACATTCCCCGCGTAATAATTTCATTGTGGCTGAGTAGCTGTGGAAGGAAGCAGCCATTACGGCCTGCTACCGTTCCACTTTATTGAGAAGCTATAATTGATAAATAGTTCACAGGAGAGGGGAAAATGTAAGGTAATAAAAAGAAATTAAAGAGAGTATATTTCGTCTAGTATCTTATGGAAACTTTAATATCAATTGTATTTTTGTGCGCGCATTCCACGCGGATGGTGTGAATATCGTGAAAGATGGCGGAAGCGATGACTCTCTGGATGCTGTCGCCAGAGGTGGTGGGCGTGGCTCTCCTCTTGGACAGGGCGCCAACCCGACGGCAACGAAGACGCGCTCTGAACTTGCCGACTTGACCACTTCTTGGTAACAAGTGTGCTGCAGTACGACTCCGTACTCTGCTGCTCTACATCGGCATGAAAAAGGTGCAGTACTTGTGGCTACGATCAGGCTCTAAATAATTTAATTTTGATAGTTTAATTGATAACGTGGCAGGATCACTGCTGCTGTTATTTGAGCATTGTCACACCAGAGGATCGTAATGGGTAACAAGTTCAGTCATATTGTCACAAACGATAGCCAGGTCAGAGCTGTAGGAGGAAGGAGGAAGCAATATGGAGAGTTGTAAGGAAGGCGGGACAGTAACTCGTTGCAAAACCACATATGGGCGAGAAAAGTCAAAATCAGCAGATGGATGACTGCGAGCTAAAATCAAAGGAATTGAGACAACGAAGTGCGTTGCCTCGCAAGACGTTGTAAGTTCAGGTAACTGTTACACACAAATGTATAGTAGAGACTGAAGTCGGTACTAAACAGTGTGTGAAGCATATATAACTAGCACAGGTTCTGTCATTACAAACCGAGCTTCTCGTCAAAGCCTCTTTGCTAGTTTCTTTAAATAGTCCAGCTCTTACAGCGTGAGAGCAGTTGGTCATAGGGGCCGATGTGAGGCGCATGTTCCGCACTCGATGCTGTGATTTCAATACTGCAGTGAGTCTGCTTCTAGATGATCCAGTGTAACTGGAAGAGTCTTCGACGTACTGCTCTCCAGTCAAATGTTCAAATGTTCGTTAAGCTTCAGGGACTTAACTGCCCTTAAACTTACAGTCCCTCAACCTACAAACTACTTATGAACTAGCTTATACTAAAGACAGCACAAAAATCCATTCCCGAGGGGGGGGGGGTTAGAACCCCCGACGGGGAACGGCCTCGCGCATCACAGGATAGCGCCTCAGTGCGCTCGGCCACTCCGCCGCAGTGACCTCCTTTCGCTGACCTTTTTTGGAATATTCTTTTGGAGACAACTGTATAAATTTTAATTACGGTATTTATGTGGAAGAACTGTACATCACCTCAGGGCCATTCATCGTTATGTTAGACGTTAAAGAATACCTTGGGAATTTACTACAGACGATGTACACGGTGCGTAGATTTTGTGAGGTGGCTTCATCAGAAACAAGAATCAGATAATCAACATCCTGCTACTTCCAAGGTGTTTTGTACGCCGGCTCATATTGATACTAAATAACTCTCGAAGAGATGAAGTATCGTAATGAAGTAGAAATAAGGATCAAATAACATGTGTCACATATGATCGAGATCGGAACTCATACAGGCATACATTTTTTGGGTGTGGGATTCAACCTTTTACTAGTTGTTGTGTATTATAATCCAGCTGACAATGAAAACTGCCAGCAAACAGATTAATTGTTTAAAGTATTTGGGGTCAGATCTTACATAGTTCATTCCTCTAAAAAAAGAAAGAAATAATTTGCACAGGGAATGTTTCAGAGAATATCACTTCGATATGCTGTCCATGCAAAACCAAAAACAATAGCTAAAAATAAGAAGTCATACCTATTTCTAAAAGACTTACTCTGGGATATGGTCCCCACCGTACGCAAAATCTTTGATCCAGCTTTCAGAACAAGTAACTACGAAGGGTGGAACTTAAAGAGTGGAGACACAATGCAATGGAACCTACTATTGTCGCTGATAGCACATGTCGTTCACATACCTACCTTACCTCCGAGCAAATGGACTCGCCCATCCCTCGTTACCGCCGTGCACATAATCGAGGGAAACACAGCCACTTCTGAACGAGCTGTCTGTCGTAATTGTGTCACTATGTTTTCGAAACAGGAACAATGGAGTTGGATCAAGATTGAATGTGCCAGAGGTCGTACAGAACTACAGTGTCATCAAGGTCTTCAAGAGGCGTTCGGGGATTCGGCACTGCTGTATAGAACAAAAGCATTTTTGGTAGAAGCCCTCAACGAAGGTCGGCAAACTGTGGCAGACAAGCATCGGGCAGATCGTCCTAACGTTTCTGAAGAAGAAGTGCATTATTGTTGCCGCGTTAGTAGACAGTGATCGACTCCATTCGTGAGCTCGTCCACGAAATCGGTTAGCCCATACGACTTGTACTTCGCATCCTCAAGGAATGCCTGGGCATGCAAAAACCGGCATCACGATGGGTTCCGTATGAATTGACGGACATGCAGGAATGGGTGCGTTACGACGCTGCTCAGACGCACTTGCAGCGCTATGAGCGCGAAGGAGAAGCTTTCTTACGCCGTACCGCATCATTATGGGTCTCCTCGAAAGTAGAAAGTGCGTCAGAGTTCCAGTGTGGTGAAAGCTATGTTGATTCTCGTGTACGACTGTGATGGTGTTAGCCTAACGCATTACGTTTCTCCACGGCAGACCGGCAATGTACAGTATTGCTGTTCGTTTTTGGAGCATTATCTACAACCATCTTTGCCAAAAAAACGTGGCAACAATTCCTGCACAACCCACCCATGATTTTGCACGACAATATGCGGGCGCATCCATCGCGAGCTGTGGCTGCTCTGTTCGGTCGACGGGACTGGGAAGTTCTGAACCATCCACCGTACTCCCCGGACTTAAGTCATTGTGGCTTTGATTTGATTCCAGAGATGAAGGAACCACTTCGTGGCATTCTCTTTATTCCAGAGGTTCGACGGCAGTACACCGCTCCATTCGCACAGACAACAAAATGGGTTCTGCTTAAGGTATATAATGCATTTCAAATCGCTGGTGTCTCTTTGAAGATCAGTAATAGGTGCAAACATGTAACGCTTTTGTATCGTTTGTGTATATATTGTTGCCACTATTTAAGTTCCAATCCTCGTATTATATTTTTAGTTAATTCCCATAATTATTCATCAGTTTTTAAAACTTGAAATGATCTCATATTATACTGGTCAAAAGTCATAAATGTAGATAAAATGCAACGCGATACGAGTTGTTAAAATTGTGTAATTACCTTGAAGGTGATGTCACTCAAACACTCCGTATTTCTTCATCCATATCTCGAAAATTATGATACCTAGCTAGTTTCAACAACTTTACGTCTAACTTCAAAGCTTCACGTAACTTTTTCCCCATAGCATTCCCTTCAAAATAAGAAAAGGTTATATCTTACAACATATTCGCTGTACTAGCAGTTAAACTTCAATATCTGCTATGATGTTTGAATACATTTCTTTTTAAATATTACCTCTATTCGCAACACAATTTGCAGTCATTTCTCACTGAAGCTACGTGCATAATTATCTCATGGTATCAACGTACTTCAACAGAAATGACGTCATAATCATCGAGAAGCGTGTGAAAAACTAACTTTCGGCTATATTTGTCCAGTGTTTGATGAACAGTGAACTCAGTGATTTAAAACAAGCTCTAAACCATTTGTAAACTAGTTCTCGATTAAGTGAGCATTGTCAAATATTTAACACATTCACGAATTTGTGAGATAAGGACATTTGAAACGTGTGCATGTTAATTAGAATCTCAAATGTCTACGTCTACAACAATACTTCGCAAGTCACAATGAAGAGCACTGCAGAAGGTTAATCGAAACGCATTTGTGATATTTTTCTACAGTTCCATTCTGTAATAGCTAGCGGGAAAAAGGATCACCTAAACTTTCAGTTTTCGATCTGATTTCTCTTATTTTATTTGGATGATTATGTCCCCCTACATAGGTGGGTGCTAACAAAACATGTTCGCATTCGGGAGAGAAAGTTGGTGAAATAAATTTCGCAAATACGTCTCGTAGCAACGAATAACGCCTTTAAAGACGATTTTCACCCCATCGCGTGCATCATTTCCGTGACACTGTCTCCCCTATATCGCGATAATACAAAACGAGCTGCTCTTCTCTGAACTTTTTCTAAATCGTCCGTCAGCCCCACTAGTTGGGGATCCCACAATGCACAGCAATACTCCAAAATAGGACGCACAAGTGTAGTGCAGGCAGTTTCTTCAGTAGAAGTGTTGCATGTTCTAAATGTTCTGCCAATGAAACGTAGTCTTTGGTTCGTCTCTCCTACAACATTTTCTATGTGTTCTTACCAATTACAGTTTTTCGTAATTGTTATTCCTAGGTATTTAGTTGAACTGAAGACCTGTTGATTTGACATTTATTATCTAACTGAAACTGAACGGATTTCTTTTAGTGATCATATGGATGACCTGACACTTATCATTATTTAGGGTCAATTGTTAATTTTCGCACCATGCTGAGGTATTTTGTAAATCATTCTGAAGTTGCTTTTGATCTTCTGGTGACTATACTAACCGAACTCCTCGGTCTAAGAGAGCTATTCAGATTGTCTCCTAAATCGTTTATAAAAATGAGGAACAGTTGGCGCCCTAGTCGCGCGAGAGTAGCCGAGCGGTGTGGAGTGCTATGTTACAGATCGCGTGGTCTACCGCGTCGGAGGTTCGAATCCTCCCTCGGGCATGGATGTTTGTATTGTCTTTAGTATAAGTTAGTTCATAAGTAGTTTTTAAGTTTAGGGACTGATGACCCCACAGTTAAGTCCCGTAAGCTTTACATACATTATTATAGTAGGCAAATGTTCAAATTTTTGAATAGCTTATGGGACTTAACTACGGGGTCATCAGTCCCTAAACTTACAAACTACTTATGACCTAACTAATACTAAGGACGGCACAAATATCCATGCCCGAGGGGGCATTCGAACCCCCGACCGTAGTGGCCGTGCAGACCGTGACTGGAGCGCCTCAGTCCCCTCGGCCATCGCGGCCGGCTTATAGTGGGCTTCCTATAACATCTCTGGGGAACTGCAGATATTAGTTCTGTTCTACGAGATGTCTTTCCGCCAGTTACGAAGTACTGTGTCCTTTCTGACAGGAAACCACGAATCCAATCTCACAAATGTGGCTATCTTCGAAAAGTAGACGCTTGTGAGGTACAGTGTCCAAAGCCTTCCTGAAATTTAGAAACATGAAATCTATTTGGCATCTCTGGTCGATAGCACTCATAACATCGTGTGAATAAAGAGCCTGCTGGGTTTCACAAGAACGATACCTTCTGAATCTCTGTTGACTCTGTCTGTAACCAAAAGGGAGCAAGCTGCTGTGTTTATCGGTCGCTAGACTTACAGACTACCTTATACCAGGGACGACATACACACACACTCATGCCCGTGGGAGGACTCGACCCTCAGCGGCGAGTGGCCTGGCGTCGGCGCCTACACCTGCTCTGCCCTTCCTTCCCCTTTGGATGTTTCCAGCTTCTGCGCCAGTCGGCAGAGCGCTCAGTCTTGGCTACCACGCGGTCGCGCCGCTGCGGCTCAGACAAGCATATGTTATACTCCGTGGCTGCGGCTGGACGCGTGATCCGCCACCGCGGCCCGTCTGGCCGGCGGCCAGCGGCCGCGCGCTTTGGGGCCAGAAATACGCCGCGCCGCGCCGCGCTGCGGCTGACAGGCGGAAGGCCCGATATCGCTCCGAGCCCCACTGCCAGCAGCTGCCCGCTCACCTCAAGGCTCTTAAACCGCAACGCGCTCTTTGGCACAGGCCCATCTCGCTGCTCCTCGTGTCACTGCATTTGGAGCAGGTGAAATTACGACTGAAGGTCTCACATTTTGCCTCCCTCCTCCTGTTTTGTACAGATCAATAGTCTTGTTAGCTGAATATCGCAACTGTCCAGCCCACTTGGAAATTACTACACAACTGGCCACTAAAATTGCTACACCACGAAGATGACGTGCTAAAGACGCGAAATAAAACCGACAGGAAGAAGATGCCGTGATATGCAAATGATTAGCTTTTCAGAGCATGCACACTAGCTTGGCGCCGGTGGCGACACCTACAACGTGCTGACATGAGGAAAGTTTCCAACCGATTTCTCATACACAAACAGCAGTTGACCGGCGTTGCATGGTGAAACGTAATTGTGATGCCTCATGTAAGGAGGAGAAATGCGTACCATCACGTTTCCGACTTTGACAGAGGTTGGATTGTAGCCTATGGCGATTGCGGTTTATCGTATCGCAACATTGCTGCTCGCGTTGGTCGCGATCCAATGACTGTTAGCAGGAATCGGTGGTTTCAGGAGGGCAATACGGAACGCCGTGCTGCATCCCAACGGCCTCGTATCACTAGCAGTCAAGATGACAGGCATCTTATCTACATGGCTGTAACAAATCGTGCAGCCATCTCTCGAACCCTGAGTCAACAGATGGGGACGTTTGCAAGATAACATTCATTTGCACGAACAGTTCGACGATGTTTGCAGCAGTATAGATTATCAGCTCGGAGAGCATGCCTGTGGTTACCCTTGACGTTTTATCACAGATAAGAGCGCCTGCGATGCTGTACGCAACGACGAACCTGGGTGCATGAATGGCAAAACGTCATTCTTTCGGATGAATCCATGTTCTGTTTACGGCATCAAGATGGCCGCATTCTTGTTTGGCGACATCGCGGTGAAAGCACATTGGAAGCGTGTATTCGTCATCGCCATACTGGCGTATCATACGGCGTGATGGTATGGGGTGCCATTGGTTACACATCTTCGTCACCTCTTGTTCGCATCGGCGTCACTTTGAACAGTGGCAGTTACATTTCAGATGTGTTACGACCCGTGCCTCTACCCTTCATTCGATCCCTGCGAAACCCTACATTTCAGCAGGATAAAGCACGACCGCTTGTTCCGAGTCCTTTACGGGCTTTTCTGGGTTCGGAAAATGTTCTACTGCTGCCCTGGCTTGCACATTCTCCAGATCTCACACTAATTGAAAATGTCTGGTTAATGGTGGCCGAAAAGTAGAATGTTTGTTAAGCTTATGGGACTTAACTACGGGGTCATCAGTCCCTAAACTTACAAACTACTTATTATTTACATTATACTAAGGACGGCACAAATATCCATGCCCGAGGGGGGATTCGAACCCCCGACCGTAGTAGCCGTGCAGACCGTGACTGGAGCGCCTCAGTCTCCTCGGCCACCGCGGCCGGCAATGGTGGCCGAGCAACTGGCTCGTCACAATACGCCAGTCACTGCCCTTGATGAACTGTGGTATCGTGTTGAAGGTGCATTGGCATCTGTACCTATACACGCCACCCAAGTTCTGTTTGACATAATGCCCAAGCGTATCAAGGCCGTTATTACGGCCAGAGGTGGTTGTTTTGGCTATACATTTCTCAGGAACTATGCGACGAAATTGCGTGAAAATGTAATCACATGTCGGTTCTAGTATAATATATTTGTCTAATGAATACCCATTTATCATCTGCATTTCTTCTTGGTGTAGAAATGTTAATGGTCAGTAGTGTAATATTCTACACAGATAATAATGTAAATGGTCCTTAGTTCAATCTGTTTGTATCCGAAAGTTCTTGTCCAACTACTTTGAAGTTTTGACATAGCGTTGCAATGAGAAAATTTTCTCGGGTTTCCAGCCGCGTTTCGAACGTGATTTCGTCGTTCATTGACAAGCGGTTGACTGTCGAATGATTGCAGCTGTCTTTCTTATATTACTACACTGCTGGCTGTGACGTTACTGGTGCTTCGCGACATGACCATAAAAGGCTATGTTTTGGTCGCGTGCCTGCCACGCCCACTTCAACCTTCGGATCGTCGCCGGGTTCCAAGCCGTGCTCAGCTGCAAGCCGCCGTCTCTGTTAAGAGTATTGTCAGCTATTTTGATCTCAGTCACTTGTTTTATTACACTATCCCAGAAACCGTTCCTTCTTGTGATTATGGATGTCTCGTCAAACGCAATACCATGTCTGTTTTCAAGTGCATGTTCCACAATTGCAGACTTTTCGAGATAACGTAAACGATAACTTCTTTCATGTTCCACACAGCGTTGTTCAATAGTGTGCACTGTTTGTCCTACGTAAAACTGTCCACAACCACAAGGTTTTTTATACACTCCCAGTGTTCTTAGGTGTACATCATTCTTAACAGGTCTCATCAGATGACGGATTTTTGAAGGAGGCCTGAAGACCGAGTGACCTTGTGTATCTTAAGGAGTCGGCTAATTTTTCCAGTGACAGCCACAAAATGGCAAAAACGCAAGTTTCTTTTATTCCTCCTCGTGGGTCTTCTGCTTGTGTGTCTTCGGGAAGATAGCTCTTGTAATCTGGCGGTTGCTGTATCTGTTGTCCCTAAATACTTGCCGTAGGTGGCTCAGTTCCTTTAAGAGATTTTCAGTGTCTGACACTGCTTCCGATCGGTGCACCGAAGTCCTTAAAACAGACTGTTTCTGCGATGGATGGTGATGGCTTGTGGCGTACTGGTCCGTTTTTCACTTCCATGATGCCAGACAACGAACGTGTATTGCTGGAGCGAAAAACTCCGTTATTTTAATGATTCCCACTCCTGTATCATTTCTGTGACACTCTCTCCCCTGTATCGTGATAATACAAAAAGTGCTTCCCTTCTCCTTTTCGGTTTACTCCGACAAGTCCAGCTTTTAGGCACTGCATACCATGCAGCAATGCTCCAATGCCAATAAAACACAATCTTCTATTCAGCTTTCCCACGATTTTTCTACATGTTCTTTTGGATTTAAGTCCATAGTAACTGTAATTTCCTAGATCTTTAGCTGCCGTCCAATCAGATTTATTTATCAACTAAATTTAGTGGATTCCTTTTGGTCTTCATGCTCATGTGGAAGACTTAGCACATTTCTTTTTTTACAGTAAGTTACCAATCTTCGCACCATACGGATGTCTGCAGGTGGCTTTGATCTTCTGATGACTTTACTAGACAATAAACGACACCATCTACGAACGAGCTAACAGGACTGTTCAGATTTTCTCCCAGCAGCGAACGAATAACACTACCCCAGGGAACGCCAGATACCGCCTCTGTTTTCCCTTTCCATCAGTTACTAAGAACTGTGTTCACCGACAGGAAATCTCCTGTTCAATCACACATGTCAAACGATATTCCACACGTACACAAATTACTGGGTGTCCAGAAAAGGGATCTCTGATTTCAAAATTAAATATCTCGAAAACAAATATCGATAGAGGAATGCAGTAAACGGTATGTTTATTGTGAAAGCTGTAAGAAGTTTATACAGCAGTTTGAAATAATAATTACAAAAGCTGATAACAGATGGCGCTGTACGCTGTACAGCTCATATCAGCATACATAAGTGCAATAATCGTATGAAAACACTCTTTGCAAACAATCACATCACAATGTTTTCAAAATGTTCACCATTGGCACTACAGAGGTGGCGCAAACGAAGAATGAAATTCGCGGCCGGCCGCGGTGGCCGAGGGGACTGAGGCGCTTCAGTCACGGTCTGCACGGTCATTACGGTCGGGGGTTCGTATCCCCCCTCGGGCATGGATATTTGTGCCGTCCTTAGTTGTAGGTAGTTCATAAGTAGTTTGTAAGTTTACGGACTGATGACCCCGTAGTTAAGTCCCTTAAGCTTCACAAACATTTGAACATTTGAATTTTGAAATTCGCCATCACATTTCGTAGTGTCTCAACCGAAATGGATTTACATGCCACAGAGATCGCCGATTCAAGCTCGTCCAGCGTGGCGGGATGCTTCGGGTAGACCATGTCTTTCACTGTGCCCCATAAAAAAAGTCACAGGAAGTCAGATCCGGCGAATATGGAGGCCAGTCCATGCCTGCACCTGTAAGTTTGGGATATTCCAAAGCAATGACTCGATTCTCGAAATATTCCTCAAGAAAGCGAAACACTTGTTCGCTCCGATCTGGTCGAGCTACCATCTTACATAAACCATTCAGTACCTGGTCGATCCTCTAACGCTTGCTGTGTGGCGACAAATTGTTCCAAAATTGCAACGTAACGTGCACCAGCGATCGGAAAAAGGACCAATAATGCCTCTGCTGCATACTGCAGCCCACACAGTAACTTTAGGAGAATACAGGGGTTTCGCTTCACACCAATATGGCTTTTCGGAACCCCAAAATCGCCAGTTCTGCTTATTGACGTATCCATTCAGGTGAACGTGTACTTCATCTGTAGACCAGATGCAGCCAACATCAAATCCTTCACTATCAATCATTGTGAGCATCTGATTAGCAAAGGCAACCCTTTGTTGCACAGCTCGTAGGCTACAGGTATGGATGGTCTGGTGTGTTTGAATTTTGAATGGGAACACGTATAGGCTCTTTCTCAGTATTTTCTGCGTGCTGGAACACTTCAAACCAGTCTCAGATGCAATTCTACGAACGGATGACATTGATTTTCGCGAATAATTCCAGAAACTGTGGCGATATTTTCAGGCGTAACTGAGGTTTGCTTGCGGCCAACATGCCCCACTAAATCATCAGTTACGTTGCCTGTTCGTTGAAATTTTGCGAAGAGTGTAAGAATGTTTTTCGCATCGGGTCCCTTTGGAACATTAAATCATACTTGAAAACTTCGCCTTGTTGCCGTAGGACTCTCTTCTAACCTGTGGTATTCTAGCACCAGAAAAACGCGTTGTTCAATGGAGTACACGGTTTTAATCTCTTCCTTCGGTATGCTAACCTCCTTTCACGTTTCAATAGTGGAACCGATCGCCCTGGGCTTCGGATCACTATTTATACTAGGCATTACGTATGGAGATTACAGCGCCATCTGTTAAAAGCTTTTGTAACTATTTCAAACTGCTGTATAAACTTCTTACAGCTTTCACAGTAAACATACCCTTTACTGCATTCCTCTATCGATCTTCCATCTCGAGATATTTAATTTTGAAATCAGGGAGTCCTTTTCTAGACACCCTGTAATTAAAAGCCATTGCGAGGTGCCGTGTAGAAAGCCTTCTGGGAATCCAAATGTATGGAATCGACCTGAGAGTCCTCGTCGGTAGCACTCATCGCTTCCTATGAACAAACATCTAGCTTCCTTTCAAAGGAAATATACTTTCGCAAGCAGTGTTGACTGTGGATAATTTGATGTTTGAACGTTATGTAGTTGGCAAGAAGAGACCCACGTCAAACAGCGGGTGCAGTCGCCACCTCAGCCAAAAGAACTGCTGGATTACATAAACTGACTGCCCGCAGCAGCACGGCCCCTGGGGACTCCCACTCGCTGCGTGCCTTTGATATGTACTGACGAACCGGCGCGTCGCCTGCTCTGTCCAGAGGAAAGCAAGCTGTCTGATGAGGGGACAACACGCGTATCGTAATATTCTTTATTTGTGGTAGGCGTAGGTCAGAAGCCAAATAGCAAACAGCCATAGCCATCCGATGTAACTCTCAAAACTCTCTAGAAAACTGAGTATGTACTTTCTTTAGGACCTGTAATTTCAAATATTACCCAAAAAGATCCCACCAGCCGCCGTGGTTCATCACTTGCGTTGTAAATCGATGATCAAGTTTTCATATGGACGATGGTTTAAAATTAAAAATACATATAAATTTGTTAATTAACACATATTAATCGTCATTTCTAGTAAATATTTACGTCCTTTGTTTATCCTTAATTTTCACTGCATTATAAAATAATTCGAAATATTGAACCATCTCGACCGTTTCAGGGCACTGAAATAATTTCAGTGGCGAAGGTGAAAATTTGTGCTATACCGGACCAGTGGTCGAATTAACAATTTTCTGTTGTCTTTTTTCTCCATTCTTCTGCAAGTCCACAGGGTGACGAAAACGTAAACATCCAGCAGCAAGGAAATAAAAACAGTGTTCTTCGTATCCAGAAAGACAGAAACAATCGTAACTTGAGTGCAAATCGAAACACATCTCCTGTTTGAGAGAACGAACCATTCCATCCTTCAAATGAAACCTCTGCAGCTTCTGCGGCGTGAAATAAAGCACCTTTTTACAAAAGAGCAATCCATTATCATTTGCGAAGATTCACGATTAGCTACAGCTGAAAGGTTAAACGAAGGGTAAATGCAGAATCAACGGAGAAGTGAAGCTTTACGTCTTGCTAGCGATGCGACGCAGTCCTTAACTGTACGACGAATCACACGAGTTCCACGTATTCGTGAGGTGGCACATCCATGCTCCTCTTCATTAAATACAAAATTAAACTCCTCAACTAAAGCATAAACAGTAAGAACTTAACGTACCTCTTCTCACAAAAGTGGGGAAAAATTATTTACTGTCTCTTCAATCTGACAAAAAGAATCGCCATATTTTAATCAGGAATCATCTTGTATCCGTAATGTATAGCAGAAAATTCGCAAAATGTTCACGACGGTTTCTCAGATGTTTCACTCGTAAATGAGCTTCTCACAGATAAATGTATGGGTATACATCACTGTGGTTCAGTTCAATTACAGCATAACTTTATGGGCAAAACTCTACACTAGCGCGTTATGGTCCCTTCGAAGAATTTTGTTTCAAGTCAGGTGTAAGGACGCGCTGAATAGTCGCGGTGGAGGAAGTTGTCCAATTAATTATCGATATCGTCACACTACACAAGTCCCACACTTTTCTGACTTTTCTGACCCGGTGCTCACAGGTGTCGAGGTCGCCTCATCGTCCATAGTTAGCGGAGGGGTTAAATGGATGTCCGCTAATCGCTGATTGGTTGCTATTGTACACTCCTCGCCATTAATACTGCTACACCACGAAGATGACGTGCTACAGACGCCAAATTTAACCGACAGGAAGAAGTTGCTGTGATATGCAAGTGATTAGCTTTTCAGAGCATTCACACAAGGTTGGCGCCGGTGGCGACACCTACAATGTGCTGACATGGGAAAGTTTACAACCGATTCGTCATACACAAACAGCAGTTGACCGGCGTTGCCTGGTGAAAAGTTGTTATGATGCCTCTTGTAAGGAGGAGTAATACGTACCATCACGTTTCCGACTTTGGTAGAGGTCGGATTGTAGCCTATCGTGATTGCGGTTTATCGTATCACAACATTGCTGCTCGCGTTGGTCGCGATCCATTGACTGTTAGCAGGAATCGGTGGTTTCATCAGAGCAATACAGAATGCTGTGCCGGATCCCAAGGGCCTCGTATCTCTAGCAGTCGAGATGACAGGCATCTTATCGGCATGGCTGTAACGGATCGTGCAGCCACTTCTCGATCCCTGAGTTAAGAGATGGGGACATTTGCAAGACAAAAACCATCTGCACGAACAGTTCTATGATGTTTGCAGCAGTATAGACTATCAGCTCGGAGACCATGGCTGCGGTTACCCTTGACGCTGAATCACAGATAAGAGCGCCTGCAATGGTGTACGCAACGACGAACCTGAGTGCATGAATGGGAAAATGTCAGTTTTTCGGATGAATCCAGGTTATGTTTACAGCGTCATGATGGTCGCATCCGTGTTTGGCGACATCACGGTGAACGCACATCGGAAGCGTGTATTCGTCATCGCCATACTGGCATATCACCCGGCGTAATGGTATGGGGTGCCATTGGTTACACGTCTCGTTCACCTCTTCTTCGCATCGACGACACTTTGAACAGTGGCCGTTACTTTTCAGATGCGTTACGACCCGTGGCTCTACTCTTCATTCTATCCCTGCGAAACTCTACACGATTCCGTGTTTTCTACATCTACATTTATATACATACTCCGCAATCCACCGTAAGGTGCGTGGCGGACGGAAGGCGTTTTCTGTCCTATTCCACTCCCAAATAGTACGACGAAAAAAGAATGCCTATATGACTACGTACGATCCCTAATTCCTCTTATTTTGTCTTTGAGATCATTACGCGAAATGTATGTAGGCGGCAGGAAGATTGTTCTACACTCGCTTTCAAATTCCGGCCCTCTAAATTTCCTCAACAGCATTTCTCGAAAAGGACGTAGTCTTTCCTCCAGCGATCCCCATTTGATTCCCAGGAGCATTTATGTGACACTCGCGCATTCGTCGAACCTACAAGTAACGAATCTAGCTGCTCGCCTCTGAACTGCTTCTATGTCTTCCTTTAAACTGATCTGCCCCGAGTCCCAAACACTTGAGCAATCCTCAAGACGTGGCCGTACAAGCTTTTTATACGCAGTCTCCTTTACAGATGAAGTACTGCTTCCCAAAATTCTCCCCCATAAACCGAAGTCGGCTGTCCGCTTTACTCACAACTGTCATTACATGTTCGTTCTGTGGTGTCGCACAAGTACAAAGTGCGCGCCACCTACTTTCGCCGCGCGCCGCCATGCACGCACGGCGCGGCGTTCTCACGACGACAGCCACGAGCGCCCTCTGCGACAACTCCGCTCGTGGCCACCACTGAAGGACATCGGACTTGGGACTGAGTTAGCAACCAGTTAGGACCTTCGTAATCAGATAGGCACCAGTGAAGACTTTGCTATCGTACAGGCACTAGGCAGGCCTCTAACAACTATGTATCAACATTCTGCAGTACTATGTAAAAGTTAAGTATTGTTACATTCTGTGCAATATATTTCTCTTTCTAATTTACTCTAGTGTTTATAGTTTCTGGCTGCTCCCCTCCGTACCTGCACCAGCGTGCTATCTGTATTCCTGTGTCGGTCTCATTCCACTCGGCCACCGACACCTACGATGAGGCTGGGACACAAAAGCGGCGACGAAGTTGGGACACAAAAGTGGCGACGAGGAGTGATAGAACCTTGGACCAGCCCGCTTACAGCAGCCAGACAGCAGCAGTCGGAGCACGCAAAAATTGCTCCCGCCCACCCACCCTTATTATAAGATTTTTGGGGGAAGATCATTTGTTACGTGTTTTGTGGACTTTTTTGTTGCAGAGCGTCCTCTTTCATATTGCATTTGTGTTTTGTTATAAGTTACTTGTATACGCGGCTCCTAATCGGTCAGCATGGCCACTACCCCGAACCCAAACTTAATGGAAATTATTCAGTTACAGACGGCGCAAATCACTCAACTACTGCAGGCCGTGTCGCAGTTGACGGCACAGGCTGCTCACCAACAACAACAGCCGTCGCATCAGCAGCCCACACCTGCCGCTGCACCGCTTCCTACATTTCGCCAGTACAACGAACGTGAGGAAGAATGGAGCGACTATTTCGCACAGTTTCAAGAACTCGTCGCGGCTCATCAAATTACAGGTCAGAGAGTGAAGAACCATTTCTTATCGATTGTGGGCCCCCAGACTTTCGTACTATTGCAAAAACTTTTCCCTCTCGCATCTCCTCGTGATGTAGACTTTGAACAAATTGTAGATGCATTGAATGCTCATTATGAGAGAAAAGTTCTTGTAGCCGCTGCACGATACCGATTTTTCAGACTTAAAAAATTACCGCAGCAGTCACACCAAGAGTGGATTACGGAATTCAAGGGCTTAAACCGCCAATGTAAATTTACTTGCTCTTGTGGACTTTCGTATAGTGACGTGATGTTGAGGGATGCGATTACGCAGAATATTCAGGACCCCAGAATTAGAGCAGCAATTCTGAAACAGTCTGACCCCTCATTAGACAGTGTACTGCAGCTTATAGAAGCGCATGATACTTTTGACTTAGCAGAGGTAGAAATGCAAAGCCACAGTGTGAATTCAGTGCACCGCCACGGACGTTTTCCTAGCCGTAGTTCTCAGTGTAGCACTAGTGGTTCTTACAATAGTACAGGCCGTGCTGAACAGACAGTGAACAGTAGCCAGTGTAAAAGTGCGACGCAAAGGTCGCCCCGTCGTGTTAGAAACAGTGGTTTGAATAACGGGCGCCAACGCTCATTTCAGAAAAATGTACGTAAATCTTGCCCCCAGTGTGTGTCTCGCCACAAGCGTGCTCATTGCCATAGTCGCAACGCAACCTGTTATCAATGTGGCAAATCAGGACATGTACAGTCTGTGTGTATGCAAATTAAAAACTCAAAGAACAGACACGTTAGAAACAGTGGTTCGCAGAGTGCGAGAACAGTTCATTCTGTAAATGTTATACGGGCTGTGGAATTGAACAGTGCTTTCCTTGGATCTCAATTTCAAGAAAGTAGTTCTGCGGCTATGGCAAAACTATATAGTTCACCACGTAGCAAGCGCCGACGGGCGCGTAAAACAGTGCAACGGAAAAGGGTTCGGGACAAGCAAAATGATTATGTACAGTGCAATCCTGTAGTGAAATTAGTGCCTTCTGCAACTGCTCCTTGTAATAGTGCCCAGTACTGTGTAGCTAGTGACAGTAGACATCAAGTGGATACTCAAAGGCGTAGTGCAGTAGTTAGTGACTCTGTAGTAGCCTCGCATTGCGCGGACGCCGATCCGGCGGTAGTGCCATCTAGTGACAGTGTTGTTAATCCGCTGCGTGCCGAGTCTGCGCCGCTTAATTCACTACGCGGCCCGCGCAAGCGCAGTAAACTAACCGTAGCAGACGTTGCCCACATTCGCGCACCTGTCGAGTGCCGCAAGCAAAAACTGTTTGTGACTCTCTTCATAGAAAATAAGACGGTGCAATTTCAGCTTGATACTGGTTCCGCTGCCACATTAATAAATAAAGATACTTATGAACTTCTGGGTTCGCCAAAATTGTCGCCGTCACAGCAAGTGTTAACAGCTTATACAGGTCAAAATATTCCCGTGCTAGGAACGTGTAGCCTGCCCGCCTCTTTTCAAGGTGTAACAAAAACAGTTGCTTTTGTAGTTCTTCAGGCCAAACCGACACAGAACATTTTTGGACTAGATGCTTTTGACTTGTTTGGTTTATCAATTCAAAGAGATGTGCTTCAAATTTCGTCAGTAGCGCCTCAGGACAAAATTAATGCATTATGTGAGAAATACAGTGACTTGTTTTCGCCGGAACTAGGTTGTGCAAAAGACTTCGTGGCACATGTAACTTTAAAAGAATCTGCAGTTCCAAAATTTCGTAAAGCTAGACCAGTGCCTATCGCCTTGCGTGATACAGTTGCCGAAGAACTTAAACGATGGCAAGATAGTGGGGTGATTTCTCCTGTTTCTGCGAGTCAGTGGGCCTCGCCTTTAGTAATTATACCCAAGCCATCAGGAAAACTTCGTCTCTGTGCGGACTTCAAATCAACAGTGAACAGTCAAACAATTGTAGACACTTACCCCCTGCCCAGACCTGAGAAACTGATGGACAAATTAGGACAGTCTCGCTTCTTTTCTAAGATTGATTTAGCAGAGTCATACTTACAAATTCCGCTTGATGACGAGTCAAAAAAGTTTTTCGTCATTAATACTCACATGGGCTTTTTCAATTTCAACGCCTACCCTTTGGCAGTTCTTCCGCCCCCGCTATTTTTCAGCGCTTTTTGGAACAGCTGACAGTTTCTGTACCGTGTTGTTCGAACTATTTAGATGATATTGTGGTATCCGGACGTACAGTTGAAGAACATTTAGCAAACCTGGAGTGCCTTTTCAAAGTTTTGACTGCAGCAGGTCTACGTTGCAATAAAGCAAAGTGTTCGTTTTTTCAAACTGAAATAGAGTACCTAGGCCATGTAATTAATGCCCAAGGAATTCATCCCTTACAGTCACATCTTAGAGCAATCAAAGACTTGCCTCCTCCTAAGAATGTGCATGAATTGCAATCAGTAATGGGAAAGCTTAACTATTATTTCAGGTTTATTCCCAATGCCTCTCAGATTTTAGCTCCACTGCATCACTTACGTAGGAAGAATGTTCCTTTTGTATGGTCCAAAGATTGTCAGGTTGCCTTTGACAAACTAAAGTCTGCACTACTCAGTGATGCATGTTTGATTCCCTTTGACCCACAGAAGCCTGTAGTGCTAGCAGTTGACGCCTCGTCGTACGGTGTGGGTGCAGTTCTGTCACATCGTATTGGATGTCATGATCGTCCTATTGCCTTTGCATCCAAGCTACTGACGCCGACGCAACAGAATTACAGTCAGATAGAAAAGGAGGCCTTAGCAATCATTTACGGCGTCACAAAGTTTCATCATTATCTCTATGGCAGAAACTTCTATTTGTTGACAGACCACAAGCCTCTCAAGTCGTTGTTCTCACCCACAAAGCCAATTCCGCCACGAACGGCACAAAAGCTTCAGAGATGGTCCTTGATATTGTCTAATTATCAGTATGAGATTTTGTACCGACATACCACTAAACACGCCAACGCGGACACACTTTCACGACTTCCGGTTGGCCAGGATGTGTCGTTTGATTCTTCGGAAATGGCATGTTGTCAGATAGACTCCAGAGATGCTTCCGCTGTCGCAGACTTTCCTTTAAACTCTCGTCGGGTTGCACAGGAAACAGCTGCGGATGCCGACCTTAGTGTGGTAGCACGTTTTGTTCGTTTTGGTTGGCCTGCCGGAGCCAAAGACATTGATCGGCCTCTGGTTCGACGTTATTTTGCACAACGTCATGCATTATCTTTAAGTAAGGGTGTACTGTTGTTGCATACCGACAACGACCAAGCAAGAGTGATTGTTCCTCGTTCCCTGCAACGAGAAGTGTTACGACTCTTGCAGCAAGGACATTGGGGCATTGTTAGGACAAAGCAACTGGCCAGACGTCATTGTACCTGGGTTGGTATGGACGCTCAGATAGAGAGCATGACATCATAGTGTTCAGTTTGTGCGGAGCATCAGGCGGCACCTCCACAGCGTTTCTCAGACTGGCCACGCCCCAAGGGACCATGGCAACGTTTACATATTGACTTTGCCGGACCTTTCTGGAATACGCGCTGGTTAATTGTTGTAGACGCTTTCAGCAAGTTTCCTTTTGTGATTGCCATGAACTCAACGACAGCTTCTAGTACAATCAGTGCCTTAACATCAGTGTTTTGCATCGAAGGCTTGCCTGAAACTATCGTCAGTGACAATGGACCTCAGTTTGTTAGTGCGGAATTTCAACAGTTTTGTCGTGTGAATGGCATTCAGCATATTACCATTGCACCTTTTCACCCTCAGTCCAATGGTGAAGCAGAACGTTTCGTTCGAACATTCAAGTCTCACATGGAGAAGATGAAAGGTCAGCACTCCAGGCAGCAAGCTCTTCAAATTTTCCTGTCTACGTATCGATGCATGCCACGTGACGGCCCGTCTCCTGCCGAGCTGCTACACGGCCGCCGTCACCGCACTCTCCTTCACCTGCTGCAGCCTCCCACGCACCGAGTCGGTTCGTATGGCGCTACGCGTTTTCAGGTTTCCACGCCGGTGCTGTACAGGGTGTTTGCTGGCAACAAGAAGACATGGTTGCCGGGCACCATTCAGCGCGTGCTCGGTCGCAATATGTATGTTGTACGTTCTTCCACAGGGTCGGAGCTGCGGCGCTACGCAAACCAATTGCGCCTGCACAGACCGCGCGATCCTGTCTCCGGTTTCTTGATTCCAGACCCAGTTCACATCGTTCGTCCCCGGACTACGAGATCGTCCCGATGGAGATCGACGCGACGCCGCTGCTGTCGCCGCCGCAGATGACAGCGTCACCGAGAGGGACTCCGGGACCGTGCGTGCCGCCGCCGCCTGGGCCACGCACCTCAGAAGAAGATGACCTGCTCCCTCTGGGCGGGGGCGGGCGCCCTTCCGCTGGTTTTTGCGGGTTTTCCAGCGGATCGCAAGGTGTATACCGGGGCGCGGACGGCGTCTCGATCCCAGCCTCAGCTACGACGCCCGTCCCACCAGTAACGCCTCCGCCCAGGCCCTCCTCCCAGTGCCGTCGCCGTGGCCCTCAGCCCTACGCCACGACGGCGCGGCGGTTTGGGGGGGAGGGGTGTGGTGTCGCACAAGTACAAAGTGCGCGCCACCTACTTTCGCCGCGCGCCGCCATGCACGCACGGCGCGGCGTTCTCACGACGACAGCCACGAGCGCCCTCTGCGACAACTCCGCTCGTGGCCACCACTGAAGGACATCGGACTTGGGACTGAGTTAGCAACCAGTTAGGACCTTCGTAATCAGATAGGCACCAGTGAAGACTTTGCTATCGTACAGGCACTAGGTAGGCCTCTAACAACTATGTATCAACATTCTGCAGTACTATGTAAAAGTTAAGTATTGTTACATTCTGTGCAATATATTTCTCTTTCTAATTTACTCTAGTGTTTATAGTTTCTGGCTGCTCCCCTCCGTACCTGCACCAGCGTGCTATCTATATTCCTGTGTCGGTCTCATTCCACTCGGCCACCGACACCTACGACGAGGCTGGGACACAAAAGCGGCGACGAAGTTGGGACACAAAACGTTCCCTTTCATATCACTCTGCAATTTTAAGCATAGATATTTGAACGACGCGACTGCATCAAGTAACTCATTACTAACATTATGAGATTCTTTTTCCTAATCATGTACATCACCTTACATTTTTCTACATTGAAAGCTAGCTGCTATTCTTCGCATCAACTACAAATTTTGTTTAAGTCATCATGTATGCTATTAAAGTCGACACCTCCCGCTGGGGCACGCCTGACGAGACACTCGTCTCTGATGAACACTCCCCGTCGAAAACAACGTACTGTCTACTATTACTTAGGAAGTCCTCCAGCCACATACAAATCTGTAAAGTTATTCCATATGCTCGTATCTTCGTTAGCAGTTTGCAATGTGTCACCGCGTGAAACGCCTTTTAGAAATCGAGAGAAACACAATCTGCCTGTTCCCCTTCATCCATGGCTCGCAAAATGTCATGTGAGGAAAGTTTCACATGAACGATGTTTCCTAAGCCCGTGCTGATTTATAGAAAGAAGCTTCTCCGTCTGAAGGAAATTTACTATATTCGAACTGAGAATACGTTCCAAAATTCTATAGGAAACTGATGTCAACGATATTGACCTGTAATTATGTGGGTCAGTATTCTTTCCTTTCTTATAAATGGGAGTCACTTGGGCTTTTTTCCAATCACTATGAAATTTGCGCTGAATTAAAGATTCGCGGTAAGGGGCCAATGCCGCAGAATACTCTTTGTAAAACCGAACTGGTATTTCATCTGGACCAGGAGACTTTTTTGTATTTAGCTCTTTCAGTTGCTTCTCTTCACCGGAAATACCTATTATATGTCGTCTATTTCGGAGTTAGTACGTTTGATTCCGATATCTAATGATGGCGATACACTGCGTTAGCCGTTACTCTGTTGCTTTTGTTCATGGGTCCTTTTTTGTTATAATAATATGCAAATGAACTAATTTTGTATGGTGCAAATAATGAAAGTTTTTATCTCTGATAGCACTTACAAATACAGCCAACTATGGCCCGATTAACACCGAATAAATCTTACGTTGTGATGACTTGTGCATAATAGGCAAGTGAAAGTGTAACAAATTTGCAACGGATAATGCTAAAGGCACTACCGTGAGATAAAAACCATTCAGTGTGTTGTGGCGTAAAGCAGCGCCAGACACTAGACGTAAGAGAACGATCGTGGAGAAGGCAGCGATCGACCGAAAGCCAATCGCAAGCAGGCGCTGCGCATCCTGGAGGGAGTAACCCAAGATGTGCGCCTTCTACAAGCGGCTATATGGCCGAAGTCACGGTCTGCACGGCCACTACGGCCACTACGGTCGGGAGTTCGAATATCCCCTGGGGCATGGATATTTGTGCCGTCCTTAGTCTTAGCTAGTTCATAAGTGGTTTGTAAGCTTAGGGACTAATGACCCCGTAGTTAAGTCCCATAAGCTATACAAACATTTGAACAAGCGGCTATATCTATAGTCGAGCCGCCGAAAGAATGACTCTGACAGCTAGCGGCTATGTTGCCAATGCTGCTACGCGGCTGTTTGTTGTTACGCCGTGTCGGTCGCCGGCATACGAATATTTCGGAACCGTTGCTATGTACTACTAGAGCGTGAACGAACGATAACAACCACGAAGTAATGAAAAACACTATTTTTTCAGTTAAAAAGAGAAGGCTTAGAAATATATGATGAGTTAAAGTAAAGCTTCATATGTTCCACTATTCCATTAACTATAATGTATCATTTAGTCTTCAGCCAAAGCTTGGTAGTTGAAGAATTTTGTTTATATATTTCATTCCGTGTAACCATTTTTCACAGACTCGCTGTTATTACTCGGACACTGTATTGTGGCAGTCTGCCGAGAGGGTAAACAAATAAGGACTACCACTTTACAAGTAGTAAAACCGCCTCTTCCAATGAAATGATTTGTCTTCTTACATAAAAAGAAGGTTTTTTTTTTTTTCTTTTTCCTTTTTCCTTTTCCTCATTCGTTTACGGTCGCTGTTGACTGCCATAGTATAGTGTCCCAGTAACGTCATCAACTCAGTTTCGACAGCCAGTCTGTTGGTCACAGAAGTAGAAATAAAATAACGTAATTTTTCAGTAAACGATCTTTGGCTGTGAAACAAACTATACATTAGAAATCAGTCGCGGCCAGCATCATGTGCAATTTATACATGCTATAATGCATTGATTGATTTCTTACCTGTACTTCACGGAAGAGGGTGGACTCCACAGTCTGCAAAAAGCGTGTCGTCAGTAACCGCACCTCCTGCGTTGCTGTCACTGACACTGTCTTTATCAGCACTGCTGCTGCTGCTGCTACTATCGTCCCCTAATCTTATTATTAACTAGCTGAAAACCCGGCATTGCCCGGGTACTTATTTATTTATTCAAGCCGTGAATTAGAACTCCTATTCCTTCTCTCTCTGTCCATCTCCTTCTTTCTAATAACTTGTTATATTTATCGCAGAATATATAAGACATAAGGCTGTCTTACATAATATACAAAATTATAAGTAGAGTATGCAAACAAAGATCGATAGTAATCGAAATACAAATGATATGTAACATTCATATATTCATTTAATTCACAACTTTACTACAAACAGTATTTCTTGTTACTTGTCCAGGATCTGTTATGAATAATTTCTTTGGTGAGGCCACCCCTGAGCAAGTGACGTAAAGTTGTCCATGTAAGGAATGCCCAAATCCAATCCACAGTATAGAATAGATTGACCTGTGGTTTATTAATCGTAATAGAGAATGCAAGTCCCCTTGGAAATTGAATTATCTTGAAGTTAAAAGCCAGATATGTCGTAAATAATGGGTATTCGCTGGATGTACTCGTTTCATTCTCTTTCTTTTCTTATAACTCTATAGAAGTCTTTTGCTATCGCTTGCATCCGAGTGCGTTTCAGAGTTCAAAGTTGTCAACACCACTGTGCAGAGGTGCCCCCCCCCCTCCACTTGACCAAAGATTTACCCCCCCCCCTCCCAAATCGTGTCCAAACCCCCCCCCCCACACCCAAGATATTAGGCCCTGTTTTGCAATTTAATATTGAATTTAAATATCTTTTATTTCAGGTTTTGTAAATTCTTTTAGAAAGCCTCCCCCCTGGATGGCCAAAAAGTACTAATTTTTCAACCCCCTCCAACCCCACAGAAATTGCAATGACACTTTGTGTCTTGAAGACCCCCCCCCCTCCCGTGGGCACCACTGCTACTGTTAACTTTCCAGGAATTTCCTGAAGCTGACTGGAATACGTGTTGCTTGATGTGACAGTATACACGCCGTGCGGGAGTAGTCGAGCGGTGCTCCACGTTGCGGATCGCGTGGCCTCTCCAGCCGGAGGTTCGAATCCTCCCTCGGACATGGATGTTTGTATTGTCTTTTAGTATAAGTTAGTTCATAAGAGCAGCATTGTCGCTTAATGCAGCAGTTTTCCGTGCATCTCATTGTTTATGACGTCATATCTCGTGAACTATACATCGTTTAGTATGTCGGCAATGAAAACACTCCTCTAACAGCACACTCGTCACTCACTATATAAAATGCTTGAAGTGCCATAGCTATGATTTTTGTAAAGGAAGCGACTCGTCTTTTTTTTTTTTTTTTTTTTTTTTTTTTTTTTTTTTTTTTTTTTTGCGCCTGCCTAATAATGCTGAACAACATTCGGCGCCTGTGTACTTCATCGTCCCCCTTCAGTGTGTTGTGTCTCAGTTACTGATATGCTAACATTCCTTACACCGTGGCTCTGTTTATCTCTCACACGTTTATTTTAATGCTTCTTATGTGTATTTTATATGCTTCAATTACATTCGTCATTTGTATTTTTAAAATCGCTAATCTTGTCCAAACCATTCTTCGAACTGTTGACTGCTTTGCCCTTTACCTTAATCTTAACCTCTACTAATGTTTGTTTTTTAATCACCTGTGTCAGATGTGTAATGCTGTCGGCTAAGATCAGCTTAAAAAGCTACTGCCAGCCTTTCCATACGGGCTTTAGAATTCCATAAAGACAGCAGAAGGACTGTGTGGCAGAGAGCATCGCTTCGTCCTCTCCATTGCTGCAGACTGACCATTATGGACTCCGAGTAGACGTCGCTTCTTTACGCGTCTACACTTAACATTATCGCTGTCTCCGCTCATCCTTTGGCCCTTTAACGACTTACTGCTTCCCCCTCTCTCACTCTCCACCACCACCCTCTATCCACCTCCTATCCTTCTGATATAATGCTACATGTAATTCACGAATTGGTAAGTTATGCATGTATTGGACTCTTCCATTAGTCTAACCCGCTATGCACCCACCCTCTCACTTGTCCGTCACTTTAGCGGCTTCCCCCCCCCCCCCCCACCCTCCTCCTCGCTACATCTTTTCGGCTGGCTCTCTTACTCCATTTCCTTTTTCCATGGTGTATGGAAAATTACACATATCTGCCAAATTTCATGATGATCGGTCAGACAGTGTAGAATACGGGAGCAAGGTTTCCTCCGACATCCACCGCACGAAATCTTATGTTGACAGTGCTATTTCTCTTGTTTTGAAAGTCGTATGTGCAAAATTCCATCACGATCAGAATAAAACTTTATACGTTGGTGTATGAGTCTGTTATAACGTACTCACCACCATTATTATGTAGTGCCGTACATCTTGTTCTGGAGGTCAAATCTGCAAATATTTATCGCATCGGATGAATGGTATTGCAGTAAATAAAATAAGAATGTAATCTGAAGTGGCGTGCCCCCTCAAAAAAATTTACAATATCGATTTTTACCTTTTTTCGGGTGTTCTTTTGGGGATTTCCCTATTATTTATTTAATTATTTTTTGTTGTAAGCCAACACTGTAATAAAGCGAACAAAACCAAAACCAAAAACGGCGACATCCTTTTTTTTCACACTTATGAAAGCGTTATTATAACCTCTTTCTGAACATTTTAAATGGGAATCCAGCGGATCCAGGATTTTGGTCTGGCGGGGGCTGAGGTCAAAGACAAAAAACAAAAACAAATACAAAAAGGCGGGGTTGTTGTTGGGAGGATTGATCCCTTTCTTTTTTCTATCCCCTCTCTCTTTTCAGCAAACCTCACAACCCAGTCTTTTGTTGTGTGCAATAAGTCAACTGTAATTTTTGCAAAACTCGGTCTTCTGTTCAGAAGACCAACTGTCTGGCCACTGTTTATCGTCTTGTTTGGTGTCCTCTGTAGAAAAATAGTGACGCTGGATGAAGTACGCAATGGTGGCAACAGCAGTTTATCAGTTCCTTCGTCAAGTTTCTGTTTTTTTTTTTTTTTTTTTTTTAGGTATTTTGTGGAAATAGCTGGTTATTTTATCCATTGTATACAGTGATGGAAAACTTTTAAGACAACTAAGCAAACATAAGGGAACAGTGAAAGATACAGCCGGCACCAGACACGCCAGAAGTGGCCTGCTGATACTCCGTCAGCTGAGCTGCCACGCTGTGGGAACGGCAGACACCTCAGTAGCGGCTCCCACGTGTACCGGTACAGCAGATTTGCCTGCCTCTGCTGTCTTGAGCTGCCAGGGTGAGGAAGCAGTAGCTGGATGCGCCAACAGAGGGGCGTGCCAGCTGGCTGTAGCGTACTGTAGCAGGAGCCGGCCAAGCTGTATTCAGTGAGAACCTGCCGCCGCGCACGTGTGACCCGAGGGGCCCCGTGTCCGACCGCTCCGATGTCGTTATCAGATGTGCCGGTATGGCGCACTATATATACAGGGTGTTTCACTAAGTGTGTTTGCCTCTGCAACTTATAAAATAATAGGTGACAGGAAATTTTTATGCTGTAGGTCAACACAAGAAATGTTACACTTTCTGCGGAGCTATGAACATAGTTTATTGTATCATTTTCCAAAGAGTTACACCGCAAAGATATAATTTTTAATGGAACAATAATTTTTTCTATCGTGTATTAGATTTGTTTAAACCAGCTGCGTCCAAATCAATTTAAACTACATTCATATCACTGTTAGTTTGTGAGCTACAACCCTTCAAAGTTCCGGGGGCGCAGGCTGCGATAGCGTAGGTGTCTCATGACCAGCAGCCAGTCAGCTACGCTTTTGTAGCCTCCGCCCCCTAAACTTTGAAGGGTTGTAGCTCCCAAACTAACAGTGATAGGAATGTAATTTAAACTGATTTGGACACAGCTGGTTTCAACGAATCCAATGCACAATAGAAAAAAAACTATTGTTCCATTTTAAAAATTATATCTTTGTGCTATAACTCTCTGGAAAATGATACAATAAATTATGTTCATAGCTCCACAGAAAGTGTAACATTTCTTGTGTTGACCTACAGCATTAAAATTTCCCGTCACTTAAATGATGGCAACTATTTATTCTCAACCGATACAAAAGTTTTACAGGTTTCCACCTACTACTGTCCTTCAAAGTAGTTACCTGCGTTGTGTAGAACCTGTTGGCAGCTCTGTTGATGGTGCGAATGGAGCGGTCTACTGACTGTCGAATCCCTGGAACAATTCTGAAACGAATGCCACCAAGTGGTTCCTTCGTCTTATGAATCAAATCAAAGCCACAAGGGCTTACGTCCAGGAAGTATGGTGGATGGTCCCATCGACCGATCGGAGCAGCCACAGGTTGCACTTCATGCCCTCGCGCATTGTCGTGCGAAATGGTGGGTGGGTTGCGCAGAAAGTGTTGCCGCTTCTGTCACAAAGCTGGTCGCAGGTGATGCTCCGAAAATGAACAGCAATACTGTGCACTGATGGCTGCCATGGAGGAACGTAATGGATTATAACAACACCGTCACAGTCGGACACCGTAACTTTCACCATACTGGCGATCTGACTTTGGCGCCACTGCCGTCCTGTACTACATCGGCACATACAAACTTGATCCAACTCCGTTTTTCCTGTTTCGAAAAATAGTGACACGTAGAATGAAGGCTTTCACGGCAGGTGTCGTCATTACTTAAAGCTTCCGGGCTGAGATGCCGTGTTCCATATATGAAACTTTCCCCTGACGTTTCGCCCTCGACTGCAGAAGGCATCCTCGGAGGTAAAGCGGCGTACTGCCAGTCAGGGGAAAGTTTCATATATGGACCACTGCATCTCAGCCCTGAAGCTTTAAGTAATGATAGTGACACGGTTACGTTAACCACTCGCTGACTAGTGACTGTTTCCCTCGACTGCTCGCAAGCCGGTGAGGGGCGATTCCATTTCTTAGAGGTAATGGTACGTATGTCAACAATGTGTGCTGTCTGCGACAATAGTAGATTCTATTGCATAGTGTCTCCACATCAGTGTTGCCACTATTTAAGTTCCAGTCCAGAACTTTTGTCACCTTGAATATTTTCTCACTTCTGATAACTGTTGTGGCCCTTTTTATGTGGTAGGGCAGAACGGTTGGAGCCTTATCGCTTTTACAGTTTCAACTAGACCACCGCGGTAGTGGCTCTTCCTGCGGTGCTGTGCTGTGCGCCCCCTCCCCTGCCATACATCTGCTGGCTGGCAGCAGGCCCTGGGCCGCCCATTAATCAGGATTATCTGCTGTAGCGACTTGCCGGGCCACGGCTTCCCTTCGGCCGCGGCAGACAATGGGAAGCCCGCTGAGCCTCACTTGCGCTCCGCCAGCCGGCGGTCAAGCCTCATCGCCATTCACAGAGGACGAGCCGGGGCGGAGTCGCCGCCACTCCAGACTGGGGGATTACGTCCTCTGGTAGTCTGCGCCGCTCTGTAGCAATAGCGCTTTGACAGCCACAGACATCTCATTGTACAGATAGGACAGCTTACTGCCCTCAACGTGGGCTACAGTTAAGGGTATATATATATAGGGTGACTCACCTAACACTTGCAACGACAATATTGCGGAAATGGAAAGTGCGATTGATGTACGGTTTTCACAGTAACAAACATACAATTTTTCAAATGCAACAAGGTTGTTTTTATCATGCTCTGGAATTTTTGACACCAGATTCGTGCAAAGAATTTTGAATGACATTTTTATCACGTTTAGTTTGGCAGCAACAGACATTCAATGTTTTGGGTGCGAAGGCTACGGCAGCGTAGCTGACTGGCTGGTGGTCATGAGACAGTGCGCCATGCCCCAGGGGCTAGCCACTCGGCCAGTGACCTACGCTATCGCTGTCTCCGTTCCCGAAACACTGAACGGCTGTAGCTGCCAAACTAAACGTGATAAAAATGTCATTCAAAATTATTTGTACAGAGCTGGTGTCAAAAATTCCAGTGCATGATAGTAACAACCATTGATCCATTTAAAAAACTGTATGTTTGCATAAAAATACACTTTCTAAGTAATATTACAATCTGTTTGTTGGTTGTCTTACAATACGATCCCCTGACTACCAATCCATTCTGTGAAAACCGCACTTCATTCGCACTTCTATTTCCGCAATATTTACTGTGCAGTGTTAAGTGATTAAGTGAGTGTGTCTGTGTGTGTGTGTATGTGTGTGTGTGTGTGTGTGTGTGTGTGTGTGTGTGTCCGGAGACGGGTTTCATGCAGCTCTAGCCTGAGCAAGCCTCTTCATCTCCCCATAAGAACGGCAGCCTACATCCATTTGCATCTCCTTACTGTACTCATCCGTTGATCTCCCTCTGAGATTTTACCCCACACACTTCCCTCTATTGCTGAATTCACGAATCCTTGATGTTTAAAAATGTGTCCTACTAATAGAACCTTTCTTTTTGTTAAGGTATGCCAGAAATTCCTTTTATCCGCAGTTACGTTGAGTACCTCTTCATTAGTTATGCGATGTAACCACATAATCTTCAGCGTTCTCCTGTAGCACCACAATTGAAAAGCTTTCATCTTCCTATCTCAACTACTAATCGTTCATGTTTCACTACTGTACATACCAACATTCCACACAAATGCCTTCAGAAAAGACTTCCCAACACTTAAATTAATACGAGGGTTGTCCAAAAAGTAAGTTTCCGTTTCTATCTCTCAGTTACTCTGACTCAAGGAGAAGACATGTAAGCCATTTTCATATCGCTGCTGCCGCCTTTGTAGTGCTTCTTTATAATGTCAACCATAATTGTAAATGCCGACGCGTGTGAAATCAGATATCTGATTCGTTTTCCAAACGCAAAGAAAGTTAAACCAAAGGAAATTCATCGGCAAATCTGCGAGGTTTACGGAAAAAATGTTGTGAGTGATTCAATGGTTATAAGATGGAATAGACTGTTCAGTGAAGACGCGATCAAGTGCACGATGAACAAACAAGCTGGAAGCCCGTCTGCGGTTAATGATGAACCGCTTCACACAATTGAAAAGAAGTTTAAGCACAACCGTAAGTTTACACTTAGTACCCTTGCTAAGGAAGTTCCGCAAATCTCAAGATCAATAAATCATGACATTGTTACTGAAAAACTGAAATTTAGGAAAATTTGCTCACTTTGGGTACCGAAAATTCTTACTGGACAACACAAAAAACAACGATTGAGCAGTGCACTTCAGTTTTTGACACGCTACAATGAAGAAGGCTATGGTTTTCTTTCTTGAATAGTCACAGGAGATGAAACTTAGTTATCGGACGACACCGTGAAAGAAAACGGCCATCATGCAATGGAGGCACGCTTCAGCCCCAGCAAAGTTTAAGCCTAAGCAAATCTTGACACCTCCAAAAGTCATGTGCATCTTTTTTGGGACAGAAAAGGCATTTTGCTAATTGATTTCTTATCACGATGACAAACAATCAATGCAAATGGTTACTGCGAGACCATTAATTGCGCCGCACAATACAGAACAAACTCCGAGGATTACTGTGAAGAGATTTATCTTTTTTTCTTTTTTTTCCACGATAATGCCTGACCTTACCCGCATAATCTGATGAAAAAACTCTTATAGGAATTTCACTGGGACGTGTTTGATCATCCTCCGTACAGCCCGGATCTCGCTCCTAGTGATTTTCATCTCTTCTTACATCTAAAATCTGGCCTTTAGTAGGCATACAAAAACTTGTGGCACGCTATAACATGTGCCTACAATGTTTCGGCAGCTATGTAGAAAAGTAGTGTAACAGTTATATTCCATATTAACAAATTTATCTTTCTCAGAATCGCTTTTCTTCCTATTACCATACTGGATTTCATATCCTCTGTACTACGACCTTCATGTGTCATTTTACTGTCGAAGTAACAGAAGTCATCCACCACCTTCATTGTTTCGTTATCTGACCTAATTCCTTCAGCATTAACTGGTCTTCGTAGACTACATTACATTACTCTTGTTTTCCTCTTGATAATGTTAATCTTAAACGCTTCTTTCAAGACACTATCCATTACATTCAGTTGATCTTCCAGGTCCTATACTGCCCTGACAGCATCACAATATCGTCGGCTAAGCGTAAAATATTTATTTCTTCTCCCTGAACCTTACTTTCTTCTTCAAATTTCTCCTTGCATTTCTTCACGGCTTGCTCAATCTACAGATTCAATAACATTGGCAGAAAAGCATTATATAAATCATCTGCATTATCAGCACTATAAACATCCTGCCATTCTTGTTCCTTAATTAGGCTTAAAAAGGTCTCAATTGCAGCTGGATTAACTTTTCTGAGTAGTTGATATTTATGTTTAACATTTGTTTGAGAACAAATACTTTTTAGAATTAAAAGTTGGGCATCGTGGTTTGATAGGCCATTTACAATTCTGCTGACAGATTGCCCCTCTAATAATTAAGAATGAACAAAAATATAGTCAATGGCAGAACTACTATTTCCTTGCACTCTCGTTGGAAAAAATACTGTTTGCATCATGTTATAGGAATTAAATAGATCTAACAGCTGACTTTTATTTGAGCTATCACCTACACAATTAATGTTGAAATCACCACACCAATTCCAGCTTGGGCAGAAACATTTTAAAATCTGAGTCATGGGATCTATAAATAACAACTATTACTAGTTTAGTTCCATTAACATTAACAACTCCTGCACAACATTCAAATATCTGTTCTGTGCAGTGTTTCGAAAAATCGATTGACTCCGATGAAAAATCGTTTTTTACATACATGGCCACTCCCCCACACTGCAAGGAACTCCTAGAGTAGAAGGCAGCTAACCTGTATCCTGGCAAAGGAAGTCTCTGAATTGTCACACCACTTAAAAAGTGCTCTGAAATTCCAATAATGTCAGAATCAGTATTAATAAGCAGTTCATTAAGTTTATCTCTGATACCCTGTATATTTTGATGAAAAACAGTAATTCCCTTATTACTTATATTCTTAGACTTTGTCAGAGGTGGTTCCTTTCTTAGTGGGACATCCTTTATGCATGAATACCTATCAGCTGTTTTCAGTCTAAAAAAGGTGCAGCCCTAACACCAACTACTACAGGAATTTTTCCATGAGTGACACCCCCACCTCCTACTACACTGTCACCTATGAGCTTTGCCAACCTCCCCTTCCGATACCTATTGAGGTGCAGACCGTGCCTAGTAAAATCCGACCTTTGGATAGTCTCAACTGGCACCACTGCAATGTGATCCATGCCCTCCGTCATCAGCGCCTTCTCAAGCCCCATGTTAACACGGCTGACAGCTGTATTAAGACAAGGCCTATCATGACGCTGAAACAGCCGCACGAAATGCACATTCGTGCCACCAGTTTGAGTTGCTATCCTTTCCAGATCACCACCTATATCATATTCCCCGTCCCTATCAAGACGATTCCCGGCCCCACCCACTATAACTACCTGATCCTCTTTTGAGAAATTCCTACATAAGTCCCCTATGTTACAAGTGACCTGAGCTAAACCTGCACTAGGCTTCACAATGCTGGTGACCTGGTACTCACTCCCAAGTACTTCCTGCAACTTTTGGCCAACACCTCTGCCATGAGAACTGCCTAGCAGCAGAACCTTCTTCTTCCTAAGAGCCCTCTCTACAAATTTCGGCTTCGTAACAGCTGAGGTCTGCTGCATACTTCCTACACCTACAGCTACAGGAGGTTCATCTCCACTCAACTCTGACAGTTGGTCAAACCTATTTGCAACTTGCAACGTAAAGCTATCTGAATACCTTCTCCTAGCTACCTTCTTGCCAACTGCCAGTTCCCATTCACATTTCCCAGCCGCCCTCAACCTACCTAGTTCCTCTTCAGCGTTTTTCAACTGCACCTGAAGGGCGCAGATCAAACGCTCTTGCTCCTCTATCAT
The DNA here is from genome assembly GCA_026315105.1 of Locusta migratoria. Classification (NCBI taxonomy): domain Eukaryota; kingdom Metazoa; phylum Arthropoda; class Insecta; order Orthoptera; family Acrididae; genus Locusta; species Locusta migratoria. The sequence goes on from CM048745.1 coordinate 40,396,163, forward strand.
TTTATTACTGCTGCAAATCCTACAGTTCCAGGAGAGAACCTCACCAAAATGCCCACTGGCTTCCCCACTGCACTCCCCCCCCCCCATGAAAATACTTACTACAAATCCCACACTGCAGCCCACTACGCACGACCCTACGACAGAGCCTACACTTTTCACTCTTGGAAAAATTTCACAATTATTTGTTAAGAAAAAAACTAGACGTCTACTTTATGAAATTACGTTTCTACAAAATAACGAGGAAGTACCTCTAAACTACAGCAATCAACAAACCTGAGTCTATACAAATCAAGTAACAACAACTAATAGTATTAGAAAAGAGCAAATAACACTACCACAGAAACTTTACACTGTTGCTTGTGTAAACAAGTTCAAATTCAAGCGTCACTAATAAACTAACTAAACACAGGGAGAGCACAAGAGTTATCAAATACCGTAACGGAAAGTTTCCCAACCTCAACTACGTTAAAAACCACCAAGAAGAAACCTGTTGAAAAGTATTAAATTTCATAAATAACTAGCGTGATAACACCTCCTGAATTCTACTAACGTTAATAATTTAACTACAATAATACAAACACTTATTGGAACTTAGCTTTCGGAGACCTTACGGCTGGAACCACTCGCCACCAGATGTAAAAAAAGCAGGCGAGCAGCGCGGTCGCCGGTGAGAGGCGGCGTGAGGCGTCCGCCGACTGCCGCTGTTGGAGGGGGAAGACGATAACGTTGCTTTGTTCTATACTAAGAAAACACGAACGCTGGTAATGCCATTATGTAAAAGTAGAGCTTCCGGTTGAGGTTACATGCCATTGATTTAAAAAAAAAAAAATAATAATAAATAAATAAAAAGTTTAGTGATGAATTTATTCAGGAGCTATTGTCGTTTAAATTAAAAGACAGTTCAACTTCGTACTGAGTTCTATTTCGGATGACATAAACCCACAGTGCCTAAGAAAGGCAACAACTGAAGAAGGAAAATTACATTTGAAGTACACAAAAACTCGTACATTATTTACAATCTGCTCAACAACTGCTACGGAATACTGTACCTGCGATGTGGATGTTGAAGGTGTGTTACTATCACTTGATTGCTGATTTGTGTTGCACTGTGGACCCATCATTTCGTAATCAGAAACAATGCGACTATTATTTTTTATTTTTATCTTTCTTTATTCTGCTTTACATATTGGAAATAAACTTCCCTAAAATTGCACTGATATGTCCAGAAAATAATTGAATACCATCATATTTGCGTCGCATAAAGGCCTTTAGTAACTTTACCTCTTTTCATCCCTTTCCTTTAAATGTCGACCACTGTAGAGAGTCTTGCTTTGTCACTAAAATTAGTAATAAGGTCCGTGTTAACTACCGGTTACTCCCTGCAACAAAGCCTTGTTCCCGGGCGCAAACTGAGAACAGACTCGTTTCAAATTACTTCAATAACAGGAAGTTAATACTACAGTGGTCAATATACATAGAAGCTCACACGTTATTATTATAGACAGACATTAATAAGCAAGCCACCACAATTAAAGTTATCTTGAAGGGTGGCTAAGAAAACGTTTATGGCGCAACGGAATTTACTCGTAAGAAACATTGCATCTGAGCATGTTATCAGCACTTGTGAAGAACAATATTAAATAAAAGAGGGAAGGCGCTCTAAAACTACAATTTATATGCAACTTACGGTATATGCTGAACTTAAACTTGTTTATTCAGATAGAAAACCAGCAAAATGGGGAACCAATTTTGTTAATACAATAAAATGCATCTCTTACATGGATTAATGCGGACGGTGCCCAGCGTAAATTATACATAATTTAACGCTACTGGGGGGAAGGATTGACAAACAACACTCATTCTCTCACACACACGCAGTGCCACAGTGAAACTCACCAAAAACAGGGTGCTGAGACGAGGCGGATGCAGGCACCGCTATCGTAGGCGAAATTCAGCAAGTCGGAGGTAACACAAAACACAATATAGAAACATTTTGAAACTGGCTCTGGACTGTCGTGCCTGTTTTGAGATGGGGCGTATGTATAGCAAGTCTAATTACATCTGCATTGGACCGCGAGCAAACGCGTTAACGGCGACACAGGGCTACGTTACATGAACGCACTCCACTGAAGGTGAAGTGGTTGAAAGTCGGATTCATTATAAAAAATCACGGTGGATTCTTAAGTTGCAGTCTGTTAGAAAACAAGCTAGGTAATGGTTTTATAAGAGAAGTGGCGTTAACTCAGGCGACTAGCTACATACCCCGGAAGTCGGAAATCGGACCCACGTGGTTCCGAAAACCGATAAAATTGAATAAATTCAGTTTCCGAAAATTAAAGAAAATTAACTAAGCATACAACCCATAGAAGTGTTTAGAATAATATAAGGAAGCGAATGAAATATAGCTACACGCGATAGGGGGCGATTACAGAGACGGATGAAGTCTAGTCTAAAAAAAAACACAAAAATGAAATAATTCCAAAGTCAGAAAAGTAAAATAAGAATTACGGCATGCAACCCTTGGAAATGTTTAGAATTACACGAAGAAGCGAAAGAAATGCAGCTACACGTGATGGGGAGCGATTAAAGAGATGGATGAAGTCCAGTCTCAAAAAACTCGTAAAACTGAAATAATTACAAAGTCGGAAAAATAAAATTAAGAATTACAGCATGCAACCCAAAGAAATGTTTCGAATTACATAACGAAGCTATTGAAGGAGGTTGTACAAGGCTCAGAGATAATTACTGACAAATCAGAGTGCGAACTATAAGTCGGAGAAGAAACAGCAACATTAAAATAGGCGGGGAGAGAAGATCGCGAAATATTTGTGGAAATCAGAAGGATACCCGCATAGTTACTTGCCTGATGGGCATGGAACAAACAAGAGTGGAAGCTGAAGGCTTTTTTCTATGAACCACCCACGTGGAACACATATCACTCACGGAAGGAAACGATGAAAAGAATTTTACATGCACTGTATAAAATGAACATATCACCTATTAGAAATCGGGCCCCTCACAACTAGAAAGAATTTACACAGAGTTCACACACCGCCACATGATCACAAAAGGTTTTAAGATCCCAAGCCGTTATCAAACTGCAACTCTAATCACACACACCGTGTTTATCTATTGGAAATCACTGAATTGAAAAACAAGAACACATTTCCACACACGATCGGAGAAAACATTCAAAAAATGATTCTAAGTTCACGAATCTAAGTTAAACGTGCTATTCAATGAAATGCTACCATCTCGCGCATACCAAAGAAGAACCAACCTTACCTCGCCAGACGCCCAGCATAGAATGAAGATCCAGCGGTCATGAGGCGGAAAACTGCTACCGGACGCGGGAAGCCACCGGAAGCCGGAAAGTGTAAGACAACAGCGGTGGTGGGGACGGACAGCAATATTCGCGCTGGAGGGAAGGATCGCTAACTAGCTCACAACCAAAGGGTGTAGAAACCTCTTTGGTAACCTCAGCAGCTATCGACTCTGAGACACAGAGAGCGATGCAAAGCGAGCTATCACTCCCCACATTCAAACAGCCATAGATTCTCGCATACACTTAAAGGTAAAACAACTGCACATTCTCACAGTGACAGTGGCGTAGTGGAGACGCCGTACTTATGCCACATTAATTAATATAATAATAAATTATTAACATAACAAAATAATAAGTACCTAGCAATATTAACTAATATTTTAACACATGAAATAAAAATGTTATTCCTCAAGCCTTCAAAAGAGTGGGGTTCAAGTTTTAACAAAATGATAATCTAACGACATTAAATAAATTATAACTTTACAGAAACTATACAAAAATATATATTGAAGACGACAGATGGTCGTCTTTCAGGTTTCACACTTTTAATATTGTACCATCGTTGGTTTTATTCCGTTTTCTTTTCTGTGTTGGTACATAACATTAATCGATTGTGACCTCTCATGTAACATGAAGTAAACCAACATGTCCTGACCGTATTTTACACAAAAGGCTTTATTACTGTACATAATCATTTTTAAGAACACCATTTATATAATTACCGATAGTTAACAATTTCTTAATTCTTTTGAACATAAACCACCGTTTGTGTTTAGTTTCAGCTTTAACAGTTAAGTATTGAGGAAACTGCACTAAGTTGCTACAAAAATGAAGCAAAACGTGTTACAAAATATTAATGAGTGTAGCTTCCTCTGAGTCTTCATTGATATGCTACGTCAAATATTTACAGGCATACATCCGTAGTCATAATTAAATAGTTTATCAGAATTTACAACTAAAATCCCCGACCGATTAACTACAGTTCCAGTCCTAACATATAGTTATTCTTGGAATTTGACAACTCTTCTTCCCTGTTACAAACAGCAAATGCAAGTTTCAATCCGATCTGTAGAAGAGACAAGGCACTGATGTCTTCTGCCTTTAGTTACATTCAATGCAATTACGTCTCAATAAATTAAAACGAACAAAATCTCAATTTACAGTTTCTTGGGGACCTATCCCCAAGTGCTCCAATGGTTTTAAACAACGTTCCTTGTGGTGGCCATTTGAGCAGCGGCTGAATACTATGTATTTTCACTGTAGTGTTTTTAAAGAAAACACCTTTTGTTCCTGCAAGTAGTAAAAGGCGTTTTCTTTAAAAATCACTACAGTGAAAATACATAGTTACAAACAACGCACATATGAATCCATTCGTTGATAAAGAACAAGTTTCGTGCACATACTAGTCCTGTTTAACTACTGTGCTGTAGCTTTCCAGATACCTTTTACTAAAACATTTCTGTACTCGTCATTTCCTGCGTCAAATATTACAGGATATGTGCTACTGTGTTTACGGACTCCTTTTCATCAGATTTCAAACGTTCAAATGTTTGTAGAGCTTATGTGACTTAACTACGGTGTCAGCAGTCCCTATACTTACAAACTACTTATGAATTAGCTTATACTGAAGACGGCACAAACATCCGTGCCCGAGAGGGGATACGAAGCCCCGTCGGGAAACAGCCTCGCGCATCGAAGCATAGCGCCTCAGTGCGCTCGGCCACTCCGCCGCGGCTCGTCAGTCTGAAGAACTCATTTCCCTGGGATGTCATAAAACCGATCTTCGGTGGGGCGTCGGGTCAGCGACAGCGAATCACTGGTTCCGGACCGGATGTGTCGCCGGTCGCCGAGCAGGTATACGGCGACAGGTGGCGCTGCCGCCGCGTTCCGCATCGCTCGCATTGCAGACAACGGGGACCAGTGGTGCCACCTGTCGCGGGGCAGCGACGACTGCCGCTTGCCGTCGATTTCGGAATCGCACCTTTAATTGCGTAGGTAAGTTAGAAAATTTGAAAAGAGAAATAGATAGGTTAAAGTTAGATATGGTAGGGATTAGTAAAGTCCGATGGCAGGATGAACAGGACTTCTGATCAGGTGAGTATAGGGTTATAAATACAAAATCAGTTGGTAGTAACGCAAGAGTAGGTCTGATAATGAATAAGAAAATCGGAATGCGGGTTAATTACTATGAACAGCATAGTGAACCCAGCGTCGCAGCAAAGACACAAAACCAACTCCGACCACAGTAGTGCAAATTTATATGCCAACTAGCACGGCGGATGATGAGGATATTAAGAAATGTATGAGGAGATAATATAAATCATTCAGAAAGGTAAGGGAGACAGGAACTTAATTGTGATGAGGGACTGGAACTCGGCAGAATGGCTATGGGAAGAAAAGCGTATCTAAAGAAGCGAAGCTTGTTAACATCCAATATTAATTTAACTGATAGGAAGTCCACTTAACTAATGAGGAGGTGCTTAACCGAATTGGGGAGAAAATGAGTTTCTGGCATATCCTGACTAAGAGAAGGGATAGATTGCTTGGACACATTCTGAGACACAAGGAATTGTCAACTTAGAGGGAGACCGAGGGACGAATACAGTAAGCAGATTCAAAAGGATGTAGGTTGCTGAACTTTTCCTCAGATTAAGAGTCTTGCACAGGACAGGGTAGCGTGAAGAGCTGCATGAAACCAGTCTGCGGACCGAAGACCACAATAACAATAACAACATTTTTTTCTTGAATTCTGAGGGTACTCTCCTGCTCTGTACAACCATGTGACTCATTTTCATCGTTGATTGTTCTCTCAGAGACATGAGTAACTCTGAGACCTTGTTTCACCTAAGGTCTTTGATTGTGCTGTCAAATTCATCTCTCAGTATAGTATCTCCTATTCCATCATCCACATTGTCTTCCCTTCCTACAATATTGTCTCGAAGTCAATTTACTACGTAGCGGCCGTATATACTGTACTCACACCCTCTGCAACTGCATCATTTTCCTTTTTTTTTTTTTTTTTTTTTTTTTTAATTTTTTTTTTTTTCTTTTTTTTTTTGAGAGATGCTATGAAGTGACATTAGTAGTTGGCTATAATTTGGTGTCAGGGAAGCTTTGCTGTGAGGAGACGCTCCTTGGTTGGCACTGCAACATTTGCTTCTCAAAGCAGAGCTCGATTAAGTTCAAAAGTCTTCACGCTTTGCGAAATGGTGGTCTTTCTGGTATTGACTCTTAAGGCGTGGGGCGAATTTGGTGACAACAAAATGCATTCATAGATGTAGTGTCAGTATTTCATAACATGATCCATTTGAACTGCTACATTCTTCTGCAACCTCTCGGACATTTGATTGTCACGCACAAATTCGTTGAAGCTGCTGACACGAGCGTCGTTGGTAGACGTCGAATAGCAGTCTTAACGAGGGTCGCTTCAATTGCCCAGCGGCCATTTTTAAGGCGCGTTAACTGCTCGTAACATCGAGTACGAATCGAGCACTCATCACACATAGGCTTCCTGAGTCATGCCGTGCTTCTGCGAAAGGGCTGTCTTGATTTTCACGAAAAACTGAAAGCAGACGCTTTGCTCCTCTCACTACCTTCTCGAAATTCGCAAATTGTGCGAGACAACGTTCTGCTCAATAACATCACTCAAAAATAACAGACGTACAACAATAAAACTTACGGTTGTTACACATTCAACACAGGTGCAGGGATACCAATCGCATTGCACTTCAACATTCCATTGGCTCGCAATTACGGATGTTGCGGAATTTTTTGAACAGACCTCGTACATGAAAATGACGTTGCTGCACGGAAATTATGATCAGTCCACATCCTCACGTGTAACAGTTTGGTCCTCACGGACAATCAACAACAATAAATCCCTGGAAATCGGCACCAACCACGATAAAGATGACTCGATGAGCAGAAAATCGCGAACAGAGAAAGAAATTAGAAATGGACATCAATTTTCCACGTGTTTTGATGTTGCAGTGGTTGTATAAAACGGAGGAATGAAAACAATTCGTCGAACTCAAAGTTACGGGCTCTGACTCGATCGCGGAGAAAACAAATTAATTTTGTGTGTCTGGCGAGGAAGTCGCCTCTCAAACAGTAACAAAAACTACAACGCGCGCAACCGCTTGAAAATGTAGCATCCGCGCATCGCAAGACGCCATTTCATCGGCAGCCGGCAGACCTAGAGGGCGAAGAACAGAAATGCAAATTGCTTAGGCACCCGAAACGCTAATAGAGGTAACGGTAAAACAGGGACTGACCGAGACGACAGGGAAACAAAGCGATGGCGCGATTCACTGGAATAACCTCGTGGAGAAACTACGTGAGCCGGCCGCGGTGGCCGAGCTGGCTGCGGCGCGCCAGTCACAGTCTGCACGGCCACTACAGTCGGGGTTTCGAATCCCCCCTCGAGCAATGATATTTGTGCAGTCCTTAGTAGTAGCTAGTTCATAAGTAGTTTGTAAGTTTAGGGACTGATGACCCCGTAGTTAAGTCCCATAACCTATACAAACATTTGAACTTTGAACTTTGAAACTACGTGAATAGACAATGAAACATACTACTTCTGCACGGAATAGAAAGGCCTGAAGGTACACAACATGTAACAATGCTTTGCTTGTGTCTATGAGAACAGTACTGACTGTTACCAAAACCGTTTACTGCAAAATAAAACGAACACGTAACATACACGAAAAGTTTTTACTAGTAATGACATGGCCCCACCACTGGCTTTGAGAATAGCTGTACCTCTTCAAGAAACGGAACATAAATTGTATTCATAGCTTCTGTAGCGCCGCTGAAGTATTCTGTACTACTTTAGTCAGTTAATGGAATCATAGGCGGATACAAGGTGTGGGAAGCAAAGGGTCATTGCCCCCCTCCCCCTCAAAATCATTTTTTTTTCCCAAGAAGAAATGCAGGTTATAAACGGGTATTCATGGCGCAAATATATTATATTAGAACTGCAATTTGGGTGCATAAATCCTGAGATATAAGTACCCAGAAGTCACCTCTGTCCGTAATAAGGGCCTTGATACGCCTGGGCATTGAGTCAAACAGAGCTTGGGTGGCGTATACAGGTACAGATGCCCATGCACCTTCAACACGATACCACAGTTCATCAAAAGTAGTGACAGGCGCATTATGACGAGCCAGTTTCTAGGCCACCATTGACCAGATGTTTTAATTGGTGAGAGATCTGGAGAATGTGGTGCCCAGGGCAGCAGTCGAACATTTTTCGTATCCAGAAAGTCTCGTACAGGACCTGCAACACGCGGTCGTGTATTATCCTGCCGAAATGTAGGGTTTCGCAGGGATCGAATGAAAGGTAGAGCCACGGGTCGTAACACATGTGAAATGTAACGGCCACTGTTCAAAGTGCCGTCAATGCGAACAAGAGGTGGCCGAGACGTGTAACCAATGCCACCCCATACCATCACGCCAGGTGATACGCCAGTATGGCGATGACGAATACACGCTTCCAATATCCTTTCACCGTGATGTCGCCAAACACGGATGCGATCATCATGATGCTGTAAACAGAACCTGGATTCATCCGAGAAAATAACGTTTTGCCATTCATGCACATAGGTTCGTCGTTGCGTACACCATCGCAGGCGCTCCTGTCTGTTACGAAGCGTCAAGGGTAACCACAGCCATGGTCTCTGAGATGGTAGTCCATGCTGCTGCAAACGTCATCGAACTTTTCGTGCAGATGGTTGTTGTCTTGCAAACGTCCCCATCTGTTGACTCAGGGATCGAGACGTTGAAAGGTGGCGGTCATGCTTGTCTTTCAATTTTCTTATTTCTCGCATCATGTATCTCTTTATTATTTTAATTGCTTTATTTTGACTTTCGTTGTATGGAATTAATTTATTTCTACGTGTTTCCTGACTTCTATATTCTGCTATGGGTTGGGAGAATTGCATTTGGATTCAGGTGTATTGGTTTATTTAGTTTTTCTTTTTTTTATGTACTGCTTCCGATTTCAAATTCTTCACTTACTGTCGAGTAGGCGTTGTAGAGCAGCGTGGGTCAGGGCTCTTGGGCAGTCAGCTAGGTCACAGAAATCCGGTGTGGTGCGACCACACTTTGGCAATTTATTGTTGCTTTATTATTATAGTATTTTCGCGGATAGAATCCACAGCTGATGCACCAGAGTTCTGACATCGACGCCGCTGCTGCACGACCGTCACCCAGTGTTTGGTATAGTATTTACTTACGCTGCTTCAGTCCTAGTTAGGATTCAGCTCTTCGTTTCTAATGGTATCTTTTGCTGTAGCTACCGTCTTTCTTTTCGCTCGGATTGGGATGAGATAACGAGGTCCATTTCTATATTGACTTTCAATGATAGACTCCTAAAAGATGTAGCCAGTCATTTGAATTAACTTTCAATTTTACATGAGATGTTCAAAAGTGTGTCCATGTTCCTCAATGCATAACGCAATGCGCTGTCGAAAGGATCTGGGGACGAGGTGTAACATCGCCGGTGTGACGGAGCGACATGCGTCCTCGATGCGCCGTTTCGGATCATCTGGGGATGTGGGCTCAGTGACATAAACACGATCCTTTAGATATCCCCACAAAAAGAAATCCACTGGTGTTAAATCGGGCGACCTTGCGGGTCGTGTTTATGTCACTGAGCCCACATCCCCAGATGATCTAAAACGGCGCATCGACAACGCATGTCGCTCCATCACACCGGCGATGTTACATCTCGTCCGCAGATCATTTCGACGGCGCATTGCATTATGCATTGAGGAACATGGGCACATATTTGAACATCTCATGTAAATCAACTTCCCACCAGCATAACATCCATCACCCACCACACAGCCATGTATTATGTACAACGTGTGGTATCTGCCACTGAAACTTTGAAGGGTTGTAGCTCCCAAACTAACAGTGATAGGGAAGTAGTTTAAATTGATTTGGACGAAGTTGGCTTCAACGATTCCAATGCACGATAGAAAAAAACTATTGTTCCATTTAAAAAATTATATCTTTATGCTGTAACTCTTTGGAAAATGATACAATAAACTATGTTCATAGCTCCGCAGAAAGTGTAACATTTCTTGTGATGACCTACCGCATTAAAATTTCCCGTCACCTATTATTTTATAAGTTACACAGGCAAACACACTTAGTGAAACACCCTGTATATATATATATATATATATTTACAGGGTGTCCCAGCCAGCCGGCTGCGGTGGCCGAGGGGATTGAGAGGCGTCAGTCACGGTCTGCACGGCCACTACAGTCGGAGGTTCGAATCCCCCCTCGGGCATGGATATTTGTGCTGTCCTTAGTGTTAGCTAGTTCATAAGTAGTTTGTAAGTTCAGCGACTGATGACCCCGTAGTTAAGTCCCATAAGCTATACAAACATTTGAACATTTTGTCCCAGCTATCTTGTCCACCCAAAATATCTCTGGAACAATAACACCTATTGGAAAACACCGGTATCAATGTACGGCTGGGACCCATGAATGTACAAATTTGGAAACATTCTAAAACGAAAGCAAATGTGTTTTTAACACAAACTTATGTTTTTTTCAATGGACACCCTATATTTTTTCTTCAGCAATCCATAGCATGACAAATCACATAAACAATGGCGTTGATTGCATCACAATATTTCAATTACATCCCGAGATATTGCAACGCGAAGTTGACGCTTGAAAAACCCGCAATGCGCTGTTAGCGCACGTCCTGAGCCTCAGGCGTGAACCCCATGCTGCCCGTAATCGCGATGTTATTGACATGCGTAATCGCACTTCCATACTTACCAAGAGGTGCGAAACGAATAATACGGTCTGCTGCCATCCTCCATTAAATTCGTACATTCCAGCAGGTATTTATCCCATAGGGTAGGGGTGATGCGGTTCTGTAACATATCTGTGTACCGCAACGTTAGTCACAAAGTTAACTTCGCTTATCGTTAATCCGTTACTAAAAAGGTAATGCCCTTCAACGTTAAAACTTTACTTTACTGTAGATCTAGCGCAAGTGACAGTGAATCATTCACTCATAATAGTAAAATTCATGTTGATGGTTTTAGTGAAACGAGCAAGTGGACTAAAGGTTTTACCGTTGTTTAGGTAAAAATGTTTTGATTTGGGAAGTTCAGGTAAGACATAGAAAATGAATGTAAACATGTTTAAACAATTAGTTTCATTATCAAATAATTATCAATGTTATGTTCATCTAATGCGTTACATGACAAATTGTTTCAAACAAATGTTTCTGAACATCACTGGGTAAAATGGCCCTTTGTAGAAACTTGCACTGTGATACCAGCACTACATACTAAAGACAGCGTTCACATATCATGCTCAAAGTGATAACCATTGGCTTGCATACATAGGGTCACTCTGCGGATGAAGGATGCCCTACTTCGTGCTATTGTTTCCTCTTTGATGGCTGTATACAAGCATCAATAATGCGTTGCTTCATGTCCTCTGGTATTGTTGGTTCATGTTGGTAAACAGCATCCTTCACTTCTGCCCAAAGTAAAAATCCAGCGGTGTAAGGTTCGGAGATCGCGCAGGCCACCTATCTGGGCCACCACGTCCAATCCACCTACCTGGGAACTTGCGGTTCAGAAGTCGTCGTGCTCTTAAGTCGATGTGCAGGGCATCCGTCATGCTGATACCACATGACCATTCTCCTGTTCAGAGGTACGATGTCCAAGAGAACAGGAAGATTGTGTCGTATAAATCTGGAGTACTGTCTGCCATTTTTGACGCCATTTTATTATCATTGTCTTATACTTGTAACATTATGTAAAGCAAAATTTGTTATCTCATGTTTTCTAGTTACTGTTACGCACTATGACTTACTATTTCTATATTTATATGTTATAATTTTATTTTTGACTTAACTTCACTTTTTTAAAGTAATAATTCATAACAAAAAAGATAGGAGTTTGTTTTTCTTTGTATGAATGAGTGGAAGGATTGTATAAGTCTGAATGTGTGGACTAGGGCCATATCATCTTTGGTAAATTCCTAATTCGACAAATAAAATTATGAAAATGTAATATTGAAGGTTTTTTTTAAATTGTGTTTTGATTGTTTAGGCCTGAATGGCCAGAGACTTTAATAAATTAAATTCATCCTTCCTGATAGGGTGAATAAGTGTGCGCCCAAGTTCAGTATGGTTTCAGTTAGGTACTCTAATTGTTTAATTAAAATATTGAATAGGATGTTTTATCTCTAGGTTTAATAACTGGCTATATCAGTATATTTACATATATGTTCTATTTGCTACATATTTGTCAAAATGTCTCCAGTTCCGTTGTCTCATCAGCACTTTAGATAAGACACTCCACTTCCGAAATTTTTACGGGTCGGGAGTGTAAAAGGTGGTGGTCATTCTTGTCTTTCAATTTCCTTATTTCTCGCTTTATGTGTCTCTTTATTATTTCAATTGCTTAATTTTGATTTTCGTTGCATGAAATTAATTTATATTTACTTCTTTCCTGACTTCTATATTCTGCTATGGGTTGGGAGAAATGCATTAGGATTCAGGTGTATTGGTTCATTTAGTAATTCTTTTTTGATTTGAAATGCTTTCCTTACTGTCGAGTCGGCGTTAATTTTTATTGTCTTGCTCGTCGTACATGTAATTACTGGCTTTGTCTTTATGATTTTTCTTCTCTTCTTATTACCTGAATTCTCAATGATGAAATATTCCACTGCATGTAAAAGTAAGAACAATTCATATTAGATTATATTACAATATCTGGCCAGCCAGTTGCGCACAATTTTTATTTTATTATTATTATTGTTATGAATAAACGAAAACTATATATTATTAAATATAATAGAATGAAAGTTTATTATTGTGAAATGTTGTAAAAATGCACAGTTACATGAAATTAACATTAATACTGAGATGCGTTTTTATGTCAGATTAGTATTTTAGTCACTTTAACCCTTTAATGCATGACTTTTTTTTATTTGAAACTATAAAACGATTAATGTATACTGCATATATGGTGAGAAAAATATTGGAAAAAAAATCCTTAAAATTATTATGCACTACTAACAATAAATAGTGCATAGCTGATCTGCTATATAGTGCTTCCATGCTGTACTCGATGCACTAAAAGTCACTGTTATGCCTGTCATCGTTTCAGGAAGTAACTCATAATGCAAATGACTCTGTGGCATAATGTTGATCAGTTTGAGAGATTTGAAAAATAATGTATATAGGTGATCAGCTACACTATTCATTAAAGGATTAAACATGTATGTCACTCGTCTTCTAGATATATTCCTCTCAGGGCGCGGCGATCGGTGTTTTTAAGGCCGATATTGTATAGCTCTTCCATGAATAAAATTCTGACACTGACTAAAGTTTTAAAGAAATGTATTTACTGCAGTTTATGATTTATACAAACTACATACAAATTGAGCGTCTTGTTAAAAACGGAAATAGACAACTGACTAATTCAATTATTTCAAGATATATGAATCTAACATGTCAAAGATATTTAATCAACATTGTGCAAGTAATCTATTTTTAAGATCTTCTTAACTATGCACTGGAATTACGAAATAAAAATCAGTTGTATTACGATTTATGAAAATACTAGATGCCCAGTGAACTTCATACCACTTACATCTTAATATAAACCATATTAATTTAAATCATATGTATTTTAGACCCAGTAGCTTTAGAAAGGCATCATCAGATAGTTTAAGTATCGGCTCTATAGTGGGTGGAAAGAGTGGGAAAATCAAGCACACGTTTCCAGGATAATGTTAATGTCACATTCGTGGAAGTTCAGGGAAGTTTAAACGGTGTTAAAATATGAAAAAATTGCAAGGAACATGTAGATTTAAAACATGTAAAATAATGACTTGGTTGTTGTGTTGGGTGCGTTCAGAAAAATAGCTTTTCCAGAGAGTAATTATTGTTCGATATTTCGCTTTATACACTACATATCAAAAATTATCTTGAATTAATAGTTTGTAAAGTATCTTATCCGGTACTTCAGCGCTCAAGCTATCTCCACGCCAGATTTCGTCACAGTAGATTTAGTGGTTTATGTAATGATATATAGTCAAATCGGTTCAACCGTTCTGGAGTTTTAGCGAGACTAACGAACAGTAATTCATTTTTATCTTTGACAGTTCATATATGGGTCCAGATCGTGTAAAGCGAACTTTACTCTTTCAAAGTATATTTCTGAACGTACCCAAAACAAAAACCAAGTAATAATTTTAGATCTTTTAAATCTAAATTTTCCTCGCAATTTTTCCATGTGCCACGAATGGCACATGAAAATTGTCCTGGACATATGTGCGTGATTTGCCCACACTTTCCGCCCACTATCGAGCCGATACTTAGACTATCTGAAGCTTCCTTTATAAAGCTACCGGATGATTTAAATTAATATGGCTTATATTAAGAGTAAGTGATACGAAGTTCACCAGGTCATCTAGTGGACCCGCCAATACTTTGCAATTGCTAAAATGTATGTACTCTTGCTTTCAGCGTCAAATGTGCAATTTTTATTGCAGTTCAAATTCAAATGTTTGTATAGCTTATGGGACTTAGCTACGGGGTCATCAGTCCCTATACATACAAACTACTTATGAACTACCTACTATTAAGGACGGCACAAATATCCATGCCCGAGGGGGGATTCGAACCCCCGACCGTAGTGGCCGTGCAGACCGTGACTGACGCGCCGCAATCCCCTCGACCACCGTGGCCGGCTTTTTATCACAGTCTTATGAATGATACTGATATCGTAAAAAAAAGAGCTCTTTCAGTTTTCCACGAATTTTCCTATTTCCTGGCCAACTACTGCAAACTTTTACTTCACTCAAACCTCCATGCCCCTTTGAACGTCGAATGGGAGAAAATTGTATCGCAATCATATGAAAGGTATTGGCATCTTTCGATTTTTCCGAATTATCCATTTTTCCGGGAAACTGTTTCACATTTTTATTTCATAAGAACGATACTCTTGCTTTGAACGTCAAATATGCAAAATTTTATCGCAATCAGACGAATGATATTGATATCCCACTGAAAAAAGCTCTTTCATTTTCCCCGCGTATTTTCAAATTTTCCGGGTAACTTTCCCAAACGTTTAGTTCATAAGAACGTTCATGTTCCGTTGAACGTCAAATCATCAAAATTTTATCGCAATCGGATGAACGGTTTTCAACTTAGTGTTGAGTCCATTTAGAAACACAGTGAAAAACGAATTTGGATGGAATTTCGCGACTCTCCTTTTTAACTGTCCCTATATTTTACTGAAAACTTTTCCAAGACCATAAAAAAAAAAAAAAAAAAAAAAAAAAAAAAAAAAAAAAAAAAACTAAAAAAGAATTACCCCTCTCTGTCGTGCGAATAGTCGATTACAGTGCTGAATTCAATCAAATATACACTGAAAAACTCACTTCCAGTTTTTCTCAAATTGTCCGGTAGATTTTCCAAAAAAAAATATTACTTCATACAAATCTTGTCCTGTCAAGCCGTACTCGTGATGCTCTTACAACCATGTGGTAATTGATTTTTATTCATAGAAAATAATCGCTTTAGGTTTTTCCTAAATTTTCCTTCTTTCCAGGCGACTTTTCCAAATTTTTATTTGATGCGAACCTTCCTCTTGCTTTCAACATGAAATGTACAAAATTTTAACGCAATTGGACGAACGGTATTGATGACTCACTGGAAAAAGGTGTTTCAGTTTTTCCCTATTTTCCTCTTTTCCGGAAAGCTTTTCCGTATTTTATCACCGTTTAAACCTTCCCTGGACTTACACGAATATTTCAAGACTAAAATTAGCAAAATCGGTTCAGCCGTTCTCGAGTTTTAGCGAGACTAAAGAACAGCAATTCATTTTTATATATATAGCTAAAGGATTATTCCGCAAAACTCGAGAGAAAATATCTTAAAGTCCCTACACTTTTTCTTATTCCCTGTTTTCTACCATATGTAACGTCAGAATGCCATATGAAGTCATCCGAATTTCTCTTCAGAAACTAAAACAAATTAAAAATTATAACAAATATACATTATTCCAATCAACATAGATAGAAATATGTAATGAAATATTTTTGTTGACAAATTAATAAAATTTGGTCTGGAAAGACTTAACTCTCGTAGGCCGTTTTCAATTAACTTGCAATTTCGCCCAGTATTCCGCTACGGCAATAATGTTTTGTGTTCGCTGTTATATCCGAGGATAGTGCATTTACTGTTTAACATAGTGCATCGCGTATTGTCACAGATGCTACCATTACATATGGACCATCGAGTTGCTCTTTTAGGAAGTCTACGTGAAGAAGCATGTCTCCGGACATTTATGGTTAGTGTTGCAGAACGGAAACGTAATATATACTGCAATGTAATGTAGAAGACGTCATACGCCGAGTTCCCTTCTCAGTGTTTTCATTTATGCAGTGGTGCCAACTCACTACAATATGTGATATACTGCATGCTGTTTATTTTATTTCGTCCGCTCCCTTTGTGTACCGCCAACATTCATATCGTGTGGGTACGGGTAGTCACCGTCCCTAGACAACTAAACAGGTACGAGACATACACATTGGTAGAAAAGATGGGAGTTTCATTCTGCTCGGAATGCGCTTCCATACGTTTACTGGGACCTGGACAGTGCATTACCTTTACATGTCTTGCAATTCACTTCAGCCCCACAACTTTAATTTCGTATAGCAGAAACTACGCCAGACACTCAATTTTAATCACAATCTTGAAAAAGTGCAAGAAACTACGTTACTGAAACACTATCCCGGTACACGGTCGTCACATATCTGACGACGGATTTATTTTGTAAGTCTATTGCACCAAACTGCGTGGTCATCAGTCCGTAGCTTACAAACTATTTAAAACTAGGTAAACTAACCTAAGGACAAATACACACACATCCATGCCCCAGGAAGGATTCTAACCTCCACGGCGAGCAACCGCGCGCTCCGCAGCGAGACGCTTTAGACCGCTCGGCTACTCCACTGCGGCTTTATTTTTTCCAGTGATTGACATTATCACTGACCGATTTTAAATATTTAAAATCCTGTCATATTCTGAACATTAAGAGGTATGGTCTTTAGTAAAATTTAACACGTTAACGCAGGTATGACAATTAGAAACAACTGGTTTGTCCTGAGATTGGTGGTGCCCAAGTATGCGATGAATAACTAAGTGCCATGATGTCCGAGTGAAGGAGTGGGCTATTGGTTTAAATGAGAACAGCTTGAAGTTGTGGTGACGTCAGGATGGGTTTTATTTGGAAATTGTTGTTTGATGGTGCTAAATGGGGCCCGTGGGGAAGTCGAGACCTGTCCGGTGAGGTACGTTAGAGGCGAAGTTGTGCTAACATCTGAGCTCAAGGAAAGAGGTCTAACCAGGTGGGAGGAACAGAGCGTCCGTTGTTCGGTGTGTCGTCCAGGTCTGGGCACAGCGACCGCGCGTGGCCGCCAGTCTCGTCCGTGGTTGGCGGCTGGGTTCTGCCGAGGCTCCGAGGGTGGCGAATCCTCGTCAGCAGAGCCGAGTCACTAGGAGTGCCGAATAGACGGGCGCGTGTCGGGAACGTGCGGGAGGAATTCTCGGGAACGGTCTGGCAAGCCAGGCTGAACGAAACAGCGTGAAAATTTTAAAATTCTACTTTCCATTCCTGTGCACCCCAGGGGCAAGCGTCGTCCTCGTACAACTCCAGAATTATAACATATACAAAAATCCAAGAAACTTCACAAATACTTCAAACATTTGCGAAACTTCTTCTCGCTGTCACAAAATGATAAAAGGAAAAAAAATGTCACTGTTCCTGAGGTCAAAATTCTGTGTCTGCTGTGACGTTTTAATTTATCAGTTTTTAACTCTATCCACAGCAAACTCTGCAGACAGTATCTATGTACGTGTATCACTGAACGCACCTGAAAATTGTATTGCTCATCGTCGTGTAGTTCAGAAGGTGAGACAAACAATCGCTTCAAAACAGACTTCTGCCTACTATGGCGTGGATTAGAACTTCCGAATTAGACGGACGGTTTTGATTTATTACTTCTTTATCTTTTACAGACATTGTCCACATGTTTAAAGTGTCCTATGTCCGCAGAGAGGTCTGATGCAGCTCTCTACGCTACCCCATCCTCTAAAAGGTTTTTCATCTAACTATATAATAAAAATGAATGTTTGTATGTTCTCTATGCGTTCATAAACTATTCATTCGATTGCAATGAAACTTTGGTGAACCGTTCACCGCACGCCCACGAAGGTTCCCGACCCAAAAACAAAAGAGCACGACACGTAGTTCACGAGATATGACGCCATAACAATGAGTTACGAGAAAAACTGCTGCATTTAGCGACAATGCTGCTCATTTTCTCCTAAACCATAGGACCGATTTCAACGACATTTGGTGCTCACATTCCTTACCGTGAGGTAACAACGCTGTCGGGGTACGAACAACATACGACATATGCTTCAGGAGATATAACATTAAAAACAATAGGTGGTGCAAGAAAATGCCACATAATGCGACGAGACTTTATTCACACACTGTATGACAATGATAGTACTTAGCGACTTGCAACAAACTGTCAATATAATTTCAAACCTTGACTGAACTTTTTCTTGCTCACGACCATAGCAAAATTATTAAAGGAAAAAAGTTTCTCGCTTACCACTTTTCCGCTGTTCATGTACTAAAATTAGGACTACGGCATTCTGTATGAAGTTAAAATTTATAATTTCTACACTACAAATGGTAGCCGCAGGAAATTTTATAGACAGTGTACACACATATAGCTGAATGTGCCTTCGAAATTGAATCGTATTACGACACGTTGTTCATGATATATGAACACATAAACAAAAACGTTTGTGGAAAACCACCCCATCACGCACCAGGTTTTAGTCTATTACTTCTTTACTTATAACTCTATTCGTAATAGATTTTACTGACATGCTGCTCTTGTACAAATGAATATATACCTACAAAATCATACAATTATACGACATATAATTCAATAAATATGAGATGGTACATACAGCGATGGGTAAAAACCATTCACATCTATAGAGCTTCAGGGAAAGGAAGAAAATGAAACTGTGTACATGCACCGAATACCCGTCGTTTCCGGGAGATGTAGCTTTTAACTTCAAGAGACTGTAGTTTCCAGTGAGACTGGCATTTTCTATTACGATTAATGAATCACTGGACAACGTATTGAACACTGTAGAGTGGTTTTGACGTCTCTATGTTTCTCACACGGACAACTACATGTTGCTTGCTCAGGGGTGGTTTCCCCAAACAATTTGTACAAGTAAAAAAAATATTGCTTATAATCAAGTTTTGTATTAAGTGAACTATTAAGGTTACATATCATTTGCATCTTGATGACTACCTTACTCTGAATACTGCAGTTACTATTTTGTCCATTATGCAAGACAGCCCTATTTCTTGAATACTCTCCCATAAATATGACATGTTATTTAAAAAAAGGAGATAGAGAGAGAGAAGAGGTAGGAGAAGTAGTAACTGAAAGCTTGAATAAATAAATAAATCAGATAGTATATTAACAAAAATGAATTCCCACATGAATGAAAGCGCATCACTTGAGAATTGCTTCACCGATTTGGCTGATCTTTTCTTTGTCCTGTTTGTAATTCTCAGGACAAGGTTTGCATGAAAGAAAATTTTTGTAAATCTACCCTAAAATATCAGAATTTGAGAAAAACTGAAAGTACGCTTCCAGCTAGGATAATTTTCTAGATTCTCCAACAACGCTTCCAGCTGGGATCATTTTCTAGATTCTCCAACAATCGACTTCTTCATTCGCTACTCACCTAGCGACTAAATACGCTGTAAGAGAGCGTATTTACGCCAAGAAGGTTAGAATAAAGGGAGAAGGCGTTATGCACACAAATTTAAAACAGCCGGATAGATGTAACATGAAACCTTGTTTCTTTAGAAGACCCTCAGTGTTATCGGTGGTGAACGTATCTTTGGAACCTGGCAAAGATAGAATTGATGTCTGTTCATTATATTTTTGGGTACAGATCGTAGTTTCTTTGTTTAGAACAATGCTTTCATTGCGGCGTCGTAATATCGGCCGGCGTACGCGCAACGCAATCCTACTACGGGATAGTACAGTCAGTGAGACCGACAAAGATCGTACAGAACGCTTGGAGGTAAATCGTAAAGAAATTCTCAAGCGCGACCCCTTTTGACTCTGGAACTTCGGGTACAGTCTAGTTCGACTCGCTCAGTTACAGCTTACGCACAAAATAAGCATCGTCGACAAAACAGACGGCTACGTGTGACGATTAGAACTGAACGTTTGGCGTTCACATACCATCCAGCAGTCCATTCCACAGCTGATGCATCAGTTCGCTTCGGAACAATGAGCAATGTTTGTCAGTTTTGCGATGCTTTGAGGGGCAAGATCCGTCGGAATTATGTTGTGCGGCAGGAAAGGTCAAATTACCATAATTGACACCGCCACCAGCGTTACAATAAACGCAACACAAAGAATTACGAAACGTATTTCCATTCCACTTATCGTATCTCAGTTAATTGTTTTGTTTCATATGAAATTTCTATCATTAAAGTATGAGCATACTACAATCATTTTGTTTTCAATTCAAAATCTCCCAAGAAGATATAAACGTATTACAAAAAGCATTTCTGTTCTGCTTGTTGCGCGGAAAACATGCTAAACTGTGCTATGAAAATGTACGGTTTTCCTTTTCCCAGTCATTGTTAACATAAAACAGGAAGTTGTTTTATGCCTAAATTTATAATCATACCTGCTTGTAGAATACAACCATTAAACGTACGGCCATTAAAGCTACTAATCTCACAGATATAGCAACTCGAAAAGTCTAATGAGTGCGAGTGGCTAGGGTGCAAGAATGGTCAATTCGCACCCCATCCACCGACACGAGGTGCCCCAAGGACATTTCAGAATGCGCCAAGTCCACCTTAGATGGTTTTACGGTCAATCCCGCGTCCCCGAGCCTCGCCAAGACCTGACGGAGATGCTCCAGATGTTCGGAGAAGGTCTTACTATACACCACCACATCATCCAAATATACACGAACCGAAATTTTATATCGCCCAGAACAGAATCCAACAGACGCTACAAGATCGCCGCTCTCGTGAACAACCCAAAGGGGACTCTGTTAAATTCATAGAGGTTCCAGTCCGTAGTACATGCCGTGACAGCTTTAGAAACCTCCGCCAAAGGACTCTGGTAATATGCCTGGTTCAAGTAGAGAACGGTAAAATACCTAGCCCCAACAAACCAACTGAAACAATGGTGGAGGTCAGGCAAGGGTACAGATTGCAATACCACCTTCTTATTTAACAAACGGTAATCAACCACAGTCCGGACTCCTGAACCGTTTGACTTTTTCACCAGGAATATAGGTGATGCATACGGGGATGTAAACAGGCGGATCACGCCTGCGTCTAACATTTTCTGAACTTCAGCCCGCAAAGCCTTCATTTTAGGTAGAGCCAAACGATAAGGTGATTGCCTTACCGGAACGTCGTCACTAAGTTGGATGCGATATTCAATCTTGTTGGTCACCCCAAGCCTATTTGTTAACACGTGGGGGAATTGCTCCAAAACCTCCCACTACTGCTGTGCCTCACTCTTAGACAAATGCTGTAACTTAAATTCATCATAATTATCGGTACCGGCGAGTACATCAAGGTCGCATTTACACCTACAAAACCGCAACTTATTCTCAGGAGCGAACTTAAAGCGGAAGGTCTTGCTAAAAATATCACAACCGAAAATTAAATCCAGAGTCAAGCCTTTAAGTAGCAAAACCCTAAGAGGTCAAGAATACCTTGCTATATCACAATAGACACGCAAGGCGCCCACGGTATCTATCGGTTGACTATTCACGGCTCGATAATTTAAGGGTGTGGGTTGCAATTCCCTAAACTTACAAATATGTCCATGGCTAGCGTGCCAATCATAACTCAACAAGAAGCCCGAGCTCCTGGAATCTAATAACCCACAAATGGGTTCATGGTTAACAAAACCGCAGGGAAACGGCAGAAAACACTCATTAACCGCGCTGAGGTGGTTACATGAGCGGGGAATTTTATTTCTGCGGATCTGCCCACGCCCCTCCCGTAGTCAGCTGCTCGATACCTCCTTCGACCTGTGCGGACACTTGCAGGCATAATGCCATCCCCCCCCCCCCCCCGCACCCTAAACACTTAAAGGAATTAAAAATCTTGTTTCTCCGTTGCAAACTGCGCTGATGTTCAGCTTGTCGCCCTTCACCATCCTCCCCGCGGATTGCGTGGTCCTGAGAAATCCCAATTACATCGAAAACAACAGCTTCCAGGTCTTGGAAAGTGGTGGATCTACTGGAAAACAAAATCCGTGACCGATCCTCTGGCTTTATCCCCTGAATAATGATGGAGACCATTTCAGCTTCGGACAGTGTCACTCCAAGCGCATGCGCAGCCACACGAATATCCAAGAAGTAATGAGAAAGGGGTTCCCTCTCCCGCTGAACACGAAAGAAATATTTGTTAACTAATTCATTCTTAACCCTCGGAGACAGCCTTCTCTGCAGAATAATAGATCTAAGTTTTGCTATATCTCGCCCCTGTTCCAAGGCGTTACTCACGAAGTTGGCTAGGGACCCCTTGGAAAGCGAGTAAATCAGTTGCAACACAGATTGCCAGGACTTCTTAAAAATCCTAGCCTGTTTCTCCAAATCTACGGGAAACCACAAAAACGTAACCAAGAACTCCACGGAATCAATGTGTAGAAAATCCACCCCACGATGCACTCTCATGAAAGCATTAGGCAGTTGCGCTAAACCTCGAGTACCCTCATCCAAGCAGCCTGCAACCCCAGAGCTGGCTTGTTGCACTCGCTCCCCACCATGCACCTCACCCTCAACATCGCGGACGACCTGTCCCACTCTAGAGACCTTAATTTGCTCTGCGAAGTCATCGATGCAAACATGACCTCATCAATTTCCCATTTCTCCCCGGCATCACTGGCCACTAACCTCACATCTGCGTCCTGTTTAACCAGTGTGAGTGATGTGCTTGTACTCTATAAACCTGCGCGCGAGTGGGAACCGCGGCAGCGAGAAACCCCAAGTTATTTTGCACAACGGCCAAAGCGTTGGTGCACGAGGCTCAAAAAAATGTTCAAATGTTTGTATAGCTTATGGTACTCAACTACGGGGTCATCAGTCCCCAAACTTACAAACTACTTATGAACTAACTAACACTAAGGACGGCACAAATATCCATGCCCGAGGGGGGATTCGAACCCCCGACCGTAGTGGCCGTGCAGACCGTGACTGGAGCGCCTCGGCCACCGCGGCGAAGACAACATAATCGGAATGTTCAAATATTTGTATATGTGTACTAATGGATAAATGTAATTTGTTGAATGATAAAAAACTTCATCGCCAAGTTTGACTCTCAATTTTTATTTATTTTATTTTATTTTATTTTTTATTTTATTTTATTTTTTTGTTAACGGATGCAGTATGTAAGGTAACCCTTAAGGTAAGCCTTACATTATAACGAGTAATGAGCTTCATTTTGAAATATTTCATTCGTTTGAACCTGTGTATGGTGACTCCTACCTGCCCAGTACTGTCCGACGAGGGCTGGACAGGAGGGTGCAGGGACGCGCGCAGCCGTGTACACAATTCACTGACATCCCCTTCCTCACTTAATCCTCTTATGCGCAGTTCATGTCGGAGTTCGTCCCTGCGTAATGTGTCAACTCCAATCACGCTGCGGACTGACATGATCTAAAGCTGAGTATTAAATAAATAGCCTAATATAATACCACCATGTAAAAAAAAGTAACAACCAATCACAGCGAAAGATGTTCAATAGCCTTAAATCAATGTCCCCAGGCCCTAACCACGCTCTGCTACCAGTGTGATACCGCCAATTATGGAGCAGCGAGCAGTAGATTAACAAATTTCAGAGCAGAAAATGAGGAACGGCTGCCCAAGGATTGTGTTGAACATCTTTCACTGACACCCACAATTTATTTAAATAGATGTAAGAATTGTAGAAAAAAACAATTCCCAAAATTGTGTAAAAAATTAAATTAAATTCTAAAAGCATACAGTAAAAGAAAGGGTACAAAGGTTCTTCAACCCGAAAAATAGCTCTTACAACACAACAGACAAATGTAACCAGAAAAACCCACACTCTGTTACAAGCTAAATAAGTATTCATTAATTCATTTACGCTTTTAAGAAAAACAATAAATTTGAACAACTAATCTACGCCGGCCGCGGTGGCCGAGGGGACTGAGGCACTCCAGTCACTGTCTGCACGGCCACTACGGTCGGGGGTTCGAATCCCCCCTCGGGCATGGATATTTGTGCCGTCATAGTTCGTAAGCAGTTCATAAGCAGTCCCATAAGCTTAACAAACATTTGAACATTTTGAACAACTTATCTCCATAAAACTTAGAGGCGGCAAGTTGTACAATCAGTTGACTTAATTACGTAGTTAAATGATTTGGCTCAGTACTATACAGAAAATTATGTGGCAGGCCACTTTAAGTCAGAAAGTGCACAGAGCCTCTGGTATCACGAAACTCTCTACAAGAACTACACCTCAAGAATCACCTGAAACGCTGAAGCAAGAAAACAAATTCTGGAGCCCTTTTAAGACAGCAGAAGTTCACAATCCAGATCCACTTTAATGAAAAGTTTACATGATTTAAACATATGTAAGAATGGCAATCTACATCTCTCTGAATCTGCTTTATCAATCTCTTGGTCTTCCTCTGCGGTGTTTACCCCACACACTTCCCTCCAACGCTAAATTCACAATTCCTTGATGTCTAATGTGTCCTACCAATCGATCCCTTATTTTAGTCAAGGTAGGCCAGAAATTCCTTTTCTCCCCAAATCTGTTCAGTACCTCCTCATCAGTTACGCGATCCACTCACCTAATCTTCATCATTCTTTTGAAGCACCACATTTCAAAAGCCTCTATTCTCTTCCTGTCCGCACTGCTTATCGTCCATGTTTCACTCCCATACAAGGCAACACTCCACACAAATGCCTTCAGAAAAGACTTCCTTACACTTAAATTAATATTCGATGTTAGCAAATTTCTCTTTTTCAAAAATGCTTTTCTTCCCATTGCCATTCTGCATTTTATATCCTCTGTACTGCGACCATTGCATATTATTTTACTACCCAAGTAACAAAACTCATCTACCTCCTTTATTGTTTCGTTACCTAATCTAATTCCTTCAGCACCACCTGATTTTCTTAGACTGCACTCCATTACCCTAGTTTTTTTCTAGTTAATGTTCACCTTGTATGCACCTTTCAGCACACTGTCCATACAATTCAACTGTGCTTCCAGGTCCTTTGCTGTCTCTGACAGAAGTACTATGTCGTCGGCAAAACGCAATGTTTTTAATTCTTCACACTGAACTTTAATTCCTTCACCAAATTTCTCCTTGCTTTCCTTTCTAGCTTGCTCAATGTACAAATGGAATAACATTGGAGAAAGGCTACAACCCTGTCTTACTCCCTTCCGAACCACTGCATCCCTTTCATGCCCTTCAACTCTGACAACCGCTGTCTGGTTTTTGTACAAGTTGTAAATAACCTTACGCTCCCTATATTTTACTCGTTCTTGCTTCAGAACTTGAAAGAGTTTATTCCAATCGACATTGTCAAAAGCCTTCTCCAAATCTACAAAAACTAGATTGTAGGTTTGCCTTTTCTTAATCTATCTTTTAGGATAAGCCGTAAAGTGAGTATTGCCTCCCGTGTTCCTATATTTCTCCTGAACCCAAACAGATCTTACCTGAGGTTGACTTCTACCAGATTTTCCATCCTTCTGTAAATAATTTGTGTTAATATTTTGCAACCATGAATTATTAAACTGATGGTTCTGTAGTTTTCACACCTGTCTGCGCCTGGAATAGGGATTATTACATTTTTCTTAAAGTCTGAGGGTATTTCGCCTGTGTCATACATCCTACACACCAGTTCAAATAGTCTTGTCATGGCTGACTCTCCCAGAGACTTTAGTAGCTCTGAGGGTATGTCATCTACTCCAGGGGCCTTGTGTCGAGTAAGGTCTTTCAGTGTTCTGTCAAATTCATCTCTCAGTATAGTATCTCCTATTTCATCCTCATCTACCTCTTCCCTTCCTACAATATTGTCTCGAAGTTCATTTCCTTCGTAGAGCCTCTCTATATACTCTTTCCACCTTTCAGGTTTCCAATGTTTGCTGAGAACTGGTTTTTCCCCTTTGTTATTGATATTCATACAGCTGTTTTTCTTATGTCCAAATACCTTTTATTTTCCTGTAGGCTGTATCTATTTTTCCCCTATTTATACATTCTTCTACATCCTTGCATTTGCCTTCTAGCCACTCCTACTTAGCTATTTTGCACTTCCTGTCAATCTCATTTCATAGTCGCCTGTACTCCATTTTGCCTGTTTCATTTATTGCATTTTTATATTTTCTCCTTTCATTGATTAAATTTAGTATGTCCTGTGATATCCAAGGATTTTTGTAGGTCTTGCCTTCCTACCTATTTTGTCCATTCTGCCTTCCCTTTCATCTCTCAATGCTACCCATTCTTCCTCTTCTGTTTTATTTCCCCCCGTTTCTGTCAATTGTTGCCTAAAGCTTCCTCTGAAATTCTTAAGAATTTCAGGTTCCCTTAATTTATCCAAGTCCGATCTCCTTATTTTCCTGCCTTTCTGCAGTTTCTTCCAGTTTCAGCCTACAGTTCATGATCAATAAGTTTATACCTGCCCCTGGGTATGTCTTACAGTTTAAAACCTGGTTTCGAAATCTATGTCTTACCATTATAAAATATATCTGGTATCTCCCGGTGTCTCCTGGCCTCTTTCATGTATACAAAATTGTTTCGTGATTCTTAAACCAGGTGTTTGTTATAACTTAATTATGTTCCGTGCACAATTCTACCAGGCGGCTTCCTCTTTCAATTCCTTTTGCCCAGACCATATTCACTTCCTTGTCAGACTACCGAATTCCAGTTGCCCATAACAATCACGTTTTGCAATCCCGTAATTGTCTGAATAATTTCATTTAACTCCTCATGTATTTCTTGGATCTCCTCATCATCAGCAGAGCTAGTTGGCATATAAACCTGTACTACTGTGGTCGGTGTTGTCTTTGTATCTATCTTGACTACGATAATGCGATGACTGTGTTGCTTATAGTAGTTTACCCGCATTCCTATTTCCTTATTCATTATCAGACCTACTCCTGTAATACCCATAACTGATTTTGGATTTATAATACTGTACGCAACTGACTAGAAATCCAGTTCCTCTTTCCACCGACCTTCACTAATTCCCACTATATCTAACTTCAACCTATCCATTTCCCTTTTTAAATTTTCTAGCTTCCCTACCCGATGAAGGGATCTAACATTCCACGCTCCGATCCGAAACATATAGAATCACGTAACTTAAGGTGGGAGTCTAACTGGCGTACTTTCAGCCACAGGAGCACACGGACGGCAGCCAATGCGGTAAACGGAACTGTTTCCGCACACAGCGCGCCTGCTCGAAAGAAACAGTCGTCAGTCGCCAGGAATGGGCCCCACCACAATGCCCACAACCAAAACAGATTCTGGCTCTATAACACACAGAGACAACTATTACTATGGAAGGCATTAAAAATCCAAACACAAAACACCTAAATTTGGACGCCAGAAAGTACACAAAACTTAAGAGGCTCAAAGGCATTAGTTATAGGCGTGTGAAACAATTTCCCACAAGGTTTCTTTGAATTAAGCAATTTTAGATAAAAGCCAGAACAATGACTTGCCGGCGGACAAAATTTTCACCAGTTAGGTAGCTCAGCAACACTCAACTAGTAACAGTCAGAATAACACATAGGGTGGGTAATCCGGAGCACTTCCTTTAGCAGTTTGCAATATCATACCAGTCAGTCGTTGCCCCAGGAAACGCACCACCACGCGGACGGACAACTTCGAAATGTCGTTCCACAGTCCAGAAACCTCACTTGCTGGTAAAGCAGACAGTCCCTCCCCGCCGAACTCAGCCGTCCGCTTGTAGACGAACTGGAGAAGCAGCGGTACTCTTCACCACATCAGCGATCCCCGTGCCATGCTGCCGCAGACGGACACACTGACACACATGACCACCTCGTGTGTACCCCCTGCCGCACTCGTCCTTGCCGTCCTCGCCCTGGTCAACATACCATCACGTGGTTACTCCTCTTTCCAGGGCAGAGCCCCCTCGGAACGATCTCACGCGCCAAAGCTAAACAGGCGAGCACGATCCGATAGATCGATATACAAGAAGGGATAGATCCCTTCTTTCAGTCAACATATGCCAGAAATTTCTTTTCTCCCCAGTTCCGTTTAGTTCCTTTTCATTAGTTACGCGTCCTATCGCCTAATCTTCAGCATTCGTCTATAACGCCACATTTCAAAAGCTTCAGTCCTCTTCTTGTCTGAACTGTTTATCGTCCACGTTTCACTCCCATACAATCCTATGCTAAATAATTTCCAACAGAACATACATGATGCAACAAATTTGTCTTCTTCAGATATCCTTTTCTCCCATTGCCAATTTGCATTTTATATCGTCTGTACTCCGACTATCCTAAAATATATTACTAAACAAGTAAGAATATTCATGTACCACCGTCATTGTGTCGTTGCCTAATCTAATTTCCTCCGCATTGCCTCACTGAATTAGACTGCATTACTCTTGTTTTGCTGCTGTTACTGTTCATCGCATCCCTTCTTTTCAAGACACTGTCCATTGCGTTGAATTGCTGTTTCAGATCGTTCCAAATATTATGAACTACCTCGAATAAAACGACCTATTGTCCCATAATCAGCACGGATTCAGAAAGTATCGTTCTTGTGAAACACGGATAGCTCTTCACTCAAATGATGTGTCGAGTGCTATCAATAAGGAATGTCAAATAGATTTCGTATTTCTAGATTTCCCGAAGGCTTTTGACACTGTACCTCACAAGCGTCTTCTAATCAAATTGCATGCTTATGGAATATCGCCAGAGTTATGCGATTGGATTCGTGATTTCCTGTCAGAAAAGTCACAGTACGTTGTAATTGACGGAACGTCATCGAGGAAAGCAGAACTGATATCTGGCGTTCTCCAGGAAAGAGTTATAGGGCCCCTACTGTTCCTTATTTTTATAAACGATTTAGTAGACAATCAGAGTAGCTCTCTTAGACTGTTCGCGGATGATACTGTCTTTTAGTGGTTACTAAAGTCTCCAGAAGATCAAAAGAGACTCCAAAATGATTTAGATATTTGTCTGGTCCTAAAATTAGCAATTGACTCTTAATAATGATGATCATCCATATGACCAGTATAAGAAGTTCGAAAAACTTCACTTTAAATCAGTCAGATCTACAGGCCGCCATTTCTACTAAATACCTAGGAGTAACTATTACGAACAACTTAAATTGGAAAGAACGCAGAGAAAATATTGTAGGGTAGGCGAACCAAAGATTACGTTTCATTGGCAGAACACTTAGAAGATGTAGCAGTACTACTAAAGAAACTGCCTACACTATACTTGTGCGTCCTATTTTGGAGTACTGCTGCGCACTGTGGGATCCACATCAAGTGGGACTGACGGACGATTTAGAGAAAATTCAGAGAAAGGGCAGCTCGTTTTGTATCATCGTGATATAGGGAGGAGGATGTCATGGAAATGATGCACGAGTTGGGGTGGAAATCATTAAAAGAAAGGCGTTATTTGTTGCGGCGAGATCTATTTGTGAAATTTCATTTACGAATTTTTCTTCAGAATGCGAACATATATTGTTGCCACCCATATACGTATGGAGACATGATCACCACAATAAAATAGCAGAAACCAGATCTAAAACAGAAAGATTTAGGTGTCCCTTTTTCCCGCTAGCTATTAGACAATGGAACTATAAAGAAATATCATAAAAAGTGGTTCGATGAACCCTCTGCCATGCACTTCAATGTGACTTGCAGAGTATCCATGTAGTCGCGACGGAGTGGCCGAGCGCATTGAGGCGCTATGCTCCGATGCGCGAGGCCGTTCCCCGTCGGGGGTTGGAATCGCAACCTCAGGCATGGATGTTTGTGTTGTCTTTCGTATAAGATAGTTCTTAAGTATTTTGTAAATTTAGGGACTGATGACTCCGCAGTTAAGTTCCAAGAGCTTAACAAACATTATTAAAAAAACATTTTTAGTATCCATGTAGTTGTAGATCGTTTATTGTGTCCAACAGAATGACAATCTCTCTGACAAATCACAGACTTTTTATTTCTTCTCCTTGAACTTTAATTTCCATCCCAAATTATGCTTGCTTTCCTTCACAGGTTGCTCGGTGTAGAGACAATAGGATTGGGGAAAGGTTACACCATTCCTAACCAGTGCTTCTCTGCCATACCCTTCGACCTTTACAACTTGCATGTAACTTATAATTCCCTTGCTGACTTCCAGAATGTGAAAGAGTGTACTGGAGTCAACAACGTCAAAAGCCGTTTCCAAATCTATAAAAGCTATAAAAACTTATGTTTGCCTTTCCTTAAAACAAGTATGGCCAACCTTTCCGCTGGCGCCCCGCGGCAGATACACTGTAGTTCGCCGGCCACGGTGGCCGAGGGGACTGAGGCGCTCCAGTCACGGTCTGCACGGCCACTACGGTCGGGGGTTCGAATCCCCCCTCGGGCATGGATATTTGTGCCGCCCTTTGAATTAGTTAGTTAATAAGTAGTTAGTAAGTTTCGGGACTGATGTCCCCGTAGTTAAGTCCCATAAGCTATACAAACATAAAACATAAACACTATAGTTCACCACCCCAGCCACGACCGTGTGTCGCTAGTGTCGGCAACGGAGCGAGAGAGTGAGCTGCGGAAAGACAGAGACCGCACAGCGCTGCTCTGCGCTGGACTGTCCCGCGGTCAGATCCAACGTAAACGAAGTGACAGAGGAAGCGCAGCTCTGTAATGTGGTCGAAGAATGGTAATACAAGCAAACCATTTACTGTTTATGTATCAATTAGTGTTTGTATGGCAGAATCATACGCGAAAGTTTAGAAAATATCCAAAACAGGAATCGAAGAAAAACTTAGTAATTTTGTGCCCCACATTTGATTCTATTAGTATTACACATGCACATTCGTCATAATGCAGTAGGCCCATTCTGAAAGATGTATGTTTCTTAAATGAACTAGTATCAAAAATGTTCAAATGTTTGTAGAGTCTATGGGACTTAACTACGGGGTCATCAGTCCCTAAACTTACAAACTGCTTATGAACTACTTACGAACTAGGACGGCAGAAATATCCATGCCCGAGGGGGGATTCGAACCCCCGACCGCAGTGGCCGTGCAGACCGGGACTGGAGCGTCTTAGTCCCCTCGGCCACCGCGGCCGGCGAACTAGTATCACATATATTCTATTTAAAAAGTAATTTTACGTAGGGGCTGTAAAGTCTCATTCTTACAAGTAAATATGTTATGTTAAAACACAAATAAAAAAAACTAACAAAGCAGATTGGTTTAGGTGCATTTTCCCCCCAGTTCTTCTGAAAAGATGCTAGAGCACTTCGGGTGCGAGCCGTTATGATGGGCGCACTACTTCCCCCACTGTTGTGGCGTAAAGTCAGCGCCACACAACAGACGTAAGAGAACGATCGTGGAACAATCCAACATTACAAAATAAAAAATTATTTTCAAATGATTTTATTCGTCTCGATAGGGTCATCTTCTGCTTCACAACCAAACTGTCTTTCCTTGTATCTTAGACGGAATAAAAATGATGCGGAAATGTTGACTGTTTCGAAATTTCTCTTGCTTCTACCAGCATTTTTTCAAATCCCAAATCACTTCTACAATCTTCAAGAAAAGTGTTTGTTTTTGGCAGAGAATTTGTAGCACCGAAAAGCTAAGTTTCTTTTTATTGTAAAAATTGTACACTACAGAGACTGCGGAGCGGTGGACTGCGCGGGTCGCGAGGGCGCCCCAGCTGACACGATGGGCGGGGTGATCAGTTGCAAACTGTAACTCGTCTATTCATTAAACGCTTACTAGCAACATTGTGAAGAGTGAAAAAGAATGCAAGCAACAACGACTTGCATCTTGTCTCTTGC
Source organism: Locusta migratoria (assembly GCA_026315105.1). Lineage (NCBI taxonomy): Eukaryota > Metazoa > Arthropoda > Insecta > Orthoptera > Acrididae > Locusta > Locusta migratoria. The sequence goes on from CM048745.1 coordinate 40,428,650, forward strand.
CTGTGTGCAGTGACCGGAAATTCATCTCTCCTGGAACCGCAGCACAGCAGCAAGGTTAACCGCTCCGCGAGCGCACGACGGTTCTTCGCTCACGACAAATTTGCCGCCCCCCAAATTCCAGCGCCCTAGGCAATTTCCTAGTTTGCCTGTAGGGATGGGCCGGCCTTGCCTGTATGGGATGACATCGAAGAAGCTTCAGTCCCAGTATCAACCCTTGGGATCAGAGGGGACGCCCGCAACAACAGTGTACAAAATTGCCTCAGAGGAAGTGGCTGACAACATTCTGAACCGTATAAGAGTATATGTAGTGGTCAGAGGGGCTATGACACCATACTAATATGGCGCGAATGTTTCACATGTAACTGTCAATGGCCTTGTCTCTATACTGTAATCAGTTAAATAAGCCACATGGTCTTTTTTGGGGCCATGATGCCAGGTATTACGATTGTGTGTGTATGTGCGTGTGTACGATAATCTTATCTAGTTTCTTTCACTTCAAATTATATTTCTGAGCGCATCATTCATTTGTCAGGTAATGGACGAGGGTAAAGTCTGTCGCATATTTCCATCAGCACTAAACAATTTATTTCCTCACTATAAATTGTGACTATAAATTGTTCTTAACATTCAAGAAGACGCGTTTCTCTAAGATATTTGTTTCTGACAAGAAGAGCTTCACCGTTCAAATACAGTATTTTATCGTCAAGGAAGTTTCAGTCTCCTTGCTCATTAAAAGAAATAAACAATAAAAGAAACTTTCTTGATAAGTATATTTAAAAAAAGTTAAAGTTTTGGGTATTACTCACTCGATGACGTGCCCTCAGAGACGTCGTTGCCTTTGTCTAACGTCGAGTCTGTTTTATTTGGGCACTTGACGATAGTATTACACATCTTAATTCGCGGCAGATTAGACTGATGATGTTTCGCCACGTCTTTTTTATATGATTTGATGATACTCCAATACGGCAAATACCTGAAAAATAATACATAAAAAAATTTCGGAACCGTTACTGCATTTTCAGTAGCTCAGTCCATATTAGCCTTACTCGCTGACTAGACGTGAAGGTTCCGCTTTTAAGCACAAACATTTAATCTGTTTAAGAGGGCAACTTATCCGAATGTCTGTTTATTTTTTTATATATTTATTTATGTTATTTTGGCACACGTGGTGTGGTTCTTCTTGTTTCTATGAATTTTTCGTTTTACAGTATTTACAACTGATATCGACAGGTCATGTTTTCTGTGCTCTCCTGAAACAGGATTTCTATACATTTTGAACTCTACGTGCTGTAGATATTAATTGCATTGCATTTCAAATAGAAAAATATAACGCGTCATTACGGCAAAATAAATAACTACTAGGATGTGGCATCCCTGGGTAGACGCTGACGCGATTCCATGTTGGCGGCGGAAATGTCGTCACTCTTATGACGTCACCGGATACGCCGCTGGCAGCGGAGGGCACCGGAAGTTAAGCGCCGCCTCTATTATTCACGTTGTCGGTGGGTGTACGACACGACAGAGGAGGCAGCGAGGAGCCGTTGACAAACACCCGCGGCAAACGCGCTCATCTCCGCTGCTCCGCCTTTCAAGTAAATAACAAGTGTTGCCACGAAAGAACGGCTGAATAATTAAGTACAAGCGGACTGTTTCCGCCTTCCAAGCAGACCTTCGTTTGTCTTCCTGATGGGATTTCAGCGAAGAGTTACCTGACGCGGAAGACGAGGTAGGTTTTTTTGTCACCTTCCAAATAAAATTACGCCAAATGTGAAAAATATTTTATCTGCCATCTCTACAAACTAATAACATCTGCGTTTCAAGTAACACTCCCATTCACTAATTCCTTAAAGAATCGAACTCTTCTGTACAAAATGCGTTACCTTCCTTTACTTTCAGTCGCACAATAATATAATTTCGTAGGTACATTCAGTTTATATTAGAATAATCTATGAAAAATGTATTTACAACTACGATGTTGTTGTTCTTTGTCTTTAGTCTGAAAATTGCTTCAATGCTACCATCCATGCTACTCTATGCTGTGCCTCTTCATGTCCGGTAACCCGCTCCATTAGCATCTGTGCACTGTATCCGTCTCTCCATCTCCCTCTAAAACTTTTACCCCCCCCCCCCCCCCCCCAAAGAAAGCTCTATAATACCAAATTGACGATTCCTTGATGTCTCAAAATGTGTCATATTAAACGACATGCTAGAATTCTTTTCCTTGAATTCCCTTCAGTACTTCACCATTAGCTATACTGTCTACCCATATAATCTTCTTTCTTGTGCACTACCCTCTTCACGTCTGAACTATTTATCGTCTACGTTCCACTTACATACAGACCAGATAAATTCCTTCATGGAAAACTTCCCAGTGCGTACATAATAATTCGTTGTTAACAAATCTCTATTCGTCAGAAATACTTTTTTCTTCCATTTCTTTTTTCCATTTTATGTTCTCCCTATCCGACCATTATCTCACTCAAATTAAAAAAAATTAAAAATAAAAACTTCTTCTTTGTCTCGTTTACTTATCTAATTCTCTTAGTTTCACCTGATATAAATGGACTACTTTCCATTACCCTTGTTTCGTTGTTGTTAATGTTAATCCTATATTCTACTTTCAACACACTCTTCATTCCGATGAAGTGCACTTGAAGGGCTTTTGATGTCTCCGACATGTCACTGGCAGACCGCAAGGAGTGGCAAATGCAAGGATGTAGAAGAATGTATAAATAGGGGAAAAATAGATACAGCCTACAGGAAAATAAAAGAAACATTTGGAGATAAGAAAAACAGCTCTATGAATATCAAAGACTCTGATGGGAAACCAGTTCTCAGCAAAGAAGGGAAAGCTGAAAGGTGGAAAGAGTACATAGAGCAGCTCTACAAAGGAAATGAAGTTAGAGACGATGTTGTAGGAATGGATGTTGTTGTTGTTGTTGGTTGTTTTAAGGAGACTAAACAGCTAGGTTATCAGTCCCCTGTTCCTAGCTGAGAGTCAACTGTCAATAAAGATAAAATAATGCCCTGAACATGACACCGCACAAAGGGCAGGTGAACAATAGACAAGCCACTGACAATACAAAACGAAGACACACACAATTAGTAAAAGAAAGTCACGAATAAAACTAGATAGCAGAGTACCTTGGCTGGCTGATCACAAAGAAAAAACAGGATGAGCCAGCCATACTGCACACACACTAAGAACTCCTAAGGACGTGAAAAGTTAAAAAGCTGGGTTGGTGGTGGCCTAAGATGTCAGGCCACAGCACCTATCGTTAGATCGAGTCATAAAAACCAGCAGCGCGGATAAAACGTAAAACTTTGTTAGCCATAGAGGCGTCGTCACCTAAAACTAAGGGTAGTGCGTCTGGAAGATTAAAAGAATGCCGCAGATTGGCCAAAACCGGACAGTCCATCAAAAGATGGGCCACTGTCATTACGACACCACATCGACACACGGGCGGGGACTCACGGCGTAGGAGATACCCATGGGTCAACCACGTGTGCCCAATACGGAGGCGGCAGAGGACAACCGCCTCTCGGCGGATCGGACGCAGTGAAGACTTCCACAGGGCTGTGGACGGCTTCACTGCCCGAAGCTTGTTTGGCGCATTCGCCATAGCCCACTCGGTGCTCCAAGCCTCGCGCACCTTCCGGTGCAACACCAATTTCATATCAGGTTCCATGACGCCAATATCAAGCGGTGGTTCCATAGTGGCCTGCTTGGCTAAGCGATCTACTTGTTCATTCCCTTGGATGCCGACATGGCCCGGGGTCCACACAAAGACCACAGAACGGCCAGATCGGCTTAGAGAGTGAACAGTATTGTGGATCGACCGTACCAATGGCTGGCGAGAAAAACACTGGTCGATCGCTTGTAAGCCACTCAGGGAGTCAGAACAGATGACAAATGACCCCCTGGGGCACACTTTGAGGTGTTGCAGAGCCCTTAGAATAGCGACCAGTTCGGCAGAGAAAATGGTACTCTCACCCGGCAGAGAATGCTGTTCCACATGGTCGTCATGAAGAAACGCATACCCAGCACGGCCATCTACTATGGAACCATCTGTGTAGACGGGTTTTGCGGCATGGAACGAGTCTAGGAGTTGTAGAAACTCGCGGCGGATATGTGTTGCGGAAACCGAGTCCTTTGACGTACAGGACAGATCCAGACGGAGCTGCAATCGAGGAATAGACCAAGGAGGGTTTCGAAAGGAATAGTGGAACATGGTAGGGAGTGGAGAGGATGCGAGGGACGAAAGAAGGGATCGAGCACGGACCGAGATCGGGTAACCCGACCTAGGCCGCCGTCTAGGAATAAGGACCGCAGCGTCTGGAAAAATGAGTCGGCAGTTTGGATGGAGGGGCGAGGCCTGAACATGGGCAACATACGAAGCCAGCAGGTGTTGCCTGCGGAACCGCAGTGGGAGGACTCCAGCTTCGACTAGGAGGCTTGTCACTGGGCTTGTGCGAAAAGCCCCTGTCCCCAAACGAACACAACAGTGCAAAATTGGGTCTATTGCCTGCAGCGCTGACGGCGCAGCCGAATCGTAGACTATGCAGCCATAGTCTAGGCGCGACTGTATGAGGGCCTTGTAGAGTTGTAAGAGCGTTGGGCGCAAGGCTCCCCAAACCGTGTGGCTAAGACAGCGCAGGATGTTGAGGTGGCGCCAGCACTTTTGTTTTAACTGGCGTAGATGCGGCACCCAGGTTAGACGGTCATCAAACAACATACCTAAGAATCTGTGTGTCTCTTCGACTTTTAGCAGGTCGCCAGCTAAGTAAAGTTTGGGTTCCGGGTGTACTGCCCGACGTCGACAGAAATGCATCACACGAGTTTTGGATGCAGAAAATTTAAAACCGTGGGCAAACGCCCACGACTGTGCCTTTCGAATTGCGATCTGCAACCGCCGTTCAGCTACGCCGATGCTGGAGGAGCTGTAATACATGCAGAAGTCATCGGCATACAAGGAAAGAGAAACCGATGACCCAGCAGCCGCAGCAAGACCGTTTATGGCGATTAAGAATAAAGGAACACTAAGAACGGAACCTTGTGGGACTCCGTTCTCTTGACAATGAGGTGAGCTGAAACAAGAACCAACACGAACACAAAAAGAACGCAACGCCAGGAAGTTCTTTATGAATGTAGGAAGTGGACCCCGTAAGCCCCAATCGTACAGCGTAGACAGAATATGATAGCGCCAGGTGGTGTCGTACGCTTTCCGCAGGTCAAAGAAGACGGCAATCAGGTGTTCACGGCAAGAAAATGCTGTACGAATGGCCGACTCCAGCGACACGAGGTTGTCGATAGCGGAGCGGCCTTGACGGAACCCACCTTGTTGAGGCGCCAAGAGTCCTCGGTCCTCGAGGATCCACATGAGCCTCCGACTCACCATCCGTTCGAGGAGTTTACACGGAACGTTGGTGAGGCTGATTGGGCGGTAACTATCAGCCACCTGTGGATCAGCCCCAGGCTTCATAACTGGGATGATGATGCTATCCCGCCATTGAGACGGGAAGACACACTCAACCCAGAGACGATTCAGCAAGGAGAGAAGTTGGCGTTAGAGTCTGCTGACAGATGTCGGAGGAACTGTCTATGAATGCGGTCGGGTCCAAGGGACGTGGCTGGGCATGCGGCAAGGGCGCTTTAGAACTCCCATTCGCTGAAAGGGATGTTATAGATTTCCTGGCGTCGCGTTTGAAAGGATATCTGTTTTCGCTCGGTGCGCTCTTTAAGGGCGCGGAAATACGCATCATATGCAGCGGTCGCTGAGGTGCAAGCATAGTGGTGTGCCAAGTGCTCAGCTACTGTGAGAGGGTCAGTGCAAATTGTACCCTGAATGCTGAGGCACGGAATTCCCACTGGTGGTCGGTGGCCAAAGAGGCGTCGAACTTGCGACCATACCCGTGAAGGTGATGCTCGGGAGTGATCCAAGTGAGACGGGCACAGTGTTCTCAGCAGCAGAAATGATGGAATGTGTGACCTGCTGCACAGTGGTATCGATATCAGCCAGAAGAGGAGAGGGAAGCACAGCGGCTATAGAATATTCTGGCCAGTCGGCCCTATGGAGGGACCAGCGAGGCAGACTGTCAGCAGATGGACACTGTGGGAGCGACAGGAAGATGGGGAAATGGTCGCTGCCACACAGGTCATCGTGGAACCTCCAAGTGAAGTGCGGAAGTAGGCTTGGGCTACAGGCAGAGAATGGCGGAGAATGTACCGTGTGCCACACTAAAGTGCGTAGCAGCACCGGTGTTCAGGAGGCAGATGTTCAGCTGGTTCAGTAGTGTCTCAACATCCCTACCCCGTGCTGAGGTCTGCGTGCCACCCCATAAAGTGTGGTGGGCATTGAAATTCCCCAAAAGAAGGAAGGGTGGGGGAAGTTGGTCGACCAAGGCAACGAGGTCCACAGGAGAGACAGCCTCATCTGGTGGGAGATAGATTGAACAGATTGTAACATCTTGCACTGCCCGGAGCCGAACAGCAACCGCCTCTAGGGGCGTTTGAAGGGGCACGGCAGCGCTCGGGACAGTGGCTAGGACATAGATGCAGACTCCACCAGAAACTCTGTCATAGATAGGCCGATTTTTAAAATAGCCCCGGTAGCCTCGAAGGGCAGGGGACCGCGTCACTGGGAACCAGGTCTCTTGAAGAGCGATACAAAAGGCAGGTGTTTGGCTGAGAAGGTGTCGTAGCTCAGGCAGGTGGTGGAAAAAGCCGCTACAATTCCACTGGAGGATGACGTTTCCTTCTGGCTGTACCGCCATGACGAATAAAACTGCAGATCACTCCATCGGATCGTCTGCTACCATGTGCTCGGAATCCACGGAACCAGAGATCTTATTTTCTGGGGAATCAGTAATTGCGAGATCCTCAGGAGATGCAAGGATCTCGACTTCATCCTCCGAAGAAGAGGATGTGGGTGGTTGTGGCTTTGAAGCCACTGAACATTCTTTCTTCTTATTTCTCTTTGTCTTTTCCTCTCGCTGGCCCTTTGGTTTGCAGGGCCGAGGGGGCTTCCCAGAAGTGGCAACCGGGACGGAGGAAGAGCACGAAGATCTTTGAACGGCAGGTTGGAGATCCTGAAGACTGCGGCCAGGATCCTCCGGAGCACTCTGGGAAGCTGCAGAAGGGGTTGTCTCTAAGGACCCCTTCCGAGCGAGAGGAGGTGGAGAAGGCTTCTCCTTCCCCGGCTTAGAGGTGGGGACTGGAATCCCCGGTGTTTTAGCAGGTGATGCTCCCACTGTGAAAAGAGTGGGAGCCACCGAAGATGAGGTGCCCCCTGCTGGTACGGGGGCCGGGTCAGTTGATTGGGCCTGGGGGCGTGCTATTGTTGACGGAACAGGTGGAACAGCAGGCACAGTGGACGAGGACGATGAGGCTGCCGCGGCATAGGTGGTTACCAGGCGGACAGGATGGAGCTTCTGATATTTCCGTTTGGCCTCTGAATAAGTCAGTCGATCTCTGGTCTTGTATTCCATTATTTTCCTCTCTTGCTGCAGAACTGTACACATAGGCGAGCAAGGGGAGTGATTCTGGCCGCAGTTGACACATACTGGAGGCGGCGTGCAAGGGACGTTCGGATGAACTGCACGTCCACACTCCCGACATGTTGGGTTGGCATCACATCGGGAGCTCATATGGCCAAACTTCCAGCATTTAAAACAGCGCATAGGGGGAGGAACGTAGGGCTTTACGTCGATCCGGTAAACCATCACCTTGACCTTCTCGGGCAATGATTCACCCTCAAAAGCCTAGATGAAGGCACCAGTGGCGACCCTATTCTCCTTCGGACCCCTATGGACTCGCCGAACAAAATGTACTCCCCGCCGTTCTAAGTTGGCACGCAATTCGTCATCCGACTACAGCAAGAGGTCTTTATGGAAGATGATTCCCTGTAACATATTTAAGGTCTTGTGTGGCGTAATGGTAACGGAAACATCACCCAGCTTGCCACAGGCAAGAAGTGCCCGCGATTGAGCTGGGGATGACGTCGTTATTAATACTGATCCCGACCGCATCTTTGACATTCCTTCCACCTCTCCATATTTGTCCTCAAGGTTTCATAGACTTGAAAGATTCCCCATCAGTACGGCTACAGACCAGGTACTTAGGGGCATAAGCCTCACCCTTCTGTCTTGCCTGACGTTCCTCCCATGGAGTAGCCAGAGAAGGAAACGTTTGGGGATCGTACTCTGCAGCATTGTACTCGTTTCTTCCACGCTTAGAGACGCCAGGTTGGCGTGTGGCGACGCTATTTATTGGTCGTTTCATTCTCGTCCCACGAGCAGCTAGGGAACTAAAGGTCCACCCAGGCAGAGCCCCGCTTGCCTGGGTAAGCCTTATACAACTGAGGTGCGGCAGGTTCCTCAGAGGTTGCTCGCTAGCGGCTGTTCAACCTCAACAGCCATGCATCTCCTCGGCACGTAGCACACCTTGAGATTGAGGGGTTTTTTATAGAGGTTTTTACCATCCTTGCGACCCGGGCAATGAAGCCAAGATCCCCGGGCTCTGAAACGCACAACGTTCCACCGTCGCGCCGAACGATGGACGTTGAAGCACGCACAGAGCTTACGGTGTAGGGGACTGTTGGCGCGACACAGCCCACAGTTCAGGACCCCGGGTTCGCCAAGCCCGTACTCAGCAAATCAATGCTGAGCCCCTGAGGGGATGGAAGAGGAAGTAGATCAAGATGACATAGGAGATACTATACTGAGAGTTGAATTTGACAGAACACTGAAAGACCTAAGCCGAAACAAGGCGCCTGGAGTAGATGATACTCCCTCAGAGCTACTGAAGTCTCTGGGAGAACCAGCCATGAAGAAATTGTTTCACCTGGTGTGTAAGATGTATGAGACAGGTGAAGTACCCTCAGACTTTAAGAAAAATGTTATAATCCCCATTCCAAAGAAAGCAGGTGCAGTCAGGCGTGATAACTACAGAACCATCAGTTTAATAAGTCATGGTTGCAAAATATTAACACGAATTATATACAAAAGGATGGAGAAGCTGGTAGAAACCGACCTCGGGGAAGATCAGTTTGGGTTCAGGAGAAATGTAGGAACACGGGAGGCAATACTCACTTTACGGCTTATCCTAGAAGATAGATTAAGAAAAGGCAAACCTACATTTCTAGCTTTTGTAGATTTGGAGAAGGCTTTTGGCAATGTTGATTGGAATAAACTCTTTCAAGTTGTGAAGCAAGCAGGAGTAAAATATAGGGAGCGTAAGGTTATTTACAACTTATACAAAAACCAGACAGCGGTTGTCAGAGTTAAAGGGCATGAAAGGGAAGCAGTGGTTGTAGCCTTTCTCCAATGTTTTTCAATTTGTACTTTGAGCAAGCTATAAAGGAAAACAAGGAGAAATTTGGTGAAGGAATTAAAGTTCAGGGGTAAGAATTAAAAACATTGCGTTTTGCCGACGACATAGTAATTCTGTCAGATACAGTAAAGGACCTGGGAGAGCAATTGAACGGAATGGACAGTGTGCTGAAAGGTGCATATAAGATGAACATTAACAAGAGCAAAACTAGGGTAATGGAGTGCAGTCTAAGAAAATCAGGTGACGCTGAAGGAATTAGATTAGGTAACGAAGCAATAAAGGAGGTAGATGAATTTTGTTACTTGGGCAGTAAAATAACAGATGATGGTCGCAGTACAGAGGATATAAAATGCAGAATGGCAATGGGCAGAAAAGCGTTCCTGAAAAAGAGAAATTTGTTAACATCGAATATTGATTTAAGCCTAAAGAAGTCCTTTCTCAAGGCATTTGTATGGATTGTCGCCTTGTATGGGAGTGAAACATGGACGATAAACAGTGCGGACAGGAAGAGGATAGAGGCTTTTGAAATGTGGTGCTACAGAAGAATGCTGAAGATTAGGTGGGTGGATCGTGTAACTAATGAGGAGGTACTGAACAGAATTGGGGAGAAAAGAAATTTCTGGCATACCTTGACTAAAAGAATGGATAGATTGGTAGGGCACATTCTTAGACATCAAAGAATTGTGAATTTAGCGTTGGAGGGAAGTGTGTGGGGTAAAAACCGCAAAGGAAGACCAAGAGATGGATGAAGCAGATTCAGACAGCTGTAGATTGCCGTTCTTATGTGGAGATGAAGAGGCTTGCTCAGAATAGGGTATTGTGGAGAGCTGCATGAAACCTGTCTCTGGACTGAAGACCACAACAACAACAAACTTCCATAAATAATTCGTACATTTATTAGACTAACAGTTCAGTAACATTCGCAATCCATCTGAACATGCTTCATTCGGTATTATTGCGTTCTTCTTGAAGTCAGAGAATATTTCGCATATCTTTAACTTCTTTACACCAAATGGAATACTTTTGTTATGGCTGGCCCTCCCTAAGATCTTAGTAGCTGTGAGGGTACATTATCTTCACCAGGTTTTTATTTCGGTGCTCAGTGAAATTCTTAACGCAGTAATGTATCTCATATCTCATCTTCACCTTTCAATAATACTGCCTGCTTTTCATTTTTATAACCTGTCAGCTCTCACTCTTTTATTTGTACTGGTTTCCATCTGAGTTCTTGATATTCATATAGCTGCTTTTATTTTCTCAAAAACTCTTTGAATTTTTCAATGTCTCAGTCATCGGCAGAGTTAGGCAACACATAAATTTGTGCTGTAGTGGTGGTGTTGACTTCCTGCCTGTCTTGGCTTCAATAATGTTCACTATCTTGTTCATAGAAACTTACCGGCAAACCTATTTCCTTATTCATTATTAAGCCTACTCCTGCATTACCAGCCTAGATATCATGTTCATTACCCTGTACTCATCTGACCAGAAATCATGTTCACTATAGCCCTGAATTTCAGTCATTGCTACTATATCCAAACTCAACCCATCTATTTCCCTTTTCAAATTTTCAAACCTACCAACTTGATTAAGAGAGATCCCATTGGGTAAGCCAAGATGACGCCATCATCGTGTATTCATACTGTAAAGATGCACGCTGGTGGGTCCCAGAGCTGTAAGTCCTCGGAAAGAGTACTGGCTGTAGTTTCCACTTGTTTTGAGCCGCGTACAATAACTGTGTGGCAGAGGCGCGTGACCTGCTGTTACAACACCAGCTCAGTCAATCATACAGACTGTTCCCGTGAAACAACCGCGGCGGAATAGCCGAGTGCTCTAGGGCGCCTTGCTGCGGTGCGCGTGGCCGTTCGCCGTTGGAGGTTCGAGCCCTCCCTCTGGCAAGGATGTGTGTGTGTGTGGTGTGTGTGTGTGTGTGTGTGTGTGTGTGTGTTGTTCTTAGCATAAGTTAGTTTAAGTTTAGGGAACTCTTTTTTTTATTATGGGACTTAAGTACGGGGTTATCAGACCCTAAACTTACAAACTACTTATGAACTAGCTAATCCTAAGGACGGCACAAATATCCATGCCCGAGGGGGGATTCGGACCCCCGACCGCAGTGGCTGTGTAGACCGTGACTGGAGCGCCTCAGTCCCCTCGGCCACCGCGGCTTTAGGGAACTGATGAACTAATAGTAATAATAACAATAATTCGCTGAAGCAAATGGAAAGGTTGCTGTCCCTCTTCAGGAACCACACGTTTGTCTGTAGTAAGAAAGAAATAATGCAATAAAACGTCATTAAATCTCAAGTTTAACAGTATGAACAGCAAAAATGTTATAATCGATGAACGTTCCTCCTTCCACCAATTTGTGGATGATTTTAGTGAGAAAAAAATAGTGAAACGGTTCCTAAACTTGTGTTAAGTTTATTGGAAGTCTGCAGCTGCACATATTCTCAAATCCTGCACGAATGTACTGGACGATGTGAGTTTTTCTGCCTCAAGACACCCAACAACAATGTTTTATTCAGCGTCACTTCTGATGTAAGATTATAACTCTAAATGATCTAATTATGATAGCATATTAAATTTTGAAATTTGTTGACAACCATTGAGATAGGTTGCCTGCAACTTTAGTGGTATACTGCCTTAAGGGAGTTAGTCCTTAATGTTTGTACGAGATTCAATGCTTGCCATTTCTTTTGTTGCCAACATTTGAGGAATACTTTGCTAAATGTTGACGGCCCAAAAACGGTAGATTTAGAAAATCAAATGTTCAAATGTTTGTAAATCTATCGGACCAAACTGCGTGGTCATCAGTCCGTAGCTTACAAACTACTTAAACACTGGACTCTCATTCTGACTTAGGTTCTCCGTGAATTCCCCAAATCGCTCCAAGCAAATCTCTAGAATAGTTCCTTTCAGTGGACATGGGCGGCTCCTTCCCTATCCCTGACAGAAACTATCCAAGCTTGTGGTCTGTCTCTAATCACCCCACTGTTGAAAGAACTTTAATCGTTAGATTCTCAGCCCCATATGTAATAGCTCTCTGAAGCAGAGTGTTTTTCCTGATAGACTGAAATATGTCATTGTTAAACCGTTGCATAAGAAAGGGGATACATCAGATGTCAACAACTACCGTTCAATCCCTCTTCTGACAGCTTTATCGAAAATTTTTGAGAAAGTAACGTCTTCTAGAGTAGCCTCCCATATTTGTAAAAACAAACTACAAGCCAAATGTCAGTTTGGTTTTCAGAAAGGCTTTTCAAGAGAAAATGCTGTATAGGCCTTCACTGATAAATATTAAATGCTCTGAATAGCCGGACATCACTCAATTTTTTTTTCTTTTGTGATCCTTCAAAGGCCTTTGATTGTGTAAATCATGGAATTCTTCTACAGTTTGAATGGGGCAGTGGGCAAGTGGTTTAATTCATGCTTAACTATGAGAATGCAGAAAGTTGAAATAAGTGGTTCATGTCATGTAGAAACATTAGCCGATTCCTCAGACTGGGGGCCTACCAGGAATGGGGTCCCACAGGGTTCGGTCTTAGGTCCTTTACTGTTCCTGATATACATAAATGACTTACCATTCTACATTGATGAAGATGCAAAATTAGTTGCTTTTGCTGATGATACACCTATAGTAATCACATCGAAAAACCCAAAAACTATGAGATGTAATCGTAAATAATGTTTTTCACAAAATTATTAAGTGGTTTCAGCAAACGGACTCTCATTAAATTTTGATAAAACATAGTATATACACTTTCGTACAGTAAATGACACAGCTCCAGTGATAAATATAGACTTTGAACAGAAGTCTTTAGCTAAGGTAAAATTTTTAAAAATATTAGCTATTGATGAGAGATTAAACTGGAAGCATACTTGATGGTCGGCTGACACGCTTCAGTTCAGCGGCGAATGCTATTAGGGTTATTGCAAATTTTTGCGATAAGAATCTCAGTAAATTAGCTTACTATGCTATTTTCATTGACTGTTTTCGTATGGCATCATATTCTGGGAAAATTCGATATTGAGGAAAAAATTTTTCATTGCATAAAAGCGGGCAATCAGAATAATTGCTGGAGCCGACCCAAGATCATCCTGCAGGCATATATTTAAGAATTTAGGTATCTTCACAGTAACTTCAAAGTATATAAATTCACTTATGAAATTTGTTGTTAATAATACAACCCATTTCAAAAGTAATAGCAGTGTGCACAGCTACAACAGAAGGAGAAAGGATGATCTTCAATATGCAGGGCTAAATATGACTTTGGCACAGAAAGGGGTGAATTATGCTGCCATGACAGTCTTCGGTCACTTACAAAACAGCATCAAAAGCCTGGCAGTTAGGCAACTAGCATTTAAAAATAAATTAAAATAATTTTTGAATGACAACTCCCTCTTTGGATGAATTATTAGATATAAATTAGTAAATCTATAAAAAAATGTGTCATGTAATATTTTTTGTAATGTAATATCTTGTACAGACACCTTTTATTAACCTAACACGTTCCACATCATTACGAAGTGTCGTATTCATGATCTATGGAACAAGTATCAATCCAATCTAATCTTATCTTACCTTCTTTTTAACTTTTCGACATATCTGGCACCTTTAAAGTCATTTATGTCAAAAAATCCTGGAATATTCTCGCTTGTATACTCCGTAGTATAATCAATTGTCCCTCGTATCACATTATATGCAGTGTCCTTCATACCACATCACGTCATACCTGTGTCATGTCCCATGTTGCCAAAACTGAAATCCCATGAAACTCTTATCGCTTAATGTCCTGCAATGATATTTTGTGTTGTGACACAACACGTAACATCATCTCATATTGTGCTCCGGCTTTTTCCACAGACTCTCTCCTCTCTCTCTCTCTCTCTCTCTCTCTCTCTCTCTCTCTCTCTCTCTCTCTCTCTCTCTCTCTCTCTCTCTCTCTCTCTCTCTCTTCCTAAGGAACTGAACTGCTGAGGTCATCGTTTCCTATACGTACGCACTACTTACACTGAAGAGCCAGATAAACTGGTATAGGAATGCAAAGATCCAAACACAGAGATATGTTAGCGGCGCTGCAGTCGGTAACGCCTATATAAGACAACAGTTTTTTGGCTCTGGCGCTGGATCGACTACTGCTGGTTATCACGATTACGAGTGAGCCATGAATATCGGAAATCAGGTGTAACACCAAATCTCCGACATAGCTGCCACCAGGAAAGGATCCTCCAAACACGGGACCAACGACGACCGAAGAGAATCATTCAGCGTGGCAGAAGTGCAGCCCTTCCTTAAATTGCTGCGGATGTCAATACTGGACCACCAACAAGTGCCTGCGTCCGAAACTAAAGGTATCCGTTGAGATCCCTTGCGAGAAAGAATGGGATGGTATGAGTGAGATTGTTACTGTGTTATGTTAATTGAATCAAGCACGAGGGAAATTATTTTAAGGGACGGACGTGTACCATACCCCATTAATTAAACATAAAAAAAGTAATAAATCACTGGAGTAATACATTTCGCACATATGAAACACAGTACGGTGTACACTATTTACTAAAATTAGTTCTATGTTTTCGTTTTAACTGACTGAACATTTATTTTCATAATTTCTTGCTGATCACATCATTAAAATATTTATTGGTGTTCAAGCCAAAATAACGAATAAAAGTTGCTGGTGCCTTGCTATACTGCTAATGTGATGCTAATACACAACTTAGTATTCTGTGTCACGGGTCGAAAAATTATCGAAATGTAAGAGGGGAATGGGAATAACTTAACAGAACGTAACTCAAACGCTCAGTACATTCATTCTAACATGAAGCAACAGAAAGCATGAAACTACCTGAAGTTGCATGCAATACTCGAGTGTAAAGACAAAGTGACCGCTTTCCACAGGTTAGTCACAGAAAAGAAATATATATTCATCTATGCATTGAAATGGGACAAATAATCCAGGATAAATTTTAGTTAACGTTTGACACAAAGTAAGTACAAGATGAGAGGTAGTAATTTATATTCATATTTTCCAATTTCATTTAGTCTGTCGATTTAATTTGGATGTTGAGTTCTTTGTATTCTAATTTCTCAAAATTCTTAATGCCAGATGATAGAAATGATCATTCCATGATTTTGGTACATTGGGAATAAGCCACCTGGGTAATTCTTTTTAGGCGCTTGCCGCCACCAGCGAAAAACATGGGAGAGAATGCTGCCCTTGTTTCGTGGCCAGCGGTGTATAAAGATACGGGACAGGATGTCGCCCCAGCCGCGGGAGTTGGGGAGAGAAAGGCGCCTCGGGCTCGCTTGGTTGCTCCGGGGAGTCGAAGGGAAAGCAGGGCCGGCAGCATTGTGTACGCTGCCTGGACCCTCGCACCGGCCACGGTGGCCGAGGGGACTGAGGCGCTTCAGTCACAGTCTGCACGGTCATTACGGTTGGGGGTTGGAATCCCCCCTCGGGCATGGATATTTGTGCCGTACTTAGTGTTAGCTAGTTCGCAAGTAGTTTGTAAGTTTAGGGACTGATGACCTCATAGTTAAGTCCCTTAAGCTTAACAAAGATTTGAAGATTTGATCGGCTGGCGCCAAACTTTACAACTTTTGCCAGCGCCATGTTGGCGAGGCGTAGGTTGCTGAGGGCTCTCACGACGGAAGCGGGCGCCCATGCGATA
Organism: Locusta migratoria; assembly: GCA_026315105.1. Lineage (NCBI taxonomy): Eukaryota > Metazoa > Arthropoda > Insecta > Orthoptera > Acrididae > Locusta > Locusta migratoria. Next base: position 40,444,650 of record CM048745.1, read on the forward strand.
ATGAAATAATTTAGCCATCTGGAGATGCCTATCGTGAAACACAAAATTTCACGCTGTTTCTGGGAACTGTGGCATACGTGAGTCTCAGGCCTGGGAAAGTTTTCGAGGGGGAGGAGCTTAGTAGCGCTAACAATAGCAAAATTGATTTGATTGGCGAGACCATTAGGTCCTCTCTCTTACTGGCTTGACGTCACATGTGGCTGGAGACTGACAGCCAAAGAAAGGTTTTTCTTGATAAGAGCGTGGAGTGAGTGAAAAGAGAAAAAGAGAAGTGTGGAGGACACCGGACGGTTCGGACCTCTTGGTAGCAGTGAGGAGTGGTGGCAAGGACTCCGAAGTTTTCGGACCTTGTGAGTCAGTGGACTTAGAATTTTTGTGCTTTGTGATGCTCCCCTGTTCTGGATGGGAAAGAAAGTGTTTCAGAATCTGAAAAGAGTAATATGTATTTTATTGGGCTTTAAAACTGGACGTATCCCTTCCTGGAATATATATACCGGTTTTATGAATTTACACATCTGTTTTGTATATGAATCATGTCTGTGACATAAATTGCTTTATCGGGAATTTTTCAACACTGCTATGGTAAGTGTAAGGTACTTTGTTAATTATTTGTTATGTTTTACCAAAATGTGGGATGGAATATTAATACCAGTGTCTTTTTGTAGCCTTCTAAAATATGGAATGTTGAAATGTGTAAGGCTTTAATAATGTTTCAATTGTGGTCAACACAATACATATTACTCTTTTCAGATTCTGAAACACTTTCTTTCCCATCCAGAACAGGGGAGCATCACAAAGCAAATCTGAGGGTAAATGAATTACAAGGACACAAGGTGTAATAGAAAGGTTTTTTTTATCACAAAGAAATAAACTAGCTGGTTTCCTACTGTCTTTCAGTACTGCACATAAACTATATTCTTGTCACCCATGGGGAGTGAGAGGGGTAGGAAGTCTCCACACAAGGGAAGCAACATCCCTGAAATTTACAAAATCATGCTCCACGTAGCTGGTCAAGCTATCACACAAAGAAAATGGTTAAAAATCTTATATTTTCCCCCTCGAAAGTTACATGAAAATGAAATATACGAAGCATTGCTGCAAAATCCATACGGATCAAAGCACATTTACTACACCCAACTATTTTTCTTAGCTGACCCCGCCAGAAACTAAGTTTGGAGTTTCACTAATAAATAACTAAAATTTCCCCACAAAACGTATATGAAAATGAAGTACATTTCAAATCTCACTTAATGCCTTACAAAACAGAACCACAACTGATGATTAAACTACTTAACAGCGACTTGAGCTGACTAAGTACAAGATCTTTGTTGGCGAAAAGCGAATAACTTACAATGTACAACTGCCATCATTATACTACCTTACCCTACAGGTGCAAACTGAATCAAACACTCTTTCACGCATGTTGTTATAGGTAACAGACGTGTGTGACATAAATAATAAAGGAATAAATAAAAAACAAACAGCCATCTCTCCTTCCACGCCATTGACACGATCAAATATGCGGAGCAAACAAATCAATGCCATCCGATAAGTACTCTTCGGTAAAATTAATCTACTTCATGACCATGCTACTTGGCTGTTGCAAATCATTGCACTGCTTTAAGTGAATTAAGGTGGGCAATTTAGTGTGGGGGAACTAATGAGGCGACGCAGCAGCAACGTCTCAAGGTCAAGTGTGTACTGACCTCTGCCTGACGGTCCAGTAAGTGGAGCCTCTGCCAGATGGCGTTACTATCTGTCTGTACCCCCATACCCCTCCCTCTCTCTTTCTCGCTCGCTCTTCCTCCACTTTTTTTCCTACTAACTTTACAATATTTTATACAACTTTAAATAACTGTACAAAATGTTTTCTGTTACATAATACAATTTAAATAAGTGCTATACAAAACGTTTTTCTGATACGTTGTAGTTTTACATCTGTCCAGCCAGATAGAATAAAGTAAAACCATTTCTGAGAAACACCAGAATCACATTCTTTTTACAGAAATCCAGGCGAGGGAAAAGGAGGGAGGGGAGTTGGGGAAGGGGAGAAAAGTGAAAGGGGAGGAGTACGCACACAGAGCCATGAAGGAAGGCAACCACCGAGCATTACACAGCCTACAAAGATCACTCGTTGGTGGTTCCAGTTACACACACGATTGCATTGTGCTTCACTTTTTCACATGAAGATTTCTGTTACTTAAACAATTTTCATATATATTGGTATTACATAGAGGAAGAGTGATAAAGAGTTGAGTTATGGGGGTGGATGAGGGGGAGGAGAAATGGGGTTATTTGTCTAACGCAGACAGCAAGGATTCTGACGGTGATTCAAATACACACACACGTAGCCCAAGTCAAACAAAGCCAAGTCGTGAAAAATTATCAAATTTCGGAAGTTCACTTAAATTGCTAAATCACTGTTATCCATAGGCTAATCACGATTAATATGAAACTAGTTTACATGGGACAATTAGGTCATTTTTACATTCTAACTTAATCATTATCAAACAGTTACAACAGAGCTAAACATACCAACTGAAAGGAAAATAGAAAATATGACACAAACATTATGAGTGGAAAAGTAAAAACATATTACCCTCATATACCAACGCACATACATACTGGAAAACACGAATCCTAGTCAATCAAGCATGGTCCTTATACAATACACCTACTTAAGAGTTCTGGATTAACAAACTTATGAATCGCAGTGTTGTGCAGCTACTAAACGCTAATTATTTAAAAACAAAATACTTTGTGTGGTCATACAGATCACATCCTGCAAGAGAGACGTATTAAACCTCAGAAAAACCACGGACTCCACACATATAAATACCACGAGCTTTTGAAGACAACGTCTCATCTCCACATCCTGGGACCAACCACCAACAACTTTCCCAAAACCAGGGTCTTCACAATTACCCAAAGTAGTAGCTCAAAGATATGAAAACTACTTATGAACTACTTTATACTAAAGACGACACAAACGTCCATGCCCGAGGGGGGATTCGAACCCCCGACCGTAGTGGCCGTGCAGACTGTGCCTGGCAAGCCGCAGACCGCTCGACCACTGCGCATGTTTGCTTAAAATAATCATACAGATATGTATTCGTTAATAACGGTACAAAAGCAACTGGTTGATATATGGAGAGAGTATGCCAAATATTATTAAAAAAGATAATAACAAAGATATCCCACCGTATTCGTGATTGGGGGACTGGTATGTCAGGCAGTAAAGCGATGAATAGATGGATTATCTTTGGGGGATGGGTACAGTGTTATTATTTACAGTGCACAGATGGATTGTTTAGGTTAGAAGTATGCTGTCCGCAGGTAACAACATTTCATTCAAATGGCGGTGAATTTCTTTAAAAAGTCATATATATTTTTTCGTTTGTTCTAATAATGGGATGTCCTGGATGTAATTAACAATATAGTAATAAAGACAGTTTAGAACCCGCCGCAAAGACATGGCAAAGAGCTGCGACAGGCACATAAAACGATAGCTGAAAGTGTTGTAAGTGTGTGTTTCTTCTTTATGTGCTGGTCGCAGCTCGTCGCCACGTCTTTGGGGTGGGTTGTAAACTATCTTCATTACTGTGTTGTTCGTAATCGTTGATCTGATTGAACAGGCGGCAGCAACGCCCCGGGTAGCAGCTCGTTAAATAAATAAAACCGTTTTTTTTTTTTTCTTTTCTTTTTTTGTACAACAGGTGGGAAGAGTCGAGGGTGTTATCAGGTTGGACTGTGCGTCAGGTGGGCTATAAAAACCGCTGCCTTTACGAGCACGTTGGAGGCGACACTGGTGCGACTGACACTCCGAGAAGTGACGACGCGGCGCTGTCAGCACAAAGGCGACCCCGTCAGCTACCTGTCGGCTACACGCGTGAGAGAGGCGGAGACGTCTGCAGCCTGCGAGGCGTCTCTGCGCGACTAATCCCTGCGCAAGTGCCGATAGCAGGCGGCAAGGCTGAAGCCATCTCGTCGGCGATGGCGAGGCGAGATAGGCGGCGCCCGCATTGTGGCTAGAGGCACAGACAAAGGTATACAGACAGGAAACCTCCGTAAGGGCCCGGTCATACGTGCAGGGGTGCGGGGAGGGAAGGTTCCGAAAGATGTCCCTGATGGCGCTGAGGTCAGTAGCAGCCCTTTAAAAACTGGGGTGACGCTAAAGTCACTCAGATAGCTTCTGACGTGACGTCAGAATGACGTAGTCAGCGCGAAGCAAGCTCTTTCGACAGATATCGAGTTTCGCGTGCGTGGTTGAATCGAGTTATGTGAGTGAGGGTAGCACATTGCGAGCGAAACGCGGTAAACATCCATATTCCTAATAGAAGCAGGTGTGAGGACGTACAGACCAGATGCAGTAACGAAGTGAAAACCGAGAATGACGTGTGGTTAAATAAGTGTGGTGTGTTTCTCTTGCAGTCAGACTGTGTCGAAGAAATGAAAACTTACGTACCAGTGAATAAGTCATACGGTGTAATATCTTGTTGAATTTTTTTTTCTGTTTCTTGACATTGTTTTTATGTATCTTCAATCCCTGGACGTATAATGTAGCTAATGTGTACTTTAACAAATTATACGTACTTTGTACAGCCAAAATAAAAGTGTGCTATCGGTACACTTTCTAGAAATCATTATTAGATCGTAAAATGAGTCTGAATACTGTGATTGAAAAGGAGCAATTTCTTGTAGAGTTCCTAGCTACACTTCGGAAACAAATACAATAACCTTGTAAAAGGAGTGTTGTCATAAGAGAGTTCGTTTCTGCTTGCTGAAGAACACAATATTCCAGTGTGTTAAGGATTACTGAGATGTTTGGATACATTAACTACTTTACAATCCATATATTAATGTTGCACATTATTTCGAATTGTTAGCAAACTGTTTCCTAATAATGTGCACGTAAGTCATAAAAATGAAATAATTATTACAAATCTTATCATTTCTTTTAGCACAACTTTTTTAATCTGAAGTTCCAATTATGCTAATAGATCCTGGAAGTAAATAGCTGTACTGGTATGATGTGTGAAATTTGGATATCTATTAACCCCTGAAAATTGATTTTGTATAGGCAATAAATTAACAGAATATTTCAGAAAAACTGTACAAAATATGAGGCCATTTTAGTAGTTTTCATTGAATTGCTTTAAGTACTGGTAACAGGTGTCTCCATCTTTTTTTTTTTTCTTTTTTACTGAAAAAAAGAGAGATTTGTTCATTGGTACTGCAATTTTATAGGAGGCTGAAAAAACTATGAGATAAATTTATCACACCATGGCAAAAAGTTTCATTTAACAATATTTTATAATGTAAATGGAATGACATGTGCAGTAACAGAATTAGAATTTTATAAAAATTTAACTGGTGGTGTTTGATTCTTAAGATATTGCACAACAAATCCAGTTGGAAGCAATGTGGGAGAATAGGAGGAAAATGCATTAAACAGAAGTTTGTTGTGATTCAAAAATCTGAATTGCCAAACTGTAGGCCTATGAAAGAAAATAATTATTTGTATACAAACTTAATGAAACATACGACTGAATGGGCCTAGTGACACTCAGTTTCATAGTACTGTTGGTAGTCCATTTCATTTATTGCAAGTGTACACCCCAGATTTTGTGATGATAAAATTCAGCTGAGAATTAATGCATGTAGATTCTGTAGAAAATTATCCTGTTAAACTGCAGAATGAAGTCGAGAGCAGTTATTGGTGATAACTACGAATCACTGTGTACATCATATGTTTAGAACTCTCAAAATGTGAGATATTCTTGGGCTGTTGTTAATGATGATTGGAAGCATAATATATATTCACTACATGCTTTCCTAAATAAAATTGCCGGCCGCGGTGGCCGAGGGGACTGAGGCGCTTCAGTCACTGCACGGCCACTACGGTCGAGGGTTCGAATCCCCCCCTTGGGCATGGATATTTGTGCCGTCCTTAGTTGTAAGTAGTTCGTAAGTAGTTTGTAAGTTTAGGGACTGATGACCCCGTAGTTAAGTCCCTTAATATAGTTAAAAAAAAAAAAAAAAAAAAAAAAAAAAAAAAAATTATTTGACACTGTCTACAAACATACTAGTACAAATTTTCACATTCATGAATGGTGGTGTAGCCAATCAATTAAGCAGTGTTTCCGTATTAGTAACTTGAATTTTTCAGAGAACAATATTACATAAATAGTTTTCCAACCCAATCAGCAGTGCAGAATGAAGTTGTTTTTGGCGAATGTGTCTTTACCAGGTCCTTTTTTTTTAAATCCATGAACAAAATATTTTGTTTAATGCATTGATCTTTTATAGGCCTACCAGTGTTTCCTGCTTGCTCCTCCCGACATTGTGAAATTTTATAAGTAATGACTGAACTACATAGTTGCTGTAGATGGGATCAATACTGATTTCTACAGTGTTATGCAAGCAGAAAATTCCACCCCCCTCCCCCAAATAAGTTTCATTATACAAAGAAAATTGCTTATGAATAGAATTCAGTAGAAACGTTGACACTTTGCATGGATTAATGTCCTCCTCATGTTTAAATTGGAAGGGAAAGAAAAATCACCGTCATTCCATTACTTCCAGAACTGCTTATAACAGTACAAACTACACAGCAGAAAGGGGGAAAATATTATTTTATATACCTATCCAGTTGACTGATACTTTTTCCTCGTATGGTTGTAACTCAGATTTTTAGTAGACGAACAGCATGAAGCCTTTGTTAATCTAATTTTGTAAGGAATTGTTATACTGTTGTTACTGCAAGACTCATGTAAGATTTATTTTCATGCTCTTCATTATCGCAGCTCATCTACAATGTGTACCACATGGTGTGAAGTAAAGATACATTTGATTCAGAGGATCCTATTGGAAAGGATAAGTATATGATACTCCAAAAACTCATCTGTAGGCTGTTTTGTATGCTTCATAGTGTAGTAAGTCTTATGTCAAAGATCATACTTGCTTTTCTGTTTCCACGTGTATCATAAAATACTACTGCAAATGTTTATTATATCCTGTAAGTAATAAAATGGAATATACAGTTGTCTTAAGGATGGCCAAATGTAAAAGTCTACAGGCTATGAGTTAAGTGCTACATTAATTGTGATTTCGGAGAAAAGCTGCAGTTTACCTAACATAAAGTGGAAACCAATCCAAATAGCTGCCCATTCTGTAGTATTTAACATTCATTGGTAATATGTTGTATTTAAATACCAGGAACACTACAAAGTAAAGTTCATCAGATGATGGTACACACGGCTTCAATTAAGCAGTTTCAACTGCTAATGCCATTAAAACAAATATTTAATGGGTTTTTATAATGCATATTTTACCAACTGGTGTTATCACCCAACTTAACTGATAAGTAATCCCTATAGTTACAATTAATACATAAAATATCATCGGCTCACCTGAAGACGGGGATACCAACCGTCAGCTTTGATCCATGACGTCATCGCAGTGTGGTAGTTTTGAGGAGCTTTTGTGTTTGTAGAATGCCTGAGCAATTATGTGGTGGAAGAGTTAAAAGCAATAGTTTGTTTACAAACAGAACAGATTAATATTAATAACATTTTATGTTTAAAAAGTATATATTTTTATCTACAATACAGAAGTATTAAGGTATCCCATATACGGGTTTTCTGACATGTTGTCATTGGTCAAAGCTGATGGGTAGTATCCCAGTTTTCAGTTATGCCTATATCGTCCAGTTAGAATGACTAACACATTTGATTACATAACCAGAGATGCCAAGTTTTAAAAAACCTAGTAGTGATTGGAAAGGAGGGGGTTGGGTGTACGAGGGCTCTAATGCGGAATTTATTTCAAATAGCAGTAAAAGTCTCCATTTGATGTTTAATTGTAAAAAAAAATAATAATAATAATAATAATAATAATTGTTAAGGCATGATAAGGCGACTACTAAAAGATATACATACCTCTGGCGTAGTAGGCCTATATGTGACTTTAGAAGAAACAATTACGTACATTGACCTTTATGTTCGTTTAACTATGTCCAAAACAGACTAAAAAGGTGCAAGAGTTAACTATAGTGGTTCATAAAATAACCGAACAATAACTAGATTGCCAAACAAATAACTAATTCAGTAATTTTAACACAGACTCCTGCAACACAGTAAATTTTGTCGAGAAATTGTTATAATTACGGAAAAATCTTAACACGTGGCATGTCTGAACAATAAATGAAATTGATTTCAGGTCTTATGCTTATGTACTGAACCTTCAAATTTTGGCCAAGTAACTAAAGTGTGTAAAAAAAATCTTGATTGAATTTGTAAACCATATTAATATTGTTATAGCCTGCAAAACAAAGCACAGAAAATATTCATACAAAATAAATGTTGTGTAGTAAAATGGACTCTGGAACAAAATCGCTTTTAACCTGCATATTGTGTTCAAGCTGCTTCCTCTACAAGCAGTTTCTTCGTATGGTCTCATATATACTTGTGTGTGGATTTTAGGGGCCGTTTCAGTTTTATAATTTGGTCCTTACCTTCCTAATTTCTGTGTAGAGTCTGAACAGTGTCTAAAAACAATCTTGTCTAGTGTTGTTTACCTTTCTTGATTCTAATTTTGACAAATTGCAGCACCACGAGTTGCCTGTGGCGCTGCAATTTGTCAAAATTATTTTACATCCAGTTGCTGTATACAAGGCTATGTTCAAAATTGTTCTTGATTCTGTTATGTTCCAGCATTCCACCAGATCCCAAAAAGGTCTTTCTCCAGAGTCACCGTCTAAAAGGTTTTCCATTCATTAGTTGCCAGTATTCTGCAATTATTGTCCCACTCCTGGAATATTCACATTTTTCTTTTAAATTTTTAATGGTCATTACATTCTTCAAGGTATTTTGCCCATGTCAGTTTGTCCTAACTATATGAAGTGTCGTCTAAGGTTAGAGTTGTCTACTCCAGGAACCTTGTTTTGCCTGTCACTGACCTGAAAAATTCTCATATCATGATGTCCTGTCTCACAGCATATTCTTACACATTCAGCAGCTGTTTTATGGAAAATGTATAATGGAAAGAACAGATTTAGATCTGTCACACAGTCAACCTGAAACAAGCTGTAAAGTATCTGATGCAAAGACATGGGCAGATTTGGAAAAGTTGTGTAAAGTAAAGAATCTATTGCTTCCTTTGTAATAATCAAGAAAGAGCTCTTGTTTTACATTAGTGATTACCCAGAAGTATCAAGGATTGATGTAAGTATTAAGTGACCTATGTTTTATCTACTCTAACATGATGTTACTAGTAACTGCAAATTAATCAAACTTGAAGCTGTAATACGTAAGCAATATTAACTATATACGGGAACCGTGTGTGAACTTAGTGTTTGCAAAAAGCATAGTCTCACCATAATATATTGCATCTAAAATGAAAACGAATACTGGTTTGTAGCAGAGTGCAAAATTACTGTCAACACAGGATTTAAATACATACATAAGTTTCTGATGTGAAAGATACATACTTTTATCCGGTGAAAAAACTTTCAAAAACTGTAGGTTTCTACTTGCTTTACTGAGGCATCATCATGTAATAACTATTAAGCAGCCTCAGTTTTAGAGATTTTGTCAAATAATCTTCAGTAAATACATTATAAATTTAGCTACGTCTCATAAATAATTTGTGATGTATTACTACCTCATTTGCACTAAAATGACAATCCCTTACACACAATTCACCATATTAGAGAATTATATAAAAACAAACAATAATAAAAATTGGTTTATTTGGCTTTTTATAGGAATTTTCAAATTACAGATAACCGAATTTATAGTTGCAAAAATTAGAGGCACATTATATATGCACTTGTTACAGTAAATAATTTACATTCAACTACCAAGAAACAGTCTTCAAAGATTGAACTTTTGTCTCATGTCAGCGCTATACATTTATAAATATTACTGTTGGACTGATCAATCGGTTACAGATTTCTCACTGTATGAGGAAGACATTTTCATTCACAATTATATTGTATTCAAATTGGAGGGAAATCTTTACCACCTGTTATTACGTCAATGTTGTTAACTATTTACAATTTGTACAGGTAGAATACAAATATTTTTCATGTTAGAAACATTTCAGAATCAGCTCCTGTTAGAAAATTGAATGAGTCTTCTCTCTCTCTCTCTCTTATGACATTTTGTTACGCCCCAAAAATTGTATTTCCTTTACAATCCTGGGTATCTGAAGTAGAACAAGCTTCATGCAATCTGTGGTGAAGACTGACTGCTCAGAAATCCCTCATAACTGAACCTCGAGCCACTCCCGCCCCACAGCCCTCCGCAAGATCAGTACTTACACAGTTTTCAGTTTTTTTTTTTTTTTTTTTTTTTTTTTTTTTTTTTTTTTTTTTTTTTTTTTTTAAAGGATGTTATTATGTACAGTATGGATTCCATCCAGAAACTTGTTCCCCAACCTAACTGAAACAATATTTTAGTGATGAGTACGTTTAAATTGATAAACGGCTGGGAGTGTGGAGCTTAAGGAGGAGTAAGCACATACTAGTGTCCGCAAGCGGCCGTCCCAGTCCGCGGGTTTATTAAACGCTCTCGTCCCTCATTGAACTTTGCATGATGAGGTAGAATTGTAAGACAGTTATTACTTATCGATGTACGATTAACACCGAAATGGGATAAATAAATACATTACACTGCACAATGACAACGTCAGTCGAAGATGGGCATCTATTGGAGGAAGGATCGCTTTAATATGTGCGATAACAAGATACACTTAATGATTGCATTGAGATTCGCATACACTGAAACTCGTAGAGATGAGTGGCAGCAATATGCAATAGATCAGGAGTGCTGCTAGGGACGAATACAGCAATTGGAATCTGTCTTAGCACCTGCGCTTCAGAAATGCTACATATAAGCAAGCAGCATCCGCAAATTATATCATCCACCTCTTCGTCGGCCATATTGAACCTGAATGATTAAAAAAAAAAAGTTTTTTATACTTGTATTTAGCTAACTGTATGCCTCTACTTGACTTAGTCGAGAACATGTCATAGTGGGAGAAACAACAAAATTTCGTAGTTGTGACTGGTCTGATGATGGGATGGGAGAGCATTCCCAGAAGAAAAAGAACGGTTCATTACTTCCTGATAATACATGTACAATATTGGTAGATCTGAAGCATTGAATTAAAATTGTAGAATCATCCAACTGTGCAAAAACAAATATTCTTATGACATTGCTCACCCATATAGATGGAGTCTATTTGAACGTGTTTGTGTATTTCCAAAAATACTGTCACAGCCTAAATACCTACAATTACAAGAGATACTATCAGGTATAAAAGGCGTCACCTACACAATGTACAGTGAAAGCGGTGACATAACTCCCCATGAACAAGTAAAGCCCAACACCGTATTCATAGTCAATGATGTGGCAGTGGAAAATCAAGATCAACTTCGACGATATTTCTGTTCCGGAAGGCATATGGGTGTCGATGTATTTTATCTAAGCCAAACGTGTTCCAGAATCCCAAAAGAGTTGCTGTGGGATCATGTAAACCTCATTGTAGCATTCAAACAAGACAATTTGTGTTGATGTAGCTTCAAAAAGTTTGAGCACCTTAACTACAAAGATCGATGATATTGTGAGCGAGGCACAAAAAATCGATGTGGAAGCACTAGTTATCGAGAAGAAGAAGATTAAGAGCAATCCTATATAAGAGAGCATGCAACCCTGCAACCCTGACCTCTGTTTAGTATGTCCTGAGATGTCGACCAAGCAGAAAGTCATCCAGACGCAAAAGGCTGTTCGAGAGAAATTGCGGCTGCTAAAGTTAGGACATTTCAACCGAGATCAGACATTAAGAGAAACATTTAAACCTGCTACTGACTCTCTCAAGCATCTCAAAACGAGTTCACATTCAGAAGACGTGGAGGAAGAGAACCTAATCGCTGATTTTGTCAGCAGTCATAGCGATTCTAGAATAGATAAGATATATGGCGTCATCAGAGTGAAACCATACATGCTAGGCACTCAACCTATAAAATTAACTGAGAATACAATTAATATTGGTGATAGAGAGTTTCAAAGAACCCTCGGTTTATTGAATCTCATTTTCCTAAAACCCGCTAAAAAAGAAAAAAATTGTTCTCCGGCAGATCTGAAGCACTATGGGGGAAATATTGCAACAGACAGCAGTGCATAAAAAGAAAGTTTAGCAGAACAGCACGAAATACAAGACCATTATAAAACCTATTCTTGACGAAAAGGGTACTAATGGCGATAGCATCAACATTCAAAATAAAAGAGTGCACATCGACCAAGTCCCAAAGTATATATATTACAGTCATTTAGATGAAGTAATACACAGATTACGTTTGCTCATGGCATCAACTGCTGTCGACCATACGGTTCATTCGAATGAGATTGTTTCGATAATTTCGCAACTTAGTCAGCGAGGTATCATCGAATAAGAGTGGAAAACGTGCATCGTGAAAGAGTTTTACAATAAGAATTTCAAGACTGTAATGGAGCGGTATAATATAAACCACTACTCAACATTCAATCACGTGAAAGCGAGTTTGTGGAAAGTCCGAACAGAACTATGAAATCTGAAATGTGGATGCGTTTCAATCTCCGTGGATCTCATAAATGGACTGATATAATTGCAAAGTATAACCGAATCAGATATAGCAAGATAAAAATGAGACCCATTGATGTTCGAAATAGTGAATTCATGAATACAGTATACTTTCGAGGGAAAATGTTGGATCCACGCAAACAGAAGTTTAACGTTGGTGACTTGGTACGCATTTCAAAGTACAGACAACTTTTGAGAAATAATGCCTTCCAAACTGGCCAACTGAGATATTTACTATTATTAAGGTTCAAAGAACGAATCCTAGAACATATATATTAAAGGACTGGAAGGGATGAGAAATCGCTGGAAGTTTCTACACTGAAGAACTACAGAAAAGCTCCGAATCGATATGTTTCTCGTGGAGAAAGTCATGAGAGTTTTCAGGACTAGAGCTCCAGTTAAATGGCTCGAGTTCCCCTCTTCTGAAAATAGTAGGATCACCATCGATGATTTACTACATAATGAGATTATGAAGCACATGTGCATCATTAGCGGACAACGCGCGGTAGGAAACACTTCGAAGGATCAGGAGGTACTCTCGACAAGCTACCAGTCGAGATACACATTCCGGGATACTACTGTGGACCTGGAACGAAACTTCAAAAAGTCTTCAAAAACTAAGGAGACAGGGAAATCAATCCAATCGACAAAGTGTTAAGGAGCACGATATCACATACGCATCAAATAGCGACCGCCACACAGCCGATAGAATTCTAGCGGATAAAGCTAAGGCAGTACGTTTGAGGAAGACACCGGAATTGGTCAACATCTAGTAGCGCTAGCAGTTGATAAAACCATGCGTGCTAAAATTAAGCTTGGCCTGGGTTTCCAGCAAGTTATGAATGCAGCGTGTCGTGCACTAAAGAACAAGAAGAAGAATGGATGTATGAAGAACTGTATACTGGCCACGCTGTATGCAGCTAAAAGTGCTTTGAAGAACCGTAATGGTCAAGGAGGGGTTAAAGTTCCTAGAGTTCTACCATTACTGAAAGCATCAGAATGATTTTTTCCTTTTCTCATTTCAACTCTGGCGAGACTTTCAGCCATCGGTTCTCTGGGCGGTGGGGCATCTGCTATCGCCAGAACAGTGAATAATGCTAAAAATGGCCAACAGTACCTAGATAAGGCGAGAAGACATATCGAAACGACGGAGGCGGCTGTTGTAGGAAAAGGACTGTACCTGAAAGCCTATAAGAAAGGATTTCATTTATTTATAAATGAATAAAAATTGACAGTTAACCAGTCACTAATATCGATCTCATCAAATTTGCTAAAGAGAAATTCAAAATTGCAAGATTTCGAGGTGTGTTTATGCGTGATACATTACCGAGGACTGTGTGGCGATCAGATGAATGAGTTATAGTTAATTTGGGTGTTGCTGGTGGACCTGGAACTCACTGGGTGGAATATGTTAGCAAGAAGAATACAGCTGAAGTATTATATTTTGACTCCTTCGGAGACCTTCAACCTCCAGTAGAACTACAGCAATACTTTACAAACAGTCGAAGTCGCTTTTTTTACAATTTCCACCAATACCAGGATTATGATACTTATCTGTGCGGCCATTTATGTCTCATGTTCCTTCTAACGAATACGAGGAAGGCTATATAAAGATGAACATTCAACAAATCAGTCAGGTTTTAACTGCCATGTCGTACACTCCCTCCTATTGATTTAAGCAGTGGAGATTGGGAGCATAGCCCCGACTGGCTTGGAAACATATAACTCTATTCTGAATATCACAGAAGGTAACAATAAACTGCATTTGGAAGTTAATGGTGTAAAAAAATTGTGGTAACAATACTTGGTGCATACGATATAGACGAACTAAAGCGATCTGGTAAAGGGGTAAAACTATGTGCAAACACCACCACTCTTAAAGCTGAAATAAAGACGTTGAATGCATCGATCGACTACAGTCAAAAAGGCTCGATAGAACAGCTACTAGGCTTCACAAAGGGCCAAGTCTTGAAGAAGGACTCCAATAAATTCTATACATCTGAGCACACTATTCGAGTTGAGTGTAACATTACAACCAACTCCTATTTAAACGACTGATTGGTTCATAAAATTTACGGATTCTTTCCATCAGTAGGTTAAGGATATAAGATTATCGATGCTCCAACCAACGCAATATACCTCCCTGTGACAGTACAGGCATTGGACTACCTGGAACTACGTATCATAGACCAGATTAACCGACTTGTCGATTTTCGAGGGGAGGAAATCATCGTGAGACTACATCTAAGAGAGAATGGACATAAGATATAAAGCCTCTGCGCGCACAACGCAGAGCATCAGTTTGTCACAGAACCTCGGAGCGATAACACGTGTGAACTACGAGTTTCTTAAATTAGTTGGTCTGAAGCCCTGCAAAGATGTCGTCACTCGGTATGACTGAAGTATATGTATTTATGCTACTCAGGTTAGCATACTTCGATTTCTAAAGGAGAGGTACACCACTTGGCGAGTTTTCTTTTTTCTTTTAAATTTACTTTTTTTTTTTATATATAATTCTATCGGACCAAACTGCGTGGTCATCAGTCCGTAGCTTACAAACTACTTAAACCTAGGTAAACTAACCCACCCATGCCCCAGGGAGGACTCGAACCTCCACGGCGAGCAACCGCGCGCTCCGCAGCGAGACGCTTTAGACCGCTCGGCTACTCCACCGCGGCTTAAATTTACTACATAAGATATACTATTACAACTAATGTGAAATTCCGCCCGGATAGCACACAACGATTACACACAAAAGAGAGCTGAAGCGCCAGTTCTAGACAGCAATTGTGCAGTAAGCTGGAATATTCGTTCCAAGCGATATGTTACAGCAATCCGGAATACTTGTTCCACGTGATACAGTAAACTGTAATACGAACTTTTGTTGAGCTCTTTTGCTCCAGACGATTGGATGTTTCTAGACATCAACTTAATAAGTTATGCAGTGAACTGGTGCTGCCTTTATAATGACTAGAACAAAAATGGGTGGAACTCACACACTTAAAAACTAAGATGACTGGGTGGCTAGTGTTTTCAGAAATTATATGAGGGTTTTTTTTCAGTCTACTATGTAAACACTTTTTGTTTTCGTAGCATGATTCACATGTATTTTAAGAAAAAACTATATATACACATACATACTTATTTTTACACGGATACACACACAGAGTCACACGCAGTTTGACTCACACATACAAGCATGCATGCATTAATGCAACCCATCTCAAACAGCACATTCAAACTACCCAGCAATGTACAATATGACAAAAGGACCATACTATTCTATACAAGCACAAACACAAACACATGAAATATCTCTCTCTCTCTCTCTCTCTCTCTCTCTCTCTCTCTCTCTCTCTCTCTCTCTCTCTCTCAATCTCCCTCGTATTTTTTCAGTGTTCCCCCAATGCCCTGTTTCTCCCTAAGCGAATAGTGTGAGTATGCTAGAGTTTTGATACCGCTCTTACTTATTACCCTGTTGTCATGAGGTGATAAACCGACAGCAGGGTGTACACCTCATGTCCTACCAATCGAATACTAGCCTGCCCAACTCTATGCTTAGCCTGTGGCAGGGTGCTGCAATCACCTCCGTACAGACACCGCAAATAATCTTTGATCATCAGCACACGATATGCCGATCGTCTAACAGCCTTTGTCCCTTTCTGAGTATCCCCATTTCTTGTGCAAAATGTATACATCTTCCCCCACAGACCTACAAACCCCACAATCAGCAAACCATTCGATTCATCTTTCATAAGATCAATAACGTTCTTGTTCTGACGAACAATTCCGTAAGGAACTATTGAGTTATTCACTGATACGCTTCATTAGCGTCTATGGATCGCAGTTTTTCACCCAATAGATGGAACTATCTGTATCCACATACAGTAATTTTGCTTCCACAAAATGAGGCTCAGCAATCTCGTAGTGGAACCTGTATATGTTGAGTTTGGACAGATCAAGTATGCACATCCCCAGATAGGTTTTGTGAACTCTACTGAAGCCTTCATCATCTCCATAGCAACAAAGTTCTCATTAAATATGGTGAACACCTTACTAATGAAATAATATACCTCTGCTTTGAAACAGTTGTCATCAATTTGGGGATGGAACCCTTGGCTCCAGGTGGAACTAGTTGCTCTGGGCACAATGCCAATTCTCTTGTTTCACCATGCAAACTAATTGGATATGCACCATTGCCTCTACTACATGAACCAACATCAGATTCTGCTGAGAGACCCATTAATTTTTCACATAATCCCTCTAATTCTTCTTCAGACACCCAATGGAAACCTCCGACCGGCAGAGGTTGCATCATTGCATGCCCATACAAGTTATTCACATCCAAATATAAAGTATAGGAAGAATCGAAAGATGCGTCGTACCCCACACCCATATTTGGGTTATTTGCCTTAGCGTGCCAATGAATACATTGGCCAAGTCCCCTACGTACCCCTTGCTTAGAGAAGAGAAGCATATCTGGATCAGTTAAAAGTTCGATGTTAGACTTCGTCCCTTGAGCATTGTGTACTAAGACAACCCAGTTGCCATATAATAAAAGGTGCGGTCCAAGGAGTATGTGGTCAAGCATACACTCCTGAACGTCTCAAAAACATCCGCAAGTAAATGCACATCTGTGTCCATGTATATCCCCGTGTATACATCCAAATTGGGGATGTTGAATTTCTGCCAGACACTTACTGCAGGCATTTATTCAGTAAGTTAACTGGTAAATGCGGATATGTCAGGAAGTTTGGTTTCTTGGATTTTCTCCATACAGCCCAGGTACTCATATGGGAAAACCCTTTTTCGCGTTACTAGTTGAAACTTTTCCTCATCAGAATATAAAGATCGTGTGATATGCATATCCTTCTGATATAAGTCTCAAGTTTGGAAAGGGATAACTGCTTGAAGCGTAGCGAATCAAGGAAGCACGGCGTAATTTTTGGTGTCATTTGTTTACAGAATGAAATGTAATTGTCCGTGCTACCAGACAGGACACTTGCTGGAAAGGTATCTAGTCCAAATTTATCCAAGTCCTCAACTAAAAAGTGAGCTTTATAACTACTCTGGTTGTGGAAAAATATAGGTATATGGTTTGGAACTTTGTACTTCAAGTTGCATAGATTGTGGGCTGCTCCAAGGAACTTTCCAGTTAGATGACAGTAATCCTTATGGGGAAGTTCCACTTTTCTATCTGAAGGAAACCCACAAATCTGACAATCTACTGCCTTTTTATACGACTCCTCATCCTCCTACGACATCGTCATTGCAACATTTTGACTGTAAAGTTTGTCAACGTTCCAGGCAATGTGTTCGAGCTCAGTGAGCAGCAATATCACAGGCTTGTTCCCTACATATGACTCGAATTTATTCAAAGAGGGGTCGACTGTGCATACAACTTGGATTGCTGCTGTGTACAGTATGTGTTTTTTTTTTTGTGAAGGTGGTATGTGAGGCCAGGGGATTAACTTCACATTCAGCAGTTGGAGCAAGTAAACACTCAAAATCACTGTAAATGGCTACGGAACACCTTTCCTGATGGTGAGCATTCTTGAATATAATGAAATTATTTTCAGGGGTCGGCATAATAACATGTACCGGGTCTTTGGATTTGCAATCTACAAGATGTTTCTGTAAATAGTTTTCCTGTGAAACGTTACTTGGACACCTATAGCATATATGGGTTTTACCTTTATGAGCATTCATTTGGGAGGACATGAGGCAGGACATGTCTTTGATCTATACGTAATGTTGTTTTTCACCATTGGCGGTAAGCAGCATATTTACATGTAGGTCGCATTCAGCCAGAAATTTAGAAAAATGGTAGGGTCCAACAACAATATGACTATCACCTTATTTACCTTCTTCTGGCATGCTTTTCTTCTCCAAGCCACAAATAAGCACTGATATTATGGGATTTTGCACCTCAAACTTAGGAATGTCCAGAAGTGTGACTGGGAACACTATACCTGTAAATTTGTACCCTTCGGGAATTTACTTGTGCGGTCGGGGAATGGGAAAATATTCAGTTGGCTCCCACCCACATTTGGAGGATAGATCATCCTAAAAAACATGAGAAATCAGAGTTCAAACAGTGTTGATTTTACCTGACAGCTGTTCGAAAGTGCCGTGACAGAGAGATAGTCTGAAAATGGTTCAGTGAACCCCCTGTCAGGCACTTAAATGCCGCCTACTCCTCCTCCTCCCTTGTCTAAGAAAAGTTACACACACATGCCAACTTTCATGGTAATCAGTGAAGCGGCGTCGAACTCTTTTGTGAAGCACCCTCCGCCATGCGCCGTATGAAATCTCATGTAGACAGTGATGCTCCTCTTGTTTCGAAGGTCAAGTGTGAAAACATTCACCAAGATCGGAGGAAAACTGTACAGTTGTAGGAAATATGAACAAACACTGATTTTTACATATTAGATACTAACTGAAAACCTGGCGTTGCCCGGGTATTTATTTCTTTATTCATTCTTTTTTATTTTTTATTTTTTTTATTTTTTATTTTTTTTGTCACTAGTTCTATTCCTCCCCTCTCTTTCTACCTCCTTTATTCTAAGAGCATGTTATATTTATAGGAGAATATATAATCAATAAGGCTGTCTTGTATAATGTACAAAATTATAACTACAGTTCCCCACAAAGAAAGTAATCAAAAATGCAAATGATATTTAACTTTCATACGTTCATTTTATTAAAAATTTTGAATTTGAACGATTCTTCTTGTTACTTGTCCAGGATTTAATATGAATAAATCCTTTGGTGAGCCGAACCCCGAGAAACCGACATAAAGTTGTCCGTGCCAGAAACAGGGAGTATTAAAAAAAAGCCCTGTGATTTACTAATCGTAATAGAACATGCAAGTGTCCCTGGAAACTGCAGTCCCTTGAAGTTAACAGCTAGATCTGTCGGAAATAATGCGTACCGGTATTCGGTTTGATTCTCTTCCTTTCCTCGTAGCTCTACAGAAGTCTATTGCTCTCGCCTGTAGCCGTGTGCGCGTCACGGTTCAGTTTCAACAGCACTGTTAGCTTACAAGAATTTCCTTAAGCTGACTGGAATAAAGAGTTGTCTTAGCAACAAATAAGAAATTAATTAAAACTAGATGCATGATGTGACAGGTTTTTGCCCATCTAATTATATATAATATCGTAATTATTGAATTACATGTTGTACTATTGTATAATTTTACATACGCACTGGAAAAAGCATTCGACAGGTTTCCACGCCCGAGGCGGAGCGGCCGAGCGCATTGAGGCGCTATGCTGCTACGCGCGAGGCCGTTCCCCGTCGGGTGTTCTAATCCTCTTTCGGACATGGATGTTTGTGCCGTCTTTAGTATAAGCTAGTTCATAAGTAGTTTGTAAGTTACGGACTGATGACCCCGCAGTTAAGGCCCATAAGCTTCACAAATATTTGAACATTTCAACGAGTCCCACGAGAAGCTCTCTGGATTACACTAAAAAAACAGGCTTCTTGACAAAATTATTAACTTGACTAGACAGTTTCATGACAACATGATGGCAAAAATCAGCCATGGAAACGAGCTTTCATAACAGTTTCTCGTGACATGCGGTGTAAAACAAGGCTGTGTACTGGCTCCCACACTCTTCTCACTGTATTTCGCAATTGTTATGAGAGACGCAACCAAAGCTTGCTGTGGTCAAATAGGTCTTGACTCGAGATTAGACAAAAGTGTCTTCAACATCTCTCGCCTCAGAATAAAAAGTCGCGTAATTAAAATACACTACTGGCCATTAAAATTGCTACACCAAGAAGAAATGCAGAAAATAAATGGTTATTCATTGGCCAAATATGTTATGCTAGAACTGACATTTGATTACATTTTCACGCAATTTGGGTGCATAGATACTGAGAAATCAGTACCCACAACAACCACCTATGGCCGTAATAACAGCCTTGATGCGCATGGGCATTAAGTCAAACAGAGCTTGGATGGCGCGTACAGGTAAAGATGCCCATGCAGCTTCATCACTATACCACAGTTCATCAAAAGTAGTGACTAGTGTATCGTGACGAGCCAGTTGCTCGGCCACCATTCATCAGACGTTTTCAATTGGTGAGAGATCCGGAGAATGTGGTAGCCAGGGCAACAATCGAACATTTTCCGTATTCAGAAAGGCCTGCAACATTCGGTCGTGCATTATCCTGTTGAAATGTAGGGTTTCGCAGGGATCGAATTAAGGTCAGGGATCGAATTAAGGTCATAAGACATCTGAAATCTAACGGCCACCGTTCAAAGTGCCGTCAATGTGAACAAGAGGTGACCTAGACGTGTAATCAATGGCACTCCATACCATCACGCCGGATGATACGTTAATATGGCGGTGACGAATACATGCTTCCGATGTGTGCTCACTGCGATATTGCCAAACACGCATGCGACCATCATGATGCTGTAAGCAGAACTTGCATTCATCCAAAAAAATAACGTTTTGCCATTCGTGTACCCAGGTTCTTCGTTGCGTTTACCATCGCAGGCGCTTCTGTCTGTGAAGCGTCAAGGGTAACCGCAGCCATGGTCTCCGAGCTGACAGTCCATGCTGCTGCAAACGTCGTCGAAATGTTTGTGGAGATGTTTGTTGTAAACGTCCCAATGTGTTGATTCAGTGATCGAGACGTGGCTGCACGATCCGTTACAGCCATGCGGATAAGATGCCTGTCATCTCGACTGCTAGTGATATGAAGCCGTTGGGATCCGGAACGGCGTTCCGTATTGCCCTCCTGAACCCATCAATTCCATATTCTGCTAACAGTTATTGGTTCACGACCAACGGGAGCAGCAACGTCGCGATACCATAAACCGCAATCACGATAGCCTACAATCAGACCTTTATTAAAGTCGGAAACGTGATGGTACGCATTTCTCCTCCTTACACGAGGCATCACAACAACGTTTCACCAGGCAACGCCGGTCAACTGCTGTTTGTGTGTGAGAAATCGGTTGAAAACTTTCCTCGTGTCAGCACGTTGTAGGTGTCGCCACCGGCGCCAATCTTGTGTGACTGCTCTGAAAAGCTAATCATATG
This sequence comes from Locusta migratoria, assembly GCA_026315105.1. NCBI lineage: Eukaryota > Metazoa > Arthropoda > Insecta > Orthoptera > Acrididae > Locusta > Locusta migratoria. The sequence goes on from CM048745.1 coordinate 40,466,333, forward strand.
CATATGACAGCATCTTCTTCCTGTCGGTTACATTTCGCGTCTGTAGCACGTCATCTCCGTTGTGTAGCAATTTTAATGGCCAGGAATGTATCTATCTTAGAAAATCTTTACGCTGTTGACGTATGCATGGTGGCTAATTCTGTTGAATCTCTCCAAACATACATGAATCTGCTAAATTACTCCTGCAGAAGATTTGGTTTAGTCATATGCATCACCAAGACGCAAGACCTTCAACAACTACTTAGGAGTTCCAATACAGACGACTGCAGTATTAAGTTAGACAACAAACTTTTGGAAAACGTGTCACACTTAAAATATCTAGGTAGGCAAATTAGAAGCGACAACAGCCTGACAACAGAAATTGCAGCTCGTATAGACAAAGCAGCCTGTTTTCGGCAAAGTGAAGCACCAAGTATGGAAATCTCATGATCTGAGACTACAAACTAAAATAGCGGTCTACAAAGCAATAATATTACCAACTTTACGCATCGGAAACGTGGTGCTGTTATAAAGCTGACATTAGAAGGCTAGACACATTTCATCTTCGCTGTCTGAGATCAATTCTCCGTATAAAATGGGAAGACCGTGTCCTAAACAAGGAGGTGTCGCGTCGCGTGAAAGTGCCTGCCATTGAAGCTCTCTTAATGAAACACCATCTGAGATTGAGTAGCCATATCATACGCATGGACGACAGTAGACTTCCCAAAGCCGTGTTCTACTCTGAGCTCTCGTGTGGAAAGTGGCGGCAAGGTGGCCAACATCTGCGATATGAAGACACCATCAAACGCCATCTTACAGCATGTGACATTCCGAGCAAACGTTGGGAGGAGATCGCATTGCACCGACCAGAGTGGCGCTCAACTGTACACTAGAGCGTGGAACAATTCGAGCATATCCGTCCTAAGTACCTGGACGATAAATGAGAGCTCTCAAATCTAAGCCCAGGCCTAATTAAATATATACGTATACCTCCACTGGACAACTGTATCGCACTTCGTGCGACCGGATCTTCAAAGCAAAGCTCGGGTTTGCAAGCCACATCCGAGCCCACCACAATACAGACTAAACGATTGACGGAGTCGCTGTCGCCGGTCACGGCGATGAGGACATCATCATTATCATCATAATTTTGCATAAGTTCTGTATGTCTGTATAATGTGTTGCGAATACAGTTACTAGTAAAGAAGTAACATATTAAAACCTTTGTTCGTGATGGGGGGCTTTCCGTGTTTATATCCTCATATCTCAAGAACTACGAGTCGTGCTGTGATACAATTTCGAAGGTACTTGTGCTGTATGTCTGTACACTGTCTGTAAAATTTCCTGCGAGTAAAATTTGCATTGTAGTAATTATAAATTATAACTTCATTCCGAACGCCGTAATAAGAGAGAATCTTTCTTTCTTTTTTTTCCTGTTTTTGGCAGCGAGAAACGGTAGAATAAAGTTTTTAAAGTGCTATGCTCCACTGCGTGAGATCACTCTCCGCCGAGGGTTCGAATCCTTCCTCGGGCTTGGATCTTTGTGCTGTCCTTAGTTATAAGTAAGTTTATAATTAGTTTGTAAGTTTAGGGACTGATGACCCCGCAGTTAAGTCCCATAAGCTTAACAAACATTTGAACATTTTCTTATGAACCATGTATTGCATGTGTTTCTTACCCCAACAAGAATTGTTACTTCACGGTAAGGAATATGTGTACTAAATTTGATTGAAATCGGCCCATTTGTTTATGAGGAAATGTGCTACATTGTCGCGTAATGCAGCAGTTTTTCACGCAATTTGTTGCTTATGACGTCATGTCTCCTGAACTGTGTGTTTTACGTGATTGTTTCACTTACAGCGACCATCCTTTTGGTTTGAAGAGGTGAAGTGAGCAAAATACCGTAAATACCGGAAGAAAACTGTAGATTTGTATGGAGGAGGTACACACAAACAGAGGGACACTCTTCTTTATACGTAAAGAAGAAGAAGAAGAAGATTTACTTGCAGGACGACTCCTTCAGGAGTCATGTGCACCACGAACACACCAGTACAGATATTCGTAGGAATTTCACAACTAGTCGTTTCAATAGAAATATTCAATTATAAATATTGCTTATAGATTTCTGTCTCTAAATGATCATCCTCGGTGCAGCATTTTAGTGCAGAGGACTCAAACACACCGCAAAAAAGTTAACACGTAACATGCATAAAATATTAAGCAGTCTCAAATTACACCTTTAACTGAGCTAGTTACTGGTTTAAGTAAAGGTGTAATTTGAGTCTCATGGATGTTAACCTAATATTTTTTGCAGTATACACGAGTTTTCTCGACTTAAATGAGTCTCATTAGTAATTCATGCATGTTTAACCTAATATTTTTTGCAGTGTACACGAGTTTTCTTGACTTAAATATCGCACTGAGGAAAATCGATATGCAATATTTACAAATAAATATTTATATTGCAAGAACCAATTCTAAGATTCCTATTAACAGATATTTAGTTATGTAAAATAGCTTTAGTCAGTGTAATTTCATCGAGGATCAGAGCGTTGATTGAATAACATACATTGTATATTTAACTCGTCAACTATTAGTTAAAGCACATAGATTGAAGATTGTAATAAGCTATGAGTTTTGTCCCATTTCAATTTCTACGTCCTCCTCGGACACATTAGCTATTCTCGAATCGGAGTGTAAGGTTCCTATCTTATCTGCAATAGTAATTAGTACAGGGAAGTAGCAGTGACCGGTGCTGTTTGCTCACTGGAAATTTTATTCAGAAAATTATTTCTTAAATTTTTTTGCAAAGCGTTGATTTACTGTTTATAACTTGTGGTGAGTGTCTGCATAACCCAGCATATCCTGTAGTCTTTGTTCCAATTCTCTTATAGTTGTCAAAGAGATAGGTTTCACACAAATGTCTTCTACGAGAGATTTTCAGGTATTTTCTTCTTCCGAAGTCGAGTATTATTCGTTCATTGATTCAGTCATCAATTGTTCCATTCGTATCGACGACACGTCTAGAAAATTCCATCCGCGATAAATCAGACGCGTCATTGGTGTGGCCGCTCCTCTTCTGCTACTGGAGGCGGAAGTGCCGGCTGTACAGTGAGGGACTTAGCGGCAGCTTCCTCACTTCTTTCGTGCCGCTGATTCGGCTGGCTTCTCGAGGCCAGCTGGGCGTGATAAATGGCGTGTCATCGATCAGCTGTCACAGCTGTCATCCGTCTTCGTCGTGGGGGGAGGAGCCAATATCTGTCAGGACTTCACTGTCTCGCCTTTCACTGCAACATCTATAGGTAGACATTTACGGCGCAAAAAAGCTCCATACACAAATGATCATAATGAAAATATACACTACACACGGAACATTCCAGAAGGCACGCTCTGAATGTCACACGTCTGAAACTCCCTGGCAGTCAAATCAATCTGCCGAAACGGGACTCTAACGAGGAGACTTCGCAATTCGTGAGCAGCTGTTCCACTAGCTGAGCTGTTCACGTTGCACTTACGACTCGACGGGACACCTGCACTTCAGTCAGGACCTCTCTAACAAGTTGCACAGTTGCAAAAACGTTTTGGTTTGCATGTAAAGCTTGGTGAGGGGGTCTGATGGCCATAGTAGTCTAGTCCCCCTAAAACCCTCCAAACCAACCAACCAACCAAGCTTGGTGAGTTCAAGTTATAACACCTCCGACTTTTATTCTCATGATTAGCTACTATTAAAAACATGCAACATGTTTTATATCTACACCTACATGGGATACTCTTGAAAATCACTTTTAAGTGCCTGATAGAGGGTTCGTCGAACCACCATAGTACTATTTATCTCCCATTCCATTCTCGAATAGCGCGCGGGAAGAAAGAAAACCTCAATCCCTCCATCCGAGCTCTGATTTGTCGTATTTTATTCTGATGATCATTTCTACCTATGTAAGTGGCAGTCAGCAATATATTTTCGCATTCGAAGGAGAATGTTGGCAATCGCGGCACTGATAACCCCGTTCCCATCCCAGATCCTGTATCATTACCGTAATGCTGTCTCCCCTGTATCGTGGCAATACAAAACGAGCTGCCCTTCTTCGGACTCTTTCGATGTCCTCCGTCAAACCCACCTGATAAGGATCCTTGGGCAGCAATTCTCCAAAAAAGGACGGACAAGCGTAGTGTATTCAGTCTCTTTAGTATTTCTTTTAAAATACACACCAGTCATTGTGAATGCATGATAGAGATGACAAAATTATGTGGCACATACAACTCTAGCGGCAGCGCAGGGAGTTACGACCGTCATTAATACGAGGGCTGGAATTAAACAGTGGCATCACTGCTGCGGAGACACTATGCAATGGAATCTACTATTGTCGCTGAGAGCAAACGTTGTTGACATACATACCTTACTTCCCAACAAACATACTCGCCCGTATGAAGTCACCAGCGTGCACACAATCGAGGGAAACCAGGTCACTTGTGAGCGAGCTGTCTAACGGAACGGTGTCACTCAGTTTTCGAAACAGAAACAACCGTGCTGGATCAAGATTGAATGTGCTGGAGATCGTACAGCACGACAGTGGCATCAAGGTCTTCAAGAGGCGTGCAGGTAATCGGCATTTCCATAGAGAACAGTGGTACGTTGGGTAAAAACCTTCAACGAAGGTCGGCAAACTGTGGCAGTCATGCATCGGTCAGGTCGTCCTAGCGTCTCTGAAGAAAAGTGCATACTGTTGCCGCATTAGTCGACATTGATCGACGCCAGACGATTCGTGAGCTCGCTCACGAAACCTGATTAATGTATACGAGTGAGTGTGCTCCGCATCCTGAAGGAACGCCTGGGAATGCAAAAACTGCATCACGAAGGGTTCCGCATGAAATGACGGAAATGCAGAAATGGATGCGTTACGACGCTGTTCAGACGCACTGAGAGCGCTATTAGCGTGAAGGAGAGGCTTTCTTACGCCGTATCGTAACACTGAATGGGACATGGGCCACAACGTACGAGGCAAAATTGAATCGCCAATTCAACGAATGGCGTCATTATGGGTGGTCGCGAAAGTCGGAAGCGCGTCAGGGCCCAGTATGGTGAAGGTTGTGGTGATTCTTGTGTACGACTGTGTTGGTGTTATCCTAACGCAATATGTTCCTACACGGTCTACCGTCAGTGTACAGTATTACTATTAGTTTTTGGAGCATCACTTGCGACCAGCTTTGCGAAAGAAGCGGCAACACGTTCTGCGCAACCCATCCGTCATTTTGCACGAAAATGGGCAGGAGCATACAGCGCCATCTGTGGCTTCTCTGATCGGTCGATGGTACTGAAAAGTACTGCACCATCCACCATACTCCCCGGACCAAGTCCTTGTGAACTTGATTTGATTCCGAAGATGAAGGAGCCACTTCGTGACATTGGCTTCAGAACTGTTCCATAAATTCGACAGGCAGTAGGCCGCTCTATTCGCACCATCAACAGAACAGACTATGTTAACGGTACACTAAGCCTTACACATGGCTGACAACGGTTTCTACACAACGCTTGTCACTACTTGAAGGACACTAACAGATGCAAACATGTAACTCTTTAGTATTGGTTTTGAATAGTTGCCGCTATTTACGTTCCAACCCTCGTACTTAAAAAAATAGCGATGTTCTTAGTATCAGACCAGCGGGTAATCATTGGTATGCCGGAGTGCCACCGAGTCTAATTAATCATCAGTTGTGTAAGACATGTGGTGATTCTGCCATGGTTGTGTCCAGTGTGCGTTCGTGGGTGCGAAGGCAGGACCTATTGTGACGGCAGGGACTATATCGGCATCGCGCCGGTAGGTCTGATGACACGATGGAATGAGTGGATGGAATTTTTTTGGAGGCTCACCGAAGGACTGTGGAACACAGCGCCTCCAGAGCTGCCATTTCCATGGTACGTGTGCACACAGTGCTGCACGACGATCTCAAAATGCGAAAAGTGTCCTCCAAATATAATGACAAGGTAGCGCGCATGTCATGTTGTCATGTGACGCGTGAAGACAGCATGAATGGCACTTTCATTTTGTGTGACAATGGACGGGACATGTGCGCCTTTCTCAATCCTGAAATTCAGCGCAAGTCAGCTCAATGGAAGCAGCGAATTTCCAGTGATCAAAGAAGACTCCTAAAGAAGCGTTCACAGCGGCCATAGAATATGAAGTTGCCGTTGTGAGAATTGTTTACAGCTGCGAGAAGATTATATAGAGAAATGACAGAAAGTGAACATTTTTCCTGTGATTAGTTTGTGAGAAAAAACCTAGAATTAACTCGTACAAATATGCGCACAATTTTTGCCATCGGCAATTACGCTGCACATTACAATCGTGTGTACTTTCTGTCGCGGGATCACAAAATGAGCCGTTGGTACGCGTTAGCAAAAGAAAATGAACATGACCACAGAGGATAAATTTCCGGAAACAAATTTGTTCATCACACCAGGACTTGATGAATGCTTCAATTACGCTGTCTTTTGAGTCGCAGTTTTTCAAGTCTGTCCGGTCTGAAGCCATCACATACGACTACACACCAAGAAGTGTGTTTTATCCGTGGCGGATCTTTTCAACTCCGTGGCTGTTCCTAATGCACGATTGAGAATAAAAACCTCTACCAGTCACATTAAAGATCGCATTATTTATTTATTACTCGACCGGTTTCGGGCTTGTCCCCATCTTCAGGTGCTTAAAACATTCCCAATTTTACAGGTGTAGCTTGTTGGTGGAGTTAACTGTTTGAATACAAATTATTTGGTATCAATAACAGCGAAACCAATTGCAGGTGGCGAGATGACATGAACACAAACACTGTTTACTTACATTTAGTACTGTACCCAAATCGAGACTGTTCATGTGACGCACTTATTACACAGTTTCGCGACCACACTTTCTTTTCATAACCTTACTTTTGTTACTATTCCGTTAGCCATTTTTGGAGTACAATTTATCAACATCACTGCACAGAAATGTGAACTCACACTATACACTTTGTTTGGATATAGAGTTTCTGGTCAAAGAGCTTATATCTAAGAAGCACAAAGATTTTACAACACATAAATTACAAAGATATTACATGTATATAGCGAGAGAAAAGTATTACAAGATATGAACATGAAGATTTTTACATAATTGTGGAGCCACACTGTCATTTATAAAACATAAAATAATCACAAGTAAACTATATTACATTATTTAGTCAGTGAAAAATAATGTGGGTTTGACTGCAAGGTGGGTTATTTAGATATGTCGATTTTCATGAGTATTTAGATATATTATTTTGTATTGTGAAGAGTTTTTGATGTAGTTGAATTACTATTTACTTTTAAATATTTCACTGACTGTGTTTCGAAATTGCTTATTTGCTAGGTCCGTTTGTTCAGTTAGAATGAGGTCTGGTGAAGAGTACTGAACAAAGTCTGCCAACAGTGGTGAACATAACTCATTGTGTAGAATACACATCAGCAACAAAACTGAATTCCTCGATAGTGGTGTGAAATAACAGTCGTTGAAGGTACTGTGATCTTCAACCGCCTTGAACCATCGGAAGAATAGCACATGAAGTGGTTGAACGTTATGTTGTGCTCCCAGGAGATGGTACTGACTGTATGCGTCATCTTTTTAGGCCGGGTAAAGTCTTGAAAAAGAAAGAAAGGAAGGATTTGACGGCTCGTCGACAGAGTGGTCATCAGAAACGGAGCTGACACTAAGATTGTTCGGGTGTGAATGGACAGGAACCAGCACGGCATTCACCTGGAGTGTTTCAGCGAATCACTGAAAACGTAAATCTTGATGTCAGAGGGTGGATTTGAACCACCATCGTCCCGAATGCGAGTGCAGAGCTATCCAGTTAGGTCAGTCTTTCAAACAGGAACATATTTCCCTTTTTCGTGCTCTGATAGGAGCATTTTTCAGCTGGTTCCCTCCATTTTCTTGCTACAGCAGAGTGTGTACTTTATAAAAGGCAAATTTCGTAGATGGGTAAGGAACTCAAAGTTTCCTTATATGCTTCGACACACTTACACACAAGGCATGAGAAATAACAAAAGGAAATAGTCAGTTATCGAAAGAAGATAGGCTACCCGATGTCCAGACTGCTACTTCTGCAGGTACCCATTTTATTCCACAAAGCTACATGAACAAGAAGCAGCGCAAGTATTGATTTGAGTGGTGTAGTTTCTCAGCGAGTCATTATTCGCAAGACTTCATTCATTTACTTTCTCCTTTATGTCATAGCAGACTGAGCCGAGGCCGGGTTTGGCTAGTAAAAACTCTATAGAGGCTCTGAGGTCCCGAACTCGCCTTTGAAGAGCTTTGCCCCAACACTGGGCACATTCCTGCCGGTCAGGCGCGTTCTTTTAAGGCTCCGCTTGCTGGCCGGCCACGATTCCAGGCTGCCCGCCGAGCTATCGACGAGGAAGCCGTCTGCCGCCAGCCTGGGTGTGGTTTCTAGACGGTTTCCAACAGCCGACTAGGTGTACTGGTCTGGTAACCACGTTTCGCTTCAGTTACACGATTCGCAAACATTTAGAAAACTGTCGCACACTTTCACAGGCAGATATTTGCAGTATACGATTTTCCCCTTCTAAGGGGGAGGGGGTTGACGAGATGGCCACAGGTAAGGTACCCCTTAAATCAACATACCGAATCCATATTAAGTATCCCGAACTTGTGTTATATACGGGATAAAGACAAGAGTTAAAAAAAAGGTGAGATAGGGCACGTTTTCTTGATGAGGCGGAAAGCAGTGGTACAGTATTACACTCAAAATTACTAAACATGTCCGGGCTGTTATGCCGTGGTCTAGTGGATTTATTATTAAAACCCAACGTTTTGTCCCCGACTGCGGACGACATTCTCAAGAACTTTGTCAGTAGGATCTTTGTTGTTCAAGTGTTTGTTAAGCTTAAGGGACTTAACTACGGGGTCATCAGTCCCTAAACTTACAAACTACTTATGAACCACCTAATACTAAGGACGGCACAAATATCCATGCCCGAGGGGGGATTCGAACCCCCGACCGTAGTGGCCGTGCAGACCGTGACTGACGTGCCTCAGTCTCCTCGGCCAGTAGGATCTTTACTAAGTTTCCTGTAGGTCTGCGGATCTAACAATTCCTTAATCTTGCAATGGTAGTCGGTCACATTTAAAAACACTGTACAATTTCCCTTATCTGCGGAGAGAATGATAATACTATCGTTCTCATACAGGCTTTTTATAGCATTTTTCTCACCCGTTGTTAAATTACTTTTTGGAGGCTTTGCGCGAGCCAATACTCTGACAGCTTCTATACATATTTCCTCAGCTGTAACTTTGTCTAAATTGCGAATGCCCGCTTCTACACTGGCTATAATTTCCTCTGTAGGCACAACTCGCGGACTAACGGCAAAATTTCCGCCCCTGGCAAGCACCGATCTCTCATCATCAGATAGCAAATGTCCCGATAAATTGATAACAGTGCGGAAAGAATCTAATTGACTGACGGTCGCAAACTGTCAAATTTCTTTCTCTGTCTACTAGACGTTGTCAACACACGCTTGTTAATGGTATCGTGCAACAACCTTTCAATTCTATCCCAGTCACTACTACACACACCATTACTGATAGTAATATGGACAGACAATAACTTACAGTTTGTGCTTGCCAGGTCCCGCTGGGTCTGTTAAATCCGCTCCCGTAGTAGAGCCTCTTCCGTCCGTTTGTAAATACGATGATTTTTATGAACAGACAGATGGTGTAGCTATGGGGAGCCCTTTAATCCCGGTTATAGCAAATTTCTACATGAAAAAATTAGAGGAACATGCATTGAAAACAGCAAACAAAAAACCTACTATTTGGTTTCGCTATGTAGACGATACGTTTGTTGTGTGGAGGCATGGTAGAGAGGAACTACATCGTTTTCTTCAACACCTCAACGGGATTAATTCTAGAATCCAGTTTACCATGGAGAAGGAGGTAGACGGAAAACTGAATTTTCTTGACGTGTCAGTTTTCAAAAAGGGGAATGGCATATTGGGCCATACAGTTTATTGGAAGCCCACACACACAGACCGTTATCTGCACCGGCATTCAAACCACCACCCACAGCAAAAGCGGGGCATTATAAAGACGTTGGCGGACAGAGCAAGGAACATCTGCGAACCGGAATTACTCGACGCGGAATTGAAACACCTGAGTAATGCTTTACTTAAGAATGGCTATTCGTCTACAGAGATAAGGAGAGCTTTGAGACTGACACGTAGAGTTGAAAACGATGAAAGGGTTCCTGTGAAATCTAAATTCTTCCTACCTTTTATTAAGGACGTCACCGACCGCATCGGTAAAATTTTGACGAAACGGAATGTTGCCGTTATTTACAAACCTACTCAGAAGATACTGGATCACCTGAAATCGGCAAAGGATGCTCGCAAACCGCTGGAAAAAGCAGGAATTTATAGGATTCCGTGTAGCTGTGGGGACGTATACGTGGGTACCACAAAAAGAACAGTCAAAAACCGACTAGATGAGCACAAGGGGAACTACAGAAGGGGAGAGATTGACAGATCAGCTGTTGTTGAACATGTTTTTCAACCAGGGGACCACCTTATTCAATTTGATAAGACTCAGGTTTTAGCAGCCACAAATGGATACCACGAAAGACTGTACAGAGAGGCAATAGAAATTGTAAAACACCCCAATAATTTCAATAGGATGGAGGAGGGCGTGAAACTGTGTTACTATAGTTGACGTCACCTACGAAGGCAGTCCAGTTCTCAGCCGTTCTGCGCATTCCCCTCCATTACCGCAATAACAGCCAATAACGTTCATTTTGTAGGCGCGTGGTTACGCAATGTTTCTCCCCCAGCGCAACTTTTGGCGTACAGCCGAAGCTCCTCCCCTCCACGTATCCCCCTCTATGCGCCTCTATGCGCAGAGGCGCCTTCTTATATGACGCCAGGTATACATTTGTATCTTGTTTACCTTTGGAAGAGGAACTGGTGGAGCCGTGGCCTACATGGCGAGATAACAAAAGCAGCCAAAAAAATTTTTTACGGGAGTTACCATTCGACAGGAAGAAGTAATTCTACAGTATGGTGTAGCACTCGAATACTGCAGTAAACATTGAAGAAATTAATTCCAGAAACGTGTGAATGTTTTTACAACACAGTGAAGGAGTAATATCAGAATATGAATAAATATTTAGTGCACTGTATTGCTATTATGAAATGTAGATTTTTTATTGGTATGTTGTTCTTTTCCATCAGCTACGTAATTTATACAAGTGTAGGAAACAGATGAAGCACTTCACAACTTCCGACATCCAGAGAACAAAAGTTGACTAAGAAAACTTGAGACGTATAAAGACCTTTTTTTACTCTACACTAGCTGAAAAACCGGCTTAGCCCCGGGTACTTGTTTGCCTCAATCAGTCCACCTCCTCTTGCTGATGGCCTCCGTACATCTCCTCCTCCCTCCTCTCTCCATCTCCTACTTTCCCCCATTTCCTCCATCTCCTTCCTCCTCCTCTTCCTCATCTCCTACTACTACTACTCCACCTCACCCTCCTCGCCCTCCTCCTTCCCTTCTTGTGCCACACTATGGTAAATGTCAGTCACATTTCCTACATTATTGCAATTTTCCATTAGTCCACCTGTTTGTTCTCCCTTTCTCTGCATACATGCTCCTCCCTATCTCTGTATTCATTTTCTCACTTGTTTATCATTTCTTCCCCCCTCTCTGTCAATTTCTTCTTCTTCCCTCTCTGTTCATTCCTTTCTCCTCCTACCCTCCTAATCTCTCCCTCTCAGTTTCTCCCTCTGTCAATAAAAAACTACTACTGCCAGCTGTCATAGAGATAATTGAAATGGTGTCGAAGTTTATTCCGAGGTACCCAATGCCACGCACCGAACGAAATCTTAAATAGTGATCTTCCCCTAGTTGGTAAAGTCAAGTGAGCAAAACTCATCAATATCGGAAACAAAACTGTAGATTTGTGAAAATTATAAACAAACAAGCACACAGGGACACTCTTCTTTACATACTGAACAGGAAGCCTGTATGCTCCTCCTCTCCGTCTCCTTGTCAGAATAAAGCCTGAAGTCACATGGTCTTAAATCCTGCGAAAATCATCCATTTGGTCACCGCCCACCAGACTCAAGCTCCGCCTCCCAGCGGCAAGGCGCTCAACCCAGTGCCATCTAGATGGCACTGGTTCAACCAAACCACAAAAAAACAATGGTGGCCCTCGCTCTTCTCCCGCTTACAGGACATGGAGTGTCCAGGGTCACTGTATGGGTGTCTGAGGAGCTGTTGTGATGAAAGGGAGGTTGTGCTGTTATCGCCCAGCGAGCACATTTCCAAAATGGTGACGAGGGGTGTCCACAGGGCTCTGTCCTTGGGCCCCTTTTCTGAGAGCCATTGTAATGGAATATGGAAAATAGTGAAGACGTGCTACTGGTCGACGACCGCAGCCGCGATGATCTTGAGCCACAGGTTGATACGGCAACGAAGATCTTGGCTTCATTGTGCCAAACTACTAAGTTACAGATAGCGCCGAGTAAACCAACCTACTTGTTACTAAAAGGCCAACTAGTACGCAACTCAACTCCACAGCCCGATTTGAGGGGACGCCAGTCATTCGGTGACAACAGGCTAGGTTTCTAGGAGTTATCATTGACGAGCGGTGGAACTTTGCAGCTCACATAGATGCGGTAGCTGAAAGAACGATGGTGGCTCTACAGAGTCTGGCTGGGATTGGGCATCAACGCTTTAACCTGCCGCCCAATCTCATCAGGCTTTACCACAAAAACATATTGTTATCTATGATGGGCTACAGTTCCGGCATGTGGGCTCACAGGCTCACGAGGGGAAAAGTGCTACACCAGCGTGGAATTGTGGAGCCCTGGAAGGACTCTAGCGCACCTGGTGTACTTGTGCCCCGCATACGACAGGGAATGCGCTGATCTTCGCCTCCAGCTATCGCATCATTACAAATACCAACTAATAAGAAGCGATGACCGTTTTAACACATTAAACAAATTAACGGAAGTAGTATTTAAAAAGATGACGGATACCGTCGTGGAAATCAATACCTGATGCCTGGTGCCTGATGCCAGAGGCACGTCCGTCGGGTTTAGCTCGGCGGACACAGCGGTAGATAAGTAGGTTCATAAAAACCTGGCACAACCTGTAACACTACAGGCTACATTTAACAACAACAAAAATCTAATATGTAGATGTAAGACTGTTGTTGTTGTTGTTGGTTTTTGAGCGGACTATACAGCTAGGTCATCAGTCCCCTGTTACTAACTGAGAATCCATTGTCAATAACGGAAAGTAAAACAAACCTCTAAAATTGGTCACGCACAGAAGGGACAGGTTGACATTGGACAAACCACTGATAACGTAAAACTAAGACACACAGAATTGTTAAAAGAAAGTCAGGAATAAAGTTGGCTAGTTGGCTGGCTGATCACAAAGAAAAAACAGGATGAGCCAGCCATACTGCATACACTAAGAACCCCTAAGGGTGTGAAAAGGTAAAAAACGGGATTGGTGGTGGCCTAAGATGTCAGGCCACAGCACCTACCGTCAGATCGACTCATAAAAACCTGCAGGGCGGATAAAACTTAAAACTTTGTTAGCCACAGAGGCGTCGTCACCTAAAACCAAGAGTAGTGCGTCTGGAAGATTAAAATAATGCCGCAGGTTGGCTAAAAGCGGACAGTCCAACAAAAGATGGGCCACTGTCAACACAGTGTCACATCGACACACGGGTGGAGCCTCGCGCATAAGGAGATACCCGTGGGTGAGCCACGTATGTCCAATCCGGAGGCGACAGAGGACAACCGACTCTCGGCGGGTCGGCCGCAGTGAAGATTTCCACAAAGCTGTGGAGAGCTTCACTGCCCGAAGCTTATTCGGTGCAGTCGCCGTAGCCCACTCGGTACTTCAAGCTTCGCGTACCTTCTGGTGCAACACCAGTTTAAAATCCTGTTCCGTGACACCAATAGTCAGAGGTGGTCCCATAGTGGCCTGCTTGGCCAATCTATCAACATGTTCATTCCCTGGTATGCCAACATGACAAGGAGTCCACACAAAGACCACAGAACGGCCTGATTGGCATAGGGAGTGAACAGTGTCCTGGATCGACCGCACTATTGGGTGCCGAGAGAAACACTGGTCGATCGCTTGTAAGCCACTCAGGGAGTCAGTACAGATGACGAATGACCCCCTGGGGCAGGCTTTGAGATGTTGTAGAGCTCTGAGAATAGCGACCAGCTCGGCGGAGAAGATGCTACTCTCACAGTGCAGAGAATGCTGTTCTACGTGGTTGTGATGTAGAAACGCATATCCATCTACTACGGAACCATCTGTGTAAATGGCGTCTGCGGCACGGAACGGTTCGAGCACTTGCAGAAACTGGTGACGGAGATGTACGGGAGAAACAGAAGCCTTCGACGCATGCGACAGGTCCAGAATGAGCTGCAAACGAGGAATGGACCAAGGAGGGGTGTGAAAGGAATAGTGGAAAGTGGTAGGAAGTGGATAGGATGTGATAGACGAATGAAGGATATGAACTCGGACCGAGATCAGGTAACCCGACCTGGGTCGCCGTGGAGGTATAGGTAGTGCAGCGTCCGGAAAAAGGAGCCGCCGGTTCGGGTGGAAGGGCGAGGCCTGAACACGAGCAACATAAGATGTTAGCAGGTGTTGCCTACGGAACCGCAGCGGGAGGACTCCAGCTTCGACAAGGAGGCTTGTCACAGGGCTTGTCCGAAAAGCCCCTGTCGCCAAACGGACACCACTGTGTAAAATTGGGTCCAACGCCTGCAGTGCTTATGGCGCAGCCGAATCGTAGACTATGCAGCCATAGTCTAGGCGCGACTGAATGAAGGCCTTGTAAAGTTGTAAGAGCGTTGGGCGTGAGGATCCCCAAACAGTGTGGCTGAGACAACGTAGGATGTTGAGGTGTCGCCAGCACTTTCGTTTCAGCTGGCGAAGGTGTTGCACCCAGGTGAGACGATTGTCGAACAACATGCCTAGAAACGTGTGTGTTTCAACGACACGTAGCAGGTCTCCAGCTAGGCAGAAATGCATCACACGGGTCTTCGACGCAGAAAACTGAAAACCGTGGGCAAACGCCCACGACTGCGCCTTTCGAATGGCTATTTGCAACCGACGTTCAGCAACACTGATGCTGGTGGAGCTAAAATACATGCAGAAGTCATCGGCCTACAAGGAAGTGGATACCGATGACCCTCACGACCGCCGCAAGGCCGTTGATAGCGACTAAAAATAAAGTGACACTGAGAACGGAACCCTGTGGGACTCCGTTCTCTTGACAATGAGGTGAGCTAAAAGAAGAACCAACACGAACTTTAAAAGAACGAAACGCTAGGAAATTGTGAATAAAGATGGGAAGCGGACCCCGTAAACCCCAGTCGTACAGCGTAGACAGGATATGGTAGCGCCAGGTAGTGTCGTATGCTTTCCGCAGGTCGAAGAATACGGCAACCAGGTGTTCGCGGCGACTAAATGCTGTACGGATGGCCGACTCCAGTGACACAAGATTGTCAACAGCGGAGTGACCTTGTCGGAACCCACCCTGTTGCACGAGAAGTTCCTGATCCTCGAGGATCCACATGAGCCTCCGACTCACCAACCCTTCTAGGAGCTTGCATGGAACGTTGGTAAGGCTGATCAGGCGGTAGCTATCTGCCACCTGCGGATCTGCCCCAGGCTTAATCACCGGGATGACAATGCGTTCCCGCCACGAGGACGGAAAAACACCCTCCAGCCATATCCGATTAAGCAGGGCGAGAAGTTGGCTCTTGGCATCCGCTGATAGGTGTCGGAGGAACTGACTGTGAATGCGATCGGGTCCAGGGGAGGTATCGGGGCATGCAGTAAGGGCACCTTCAAACTCCCACTCAGTGAATAGGTCGTTGTATGGTTCCCGACGTAGCGTTCGAAATGAAAGCAGATGTCTCTCTGCTCGCCCTTTAAGGGCGCGAAAGTCTGTGCCATAAGCAGCAGTCTCTGAGATGAGTGAAAAATGATCTGCCAGGTGCTCAGCGACGGCGACAGGGTCAGTACAGAGCGTGCCCTGAATGCTGTGACACGGAATTCCCGCCGGTGGGCGGTGCCCAAAGAGGCGTCCAACCTGCGACCACACCTTGGAAGGAGGCTTTCTTACTATCTTTTATCAGTCGCCGGGCCCGTGCCCGGAGACGCTTGAAGGCTACAAGATGGTCGACAGACGGGTGACGTCGGTGGCGCTGTAGCGCTCGCCGACGTTCCCGGATGGCCTCAGCAATCTCCGGTGTCCACCAGGGCACCGACGGACGATGGAGCGAACCGGATGCGGTGGGAACAGAGTTTTCGGCTGCAGAAACGATGGCGTCTGTGACCTGCTGAACGGTGGCATCAACATCTGCTGGAAGCGGAGAGGAAATCACAGCAGCTGAAGAATAAGCTGGCTAGTCAGCTCTACGGAGGGACCAGCGAGGCGGACGGTCGGCAGGCGAACACTGTGGGAACGACAGGAAGATCGGAAAGTGGTCGCTACCACACAGGTCGTCATGGACCCTCCAGGAGAGATGTGGAAGAAGGCCAGGGCTGCAGACAGACAAGTCTATTGCAGAAAAAGTACCATGCGCTGTACTAAAGTGGGTGGGAGCACCGGTGTTTAAAAGACAGAGATTCTGCTCTGATAGGAGAGACTCAACATCCCTACCCCGGGCCGAGGTCTGTGCGCCACCCCACAGCTGGTGGTGAGTGTTGAAGTCCCGCAAAAGAAGAAAGGGTGGGGGAAGTTGGGCGACCAAGGCAGCGAGGTCGACAGGAGAGATGGCATCATCTGGTGGAAGATAGAGAGAGCAGATAGTAAAATCCTGTATGAACCGGAGCCGTACAGCGACTGCCTCTAGAGGTGTATGTAGAGGCACTGCAGCACTGGGGACAGAAGTGTGGACATAAACACAGACGCCACCGGAAACTCTGTTGTAGACGTTTCGGTTCTTAAAGTAGCCCCAATAGCCTCGGAGGGCTGGGGTCCTCTCGATGGGAAACCACGTTTCTTGCAAGGCAAGACAGATGGCAGCGAAGCGGCAGAGTAATTGTCGCAGCTCAGGCAGGTGGCGGAAAAAACCGCCACAATGCCACTGCAAGATGCTGTTTGCATTCTGCTAAATAGCCATAATTTAAGTTGTTAAATGGTCATTCAGCAGGGGCACCGGCTGCCAACTCCGCAGACTCTGCAGGATCCAGAACCATCGGTTCAGGCGATCCAAGTATGGCGAGATCCTCAGGTGATGCGAGGATCTCCACCTCGTCTTCAGAGGCCGAAGAGGTGATGGAGCGTTCCTTCCGAGGCACCGAAGATGTCTCCTTCGCGTCCTTCTTTTTCTTTGGCTTCTTTTTACCCTCTCGCTGGCCCTTTGGTGTTAAGGGCTGGGAGGGCTTCCCAGAAGTGGCATCAGTGACCGTCGAAGAGCCAGAATCCCTTCGACCAGCAGGTTTTGGATCCTTCAGCCAAAGGCTGGGATCCCCTGGCGCACCCTGGGACTCCCCAGAAGGGAGCGTCCCGAAGGACCCCTTCCGAGGGAGAGGTGCCGGAGGAAGCTGTTGATTCTCCGGCTGGGGGTTGGGGACTGGTGTCCCCGATGGTTGTGGGGTAAGTGCCCCCACAACAGGTGCTGCAGATGGAACATCGCCCCCACCTAACGAGGGGGCAGTGGTAGTTTTGTGGCCCCTAGGGCCCACAGGAGGAAGCGATACCTTGGTAGATGTCATACCCGTAGTGCGCGGGGACGACGTTACTACAGCATAAGAGGTGGTCATGTTTACCGGATGGAGCCGCTCATATTTCTTTCTCGCCTCATTGTATGACAGTCAGTCCAAGGTCTTAATCTCCATTATTTTTCGTTCTTTGTGGAGAACTTTACAGTCTGGACAGCACGGTGGATGCAGCTGGTTGCAGTTCACACAGACGGGAGGTGGGCTGCAGGGAGTGTCCGGATGAGATGGACGTCCACATTCCCTGCACACAGGGCTAGAAGTGCACCGGGAGGACATATGCCCGAACTTCCAGCACCTGAAGCACCTCATAGGGGGCGGGACGTACGGTGTAACGTCGCACCGGTAGATCATTACCTTGACCTTCTCAGGCAGTGTATCGCCTTCGAAGGCCAGGATGAATGCACTGGTGGCAACCTTGTTATCTCTTGGTCCCCTATAGACACGTCTGACAAAGTGAACACCTCTGCGCTCCAAGTTGGTACGTAGCTCGTCATCGTCTGCGACAGCAAGTCTCGATGGTAGATATACGGCCTTGGACCATATTGAGGGTCTTGTGGGGCGTGACACTGACAGGAATATCACCCAGCTTGTCACAGGCCAATAATGCCCTGGACTGCGCTGGGGATGCCGTCTGTATCAGAACAGCCCCACTTCTCATTTTCGAGAAAGACTCCACCTCACCATACTTGTCCTCGAGATGTTCAACGAAGAACTGCGGTTTGGTGGACAAGAAAGAGTCTCCATCAGTCCGGGAAAAAACAAGGTATCGCGGCGAATATGGATCGGAACTGTGTAAGGCTTTGCGCTCTTCCCATGGCGTAGCCAGAGAAGGGAACGTCTTAGGGTCATATACCGTCGCATCAAAATCAGACTTTCCACGCTTAGAAACGGCGTTTTTGCGACCGCCCACGCTATTTATTGCTCGTTTCATTTCCGTCCCACGAGCAGGTAGGGAAAAGAGGTCCACCCAGACACAGCCCCGCTTGCCTGGGTAAGCCTTATACAACTGAGGTGCGGCAGGTTCCTCAGAGGTTGCTCGCTAGCGGCTGTTCAACCTCAACAGCCATGCATCTCCTCGGCACGTAGCACACCTTGAGATTGAGTTTTTTTTTTATAGAGGTTTGTACCATCCTCGCGACCCGGGCGATTAAGCCAAGATCCCCGGGCTCTGAAACGTACAACGTTCCACCGTCGCGCCGAACGATGGTCGTTGAAGCACGCACAGAGCTTACGGTGTAGCGGACTGTTGGCACGACACAGCCCACAGCTCAGGACCCCGGGTTCGCCAAGCCCGTACCCAGCAAATTAATGCTGAGCCCCTGAGGGGTAGATGTAAGATATTCAAGTACCCACTCATCACTTGAATTTAAACATCCAAATAGCTAACAAGTAGACATAAGGTAGAATAAGAAAAATTTTAAGATTTTAAACTGTATCAAACAATGTACAATGCAATAACAATGTATCACAACACGATCCTTTTAATCGTAGGTATTAGCTCATTATGTAGCATAATACAATACAGTTCTTTAAAAAAATAGAAGAATCTATAATCTAAAACGGATTGCCTAATGGTATTTACTGGAGTAAAATACAACCACTGTTTTTGTTACAAGTGAACAGTGTTTTCTACAGTCCTATTTCTTAAAGACAACTCGTTATCTGAAATCCTCATTCTCCCAACATGAAGCGAAATTTCGCAATACAAAGATTGAACTTTCCTTACTGCAACATTGCTAAGCCGACGCAGCTATTGGTTTTAGTAGTGTATATTTATACCATAAGTTGCAATTTATCAACATGTTTCGTATTATTTATTAGTTAGGTGCGATATAGGTCTACATTTCTTTTCGAGTTGCTATATTTCTTAGTTGTAAGTGTTTAAAATATAACCAAAAAATCTTAAGAACGTGATTTCTCTAACAAAATAAATATCTGTCTGAATCCGTTCAATGACAGTGGCAACAGCACAATACACTTTCGATGTATGTAAACATATTAATCTAACGTCCTTCAGAAACCCGACACATTCTTTACAGTAGAACTTACTTCTTCTTTATAATTTGACCGTCAGTTAGATATTATATATGGAAGCTGTTCTAGGGTATTGAGTAGGGCGATTTGCTGCCGATCTTCTAAAAAGTAGAAGAGGTTTTCCTCGAACTGCAGAGTATGCTGTACGAACATTTATATTGAGGAATGGACTGATGACCTTGTCGTTAATCCCCTCAAAATAACAACAACAACATATTGAGGAATACGAAACTAAAATCTACGTCCTTCCAGGCATATCTATAGGAAGCAAAGAATCAATTAATTTGCATCAATGGAGATGGAGGGGAGGAGGATCGTTGCCAACTGGCAGCTCTTATTTGCAAACGACATCGAACATAGAAGAACGTACAATCGTTACATGAATGATAAGTCATTACATTTGTCTGAAATGCGAAGATGAAAAAAAGATTCACGAAATGGATGAAACTCATTACTGAGAGACAGCACGCTGTCATATGTAATTAACAAAATATTCTGGAAAATACTGCTATTTCACTAACAAAAAGGTTAGAACGCATTACAAATGAAAACAAAAGTTAGCACATTGCAGGATTTGAACCACCAACCTTTATCTCCTTACCCAGACGCTTTTAACCACAAGACCACGCTGAACTCATTGAGAAACAATTTATAAGTCTACCGATATGCAAAAGCATTTATTTATGTCTTGCTTGCAAATGGTGTAGGTACCGCAACTGAAGGCAAGTTAAACACGGAAACAAATAGTGAAATAAATATGACGATTCAAAAGTAATGAGCGTGGACGTCACGACGCTGTTGGGGTGGTGGGGCAGGGCGCTGCGTGGGGTGAGGCCTGGAGAGGGGTGAGGGGGTGGTGTTTCCGCAGCATCTGCTCCTACTCCTAGGCAGAGGCGGCCGGAAAACCCGCAGCACGTGGCGTCTTGCCTGCCCATCAACACGCGGTTTCTTGCATCACACTCCGAATGTCGAAATTTATGTCGGCCTTGTCTGCTTCGTACATTTCCGTTAATTTTGCAGTCGATGTAACACGAGACGAAAACTTCGCAGCACGTCAAACCTCTGCGACGACATTAGCGCTCCAAACGGTCGCATCCCTCACTACAGCACACAGAAGCCGAATGCTTTCTTTGCTCAGATCTAAGACGGGGCGAGAGTTTGGATTAAATAAATTGGACGAGACCCGACATTTTACAAAAGTACCCTGTTCCACTACGTTCAATATCTTGGACAAATTAACTTTTACCAATAAATTTTACCGGAATAAAAAACGCAACGAACAGTGAATATATCCTGGTTATTGAAGTTTTGGGATTTTTAAGCGGAGTAAACAGCAGGTTCATCAGTCCCCTGAATATGCTGACCAAAATGTCAAAGAAGAGAATTAGCTTATCGACTTATCTGGCAAACTCATTTCCATCGTCTATTTTACCGTGGTTGTATTAGCTGTCGTAATCGGCAGCGGTTTTGAATTATCAGGCCTTCAAAATGTAAGGAGAAATTAAATTAACGCCTAGTTCATTTTACTATACTTATTTAAAAGGTTGTTGCAACTGATGTAGGCAATAAACAACGAGCCGGCCGCGGTGGCCGAGGGGACTGAGGCGCTCCAGTCACGGTCTGCACGGCCACTACATTCGGGGGTTCGAATCCCCCCTCGGGCATGGGTATTTGTGCCCTCCTTAGGATAAGCTAGTAGTTTGTAAGTTTAGGGACTGATGACCCCGCAGTTAAGTCCCTTAAGCTTAACAAACATTTGAATAAACAACGAAACGAAAATTAGCTAACAAAATACTATCAACTCAAAATTCCACCTTCGTCTCGCCGTTCAGCAGTCTCAACAAGTAGTAAATTTACGATGACTTTAAAGCACGATATCTCGACAAATAATAACGTTTATTCGATAAAAAACAAAATTCATTTTGAACAAATTCATTAAATCTGCATTTGTGCAAATATTGAACTCACTGATACGAGGCTGAAATCTCCCACAAAAACTAAACGTTTCGACGTAAAATGAAATACGCACGTGGCACGAAAATATGGTGCCATTACATGAGCACTCATCCATCCCTGTTGACGTCATCTACAAAAGTAATTAATCGATTTTCCTGGGTACCAGTGCTCCTTCGGCGATCTACAATGACGTGCTAAATTTAGCTTGAATTTGAGTAATCGTATCTCGACAATGGATAATGATAATCGGGTGAAAGAGTACGTTCTTACTTTTGACTTTTGCAAAGTTTTTACCGATTCGTGCAAGTGTTAAGGCAACAAATGCCGTGTTTCCAAAACCCTGATGAAAACAGTCTCTTACATTTAAAATCCGCTTAAAGTGTAACGGTGTACGTAAAAATAGTGCCATTAGCCGAGCATTAATTTTAGCAGAATTGTCATCTCTTAAGGAAGCAATCAATTAATTGTCATAATTTGTCTGGGCGCTAGCTTCGGTTCGTCGAAACATTACAAACACTGCCAAACGAAATAAGTGATGCGCCTTGAAGGATTAGTCCAATATCTATATTTATTAATGGTGTCATACCATTTACTATATGAAACTGTATATACTGGGTTTTATCAAAGTTTAATGAGAGTCCATTTGTAGAGAACCAGTTAATAATTGTCTGAAATACATTATTTACAATTTCATCAGTTAATTCCTGTTTGTGAGGTCTAATAGCTATACTTGTATCGTTAGCAGAAAGAATTAGCTTAGCATCTTCGTGAGTATAGAATGTATAAAATCATTATTACATATTATAAACAGCAAAGGACCCAAGGCCGTACCTTGTGGGAGCCTATGATTTGGTTTACTGGGTTCGGTAATATGTAGAACGTCCACCAGCGTGTCTTCGTCATGTCTCCGCCCTATCGTTGCGAAGCTGGTTCCAGTCAACTGCCGTGATTCAGACAGTGAAGCGCCCGCGATGCCTCACAAGCGGTAAAACAACCTGACCACAAGCCGAATGAATCTGACAGAGGCGCACTGTTAGACAGCGTGTTTGCATGGTGCAGTTACCAGGCGTATGAGCCATTCAGATGACACAGTGAGCCAGCGTTGCAACAACGGGTGCTGAGGGCATCGAGTCACATCCTGTAGGTTCGAGTCGACCAAGAGGCACACCCAGGGCGAAGACTGTCGACTGGTGGGACCCGTGGCCTCGGCACTTTGGAATATGTGCTGCACACCCTGCAATATACGGTGAGTTCCTGCAGTGTCTGGACGAGCCACGCGTTTGCCGGATTACGGTCTATCGACCACTGCCATTGGCCTTTGCCATTTACAGCAAAACTCTAAAGTCGGCCTTTGGAATGGTACTGTGCTCGGGTGGCGTGGGTAGAGAATGAGTGGCGTCGTATCATGTTCAATGGCAAGTTTCGCTGCTCCATAATCTCCGATGACCAGCGTATCCGGGGAGGAGGGCACATCAAGCCCTGGCATCATGATATGTGGCGCACAACTCTAGTTCTGATTCGGCAGATACTGACGCGATACGTCACAAACAGTTTGCGTCCTCTCGTCCTACACCTGATGGCGCGGCACACTGTGGCAATGCAAGCCCACACCCACCTCTATGGACTGGCCACAGCATGCTGAGGTCCCCCAATGACCAGTTAGATACTGTGACCTTTCCACCATTGAGCATGTGTGAGACGACATTAGAAATGGCTCGTGTGGCTTTTATTATTATTATTAAGGGACTTAACTTCGTTGGTTATTAGTTCCTAGACTTGCAAATTACTTACACTAATTTAAAGTAACTAGCTAAGAACAACACAAACACCCAAGCCCGAGGGAGGACTCGAACCCCCGACGGCGAACAGGCGTGCGCAGCGCAACTGGGCGACTTATTGCTCACGGCTACTCTGCGGTGAAAGGGTTTCTGTCCATGTGCCAGTCCGCGAAATCTGGGGGACTAGCTAGAGGAGTAACTGTGGACAAACTCGCCACGGTTGGATCCACAAGGTGTGCGTCACCATGCTGACCTGGTGCCAGCGCCCCAACTGTAACTGCCGATCCGACGGCAGATCCATAGTCTTCCATCATGAAGAGTTTAATCCACTTCCAACCACTCCTTCTCGGTACTCTCTCTCTCTCTCTCTCTCTCTCTCTCTCTCTCTCTCTCTCTCTCTGTGAGGCAGTGCATATTTTGAACTGTTTCATGTTACAAGGCAGTCTAGATCGTAATCACTTTATTTATTTCCCTGGTAAACGGGTCAGGTCACTTACATGACCATCTTCAGACTACAACTGTAATGATATGCAATATTAACGAGATAAATTATTTCTAAAGTATTGAAAATAAGAATATAATGTACTCATAATGTTGGCCACATTATAGGTATATTTTATTCATAAATACTTTAGAAGTAATCTATCCCTCTAATATTATATTATTACAGTTGTGGTCTGAAGATGGTAACATAAGTGACCCAAACCGGTTTCTAGGGAAATAAATAAAGGGATTGCTATCCATGCTGCCTTTTTACATGAATTAATAATTAATATCGTTGTTCACCCGTAATGTACTTAAAAAGAATTCCCAGCTGTGACGTAGCTTCATAACGTCACACGTTGTAACTGCCATGATGAACCACGGTAAACGAAACTATCCACCCCATAATTCTACCTCAAATAGGAACCGAAAACCAAGACACTGGAAACACACTAGTCTGCACTCACGTCATCAAGAAAGGCAATAGGAGTTATCCGCAAAATTTTAGGGCGATATCACTGACGTCGGATTGCAGCAAGATTTTAGAACATATGTTTTTCTCAAACATTATGAACTACATTGGAGAGAACGACCCACAGTCAACAAAGATTCAGAAAATATCGTTCTTGTGAAACACACTCTTTACTCACATTAAGTAATGAGTGCTATCAATAAGCGATCTCGAGTCGTTTCCACATTCGTATATTTCCGAAAGGCTTTTGACAATGTACAAGAGGTTGTTGTTGTTGGTTTTTTTGAGGGGACTAAACAGCTAGGTCATCAGTCCCCTGTTACTAACTGAGAGTCCACTGTCAATAATGAAAAGTAAAACAAAGCTCTAAAATTGGTCACGCACATAAGGTACAGGTTGACGATGAACAGACCACTGATAACGTAAAACAAAGACACACAGAATTGTTAAAAGAAAGTCAGGAATAAAACTACCTAGTGGAGTATCTTGGCTGGCTGATCGCAAAGAAAAAACAGGATGAGCCAGCCATACTGCATACACTAAGAACCCCTAAGGGTGTGAAAAGGTAAAAAACGGGATTGGTGGTGGCCTAAGATGTCTGGCCACAGCACCTACCGTTAGATCGAGTCATAAAAACCTGCAGGGCGGATAAAACTTAAAACTTTGTTAGCCACAGAGGCGTCGTCACCTAAAACCAAGAGTAGTGCGTCTGGAAGATTAAAATAATGCCGCAGGTTGGCTAAAAGCGGACAGTCCAACAAAAGATGGGCCACTGTCAACACAGTGTCACATCGACACACGGGTGGAGCCTCGCGCATAAGGAGATACCCGTGGGTGAGCCACGTATGTCCAATCCGGAGGCGACAGAGGACAACCGACTCTCGGCGGGTCGGCCGCAGTGAAGATTTCCACAAAGCTGTGGAGAGCTTCACTGCCCGAAGCTTATTCGGTGCAGTCGCCGTAGCCCACTCGGTACTTCAAGCTTCGCGTACCTTCTGGTGCAACACCAGTTTAAAATCCTGTTCCGTGACACCAATAGTCAGAGATGGTCCCATAGTGGCCTGCTTGGCCAATCTATCAACATGTTCATTCCCTGGTATGCCAACATGACAAGGGGTCCACACAAAGACCACAGAACGGCCTGATTGGCATAGGGAGTGAACAGTGTCCTGGATCGACCGCACTATTGGGTGCCGAGAGAAACACTGGTCGATCCCATGTAAGCCACTCAGGGAGTCAGTACAGATGACGAATGACCCCCTGGGGCAGGCTTTGAGATGTTGTAGAGCTCTGAGAATAGCGACCAGCTCGGTGGAGAAGATGCTACTCTCACAGGGCAGAGAATGCTGTTCTACGTGGTTGTGATGTAGAAACGCATATCCATCTACTACGGAACCATCTGTGTAAATGGCGTCTGCGGCACGGAACGGTTCGAGCACTTGCAGAAACTGGTGACGGAGATGTACGGGAGAAACAGAGGCCTTCGATACATGGGACAAGTCCAGACGGAGCTGCAAACGAGGAATGAACCAAGGAGGGGTGTGATAGGAATAGTGGAAAGTGGTACGTAATGGATGGGATGTGAGAGATGAAAGAAGGATACGAACACGGACCGAGATCGGGTAACCCGACCTGGGTCGCCGTGGGGGGATAGGTAGTGCAGCGTCCGGAAAAAGGAGCCGGCGGTTCGGGTGGAAGGGCGAGGCCTGAACACGAGCAACATAAGATGTTAGCAGGTGTTGCCTACGGAACCGCAGTGGGAGGATTCCAGCTTCGAGGAGGAGGCTTGTCACAGGGCTTGTCCGAAAAGCCCCTGTCGCCAAACGGACACCACTGTGTAAAATTGGGTCCAACGCCTGCAGTGCTGACGGCGCAGCCGAATCGTAGACTATGCAGCCATAGTCTAGGCGTGACTGAATGAGGGCCTTGTAAAGTTGTAAGAGCGTTGGGCGTGAGGCTCCCCAAACAGTGTGGCTGAGACAACGTAGGATGTTGAGGTGTCGCCAGCACTTGTGTTTCAGCTGGTGAAGGTGTTGCACCCAGGTGAGACGGTGGTCGAACAACATGCCTAGAAACGTGTGTGTTTCTACGACACATAGCAGGTCTCCAGCTAGATAGAGTTCAGGCTCCGGGTGTACTGCCCGACGTCGGCAGAAATGCATCACACGGGTCTTCGACGCAGAGAACTGAAAACCGTGGGCAAACGCAAAAGACTGCACCTTTCGAATGGCTATTTGCAACCGACGTTCAGCAACACTGATGCTGGTGGAGCTAAAATACATGCAGAAGTCATCGGCAGGAAGTGGATACCGATGACCCCACCGCCGCCACAAGCCCGTTGATAGCGACTAAAAATAAAGTGACACTGAGAACGGAACCCTGTGGGACTCCGTTCTCTTGACAATGAGGTGAGCTAAAACAAGAACCAACACGAACTTTAAAAGAACGCAACGCCAGGAAATTCTGATTAAAGATGGGAAGCGGACCCCATAAACCCCAGTCGTACAGCGTAGACAAGATATGGTAGCTCCAGGTAGTGTCGTATGCCTTCCGCAGGTCGAAGAATACAGCAACCAGGTGTTCGCGGCGACTAAATGCTGTACGGATGGCCGACTCCAGTGACACAAGATTGTCAACAGCGGAGCGACCTTGACGGAACCCACCCTGTTGTGGCACCAAAAGTTCCCGGTCCTCGAGGATCCACGTGAGCCTCCGACTCACCAATCGTTCAAGGAGCTTGCATGGAACGTTGGTGAGGTTGATCGGGCGGTAGCTATCTGCCACCTGCGGATCTGCCGCAGGCTTAATCACCGGGATGATAATGCTCTCCCGCCACGAGGACGGAAAAACACCTCCAGCCATATCCGATTAAGCAGGGCGAGAAGTTGGCTTTTGGCATCCGCTGATAGGTGTCGGAGGAACTGGCTGTGAATGTGATCGGGTCCAGGGGAGGTATCCGGGCATGCAGCAAGGGCACTTTCCAACTCCCACTCAGTAAATGGGACGTTATATGGATCACGACGTCGTGTTCGAAATGAAATTTGCTGGCTCTCTGCTCGCTCTTTAATGTTGTTGTTGTTGGTTGTTTTAAGGGGACTAAACAGCTAGGTTATCAGTCCCCTGTTCCTAGCTGAGAGTCAACTGTCAAATATAAAACAATGCCCTGAAAATGACACTGCACAAAATGGAAAGCTAACAATAGACAAGTCACTGACAATACAAAACGGAGACACACATAATTAGTAAAAGAATGTCACGAATAAAACTGGATAGCAGAGTACGTTGGCTGGCTGATCACAAAGAAAAAACAGGATGAGCCAGCCACACTGCAGACACTAAGAACTCCAAAGGACGTGAAAAGTTAAAAAGCTGGGTCGGTGGCAGCCTTAGATGTCAGGCCACAGCACCTACCGTTAGATCGTGTCATAAAAACCAGAAGCGCGGATAAAACGTAAAACTCTGTTAGCCGTAGAGGCGTCGTCACCTAAAACTAAGGGTAGTGCATCGGGAAGAATAAAAGAATGCCGCAGGTTGGCTAAAATCGGACAGTCCATCAAAAGATGGGCCACTGTCATTACGACACCACATCGACACACGGGCGGGGACTCACGGCATAGGAGATACCCATGGGTCAACCACGTGTGCCCAATCCGGAGTTGGCAAAGGACAACCGACTCCCTGCGAGAAGCCCTCAGGGACGTCTTCCATGCAGCAGTAGACGGCTTGATAGCACGGAGCTTATTCGGTTCAGTCGAATCTGCCCATTCAGAATTCCAAACCCTTAAGACCTTGCGGGTCAACTGGGTTTGGAGGTCGGAAACTGGGAGACCAATATCCAGGCACCGCGAAGTAGTGGCCTGCTTGGCCAGCTCATCGACGCGTTCATTGCCCGGTATACCTATGTGGCCCGGAGTCCAGACAAAGGTGACAGAACGGCCTGACTCGCCAAGGGCAAAGACAGCATCTTGAATGGCTCGCGCCACTGTGTGTTTCGGCAGAAACTGGTCGAGGGCCTGTAAGCCACTCAGGGAGTCGCTGCAGATGACGAAAGACCCCCTGGGGTGAGCTCTGAGTTGGTCAAGAGCTCTCAAAATACCGACCAGTTCTGCAGTGAAGATGCTGCTTCCACAAGGCAATGACCGCTGTTCGATGTGGTCACCATGGATAAAGGCATATCCAGCATGGCCATCGACCAAAGAACCGTCTGTGTAGATGATGTTCGCTCCGTGAAACGAATCAAGCAGTGCATGGAACCGGCGACGGAAAGCAGTGGTGAAATCGAGGCTTTCGAATCCCGGGACAAGTCCAGCCGAAGCTCCAGGCGAGGAATTTTCCAGGGGGGGATACGGAGGGAGTAATGGTAAGGTGGAGGAAGGGGTAAGGAATCAAGTGAGGAGAGAAGGGAACGGACGCGGACCGCAATCGGGAGACCCGACCTGGGCCGACGTCGTGGGGAAGGGAGTGCAGAAAGTGGGAAGAGAAGCCTGTGATTCGGGTGACCGAGTGAAGCATGAACCCGGGCAATGTAACTCACCAGCAACCGTTGCCGGCGATACCGCAAAGGGGGAACACCAGCTTCAGCTAGAAGGCTCGTTACGGGACTGGTGCGAAAAGCCCCTGTTGCGAGACGCACGCCTGTGTGGTGAACGGGGTCTAGGACCTGCAAGGCAGAAGGGGCTGCTGAGTCGTACACCAAGCTCCCGTAATCAAGCCGCGACAGAATAAGAGACTTGTAGAGCTGAAGAAGGGTTGAACGTGCTGCTCCCCAACTAGTATGGCTGAGGCATCTAAGAACATTTAAATGCCGCCAACACTTCTGTCGCAGCTGACGTAGGTGTGGCACCCATGTCAGCCGGGCATCGAAGACCATGCCCAGGAAGCGATGTGTTTCCTCAACCTGAAGTAGTTCACCAGCCAGGTAGAGCTCTGGGTCAGGGTGAACTACCCGACGGCGACAGAAGTGCATCACGCGGGTTTTTCGGGCGGAGAACTGAAAGCCGTGAGTAGAAGCCCATGAGTGGGCCTTTCGGATGGCACCCTGCAGCCGCCGTTCAGCTACGCCGATGCTAACTGAGCTGAAATACAAGCAGAAGTCATCGGCGAACAGGGAGCAACTGACCGATGACCCCACAGCCGCAGCAAGACCATTTATCGCCACTAAAAACAATGGAACGCTGAGGACGGAGCCCTGTGGGACACCGTTCTCTTGAATACGTGGGGAGCTAAAAGATGCCCCAACCCTCACCTGGAACGAGCGATGGGAGAGGAAATTATGAATAAAAATAGGAAGGGCACCCCGTAGGCCCCAGTCATGAAGAGTTGTTAAAATATGGTGGCGCCAGGTGGTGTCATATGCCTTTCGAAGGTCGAAAAATACAGCAACTAAATGTTCACGCCTAGCGAAGGCAGTGCGAATGGCCGACTCCAATGACACGAGGTTGTCAATGGTAGAACGGCCCTGGCGAAAGCCCCCTTGTTGTGGAGCAAGGAGTCCGCGTTCTTCAAGGATCCACATAAGCCGCCGACTCACCATACGTTCGAAGAGCTTGCATAGAACGTTGGTGAGGCTGATCGGACGGTAATTGTCAGCCACCAGGGGATCTGCACCAGGTTTCAGCACCGGGATGATAGTGCTTTCCTGCCACTGCGACGGGAAAGTGCCCTCTGCCCATAGATGGTTAAACAGGGCGAGAATGCGGCATTGAAACTCTGGTGAAAGGTGTCGGAGGAATTGGCCGTGAATCCTATCAGGTCCTGGAGTTGTATCAGGACACGCAGCAAGGGCAGTTCGGAACTCCCACTCGGTAAACGGGTCGTTGTATATTTCCCGACGACGAGTGCGGAAAGAGAGCTGTTTCCGCTCGGCCCGCTCTTTGAGGGAGCGGAAGTCAACACTGTACATGGCACTCGCAGAGCATTGTGCGTAGTGGTCTGCCATGTGCTCGGCGATAGCTGTCGGGAGCGTGCAGAGCACACCCAGGATGGTGAGGGATGGGATTCCTGTCGGCGAGCGGTATCCGAAGACGCGTCGGACTTGCGTCCATACCTTAGTCAGGGAGGTGCGGGAGCCGTTATTGGCTACATACCGCTCCCAGGAATCCTGCTTACTCTGCTGTACGAGTCGTCGAGCACGCGCACGGAGCCGTTTAAAGGCCACCAAATTCTCCACGGATGGGTGGCGTCGATGGCGCTGGAGCGCTCGCCGACGTTCCCGGATGGCCTCAGCGATCTCCGGTGTCCACCAAGGCACGGACCTATGCCTAGTGGAACCGGTGGTTTGTGGAACTGCCGCCTCAGCGGCCATGACAATACTATTAGTCACCTGCTGGACTGCGTTGTCAATGTCATCTGGCAGCGGTGGAGCAATGACAGCAGTAGAAGCATACACAGTCCAATCAGCCCTACAGAGACACCAACGGGGTAAGCTGTCTGCAGCTTGGTACCGCAGGAGCGACACAAAGATTGGAAAGTGGTCGCTGCCACATAGGTCCTCATGCACACGCCAACCGAGGTGTGGTCGAAGGCTGGGGCTGCAGACGGAGAGGTCGATCGCTGAATACGTGCCCTGTGCCACGCTAAAATGCGTGGGGGCACCTGTATTCAGGAGGCAAAGGTCTTGGTGCGCCACTAATGTCTCAACATCCCTACCGCGGCCTGTGGTCTGGAGTCCACCCCACAAAGGGTTGTGGGCGTTGAAGTCCCCCAATAGGAGGAATGGTGGGGGAAGTTGGGAGACCAGAGCGGTAAGGGTGTTGAGAGACACGGCCTCATCCGGAGGAAGGTACAAGCTGCAGACAGTTAATTCCTGCGTTGCCCGGATTCTAACAGCCACTGCCTCAAGAGTGGTTGTGAGTGGCTCGGGGGCACTGGGGACAGTGTCCAGGATATACAGGCAGACACCGCCAGACACCCTGTCGCAAAGGGTCCTGTTGCGATAGTAGCCCCGATACCCACGGAGGGCAGGGGGCTGCTGTGCTGGAAACCATGTCTCCTGTAGGGCGATACAAAATGCAGGGTAGCTGTACAGTATTTGTCGCAGCCAGGTGATTAAAGAAGCCGCCGCAATTCCACTGGAGGAATCATTCCATAGGAGCGCCTGCTGCCTGATGGTCAGGCTCAACAGAATCTATGACCATAGAATCAGTTGATTCTGGTTGTGCAGATCTCCTATGGTCGAGTGAATCAAGGAGTGCGAGATCCTCAGCAGAAGCGAGGATCTCGACCTCATCCTCTGAGGCAGAGGATGCGGGTGTGGGTGGCTTGGAAGCCACCAAAGTATCCTTTTTCTTCTTCTCTTTCTTTTTACCCTCTCGCTGGCCCTTGGGTGTTAAGGGCCTTGGGGGCTTCTCAACAGGGGCTGCAGGTGCCGACGAAGAGGTGGAGGCCCCTCGATCAGCAGCCGCGGAATCCTTCAGCCATCGGCCGGGATCCACTTTCCCATGAAGAGAAGC
Organism: Locusta migratoria; assembly: GCA_026315105.1. Taxonomy (NCBI): domain Eukaryota; kingdom Metazoa; phylum Arthropoda; class Insecta; order Orthoptera; family Acrididae; genus Locusta; species Locusta migratoria. Next base: position 40,498,278 of record CM048745.1, read on the forward strand.
CTCGGAAGGGAGTGTCCCGTGGGACCCCTTCCGGGCGAGAGGAGCCGGAGAAGGCTGTTGTTTCTCCGGCTGTGGGGTGGGGACCGACGTCCCCTGTGATGGCTTATCTGTTGCTCCCAACGTGAATAGTGTGGAGCAACTGAAGGTGTTGGGCCCCCAACTGTCAAGGGGGCAGGTGGAGTGGGTCGGGCCTGGGGGCCCGCTGGCATTGGTAGTGCGCTCTGTGGTTTAGCAACTGTGAGGATCGACGATGAAGCTACTGTTGAGTATGGGGTCGTCATGGTCACTGGGTGTAGTTTTGCGTACTTGCGCCTGGCCTCTGCATATGTCAGCCGGTCCAGTGTCTTGTACTCCATGATCTTACGCTCCTTGTGTAGTACAGAGCAGTTGGAAGAACACGGAGGATGCTGCTGGTTGCAATTGACGCAAACTGGAGGCGGGGTACAGGGGGCGTCCGGGTGGGATGCACGCCCGCACTCCCGACATGTTGAGTTGGCATCACATCGGGAGGACATGTGCCCAAACCTCCAGCACTTGAAGCAGCACATAGGGGGAGGAACATAGGGCTTTACGTCGACCCGGTAGACCATCACCTTGACCTTCTCAGGCAATGAATCGCCCTCGAAAGCCAAGATGAAGGCACCGGTGGCAACCCTCTTGTCCTTCGGACCCCTATAGATGCGGTGGATGAAATGCACACCACGCCGCTCCAAGTTTGCTCTCAATTCGTCATCTGATTGCAGCAGCAGATCCCTGTGGAAAATGATACCCTGGACCATGTTTAACGTCTTATGTGGCGTAATAGAAACGGAAACATCACCCAGCTTGTCGCAGGCTAGCAGAGCCCGTGACTGCGCTGGGGATGACGTCGTTATAAGAACCGACCCAGATCTCATTTTTGACAGACCCTCGACCTCTCCATATTTGTCCTCTAGATGTTCGACGAAGAACATTGGCTTCATCGTCATAAAAGATTCCCCATCATTACGTGAGCATACCAGATATTTCGGTGCATAAGCCTCACCCTGATGTTTAGCCCGACGTTCCTCCCATGGTGTGGACAAGGAAGGAAACGTTTGGGGGTCATAATTTGGAGCGTTGTAATCGCCTCGACCACGCTTAGAGACGGCGGTTGTACGTCCGCCAACGTTTCGTGTTCGTTTCATGGTGTTCCCACGAGCAGCTAGGGAAATAAGCGTCCACCCAGACAGAGCCCCGCTTGCCTGGGTAAGCCTTATACAACTGAGGTGTGGCAGGTTCCTCAGAGGTTGCTCGCTAGCGGCTGTTCAACCTCAACAGCCATGCATCTCCTCGGCACGTAGCACACCTTGAGATTGAGGTTTTTTTTATAGAGGTTTGTACCGTCCTCGCGACCCGGGCGATTAAGCCAAGATCCCCGGGCTCTGAAACGTACAACGTTCCACCGTCGCGCCGAACGATGGTCGTTGAAGCACGCACAGAGCTTACGGTGTAGCGGACTGTTGGCGCGACACAGCCCACAGCTCAGGACCCCGGGTTCGCCAAGCCCGTACTCAGCAAATTAATGCTGAGCCCCTGAGGGGGCTCTTTAATGGCACGAAAATCTGCACTATAGGCACCAGTCTCCGATGTACGTGCAAAATGTACTGCCAGGTGCTCAGCGACGGCGACAGGGTCAGTACACAGCATACCCTGGACGCTGAGGCATGGAATTCCCGCCGGTGGGCGGTGCCCGAAGAGGCGTCGAACTTGCGACCACACCTTGGAAGGAGAAGCGTGAGAACCAAAGGACGCGACATACTTCTCCCACGAGGCTCTCTTACTATCTTGTATCAGTCGCCGGGCCTGTGCCCGGAGGCGCTTGAAGGCTACAAGATGTTCGACAGAAGGGTGACGTCGGTGGCGCTGTAGTGCTCGCCGACGTTCCCGAATGGCCTCAGCAATCTCTGGTGTCCACCAGGGCACCGATGGACGATGGAGCGAACCGGATGTTGTGGCAACAGAGTTTTCGGCTGCAGAAACAATGGCCTCTGTGACCGGCTGAACGGCGGCATCAACATCTGCTGGAAGCGGAGAGGAAATCACAGCAGCTGAAAAGTAAGCTGGCCAGTCAGCCCTACGGAGGGACCAGCGAGGCGGATGGTCGGCAGGCGAACACTGTGGGAGCGACAGGAAGATCAGGAAATGGTCACTGCCACACAGGTCGTCATTGACCCTCCAGGTGAGACGTGGAAGGAGGCTAGGGCTGCAGACGGACAGGTCTATGGCAGAATACGTACCATGTGCTGTGCTAAAGTGGGTAGGAGCACCGGTATTAAGAAGGCAGAGATTCTGCTCTGACAGGAGAGACTCAACATCCCTACCCCGGGCCGAGGTCTGCGTGCCACCCCACAGAGGGTGGTGGGCGTTGAAGTCCCCCAAAAGAAGAAAGGGTGGGGGAAGTTGGGCAACCAAGGCTGGGAGATCTGTGGGAGAGATGGCCTCATCAGGTGGAAGGTAAACAGAGCAGACGGTAAAATCTTGCACTACCCGGAGTCGAACAGCGACCACCTCTAGAGACGTTTGAAGAGGCACAGCAGCATTGGGGACAGAGGCGTGGACATAAACACACACGCCGCCAGACACCCTGTCGTAGATGGTTCGGTTTCTAAAATAGCCCCGATAGCCTCGGAGGGCTGGGGTCCTATCAACGGGGAACCATGTTTCCTGCATCGCTAGACAGATCGCAGGGAAGTGGCAGAGTAATTGTCGCAACTCTGCCAGATGGCGGAAAAATCCACCGCAGTTCCACTGCAAGATTTCGTTTGCAGTCTGCTGAATAGCCATAATGTACGAGATGAAACGGTCATTCAGCAGGGGCACCTGCTGCCGATTCTACAGAATCCGCAGGATCGAGAACCATGGGTTCTGGTGATCCTAGGAAGGCGAGATCCTCAGGAGACGTGAGGATCTCCACCTCGTCTTCAGTGGCCGAAGATGTGAGCGAGCGCTCCTTTCGAGCCACTGAAGGGTCCTTAATCTTTTCTTTCTTCTTTTCGGTCTTCTTTGTTTTCTCCTGCTGGCCCTTTGGTGGTAAGGGCTGGGAGCACTTTCCAGAAGCGACATCAGGGACTGCCGAAGAGCTGGAAGCCTTTCGGTCATCGGTTGTTGGATCCTTTAGCCTAAGGCTAGGATCCCCTGGCGCACTCTGAGAAACCTCGGAAGGGAGCATCCCGAGGGACCCCTTCCGAGCAAGAGGGGCCGGGGAAGACTGTTTCTTCTCTGGCTGGGGAGTGGGGACAGATGTCCCCGATGGTGGGGGAGAAGTTGCTCCCACAGGTGTCGAGGGAGCGAGAGATGGAGACGGGCCCCCACCCGTCACGGAAGATTGACGGCCCTTAGGGCCCACAGGAGAAGACAACACTGATGGTTTCACTGGTCTCAAGGAAGCTGCTGTAATTGTGGCAAAAGACGTTTCCATACGGACAGGGTGAAGCCGCTCGTATTTCTTACCTGACTCATAGAAAGTCAGTCAGTCCAAGGTCTTTATTTCCATAATTTTACGTTCCCGATGTAAAACTGAGCAGTTCGGCGAGCATGGCGGATGATGTTGCCCACAATTCACACATAGCGGAGGCGGGGTGCTTGGGGCGTCCGGGTGAGGTGGCTGCCCACATTCCCTACATGTTGGGCTGGAAGTACATTGGGACGACACGTGCCCGAACTTCCAGCACCGGAAACACCGCATAGGAGGGGGGACATAGGGCTTGACTTCACACCGGTAGACCATTACCTTAACCTTCTCAGGCAGTGTATCGCCTTCGAAGGCCAAGATAAAAGCACCGGTGGCAACCCTATTTTCTTTAGGACCCCTGTACACCCGCCGGACAAAGTGGACACCTCGTCGCTGCAGGTATGCTCGCAGCTCGTCATCGGTCTGGGATAAAAGATCACGATGATAGATAAGACCTTGGACCATATTTAATAATTTGTGGGGCGTGACATGCACCGGGATATCACCCAGCCTGTCGCAGGCAAGTAGTGCCCGCGACTGGGTCGAGGACGCCGCCTGTAACAGAACGGCCCCACACCTTATCTTAGAAAATGATTCTACTTCACCAAACTTGTCTTCAATTGTGTCAACAAAAAACTGAGGCTTAGTAGAAGTGAAGGATTCGCCATCAGTACGCTCACAGACCAGATATTGAGGTGAGTATGGCTCAGATCTATTAAGTGCCCTTCTTTCCTCCCATGGTGTGGCAAGGGACGGAAACGTATTAGGATCATAAGTAGAGGCGTTAAACTCTGTCTTCCCACGCTTAGAGACGCCGTTTTCGCGACCGGCCACGCTTTTATTTGCTCGTTTCATGTTCGTCCCACGAGCAGCTAGGGAACTAACGGTCCACCCAGGCAGAGCCCCGCTTGCCTGGGTAAGCCTTATACAGTCTGGACAGCACGGTGGATGCAGCTGGTTGCAGTTCACACAGACGGGAGGTGGGGTGCAGGGAGTGTCCGGATGAGATGGACGTCCACATTCCCTGCACACAGGGCTAGAAGTGCACCGGGAGGACATATGCCCGAACTTCCAGCACCTGAAGCACCTCATACGGGGCGGGACGTACGGTGTAACGTCGCACCGGTAGATCATTACCTTGACCTTCTCAGGCAGTGTATCGCCCTCAAAGGGCAGGATGAATGCACCGGTGGCAACCTTGTTATCTCTTGGTCCCCTATAGACACGTCTGACAAAGTGAACACTTCTGTGCTCCAGGTTGGTACGTAGCTCGTCATCAGACTGCGACAGCAAGTCTCGATGGTAGATACGGCCTTGGACCATATTGAGGGTCTTGTGGGGCGTGACACTGACAGGAATATCACCCAGCTTGTCACAGGCCAATAATGCCCTGGACTGCGCTGGGGATGCCGTCTGTATCAGAACAGCCCCACTTCTCATTTTCGAGAAAGACTCCACCTCACCATACTTGTCCTCGAGATGTTCAACGAAGAACTGCGGTTTGGTGGACAAGAAAGAGTCTCCATCAGTCCGGGGAAAAACAAGGTATCGCGGCGAATATGGATCGGAACTGTGTAAGGCTTTGCGCTCTTCCCATGGCGTAGCCAGAGAAGGGAACGTCTTAGGGTCATATACCGTCGCATCAAAATCAGACTTTCCTCGCTTAGAAACGGCGTTTTTGCGACCGCCCACGTTATTTATTGCTCATTTCATTTCCGTCCCACGAGCAGGTAGGGAAAAGAGGTCCACCCAGACACAGCCCCGCTTGCCTGGGTAAGCCTTATACAACTGAGGTGCGGCAGGTTCCTCAGAGGTTGCTCGCTAGCGGCTGTTCAACCTCAACAGCCATGCATCTCCTCGGCACGTAGCACACCTTGAGATTGAGGGTTTTTTTTATAGAGGTTTGTACCGTCCTCGCGACCCGGGCGATTAAGCCAAGATCCCCGGGCTCTGAAACGTACAACGTTCCACCGTCGCGCCGAACGATGGTTGTTGAAGCACGCACAGAGCTTACGGTGTAGCGGACTGTTGGCGCGACACAGCCCACAGCTCAGGACCCCGGGTTCGCCAAGCCCGTACTCAGCAAATTAATGCTGAGCACCTGAGGGGTGTACAAGAGGCTTCTAATCGAATTTCGTACTTATGGAATATCGCCACAATGGCGCGACTGGGTTCAGAAAGGACATAGTACGCAGGGCCGAGGAGTGGGTGGTGGGGGGGGGGGCGACAAAATCCCTGGGGCCTGGCCCTTGGGGGGGGGCGCCTTGTGAGGGCCCAGACTTCTGAAATTGCGAACATCAGACAGCTGTTGTAAAACAAATTTTGTAACATATTGAGTTTTAAAATATCTACACAGGTGGGAACATTTATCACTTATTTGTTGATGACAAATGTCTGTGTTGCATGATACCACCATTAACGTAAAGTTCCACGTGGCAGTTCAGTTTTAGATTGGGTGTTCTACGAATGAATAAAACAACTTGTGCACTGAGCGGGCCGTCCTACAGCATGAACGCTGGCATGTGACTGATATGGTAGGTTCGCTATTAGCGCAATAATGCTCACTGTTTCTAGCGTCATGTGACTATTCCTCGGTGGTGTTGCTAAAGGACACTGCTTTTTGCGGTCTGCAGCTCATCCGTATATCGAGTTCTTCGCGAACATAAAGCTAAGTAAGATGAGAAAATCATTTTTTGATGAAGACATGAATGAAGTAACAGTTTTGAATTCAAATCTCTTCAAGGTAACTGTTTTTTTATGTCATTATTGACAATTTAGTCGCCAACTTAACAACACGATATGAAGCAGTTAGATGAACTATTTCGATTTTTGCGGAAACATGCAAAGATGACTGATGATCAGATCGCTGAGGTATGAAATTTATTCATCACTGAATACCATAATGATGTTTCAATAGATTTAAAAGAAGAAATGAAATATTTAAAAACAATGCATACTTAGAAGGCACTTCTTTGAAACCATTCGAACTCTTGAATAAGAGCGTAGTTCTGCGCATCTTTTGTTCTCTTCCAGTGACTGTCACTCTGGCTCATGTGAAAAACTGAGATCAACCATGCATCAACAACGTCTCACAGATTTGGGGACCTTGGCTATTGAATCTGATTTGACAAGGCAGGCAGACTTCAAATGTTCAAATGTTTGTAAAATTTATGGGACTTAACTGCGGGGTCATTAGTCCCTAAACATACAAACTACTTATGAACTAACTTATACTAAATACAGCACAAACATCCATCCCCGAGGGGGGATTCGAACCCCCGACGGGGAACGGCCTGGCGCATCGGAACGTGGTGCCTCAATACGCTTGGCCGCTCCGCCACGGCGCAACCAGACTTCGATAATTGGGCACTGGCTGTCGAACATACTTATTCTCCCTCATTTAAAGGTTACGACGGTACGATGCGAATTTGCGTCAATCGGAAATAAAGGGTTAAAAACAAAGGAAAACCTTCTTTTCAAAAACTGACTGCTATATTTTGAGTTGGGCCCGATACTGCTTCCTGCCCCGGGCCCGGTGCTGGTTCTCAGCGGCCCTGGTAGTACGTTGTAATTGACGGAAAGCCATCGAGGAAAAAAGAAGTGATATCTGGCGTTCGCCAGCGAAGTGCTATAGAGCGCCTACTGATCCTTCATAAACAATTTAGGGGGCAATGTGGACAGCTCTTTTAGACTGTTCGCGGGCGGTACTGTCATTTATCGGTTAGTAAGTCGACAGAAGATCAAAAGCAACTAAAAAATTATTTAGGTAAGATGTCTGCACAGTGGTAGAGTGCCAGACTACAAATCCGAAGGTCGCGGGTTCGATCCCCGCTAGGTCCTAGGATTTTTATCTGTCACTTTCCACTTCTTTCACCTCTGGCAATATCGCTCATGTGAAAAATACCGAGTAGCACCGTGGTTCGGAACCCACGTTAAACTGTAGGTCCCCCTATAACTGGCTGGGTAAGTCAGTTCGAAGGTCGGAGGAAGGCAACGGCATACCACCTCCAAACAGGACCATGCCTAGTAAAGCACTGTGGTGTTCAAACCAATCTTCGGATTGTTGACTGCTTTACCTTTTTTACCTTAAGATGTCTGCACGGTGCGAAAATTGACTATTAACCCTAACTTATGATAAGTGTGAAGTCATCCACATTAGTACTGAAAGAAATCCATTAAACTTCATTTACACGATACATCAATAAATATCAATTAAATATCTAGAAATTACAATTACGAACGACCTTAATTTCAAAGAATACATTGAACACATCGTAGGGAAGGCGATCCAAAGGCTATGTTTCATTGGTAGAACACTTACAAAGATGTAAGAGTCCTACTAAATATTGCTGTGCAGTGTGGGATCTCTACCAAGTTGGACTGACTTAATGGCGGAAGGTACAGAAAAATTTCAGAGAAGGCAGTTCTTTTTTTTATTATCGCGATACATGGGAGAGAGAGTACACTAAATTGACTTACGAGCTGGGATGGATATCATTTATAGAAAGGAGTTATGCTTTGTGACGAGACGTATTTGCGACATTTCATTCACCAACTTTCTTATCCGAATGCGTAAATATTTTGTTAGCACCCACCTACATAAGGAGACATGATCAGCATAATAAAATCTAGAACGGGAAGAGTTAGGGTTTCCTTTTTCGCATGCTATTAGAGTGGAACGGTTCGATCAGCCCTCTAGCATGCACTTAAACGTGATTTGCAGAGTATTTATCTAGATGAAACTTACTTATTTTAGCGCTACCCCGCTATAACAACAGAGCGGCGCTCACGCGTCCAGTCGGTCGTGCTGAAGACAGAGACACAGACGCTCCAGCGTAACAGTAAACGCTGTAAGCCCTTCCGTGATAGCGAAAGAAAAGCACGTAACCGACATTCATAGCTCTTTGGCCCAAGTGTGTGAAAAGCACTGCGTGTCTCTTCCAAGGATCGAAGCGATTAAGGTGGGACGCAAGTTGCTGACCGATGAGGCAGTGATGCACTGTTTGAACACCACATGGTATAACAGATAAGCAAGCGGATGCTTTTGTTGTTCTTAACTGTATAATTGAGGTATCAACAGTTGCCAAAGATGTAAGATTGGCATCCGACATGTTCTCTCCATCTTCGAGGACAGGTTGAAATTTCTCCAAGTTTTCTCCAAATGGGCTCCCCACAGTCTTCGAACAGTACAGCAAGCATTTTTAAACATTCTTTACCAAGAAGACATGGCTACAGGGCTTCGAGTTAAAACGACAGACTCTCCAGTTTAAGAATGCAGGGTCATCGCTACATCCGCCCCCCCCCCCCAAAAAAAAAAAAAAAAAAAAAAAAAAAATATTAATTAAAAAATCCTAGGCAGTCGATATAAATATGGCATGGGTAATGATCGCTACTTTCTTCAACCGAAAAGATTCCCTCGTTATCAGGTTTCCGCTCAAATAGAGAACGTAGTTTGCAAGGCGATACTCCCAACCCTTCGCCACCTTTTACAGTCTACTTATATGCTGTCATTCACATCCGTAACAATGCGAGGCCCCACACAGTAAATGCGATCAGCAAGCCTTTGCTTTTGCAGTGACCGGTCATTGGTCCCCACCAATACAGTCGACCTGTCTCTCTGACATTGTACCAGTGATCTATAGATGGCTTGAAAGGCAAACCATTCACCACAGCTGAGGATGTCAAGCTGTACGCCCGGAACTTGTGCAAAATATAGCAGTAGCAATTTCATTAGACACTTTGTCACGCCGCTGGATAAGTGGGTCAACGTTGACGAGTATTACTGTTCAATTAAACAATGAAGTTTCTTTATGAAAGCATGTTTTCGGAGCGATACATACTGATAAAAGTCCATCCCCTTCAAGTGGTTTGAAATGAACGAGCTTTCGTCCTAGTGCTGGTCGACCTTACTCAAGAGGCGCCTGTTGCGTCACTGCTGCTGCCGTCCTTAAGCAGCGGCACTGCCTTCATGGGACCTCGCTCCAGCGCCACACGTGGTGACGTTTGCGTTGCATGTCGCTGTCTTGCAGCTAACATATTAGGATTAGGAGAATCGCTTTGTTACAACAAGTTAGAACCAGTAACCCACAGATGGTACAGGTAGTGTGAGAAGCATAACAGGCGCTACCAGCGGGAAGGAATGTAGAAGAGATCCCCGAGTTGCCTGCACCTCTCACTGTTGGCTGATGTATAAGGCCGTCGCCATCATATTTTTATTAACATTTAATAAAATAATTATAGAACACATGTGAAATTCTGAGTAGGGCTTCCTTAAATGTTAAGCTATGTGATAATAAAATGTATAATAGACAATAGTAAATGAAAACAGAATACTAACAGAAAGACAGACGACGAACCGACCATGTATTGGCGCCAGCCGCAGCGAGAGCGCCGACGCGGTGTCCAGACTGTTCAAATGTACAGTCCAGATGCGATGTTCATATTGTGAACATGTATACTTGAGATCCGGTGTTCAGAGAGTGAACAAGTAATAGTCCAGATCCGGCGATAGTGTACGGTCACAGTAGATTAATGTTTTATTTTATTTTATTTTATTTTATGAACTTTGATGCAGAGACAAGCAACAATACAGTTAATTATGTGCAGACTGCTAATTTTCTGCGGTTATGACTAATAAATTAGGTGGCATCACATCATCTTTAGCTCATCATTGAATAGAAAACTACACAAATCAGTTCCTAGCGAATTGCAGCCTCAAGAGCAACAGCCAACGACCTGTGAGCTGTTATCTGCGCTGGGACAATACGGAGGAAGACGACAGGCTGGTGAAATAACGTTTAGAACTGGTGCATGCTACTCAGAGCGGTAGCAGCAACTAGGTGCCTCACGTGTTCCGTAGTCTTGTTACAACCGAGAACGGGTTCACGGTGGCCTTAGTAATATGGTGGAGGTACAATTATAAGAAATTAAGAGTTTACCTTTGGTGAAAGTAGGAAGAGAACCAACAGCTAGCTCTCGTAATACTAATGTCAAGTTAAAGCCACCCCTGCATAAATCATCTTCTAACTTTCTCGTACCCGCCGTAGTATCTGTGGTGTCGCTTTAACCTGACAACGATTACGGATTTTAAACACTGGATGGATGGATGGATGTATGGTTTGAGTTTTAAAGGGACTCAACGACTATGGTTATCAGTCCCTGGTTCCAACCATAGAGGGTAGAATAAAAAAGCACTACAACACAATAGAAAACGATTTGTTAAAACTCACCATGCAAACAGTGTTACGTCAAAAAATAAAAGAACCAAAGTAAAAACTAATAAAAGAAGAGAAAAGTGGAAAGACGATGCTAGTATCCTGGCCAGGTAACCACAGACTAGGAAGTAGGGCATCTGACCGCTTTTGCACATTTAAAAGGACCTGCCTAAAACGGTAGGGCAACGAAGAACAAACACATAATGAACGCAGTATTAAAAATCAAAGGGATCTGTACAACCCACTCACACGAATAAAATTTAAAACTGCGGCAGCCATAGAGGCATTGCAGCTAAAACAACTTTCAAATCGTCAGGGAGATTAAAATTCCTTCTCTGCGCTGCTAGGTCCGGGCATTCCAAGACGATGTGGGCGACTGTCAGACGCGCACCACATCGACACTCGGGAGGATCCTCGCGACGGAGAAGGTGGCCGTGCGTAAGCCAAGTATGGCCGATACGCAGCCGGCAGAGAACGACAGAGTCTCTGCGAGGGGCCCGCAGAGAGGTCCTCCACACGTTCGTAGTGTCCTTTATACGCCTCAGTTTGTTGGGCACCTGTAGGGTGCGCCATTCATTACCCCACAAACCGAGCACTTTACAGCGTAGTGCAGAACGGAGATCAGCGCACGGAATGCCTATATTGAGGACAGGCTTGTGGGTGGCCTCTTTGGCCAGCCTGTCAGCCAGCTCATTGCCGTCTATCCCGACGTGTCCCGGAGTCCAAAGAAATGCCACTGACTGCCCTCGTTGGTCAATGGTGTACAAGCACTCTTGTATGGCAACAATCAGAAGATTGCGCGGGAAACACTGGTCGATGGCCTGTAAACCGCCCAGGGAGTCGCTACAGATGACGAATGACTCCCCAGGGCAGGAATATATATGTTGAAGTGCGCGGTGGATGGCTACCAGCTCTGCAGTGAAAACACTGCAGCCGTCTGGCAGGGAGCGCAACTCATTGTGTCCTGCAAGCGTGTAGGCAAAACCAGCATGACCATCTACCATCGAGCCGTCTGTGTACACCACCGTAGAGCCTCGGAAACCATAAATAAGTGATATGAAGTGGCGACGAAGGGTTTCAGGGTGGACTGAAGTTTTAGCGTACCGTGACAGTTCCAGCCGAAGGTGAGGCCGTCGTATACACCATGGTGGTGTACGCGACTGGTATCTGAATAAAGAGGGGACAGGAACAGACTCCAATTGGCTCAGCAGAGACCTAACACGAACACCAACCGTCAACCCTGATCTCGGTCGCCTCTGCGGAAGGTGGAGTTCAGTTTGAGGAAAGAGTAGACGGTGGTTTGGGTGGTTAGGTAAACCACAGATAGTAGCCGCATAATTCGCAAGCAGTTGTTGTCGCCTGATATGCAGAGAAGGCACACCAGCCTCCACAAGGAGACTAGTCACAGGACTTGTTCGAAAGGCTCCTGTTGCTAGCCTAACCCCACAGTGATGGATGGGGTCCAACAACTGCAGAGCTGAAGGTGATGCCGAGCCATAGGCAACACTGCCGTAGTCCAGTCTGGACAGAAGAAGTGCCTTGTAGCACTGCAGCAGCCTACTACGGTCTGCGCCCCAAGTGGTGTTACTGAGTCAGCGGAGGACATTAAGGTGCTTCCAGCATTTCTGCTTGAGCTCACGTATATGAGGAAGCCATGTCAGCCGGTCGTCAAACACTAGCCCCAAGAAACGGTGCGTTTCCACCACATTGAACAGATGGCCATCGATGTAAAGCTCAGGATGTGGATGGGCTGTCCGACGCCGGCAGAAGTGCATAACCCAAGTCTTGGTAGCAGAGAACTCAAACCCATGGGCAAGGGCCCACTTCTGCGCCTTGCGTATGGCTCCCTGCAGCTGTCGTTCAGCAACACGCATACTGCTAGAGCTAAAATATAAGCAGAAGTCATCTGCATACAGCGAGGTGGAGACTGAGGAACCTACCGCTGCCGCTAGACCATTTATCGCCACTAAAAACAGAGGAACACTCAGGACAGAGCCCTGGGGTACTCCATTCTCCTGTACATGCAGAGAGCTACAAGAAGCACCGACTTGTACACGAAACGTACGAAAAGATAAAAAATTCCGAATAAAAATGGGAAGCGAACCCCGGAGACCCCACCCATGTAATGTGGTAAGGATGTGATGTCTCCAGGTCTTGTCATAAGCCTTAGATAAATCGAAGAAAACTGCCACCAGGTGTTGGCGGCGAGAGAAGGCTGTCCGTATGGCGGACTCTAGGTGAACCAGGTTATCCACAGCTGAACGCCCCTTTCGGAAACCACCCTGATATGGAGTGAGAAGACCCCTGGACTCAAGGAGCCAACACAATCGTCGACTCACCATACGCTCCAGCAATTTGCAAAGAACGTTGGTGAGGCTGATTGGTCGGTAACTGTTCAACTCATGTGGATGTTGACCAGGTTTGATCACCGGGACTATCAGATTCTCACGCCACTGTGAAGGGAACGTACCAGAACTCCAGATGTGGTTGAAGATAGCCAGAACGTCACGCTGAGACGCAGGTGGCAGGTGTTTCAGCATCTGATTATGGATACGATCTGGACCAGGCGCCGTGTCAGGACAGTGTGCCAGGGCACTGAGAAATTCCCATTCACTGAATGGAGCATTGTACAGTTCAGTACGGCGAGTCTGGAAGGATAAGCGCTGTCGTTCCTCCCGCTCTTTCAGTGCGCGAAAGGCCCTGGAGTAGGCCGCAGATGCAGAACTCTGAGCGTAGTGTTCAGCAAACAGTTCAGCAACTGCATCTGGATCTGTGTGAACTACTCCATTCACAGAAATCCCGGGCACACTAAGAGGACACTGGTAGCCATAAACACGTCTGATCTTCGCCCACACCTGGGATGGAGAGGTACGCGATCCAATGGTAGAGACATATCTTTCCCAACACTCCTGTTTGGCTCGTCTAATCAACCGTCGGGCGCGGGCACGAAGCCGTTTAAAAGCAATGAGGTTCTCCATAGATGGGTGCCGCTTGTGGCGCTGCAGAGTTCGCCTGCGCTCTCTAATCGCCTCAGCAATCTCCGGGGACCACCAAGGCACTGTTCGCCGCCGGGCTGATCCGGAAGAGCGAGGGATTGCACCATCAGCTGCAGAAAGAATGGTTGAGGTTACGCTGTCAATTACCGCATCTATGTTGGAGAGTGGAGGAGAACCAATGATGGCAGCAGAAGTAAAAGCGTCCCAGTCAGCCTTATTTAACGCCCATCGGGGTGGGCGTTCTGGGGCCCGATGTCGGGGTAGTGACAAGAAAATCGGGAAGTGGTCACTACCACACAAATCATCGTGGACACTCCAGTGGATTAAGGGGAACAGGCTAGGGCTACACACAGAAAGATCGATGGCCGAGTAAGTACCATACGCCACGCTAAAATGCGTGGAGGCACCATTGTTTAAAAGGCAGAGGTCAAGTTGAGAGATCAAGGACTCGACATCTCTACCACGGCCAGTAGTCACTGTACCACCCCACAATGGGTTATGGGCGTTGAAATCACCCAATAACACAAAAGGCGGGGGTAATTGCGCTATCAGTGTAGCCAGGACATGTTGTGGTACTTCACTGTCAGGAGGAAGGTAGACGTTGCAGAGAGTAATGTCCACTGCAGTTCTTACCCTGACAGCTACAGCTTCCAAAGGCGTTCGTAGTGGAACAGCTGAGCTGTAGACAGAGGTAAGGACGTAAATGCAAACGCCACCTGACGCCCTGTCACCGTCTGTGCGGTTCCTATAATAACCCCGATAGCCACGTAAGGCAGGGGTGCGATTCACGGGAAACCAAGTTTCTTGTAGGGCAATGCAAAACGCAGGTGAAGTGCTGAGGAGTTGGCGTAACTCAGCTAAGCGGGGAAAAAATCCACCGCAATTCCACTGGAGGATTGTGCTATTGTCATTAAATGCCATGATTAAAAAGATAAAAGAAAATGGTTACTTCGACGTTTCACCAGTTATAGCCGATTTTGAACCGACCGAGTCCAGGATCATCGGCTCTGGGGAGTCGATGAGGGCGAGATCCGCAGGTGAGGTTAGGATCTCTAACTCATCTTCTGAAGCAGAAGATGAGGGTAGATGCGGCTTTCGAGCCACTAAAGAGTCCTTCTTCTTTGTCTTCTTGACACGTCCCTCTCGCTGCCCCTTCGATCTGAGGGGCTGGGAGGGCTTCTCGGAAGTGGCGCTGGGCGTGGAAGAAGAGCGAGAAGCCCTTCGACCAGCAGGTTTGGGATCCGTAGGCCTTTGGCCAGGATCCTCTGAGACACCCTGAGAAGCCTCGGAAGGGGGTGTCCCAAGGGACCCCTTCTGGGCGAGAGGAGCTGGAGAAGGATTCACCTTCTCCGGCTGGGAGGTGGGGACCAGTGTCCCCGATGTTTGAGGGGTGGATGCTCCCACTGCAACAGGAGTGGGAGCCACCGAAGAGGAAGTGCCCCCAGCTGGCAAGGGGGCAGGGACAGTTGAGTGGGCCTGAGAGCCCACTGGCATAGGCGCAACAGATGGTAGAAGAGGCACTGCAGACGATGACGAGGCTGCCGTGGCATAGGTGTTAACCAGGCGCACAGGGTGGAGCTTTTGATATTTTCTCTTCGCCTCTGTGTAAGTCAGTCGATCGCGGGTCTTATATTCCATTATTTTCCTTTCCTGGTGCAGAACTGTGCAGACAGATGAACAAGGGGAGTGATTTTGGCCACAATTAACACATACTGGAGGAGGGGTGCAGGGGACGTTTGGATGTACAGCACGTCCACACTCCCGACATGTAGGGTTGGCATCACATCGGTAGGACATATGCCCAAACCTCTAGCATTTGAAACAACGCATAGGGGGAGGAACGTAGGGCGTGACGTCGCACCGGTAGACCATCACCTTGACCTTCTCAGGCAATGAATCGCCCTCAAAAGCCAAGATGAAGGCACCGGTGGCAACCCTGTTGTCCTTCGGACCCCTATGGATTCGGCGAATAAAATGGGACACCCTGCCGTTCTAAGTTCACACGCAGTTCGTCGTCTGACTGCAACAAAAGGTCTTTATGGAATATTATTCCCTGCACCATATTTAAGGTTTTGTGTGGTGTTATGCTAACGGAAACATCACCCAGCCTGTCACAGGCAAGCAGTGCCCGTGACTGGGCTGGGGATGACGTCGTTATTAACACCGACCCAGAGCGCATTTTCGACATGCCTTCCACCTCACCATACTTGTCCTCCAAGTTTTCAACAAAGAACAAGGGCTTACTCGACTTAAAAGAGTCCCCATCAGTGCGGGTACAAACGAGATATTTAGGGGCGTAAGCCTCACCCTGGTTTCTTGCCCGACGTTCCTCCCATGGGGTACCAAGGGAAGGGAAAGTCTTAGGGTCATAAGTCGTTGCATTATATTCAGTTTTACCACGCTTTGAGACGCCAGGTTTGCGTATGGCGACGCTGTTGTTTGCTCGTTTCATCCTGGTCCCACGAGCAGCTAGGGAAAACAGGTCCACCCAGACACAGCCCCACTTGCCTGGGTAAGCCTTATACAACTGAGGTGCGGCAGGTTCCTCAGAGGTTGCTCGCTAGCGGCTGTTCAACCTCAACAGCCATGCATCTCCTCGGCACGTAGCACACCTTGAGATTGAGGGTTTTTTTTACAGAGGTTTGTACCGTCCTCGCGACCCGGGCGATTAAGCCAAGATCCCCGGGCTCTGAAACGTACAACGTTCCACCGTCGTGCCGAACGATGGTCGTTGAAGCACGCACAGAGCTTACGGTGTAGCGGACTGTTGGCGCGACACAGCCCACAGCTCAGGACCCCGGGTTCACCAAGCCCGTACTCAGCAAATTAATGCTGAGCCCCTGAGGGGTTTTAAACACTTTGACGCGACTGGGGTCCTGAGACACTTTTATCACATAAGTTTCTGTCTACATGCTCGGGCCCAATTTTTATTTTATTTTACTTGTACACACTCTTAGAGTTCTCCAATTCACTCAAGATTGATTGTTGAAACGGTGGATATGGAGAGCATGAAATGACTACATTTGCAGATCCATAGCTCAAGCAGTGCTGAGGCACCGTATGTCACTCCATGCTGAAATACACACATCACTGCGTGGTGTAGTCTTCACAAGCGGCAATGCGGGCGCTGATGCTCACAACCACTCGACCGTACAAATGACACATGCTGTCTCGGGACACATTATTACACGTATGATCGACCTGCTCGCGAAGTTCTGTAAGACAGTGCGGTGCTGGCCAGGGGCGCCGCAGCGCGTCTTGCAGAGCGCGCTGAGAGTATCAGCGAGTGCCATCCTCTTTCAACGACACATCACCTTCCTGTCGCAAGAATGACAAGGCAACATGGTCGTAGCCAAAGTATTCTGGGGTTCCGAAATGTCGACAAAGTTAACAAAAACTGGCATCATTCTGTTATCAGGATAAAGCCCGCCTACATTTTGCCAAGGCTGGAAAGCCGTAACAAATGCTCCACACAAATCTGATCTCTCCCCATGTTTTGTGGAGCCCCGAGTAAAGACATTGATATCCATCGGTATGTTTGGGATGAAAATGTGCACATCTGGCTGAAAATCATGGTACTTTAGCTAAATGAGAACATTAGTGCATGGAGGAATTGACCATCTTGTCTCAAGTGGGTTATATTTATTGGCAGTTATGGTAAACGAATCAAGATGCCTCTGCAGCCAAAGAGTATCTGTACACTTATTTTTTGCCATTGACAACATTCGCGTAGCGCAAAAATTTGAGAAAGTTAGTGTTACTCTGATAACGCTTCAGAAGTTATTGAAAGTTTCACTCACTGCTTTTCTGACTGCCATCCATATTTCGGTTTTCATTTGCCTATCATGATATCATTTGCTTTGTTCATATTTTGTAGAATACGTAAATGCTTAATAAGTTTACAAATATTGTTTCCACACCATGGCCAGTCTCTAATATACAGTCCTTTGGAATGATATATATATATATATATGTGTGTGTGTGTGTGTGTGTGTGTGTGTGTGTGTGTGTGTTTGTCTCTATGTGTTCATAAACCATTCATTCGATTGCAATGAAACTCTGGTGAACTGTTCACCTTACGTCCACGAAGGTTCCTGACCCAAAAACAAAAGAACAGAACACATAACGCAGGAGATATGATGTCATAAATAGAGGCTACCACGTGAAAATACCCAGATTTATGCGTAAATTATTGGAAAATGGGAGTAGTTACGGACCTGTAACATTAAGTAATATGTCTTCTTAATCTATATATATAAATGCGAGAAGACACTCACTCACTCACTAAACACGAAATCTCGAAAACTACTCCACCTATGAAGCTGAAATTAGGCAGGAATCTGGTTTATGGTAGAAAATGTCAGATAAGAAAGTATTTAGTGATAGGTGCATGGCGGTACATACTTTTCCTAAAGACTCAAGTAATCTATAGTTTCTTTCCGATTTTCACGAAATTTCGCAGGCTTGACCTTCAAAACAAGAGGAAGGTCACCGTCTACCTTAAATTTCATACGGTGCATGGGTGAGGGTAGTTTTAAACATAAAGATTGAAAGCTGACCACTGCAGATGTAATCTGATATTTAGCTATTTTAGCTGAGTATATTCACTGTAGCTGTCTGCTTACTAGAATAATGTACTGCTTAAATAGTGTAATCAAATCTGGCATCAACTAATTTAATGAAAAACTCACAGTTATAAAATTAGTAAATAGAGTCTTGACGAGAGGAGCCAAAACCAAGATCAACATTAATTTAATGAAATAATTCTAGTAGCAGAAAACATAGAAATATTGTAACAGTATAATTTATTGAATACTCATGGACGGTACAACATATACACATATGTACGGTACGGTGGTGGCAAGTCACGGACACAGTTAATGTTGACATATGAGACCGGCGAGAGCTACACATGAACTGAGGCACGCCTCGCACTCCGCGTGCTCGCCCGGTCGTGGCGGCGCTGCAGGCCCTCAGAGGCGGCGCCATCGTGCGGCGGACTCGGCCGTGGCGCGGCTTTTAGATTCCGCGGACGAACGGGACGCGGCTTGCAGTGGCGCGCTCCAACGTCCCTCCCCTCTTCCGGGAAGACGACATCGCTCGCCCACGTGACCCTGCGGCGGGGGCGACCGCGGCGGGGCGCGAGCCGGCCGGAGACGGCGAGCGCCTCCATCGCCTCATCTGCGTCCGAGTGGATGTCGTCAACACGTCGCTACGCGGCCAACCAGTCCGGGGGCACGTAGGGTCGGAAGTGCCCACACCGGCGGCGACCAGGTCGTGGCAGGGTCCCCGCTAGCACAGGTGACAGTGGCGGAGAGGCCGGTCGCATCTCGACGTCGCCACTGAAGGAAGACGCCTCCCCTGCCGGCGCTCCCCCCACCGCCGGTGCGGGAAACGACAGCAGGACCCGAGCAGGCAGGAGGCGGGCGCGACGGAGGAGCACCGGCCGGAGCGGCGACCCGCGGGGAGAGAGGCCGCATCTCGACGTCATCAGCGGCCGACTGTCGGCGTTGTGGACGCCCATCCGTAGCGCCACGACCCGAGCCTCGTCCAGCGTCGGCTCCGACGGTAAGGCGTCGTCGTGGCGGTGGGATGTGGGCGAGAACGCCGCAGAGTAGAGATGGGCAAAACCGATCTTTTCAGAGATCGCATCAGAAATATTCACTCACTGGCATGAACTAGTTTTTTCATGGCTCACCGACTCACCAACTAATGAAAAAGTGCCGGCCGCGGTGGCCGAGGTGACTGAGGCGCTCCAGTCACGGTCAGCACGGCCACTACGGTCGGGGGTTCGAATCCCCCCTCGGGCATGGATATTTGTGCCGTCCTAGTTCGTAAGTAGTTCATAAGTAGTTTGTAAGTTTAGGGACTGATGACCCCGTAGTTAAGTCCCATAAGCTTAACAAACATTTGAACATTTTTTGAATAAAAAAGTAAAACGATTTCATATTGCTTTTTTGTCACTATACCTTTATCTGAATTGGCCATATTGTGAAAGAAGAGTAATCATTTTACTGTAAGTCCTTAGTAGTTTCGAGAATTAAAATTTGTTAGTTACGCCGACATTAAAAATTAAAAAATGTCATAATAGAATTTAAATATTTTTGCAGGTGAAATAATTGGAAAAAGAAAAAAATATTATTTTTATACTTTCATTAAAAAATACAATATTTTGCAGAATAAAATGATACTAGTTCCATATGTATACAGTGAGTAGTTTGCGAGTTTGAGCGAGTTGAATGAAACTTGAGATATCGCGAGAGTTCCATGCAAGACGTGGCAACTACTGCGGCGGAATAGCCGTGCGCAATAAGGCCGTGTCCTACGTGAGCGACAAAAACGAGTGACAGCGCGCGACATTCAGCGACGCGACACGGCAGCTACAAGCAGCGACATTCGGCGACACGGCCCGGTCTCCTGCGTGAGCGCGACAGCTTCTCGCAACAAGATGGCCGCTGGAACCGATCACCTGTTTCTAAAGTATGACACCCGTAAACCGTAGAATAATGATAGCTCCAGAGTAAGCAAGTTTATTTAATTTAGGAAATAGGGCGTCAAAAGAGTAATGTCCATTAAATTTACAAAGCGAGGAATGTTCGTGGATTGTTTCATTCATAACTTCAAATACGGAAAAGAGACTGTGAAGATCTCTAGTCAATGAGGTTTTCTTTTGTGAGTACAAACCATTAACAACTGATTAAGTGCGAAGAGAGTCTACCGAAAGAAATAATTAGGTGATACTCTTACAGTCGGCGTAGTACAGGGGTAGCGTTCTGGGATCTTATATTGTAAGTTTTGCAGTTGCTGGTACGATTTCTGTTCAATCTTATACTTTAATTCCTATAACTACAACCCTTTCACATGTTATTTTTGCAAAGTTTTTATATATTCTCTATACACAGCAAGTCAAATTATATTTAAGTGCTTCCCAATATATTTTATCTTTAATTGCAAACACATCCCTCTGTAGCAAACACATTAAATTCGTAATGAAATATTATAGCAAAATACTTTACTCAGAAACGTAATTTCAGACACATCTTAGCGTTCTCTCTCTCTCTCTCTCTCTCTCTCTCTCTCTCTCTCTCTATCTATCTCTATCTTGGGAAACAAGTTTGTTGTTACTGTCAAAAATTTGACGCCAGCGGCAAAAATTTCAAATGGACACATTCCCGAAACTGAATGGTTTCAGAGATAGAAAACACGTACAATGTTATTTTCTTTGTTATTCGATTGTTGTTGTTGGTTTTTGAGGGGACTAAACAGCTAGGTCATCAGTCCCCTGTTACTAGCTGAGAGTCCACTGTCAATAACGAAAAGTAAAACAAAGCTCTAAAACTGGTCACGCACATAAGGGACAGGTTGACAATGGACAAACCACTGATAACGTAAAACGAAGACACACAGAATTGGTAAAAGAAAGTCAGGAATAAAACTGGCTAGTGGAGTACCTTGGCTGGCTGATCACAAAGAAAAAACAGGATGAGCCAGCCATACTGCATACACTAAGAACCCCTAAGGGTGTGAAAAGGTAAAAAGCTGGATTGGTGGTGGCCTAAGATGTCAGGCCACAGCACCCACCGTTAGATAGAGTCATAAAAACCAGCAGCGCGGATAAAACTGTGTTAGCCATAGAGGCGTCGTCACCTAAAATTAATGGTAGTGCGTCTGGAAGATTAAAAGAGTGCCGCAGGTTGGCTAAAAGCGGACAGTCCATCAAAAGATGGGCCACTGTCAACACAGTGCCACATCGACACACGGGTGGAGCCTCACGCCGAAGGAGATACCCGTGGGTTAACCACGTATGTCCAACCCGGAGGCGACAGAGGACAACTGACTCTCGGCGGGTCGGCCCCAGTGAAGATTTCCACAAAGCTGTGGAGAGCTTCACTGCCCGAAGCTTATTTGGTGCAGTCGCCGTAGCCCACTCGGTGCTCCAAGCCTCGTGCACCTTCCGGTGCAACACCAGTTTAACATCCTGTTCCGTGACACCAACAGGGAGAGGTGGTCCCATAGTGGCCTGCTTGGCCAATCGATCAACATGTTTACTCCCTGGTATGCCAACATGGCCCGGGGTCCACACAAAGACCACAGAACGGCCTGATTGGCATAGGGAGTGAACAGTGTCCTGGATCGACCGCACTATTGGGTGCCGAGAGAAACACTGGTCGATCGCTTGTAAGCCACTCAGGGAGTCAGTACAGATGACGAATGACCCCCTGGGGCAGGCTTTGAGATGTAGAGCTCTGAGAATAGCGACCAGCTCGGCGGAGAAGATGCTACTCTCACAGGGCAGAGAATGCTGTTCCACGTGGTTGTCATGCAGAAAGGCATACCCAGCACGACCATCTACTACAGAACCATCTGTGTAAATGTCGTCTGCGGCGCGGAACGACTCGAGCACTTGCAGAAACTGCTGACGGAGATGTATGGGAGAAACAGAGGCCTTCGACGCATGGGACAGGTCCAGACGGAGCTGCAAACGAGGAATGGACCAAAGAGGGGTGTGATAGGAATAGTGGAAATGGTAATGGATAGGATGCCAGAGACAAAAGAAGGATATGAACACGGACCGAGATCCGGTAACCCGACCTGGGTCGCCGTGAAGGGATAGGTAGTGCAGCGTCTGGAAAAAGGAGCCGAGCAACATAAGAAGTTACCAGGTGTTGCCTACGGAACCACAGCGGGAGGACTCCAGCTTCGACAAGGAGGCTTGTCACAGGGCTTGTGCGAAAAGCCCCTGTCACCAAACGGACACCACTGTGTAAAATTGGGTCCAACGCCTGCAGTGCTGATGGCGCAGCCGAATCGTAGACTATGCAGCCATAGTCTAGGCGTGACTGAATGAGGGCCTTGTAAAGTTGTAAGAGCGTTGGGCGTGAGGCTCCCCAAACAGTGTGGCTGAGACAATGTAGGATGTTGAGGTGTTGCCAGCACTTTCGTTACAGCTGGCGAAGGTGTTGCACCCAGGTGAGATGGTTGTCGATCAACATGCCTAGAAACGTGTGTGTTTCTGCGACATGTAGCAGGTCTCCAGGTAAATAGAGTTCGGGTTCTGGATGTACTGCCCGACGTCGGCAGAAATGCATCACACGGGTCTTCGACACAGAGAACTGAAAACCGTGGGCAAACGCCCACGACTGCGCCTTTCGAATGGCTATTTGCAACCGACGTTCAGCAACACTGATGCTGGTGGAGCTAAAATACATGCAGAAGTCATCGACATACAAGGAAGTGGATACCGATGACCCCACCGCCGCCCCAAGGCCGTTGACAGCGACTAAAAAGAAAGGGACACTGAGAACGGAACCCTGTGGGACTCCGTTCTCTTGACAATGAGGTGAGCTAAAACAAGAACCAACACGAACTCTAAAAGAACGCAACGCCAGGAAATTCTCAATAAATGTGGGAAACGGACCCCGTAAACCCCAGTCGTACAGCGTAGACAGGATATGGTAGTGCCAGGTAGTGTCGTATGCTTTCCGCAGGTCGAAGAATACGGCAACCAGGTGTTCGCGGCGACTAAATGCTGTATGGATGGCCGACTCCAGTTACACAAGATTGTCAACAGTCGAGTGACCTTGGCGGAACCCACCCTGTTGTGGCACCAAAAGTCCCCGGTCCTCAAGGATCCACATGAGCCTCTAACTCGTCAAGCGTTCGAGGAGCTTGCATGGAACGTTGGTGAGGCTGATCGGGCGGTAGCTATCTGCCACCTGCGGTTCTGCCTCAGGCTTAATCACCGGGATGATAATGCGTTCCCGCCATGAGGACGGAAAAACACCCTCCAGCCATATCCGATTAAGCAGGGCGAGATGTTGGCTCTTGGCATCCGCTGATAGGTGTCAGAGGAACTGACTGTGAATGCGATCGGGTCCAGGGGAGGTATCTGGCCATGCAGCAAGGGCACCTTCATAGTCCCACTCAGTGAATGGGATGTTGTATGGTTCCCGACGTCACGTTCGAAATGAGATCAGATGGCTTTCTGCTTGCCCTTTAAGGGCGCGAAAGTCTGCACCATAAGCAGCAGTCTCTGAGGTGCGTGCAAAATGGTCTGCCAGGTGCTCAGCGACGGCGACAGGGTCAGTACAGAGCGTATCCTGAACGCTGAGACACGGAACTCCCGCCGGTGGGCGGTGCCCAAAGAGGCGTCCAACCTGCGACCACACCTTGGAAGGAGAATCTCGGGAATCAATGGAGGCGACGTACTTCTCTCAGGAATCCCTCTTACTTTCTTGTATCAGTCGCCGGGCCCGTGCCCAGAGACACTTGAAGGCTACGAGATGTTCAACACAAAGGTGGTGTCGGTGGCGCTGTAGTGCTCGCCAACGTTCCCGGATGGCCTCAGCGATCTCCGATGTCCACCAGGGCCACCGATGGACGATGGAGCGAACTGGACGTGGTGGGGACAGAGTTTTCGGCTGCAGAAACGACGGCCTCTGTGAACTGCTGAACGGCGGCATCAACATCAGCCAGAAAGGGAGAGGATAGGACAGCAGCTGAGGAATAAGCTGGCCAGTCAGCCCTACGGAGGGACCAGCGAGGCAGGCGGTCAGCAGGCGAACACTGTGGGAGTGACAGGAAGAGAGGAAAATGATCGCTACTACACAGGTCGTCGTGGTCCCTCAAGGTGAGATGTGGAAGAAGGCCAGGGCTGCAGACAGACAAGTCTATTGCGGAATAAGTACCATGCGATGTACTAAAGTGGGTAGGAGCACCGGTGTCTAAAAGACAGAGATTCTGCTCTGACAGGAGAGACTCAACATCCCTACCCCGGGCCGAGGTCTGTGCGCCACCCCACAGATGGTGGTGGGCATTGAAATCCTCCAAAAGAAGAAAGGATGGGGGAAGTTGGGCGACCAAGGCAGCGAGGTCGACGGGAGAGGCGGCGTCATCCGGTGGAAGGTAGAGAGAGCAGTTGGCAGCGACTGCCTCTAGAGGCGTTTGTAGAGGCACTGCAGCACTGGGGACAGAAGTGTGGACATAAACACAGACGCCACCGGAAACTCTGTTGTAGACGTTTCGGTTCTTAAAGTAGCCCTGATAGCCTCGGAAGTCTGGGGTCCTCTCGACGGGAAACCACGTTTCCTGCAAGGCAAGACAGGTGGCAGGGAAGCGGCAGAGTAATTGCCGCAGCTCAGGCAGGTGGCGGAAAAAACCGCCGCAATTCCACTGCAATATTTTGTTTGCAGTCTGCTGAATAGCCATAATTTAAGTTGTTAAATGGTCATTCAGCAGGGGCACCTGCTGCCAACTCTGCAGACTCTGCAGGATCCTGAACCATCGGTTCAGGTGATCCAAGTATGGCGAGATCCTCAGGTGACGCGAGGATCTCCACCTCGTCTTCAGAGGCCGAAGAGGTGACGGAGCGTTCCTTCCGATTTTGTTGTTGTTGCTGTTATGGGGGGGTTTTAGGGGGACTAGACTGCTATGGCCATCAGTCCCCCGCTTCATATCTAGGCAACACACAGAAAAAACAGAACCATAAAAAATGTGCCTGAATGAGATTTAAAACAAAGCAGAATGAAAGAATGCACCGTCAATGAATTATTGACAGAGTCAACACCAGACAATACGAAAGACACCAGACACACAGAAACAAATACGAGACAAAAATGACAGAGCCAGTGAATGTGGTTGACCGACCATGTGTATAAAAAGAGAAAAGTCAACCACATAGCGTACAAAATAAAAACTGTAGTCTAAATACACGTCAAGGGGAACATAAAAAAAATTATCTAAAAGACCACCCAAAGGATTCACAGCAAATGGTAAAACCCCGCAGCACGAAGAAATCGTAAAACCAAATTAGCCACAGAGGCATCGTCGTTGAGCATCAAAGAGAGAGTGTTCGGGAGGGTAAAAGAATGCCGCAGTGGGGCTAAAATGGGACAGTCGAGTAGGAGATGGACCACAGTCAATGGGGCACCACATTGGCACACGGGCGGGTCCTCTCGACGGAGGAGGTGACCATGCGTCAGATGGGTGTGACCAATGCGGAGACGGCAGAGAACCACGGAGTCCCTACGGGATCCCAGCTGTGAGGACTTCCAGACAGATGTTGCGTCCTTTATCGTACGCAGCTTATTTCGCACGTCCAGAGCGGACCATTCGGCGTTCCACAGGTCGCGTATTTTAGTGCGAAGCAACGGGCGGAAGTCTGCTTCTGGGAGGCCAATCGCCAGAGGGCGGCAAGTGGTAGCCTGTTTGGCTAGGTGGTCAACGCTCTCGTTGCCCGGGATGCCTACATGGCCCAGGGTCCAAACGAATGTAACACAGCGACCGGAGTCACTAAGAGCCAGTATCGACTCCTGAATGGCCCTGACCAATGTATGACGAGCGTAACACTGATCACGGGCCACTAAACCGCTCAGCGAGTTGCTACAGATCAGAAAGGAGGTCCCGGCGCACATGCGGATGTGGTTAAGGGCGCGGTATATAGCCACCAGTTCTGCGGTGAAGACGCTGCTGCCGGGTAGCAAAGAGCGTTGTTCAACATGGGCGCCATGCATGTAGGCATATCCAGTGTGGTCGCCATCCGAAGAACCGTCTGTATAAATGACCTCGGAGTTACTGAACTCACGGAGCAGTGCAGAAAACTGATGCCGTAGGACCAGAGGAGAAGTAGAGGTCTTCGGCTCACAGGAAAGATCCAACCGAATCCGCGGCCGAGGAATGTTCCAGGGAGGAGCATGGAAAGTCGAGCGGAAGGGACGGTTAAGAGGAAAGGAGTCCAGGGTCGATAGTAGCGATTGGACACGCGCTGCTATCGGGAGTCCCGACCGAGGTCGCCTCTGCGGCAAACGAGTGATCTCTCCCGGAAAGAGGAGTCTGTTATTCGGATGCTGAGGGGTACAGTGAACTCTGGCAGCATACTGGGCGAGTAGTTGTTGGCGCCGGTATCACAATGGGGCGACTCCAGCCTCTGCCAGGAGACTTGTGACAGGGCTTGTACGAAAGGCTCCAGTGGCCAGACGGATGCCGGTATGGTGCACTGGGTCGAGAACTCGCAGTGCAGATGGAGAGGCTGAGCCATAGACCTCGCTACCGTAGTCTAGACGTGACTGCACCAGAGCATTGTACAGCCGCAGGAGGACAGGGCGTGCTGCCCACCAGACAGTATGGCTGAGGCAACGAAGGATGTCCAAATAGCGTGAACATCGTTGCTTGTTGTTGTTGTTGTTGTTGTTGGTTGTTTTAAGGGGACTAAACAGCTAGGTTATCAGTCCCCTGTTCCTAGCTGAGAGTCAACTGTCAATAAAGATAAAACAATGCCCTGAAAATGACACCGCACAAAAGGGCAGGTTAACAATAGACAAGCCACTGACAATACAAGACGAAGACACACAGAATGAGTAAAATAAAGTCACGAATAAAACTGGATAGCAGAGTACCTTGGCTGGCTGATCACAAAGAAAAAACAGGATGAGCCAGCCATACTGCATACACTAAGAACCCCTAAGGGTGTGAAAAGGTAAAAAGCTGGATTGGTGGTGGCCTAAGATGTCAGGCCACAGCACCCACCGTTAGATAGAGTCATAAAAACCAGCAGCGCGGATAAAACTGTGTTAGCCATAGAGGCGTCGTCACCTAAAATTAATGGTAGTGCGTCTGGAAGATTAAAAGAGTGCCGCAGGTTGGCTAAAAGCGGACAGTCCATCAAAAGATGGGCCACTGTCAACACAGTGCCACATCGACACACGGGTGGAGCCTCACGCCGAAGGAGATACCCGTGGGTTAACCACGTATGTCCAACCCGGAGGCGACAGAGGACAACTGACTCTCGGCGGGTCGGCCCCAGTGAAGATTTCCACAAAGCTGTGGAGAGCTTCACTGCCCGAAGCTTATTTGGTGCAGTCGCCGTAGCCCACTCGGTGCTCCAAGCCTCGTGCACCTTCCGGTGCAACACCAGTTTAACATCCTGTTCCGTGACACCAACAGGGAGAGGTGGTCCCATAGTGGCCTGCTTGGCCAATCGATCAACATGTTTACTCCCTGGTATGCCAACATGGCCCGGGGTCCACACAAAGACCACAGAACGGCCTGATTGGCATAGGGAGTGAACAGTGTCCTGGATCGACCGCACTATTGGGTGCCGAGAGAAACACTGGTCGATCGCTTGTAAGCCACTCAGGGAGTCAGTACAGATGACGAATGACCCCCTGGGGCAGGCTTTGAGATGTAGAGCTCTGAGAATAGCGACCAGCTCGGCGGAGAAGATGCTACTCTCACAGGGCAGAGAATGCTGTTCCACGTGGTTGTCATGCAGAAAGGCATACCCAGCACGACCATCTACTACAGAACCATCTGTGTAAATGTCGTCTGCGGCGCGGAACGACTCGAGCACTTGCAGAAACTGCTGACGGAGATGTATGGGAGAAACAGAGGCCTTCGACGCATGGGACAGGTCCAGACGGAGCTGCAAACGAGGAATGGACCAAAGAGGGGTGTGATAGGAATAGTGGAAATGGTAATGGATAGGATGCCAGAGACAAAAGAAGGATATGAACACGGACCGAGATCCGGTAACCCGACCTGGGTCGCCGTGAAGGGATAGGTAGTGCAGCGTCTGGAAAAAGGAGCCGAGCAACATAAGAAGTTACCAGGTGTTGCCTACGGAACCACAGCGGGAGGACTCCAGCTTCGACAAGGAGGCTTGTCACAGGGCTTGTGCGAAAAGCCCCTGTCACCAAACGGACACCACTGTGTAAAATTGGGTCCAACGCCTGCAGTGCTGATGGCGCAGCCGAATCGTAGACTATGCAGCCATAGTCTAGGCGTGACTGAATGAGGGCCTTGTAAAGTTGTAAGAGCGTTGGGCGTGAGGCTCCCCAAACAGTGTGGCTGAGACAATGTAGGATGTTGAGGTGTTGCCAGCACTTTCGTTACAGCTGGCGAAGGTGTTGCACCCAGGTGAGATGGTTGTCGATCAACATGCCTAGAAACGTGTGTGTTTCTGCGACATGTAGCAGGTCTCCAGGTAAATAGAGTTCGGGTTCTGGATGTACTGCCCGACGTCGGCAGAAATGCATCACACGGGTCTTCGACACAGAGAACTGAAAACCGTGGGCAAACGCCCACGACTGCGCCTTTCGAATGGCTATTTGCAACCGACGTTCAGCAACACTGATGCTGGTGGAGCTAAAATACATGCAGAAGTCATCGACATACAAGGAAGTGGATACCGATGACCCCACCGCCGCCCCAAGGCCGTTGACAGCGACTAAAAAGAAAGGGACACTGAGAACGGAACCCTGTGGGACTCCGTTCTCTTGACAATGAGGTGAGCTAAAACAAGAACCAACACGAACTCTAAAAGAACGCAACGCCAGGAAATTCTCAATAAATGTGGGAAACGGACCCCGTAAACCCCAGTCGTACAGCGTAGACAGGATATGGTAGTGCCAGGTAGTGTCGTATGCTTTCCGCAGGTCGAAGAATACGGCAACCAGGTGTTCGCGGCGACTAAATGCTGTATGGATGGCCGACTCCAGTTACACAAGATTGTCAACAGTCGAGTGACCTTGGCGGAACCCACCCTGTTGTGGCACCAAAAGTCCCCGGTCCTCAAGGATCCACATGAGCCTCTAACTCGTCAAGCGTTCGAGGAGCTTGCATGGAACGTTGGTGAGGCTGATCGGGCGGTAGCTATCTGCCACCTGCGGTTCTGCCTCAGGCTTAATCACCGGGATGATAATGCGTTCCCGCCATGAGGACGGAAAAACACCCTCCAGCCATATCCGATTAAGCAGGGCGAGATGTTGGCTCTTGGCATCCGCTGATAGGTGTCAGAGGAACTGACTGTGAATGCGATCGGGTCCAGGGGAGGTATCTGGCCATGCAGCAAGGGCACCTTCATAGTCCCACTCAGTGAATGGGATGTTGTATGGTTCCCGACGTCACGTTCGAAATGAGATCAGATGGCTTTCTGCTTGCCCTTTAAGGGCGCGAAAGTCTGCACCATAAGCAGCAGTCTCTGAGGTGCGTGCAAAATGGTCTGCCAGGTGCTCAGCGACGGCGACAGGGTCAGTACAGAGCGTATCCTGAACGCTGAGACACGGAACTCCCGCCGGTGGGCGGTGCCCAAAGAGGCGTCCAACCTGCGACCACACCTTGGAAGGAGAATCTCGGGAATCAATGGAGGCGACGTACTTCTCTCAGGAATCCCTCTTACTTTCTTGTATCAGTCGCCGGGCCCGTGCCCAGAGACACTTGAAGGCTACGAGATGTTCAACACAAAGGTGGTGTCGGTGGCGCTGTAGTGCTCGCCAACGTTCCCGGATGGCCTCAGCGATCTCCGATGTCCACCAGGGCCACCGATGGACGATGGAGCGAACTGGACGTGGTGGGGACAGAGTTTTCGGCTGCAGAAACGACGGCCTCTGTGAACTGCTGAACGGCGGCATCAACATCAGCCAGAAAGGGAGAGGATAGGACAGCAGCTGAGGAATAAGCTGGCCAGTCAGCCCTACGGAGGGACCAGCGAGGCAGGCGGTCAGCAGGCGAACACTGTGGGAGTGACAGGAAGAGAGGAAAATGATCGCTACTACACAGGTCGTCGTGGTCCCTCAAGGTGAGATGTGGAAGAAGGCCAGGGCTGCAGACAGACAAGTCTATTGCGGAATAAGTACCATGCGATGTACTAAAGTGGGTAGGAGCACCGGTGTCTAAAAGACAGAGATTCTGCTCTGACAGGAGAGACTCAACATCCCTACCCCGGGCCGAGGTCTGTGCGCCACCCCACAGATGGTGGTGGGCATTGAAATCCTCCAAAAGAAGAAAGGATGGGGGAAGTTGGGCGACCAAGGCAGCGAGGTCGACGGGAGAGGCGGCGTCATCCGGTGGAAGGTAGAGAGAGCAGTTGGCAGCGACTGCCTCTAGAGGCGTTTGTAGAGGCACTGCAGCACTGGGGACAGAAGTGTGGACAT
This sequence comes from Locusta migratoria, assembly GCA_026315105.1. Taxonomy (NCBI): domain Eukaryota; kingdom Metazoa; phylum Arthropoda; class Insecta; order Orthoptera; family Acrididae; genus Locusta; species Locusta migratoria. The sequence continues at coordinate 40,528,888 of CM048745.1, forward strand.
AAACACAGACGCCACCGGAAACTCTGTTGTAGACGTTTCGGTTCTTAAAGTAGCCCTGATAGCCTCGGAAGTCTGGGGTCCTCTCGACGGGAAACCACGTTTCCTGCAAGGCAAGACAGGTGGCAGGGAAGCGGCAGAGTAATTGCCGCAGCTCAGGCAGGTGGCGGAAAAAACCGCCGCAATTCCACTGCAATATTTTGTTTGCAGTCTGCTGAATAGCCATAATTTAAGTTGTTAAATGGTCATTCAGCAGGGGCACCTGCTGCCAACTCTGCAGACTCTGCAGGATCCTGAACCATCGGTTCAGGTGATCCAAGTATGGCGAGATCCTCAGGTGACGCGAGGATCTCCACCTCGTCTTCAGAGGCCGAAGAGGTGACGGAGCGTTCCTTCCGATTTTGTTGTTGTTGCTGTTATGGGGGGGTTTTAGGGGGACTAGACTGCTATGGCCATCAGTCCCCCGCTTCATATCTAGGCAACACACAGAAAAAACAGAACCATAAAAAATGTGCCTGAATGAGATTTAAAACAAAGCAGAATGAAAGAATGCACCGTCAATGAATTATTGACAGAGTCAACACCAGACAATACGAAAGACACCAGACACACAGAAACAAATACGAGACAAAAATGACAGAGCCAGTGAATGTGGTTGACCGACCATGTGTATAAAAAGAGAAAAGTCAACCACATAGCGTACAAAATAAAAACTGTAGTCTAAATACACGTCAAGGGGAACATAAAAAAAATTATCTAAAAGACCACCCAAAGGATTCACAGCAAATGGTAAAACCCCGCAGCACGAAGAAATCGTAAAACCAAATTAGCCACAGAGGCATCGTCGTTGAGCATCAAAGAGAGAGTGTTCGGGAGGGTAAAAGAATGCCGCAGTGGGGCTAAAATGGGACAGTCGAGTAGGAGATGGACCACAGTCAATGGGGCACCACATTGGCACACGGGCGGGTCCTCTCGACGGAGGAGGTGACCATGCGTCAGATGGGTGTGACCAATGCGGAGACGGCAGAGAACCACGGAGTCCCTACGGGATCCCAGCTGTGAGGACTTCCAGACAGATGTTGCGTCCTTTATCGTACGCAGCTTATTTCGCACGTCCAGAGCGGACCATTCGGCGTTCCACAGGTCGCGTATTTTAGTGCGAAGCAACGGGCGGAAGTCTGCTTCTGGGAGGCCAATCGCCAGAGGGCGGCAAGTGGTAGCCTGTTTGGCTAGGTGGTCAACGCTCTCGTTGCCCGGGATGCCTACATGGCCCAGGGTCCAAACGAATGTAACACAGCGACCGGAGTCACTAAGAGCCAGTATCGACTCCTGAATGGCCCTGACCAATGTATGACGAGCGTAACACTGATCACGGGCCACTAAACCGCTCAGCGAGTTGCTACAGATCAGAAAGGAGGTCCCGGCGCACATGCGGATGTGGTTAAGGGCGCGGTATATAGCCACCAGTTCTGCGGTGAAGACGCTGCTGCCGGGTAGCAAAGAGCGTTGTTCAACATGGGCGCCATGCATGTAGGCATATCCAGTGTGGTCGCCATCCGAAGAACCGTCTGTATAAATGACCTCGGAGTTACTGAACTCACGGAGCAGTGCAGAAAACTGATGCCGTAGGACCAGAGGAGAAGTAGAGGTCTTCGGCTCACAGGAAAGATCCAACCGAATCCGCGGCCGAGGAATGTTCCAGGGAGGAGCATGGAAAGTCGAGCGGAAGGGACGGTTAAGAGGAAAGGAGTCCAGGGTCGATAGTAGCGATTGGACACGCGCTGCTATCGGGAGTCCCGACCGAGGTCGCCTCTGCGGCAAACGAGTGATCTCTCCCGGAAAGAGGAGTCTGTTATTCGGATGCTGAGGGGTACAGTGAACTCTGGCAGCATACTGGGCGAGTAGTTGTTGGCGCCGGTATCACAATGGGGCGACTCCAGCCTCTGCCAGGAGACTTGTGACAGGGCTTGTACGAAAGGCTCCAGTGGCCAGACGGATGCCGGTATGGTGCACTGGGTCGAGAACTCGCAGTGCAGATGGAGAGGCTGAGCCATAGACCTCGCTACCGTAGTCTAGACGTGACTGCACCAGAGCATTGTACAGCCGCAGGAGGACAGGGCGTGCTGCCCACCAGACAGTATGGCTGAGGCAACGAAGGATGTCCAAATAGCGTGAACATCGTTGCTTGTTGTTGTTGTTGTTGTTGTTGGTTGTTTTAAGGGGACTAAACAGCTAGGTTATCAGTCCCCTGTTCCTAGCTGAGAGTCAACTGTCAATAAAGATAAAACAATGCCCTGAAAATGACACCGCACAAAAGGGCAGGTTAACAATAGACAAGCCACTGACAATACAAGACGAAGACACACAGAATGAGTAAAATAAAGTCACGAATAAAACTGGATAGCAGAGTACCTTGGCTGGCTGATCACAAAGAAAAAACAGGATGAGCCAGCCACACTGCACACACTAAAAACCCCTAAGGGCTCGAAAATATAAAAATCTGGGTTGGTGGAGGCCTAAGATATCAGGCCACAGCACCCATGGTTAGATAGAATCATAAAAACCGGCAGCGCGGATAAAACTTAAAACTGCGTTAGCCATAGAGGCGTCGTCACCTAAAACTAAGGGTAGTGCGTCTGGAAGATTAAAAGAGTGCCGCAGATTGGCTAAAATCGGACAGTCCATCAAAAGATGGGCCACTGTCATTACGACACCACATCGACATACGGGTGGGGACTCACGGCGAAGGAGATACCCGTGGGTCAACCACGTGTGCCCAATACGGAGGCGGCAGAGGACAACCGCCTCTCGGCGGATCTGCCGCAGTGAAGACTTCCACAGGGCTGTGGACGTCTTCACTGCCCGAAGCTTGTTTGACACATTCGCCATAGCCCACTCGGCGCTCCAAGCCTCGCGCACCTTCCGGTGCAACACCAATTTTAGATCAGGCTCCATGACGCCAATATTTAGGGGTGGTTCCATAGTGGCCTGCTTGGCTAAGCGATCTACTTGTTCATTCCCTGGGATGCCGACGTGGCCCGGGGTCCACACAAAGACCACAGAACGGCCTGATTGGCCCAGTGAGTGAACCGTGTCCTGGATCGACCGCACTATTGGGTGCCGAGAGAAACACTGGTCGATCGCTTGTAAGCCACTCAGGGAGTCAGAACAGATGACAAATGACCCCCTGGGGCACGCTTTTAGGTGTTTCAGAGCCCTTAGAATGGCGACCAGTTCGGCAGAAAAAATGGAACTCTCACCTGGCAGAGATTGCTGTTCCACATGGTGGTCATGAAGAAACGCATACCCAGCATGGCCATCTATTACGGAACCATATGTGTAGACGGGTTTTGCGGCATGGAACGAGTCTAGGAGTTGCAGAAACTCGTGGCGGAGATGTCTAGTGGAGACCGAGTCCTTTGACGTACAGGACAGATCCAGACGGAGCTGCAAACGAGGAATGGACCAAGGAGGAGTGTGAGAGGAATAGTGGAAAGTGGTAGGAAGTGGGTGGGATGTGAGAGACGAAAGAAGGATACGAACACGGACCGAGATCGGGTATCCCGACCTCGGCCGACGTGGAGGGATAGGGAGTGCAGCGTCTGGAAATAGGAGCTGGCGGTTCGGGTGGAAGAGCGAGGCCTGAACACGAGCAACATAAGCATCGTTGCTTGAGCTGGCGCAGATGAGGGAGCCATGTCAAACGTGAGTCGAAAATGAGACCCAGGAAACGGTGTGTATCCACAACCTGAAGGAGCTCACCATCAAGGTGGAGCTCCGGATGCGGATGTACCGTGCGTTGGCGACAAAAGTGCATCACCCTGGTTTTCGCAGGGGAAAATGCAAAACCATGGGCAGAAGCCCAATTCTGCGCCCAATGAGTGGCTGCCTGCAGTCGTCGTTCAGCTACAGTTATACTAGCAGTAGAGTAGTACAGGCAAAAGTCATCCGCATAGAGAGAGCAAGAAACTGATGGCCCCAACTACAGCCACTAGACCATTAATGGCCACTAAGAAGAGGGGTACACTTAGGACGGACCCTTGTGGTACCCCATTCTCTTGGATATGGGAGGAACTGAAGGAGGTGCCAACGTGGACTCTAAAGCTGCGCGAAAATAAAAAATTCTGAATAAAAATTGGCAGGGAGCCACGGAGACCCCACCCATGTAGTGTGGCAAGGATGTGATGACGCTATGCCGTGTCATATGCTTTCCGGAGGTCGAAAAAGATGGCGACGAGGTGGTGACGTCGGGCGAAAGCAGTACGGATCGCCGACTCCAAAGAGAGGAGGTTATCAATGGCAGAGCGACCTTGCCGGAAAGCACTGTGTTGTGGGGCGAGCAGACCCCGATACTCGAGAACCCACAGAAGTCGCCGGCTCACCAAACGTTCAAAAAGCTTACAAAGAACGTTTGTGAGACTTATGGGACGGTAACTGTCAACGTTCAGTGGATCCGCACCTGGTTTCAGCAGAGGGATAACGGTGCTCTCCTGCCATTGGGACGGGTATGCTCCCTCGATCCAGAGACGATTGAAAAAATCCAAAAGATGGTGTTGCGAGGTTACAGAGAGATGTTTTAACATTCGACAGTGGATTCGGTCCGGTCCTGGGGATGTATTGGGGCAACTGGCAAGAATACTTTGAAATTCCCACTCGGTAAATGGCGCATTGTACGGCTCCTGGCGGTTTGTGCGAAATACCAACTGCTTTCGCTCAGCCCGCTCTTTTAAGGTACAAAAACCTTGGCTGTAGGCAGTGGACGCCGAATTAAGAGCAAAGTGCGCTGCAAAAGACTCGGCAATGATGGTCGGGTCGGTATGAACAGTTCCATGGATAGAGAGACCCGCGATCCCTGCCAGTGGACGGTAGCCTGATATACGGCAAATCTTCGTCCAAATCTGGCTGGAGGAGACACGGGGTCCAATTGTGGATACGTATTCCTCCCATCATGCCTGCTTGTGCTGCCGGATAAGCCGGCGTGTCTGGGCCTGAAGACGTTTAAAGGCAACCAGGTGGTTAATGGTGGGGTGGCGCCAATACTGCTGCAGCGCTCTGCGGCGATTGCGAATTGCTGCTGCTATCTCCGGTGACCCCCAGGGTACTGGTCATCGCCGGGATACAGCAGAAGAACATGGTATCGCGGACTCAGCGGCAGAAACGACAACGGAAATAATTTGGTCTACTGCCATTGTTGCATCAGCAGGGAGAGGGGTATCCAGCGTTGCAGCTGACGTGTATGCTGCCCAGTCGGCCCTATGGAAGGACCAGCGGGGTAGGCGTGCATGGCGTTGGTGGTGGGGAAGCGAAAGGCAGATGGGAAAGTGGTCGCTTCCACAAAGGTCATCATGGACCCAGTGGACAGTTAAGGAGTGGACGTAAGCCCGGACTACACACAGAAAGGTGTATGGCAGAAAAGGTACCATGGGCCACACTAAAATGGGTAGGAGCTCCTGTATTAAGAATACAAAGGTCAAGTTGGTTAAAAAGTAGTTCAAATTCTCGACGACGTCCTGTAGTCACGTTGCTCCCCCATATGGGGTGATGTGCATTAAAATCTCCTAAAATAAGAAACGGTGAAGGAAGTTGAGCGATCAAGGCTGCTAGGTCAGCTGGTGCCACTGCGACATCAGGAGGGAGATAAAGGGAACAGATGGTAATGTCCCGCAATGCTCGAACCCTGACAGCGACAGCCTCCAGGGCTCCAGTGGCACTGGGGAACTGTAGGCAGAGGTATGTACATATAGACATACCCCGCCCGACACCCTATTGTAAATGGTGCGATTATTGAAGTACCCCCGGTAGCCCCGAAGGGTGGGGGTCCGATCACCAGGAAACCAGGTTTCCTGGAGAGCAACACAAAGAGGTGGAAAAGAGCTCAGCAGCTGACGCAATTCAGCCAAGTGACTGAAAAAACCGCCACAATTCCATTGGAGGATCAGACTGTCTCCTGGTTGATGGTGCATGAAGATGAAGAGTAGTGGTATTAGCACTCTTCTCTGGCTGTGAAGCCTGATCCTCCGTGTCCATGGTATCCCCGAGATCGGCAATGGCCAAATCTTCTGGCGTCGCTAGAAGGATCACATCATCCTCTGGTGCGTCAGGTGCAAGGGCTGGGGGCACCGAGGCCGCCAGTGTCTCCTTGCGCTTTACCGTCTTGTCTTTCTTTTCTTTTTTGTCTTCCCGTCGTTCCTTGGGCCTACCGGAGGACGGGGGTTCCTCCGGCGGGGCTTGAGGAGTGTGGGAAGACTGGGGAGCCAGGCGGCTTTCTGGCCGAGGGTCCTTCGGCCGCTGGCTGGTATCTATTTTCTTAGGCGGTGAGTTTGGAAGGGAGGAACACATTCCCTTTCCAGAAGAAGAAGCCAGAGAAGGGGAACCCTTTTCCGGCTGGGGAGCGGGGGTAACCACTCCCGATGTGGAGGGCCATACAGGCCCCGCAGAAGATGGTATGGCCCCAGATGTCTGGGTGGACAAGGTAGAGGGGCGGCCCATAGGGCCCACAGAAGGAGGTACAACAGGGCGAGAGGTGGCCACCGGTGGTGGCGCCATCGATGTAGCAGCAGCGTAGGAACTTACTAGTGAAACAGGATGCAGCTTTTCATATTTCTTTCGTGCCTCTGAGTATGTTAGTCGGTCCAACGTTTTATACTCGACTATCTTCTTCTCTTTATGTAGAGCGGGACAGTCCTGCGAACAGGGAGAGTGGTGACCGCCGCAATTTACACAATAAGGTGGAGGGGCACAGGCAGTGTCAGGATGTAAGGCACGGCCACAGTCCCTACAGGTTGCAGCAGCGTTGCAACGAGAGGACATGTGCCTGAAGCGCCAACATTTATAGCATTGCATTGGAGGGGGGATGTATGGCTGGACGTCACAGCGATACATCATGACTTTGACCTTTTCAGGCAGATTGTCACCCTCAAAGGCCAAAACAAATGCGCCAGTGGCCACCCTCTTATCTTTGGTCCCCTAAAGACGCGGCGGACAAAGTGGACTCCGCGTCGTTGTAAATGGTCACGTAATTCCTCATCTGTCTGCAACAATAGGTCTCTGTGCTATATGACCCCCTGTACCTTATTTAAGGACTTGTGAGGTGTTATTAACACGGGGATGTCGCCTAAATGGTCACACGTAAGGAGGTTTCGTGACTGAGCCGGGGTCTCCGCCTGTATCAAGACCGAACCGTCTCGCAGTTTCGACATTCCGGCAACTTCGCCAAACCTTTCTTCGAGGTGTTCCACGAAGAAAGAGGTCTTAGTTGCCTGGAAAGATTCCCCGTCTTGTCTGGTACATACTAAGTATCGTGGTGTATATGGCTCAGTCTGTTTAGTGGGCCCACGTTCCCCCCATGATGGAGTTAGGGAAGGGAACGATTAGGGGTCGTATCTTGCAGCATTGAAATTAAACGTTCCACACTTGGAGACACCTGACTTAGAGCCAGGATTTTCAGAGGGTTGTTTCCTCTTCATTGCGGAATGTCCGCCCCGATGCCACCCACTCCGAAACAGGGGATCTCCTCAAGGGCGCCACCCAGCCACAGCAACGTCACCTGGCAGGATGACCGTTGCCGGGAGTCCTGATGCCCGGCAAAGACAAGCATCGACTCTTTGGCATTCATGAGGAGGTCACAGCTCAGGCATCGGCAGTGTGATCCCTGTGCAATTCAGGGGGCTCAACCATGAGGGTACATAACAGCCCCACCACACAGACTGGCTACCGTGCTGGTGACCTAGCAGGGGACGGGGCTACGGCGAGGAAGGGATGTGGAAGGAAAGGGTAGGAATCCGCGCCGTAGGGGCTAGGTTGGCAGTTCTTCCCCAAATGGCTCACACTTACTCAGAAATTTTGGTGGAGGTCAAACCACAATGGGGACCTAACTGGGCCGAAAACTGTGAACACGGCAAACAAAGACAACTGCAAAACCAGCAGTACCATGGGAATAGCTGGGCCGTCAACACGAGAACACCTAGAGACAGGGTTGGAGAAGGGTAGGGTGGGAAAAAGGATTAGGAAGGGAGGGAACCAGGGTGAGGAAAAGCGGCCTGGGAAACAGGAAGGAAGGCCGCAATGGCTCGGGGACCTGTGCGTGCCACACACGTACCCACAAAAGAGCTGTGGGCCCCCTGGGAGACGTTCCTTCCGAGGCACTGATGATGCCTCCTTCCCATCCTTCTTTTTCTTCGGCTTCTTTTTGCCCTCTCGCTGGCCCTTTGGTGTCAAGGGCTGGGAGAGCTTCCCAGAAGTGGCATCAGTGACTGTCGAAGAACCAGAAGCCCTTTGACCAGCAGGTTTTGGATCCTTCAGCCAAAGGCTGGGATCCCCTGGCGCACCCTGGGACTCCCCAGAAGGACCAAAGTTCATAAACCAGTCAAGAAGGCTAGGAGTGTGTTTTTGTTGGGAAAAGCCGACAAGCTAATGTTACGATCGCACTTAGAAAATGAATGGGCATCGTTTAATTCTGGGACTATGGATGTAGAGGAATTGTGGACTAAATTTAAATGCATTGTTAACGAAGGGTTAGAGAAATATGTGCCAGTAAAGACGATTAAGGATGGAAAAGATCCACCGTGGTATAATAATAATGTTAGAAAGCTGCTGAGAAAGCAAAGGCTGTTGCACTCTCGATTCAAAAAAGAACACGCAAATGATGACAGGCAAAAGTTAGTAGAGATTCGTGCGTCTATAAAAAGATCGATGCGTGAAGCCTACAATAATTATCACAGCCATACCTTAGCAAAAGATCTTTCCGAGAACCCGAAAAAATTCTGGTCCTATGTAAAACCGATAAGCGGGTCAAAGCCCACTGTCCAGTCACTAGTTGATCATTCCGGGGCAGTAATAGAAGAAATCAAACGGAAAGCTGAAGTTCTAAATTTAACCTTTAAGAAATCTTTCACGCAGGAGGACCGCACAAATATACCATCATTTGATCAACGTACTAATTCCGAAATGGGGGACATAGCAATAGGTATTTCCGGTGTAGAGAAGCAGCTGAGAGAGCTAAATACGAAAAAGTCTGCTGGTCCGGATGGAATACCAGTTCGGTTTTACAAAGACTATTCTGCGGCATTGGCCCCCTACTTAGCTTGCATTTATAGCGAATCTTTAATTCAGCGCAAAGTTCCTAGTGATTGGAAAAAAGCGCAGGTGACTCCAGTGTATAAGAAAGGAAAGAGAACTGACCCATACAATTACAGGCCAATATCGTTGACATCGGTTTCATGTAGAATTTTGGAGCATATTCTCAGTTCGAATATAGTAAATTTCCTTGAAACGGAAAAGCTTCTTTCCATGAATCAGCACGGGTTTAGGAAACATCGTTCATGCGAAACTCAGCTTGCCCTTTTCTCACATGACATCTTGCGAGCCATGGACGAAGGGCAACAGGCGGATTGTGTTTTTCTCGACTTCAAAAAGGCGTTCGACACGGTGCCACACTGCAGACTGCTAACGAAGATACGAGCTTATGGAATAGGTTCACAAATTTGTGACTGGCTGGAAGACTTCCTAAGTAATAGAACGCAGTACGTTGTTCTCGACGGCGAGTGCTCATCAGAGACGAGTGTATCGTCAGGCGTGCCCCAGGGGAGTGTGATAGGACCGCTATTATTTTCTATCTATATAAATGATCTGATGGACAAAGTAAGTTGTAATTTGCGGCTGTTTGCTGATGATGCTGTGGTGTATGGGAGGGTGTCGTCTGTAACTGACTGTAATAGCATACAGGTTGACTTAAACAAAATTTCTAGTTGGTGCGAAGAATGGCAGCTAGCTCTCAATGTAGAAAAATGTAAGGTGATGCGCATGAGTAGAAAAAACAATCCTATAATGTTCGAATACAGCATCAGTAGTGAGCTTCTTGATGCGGTCGCGTCGTTCAAATATCTAGGCGTAACATTGCAGAGCGATATGAAATGGAACGAGCATGTAAGGACAGTTGTGAATAAGGCAGACAGCCGACTTCGGTTTATTGGGAGAATTTTGGGAAGATGTGCTTCACCTGTAAAGGAGACCGCGTATAAAACGCTTGTACGACCACGTCTTGAGTATTGCACAAGTATTTGGGACCCGCAGCAGATCGGTTTGAAGGAAGACATAGAGGCGGTTCAGAGGCGAGCAGCTAGATTTGTTACCGGTAGGTTCGACCAATGCGCGAGTGTCTCGGAAATGCTCCGGCAACTCAATTGGGGATCGCTGGAAGAAAGACGACGTTCTTTTCGTGAATTTCTGTTAAGTAAATTTAGAGGACCGGAATTTGAAGCTGAGTGTAGTACGATCTTGTTGCCGCCTACTTACATTTCGCGTAAAGATCACAAAGACAAGATAAGAGAAATTAGGGCTCGTACGGAGGCATATAGGCATTCTTTTTTTCCTCGTTCAATTTGGGAGTGGAATAGGAAAGGAAATGCCTAGTAGTGGTACGGTGTACCCTCCGCCACGCACCTTACGGTGAATTGCGGAGTATGTATGTAGATGTAGATGAAGCGTCCCGAAGGACCCCTTCCGAGGGAGAGGTGCCGGAGGAAGCTGTTGCTTCTCCTGCTGGGGGATGGGGACTGGTGTCTCCGATGGTTGTGGGGAAGTTTCCCCCACAACAGGTGCTTTAGCAGCAGATGGAGCGTTGCCCCCATCTGATGAGGGCGCAGTGGTACTTTTATGGCCTCTAGGGCCTACAGAAGGAGGCGATACCTTGTTATGAGTCGTACCCGTAATGCGCGGTGACAACGTTACAACTGCGAAGGAGGTAGTCATTTTCACCGGATGGAGACGCTCGTATTTCTTTCTTGCCTCATTGTACGATAGCCGGTCCAAGGTCTTTATTTCCATTATCTTCCGTTCTTTAGGTAGAACTTTACAGTCTGGAGAGCACGGTGGATGCAGCTGGTTGCAGTTCACACAGATGGGAGGTGGGGTGCAGGGAGCGTCCGGATGAGATGGACGTCCACATTCCATGCACACAGAGCTAGAAGTGCACCGGGAGGACATATGCCCGTACTTCCAGCACCTGAAGTACCTCATAGAGGGGGGGGGGGGGGACGTATGGTGTAACATCGCACCGGTAGATCATTACCTTGCCCTTCTCAGGCAGTGTATCGCCTTTGAAGGAAAGGATGAATGCACTGGTAGCAACCTTGTTATCTCTTGGTCCCCTATAAACATGTCGAACAAAGTGACACCTCTGCGTTCCAGGTTGGTATGTAGCTCTTCCTCAGACTGTGACAATAGGTCTCGATGATAAATATGACCTTGGACCATATTGAGGGTCTTGTGGGGCGTGACACTGACAGGTATATCAACCAGCTTGTCACAGGCCAATAATGCCCTGGACTGGGCTGGGGATGCCGTCTGTATCAGAACAGCCCCACTTCTCATTTTCGAGAAAGACTCCACCTCACCATACTTGTCCTCGAGATGGTCAACAAAGAACTGCGGCTTGGTGGACAAGAAAGAGTCTCCATCAGGAAAAAACAAGGTATCGCGGTGAATATGGATCCGAACAGCGTAAAGCTTGGCGTTCTTCCCATGGCGTTGCCAGGAAAGGGAACGACTTAGGATCATATGCTGTAGCATTATACTCTGACCTTCCACGCTTAGAAACGGCGTTTCTGCGACCGCCCATGCTATTTATTGCTCGTTTCATTGCCGTCCCACGAGCAGCTAGGGAAAAGATGTCCACCCAGGCAGAGCCCCGCTTGTCTGGGTAAGCTTGTACAACTGAGGTGCGGCAGGTTCCTCAGAGGGTGCTCGCTAGTGGCTGTTGAACCTCAACAGCCATGCCTCTCCTCAGCACGTAGCACACCTTGAGATTGAGGGGTTTGTTATAGAAGGTTGTACTGTCCTCGCTACCCGGGCGATTAAGCCAAGATCCCCGGGCTCTGAAACGTACAACGTTCCACCGTCGCGCCGAACGATGGTTGTTGAGGCACGCACAGAGCTTACGGTGTAGCGAACTGTTGGCGCGACACAGCCCGCAGCTCAGGACCCCGGGTTTGCCAAGCCTGTAGCCAGCAAATTAATGCTGAGCCCCTGAGGGCTTATTCGATTATATAGTCATTGGTTTCAACGTTTCAAAATACTGTAGAAGCATTAAAGACGCATAATTTGATACAGGACACTTGTCTATCAAGTCACGAAACTGCTTAATAATGGTTTACAAAATCTATCTAAGCAACAGAGAATGCACATTGCACAAGATTTTATCTCTCTTACTTCCTTCATGCAAACTACAAGTCTTCGAGAAAAATGGAGTATGATCTCTTTCGCGGAAATTTTATATAGTTTAATTTTGCGCTGTAGCGCGTTTTTGCTAAAGACGGCAGATTTCCTGTTATTAAGAAAAAGCATAACATTAAATAAATACGTTTCATTTCGAATAATATTCGGAATACGACATTTTCCTATAGGACGGTTTCTGTTGCTTCGGCTGATCGTTTCTGTAAGCGAGCTGCAAGCTTTATCAGACCACAGAAGTTGAGAGAACAGAGAGATGAATAGAGTCACTTTGTTCGGCACTGGGCGATTCACTAGACAAGTGAGGGGAACCGTGAGCAGCGCGCCACATGGACGGCTCCGCAAGCGACCGGATTCGGCAGAGTGGTGGGGAGAGGTGAACCAGCTAATTCACCGACTCAGTTGGCAGTTGGATCACCCCGATCGCCGGAGTCGTGCGGAGCAGCGAGCTCACTGAACCATGCTGCTTGTGTGACTTGCCGACTCTCGACTCAACGATTCTCAACTCGCAGCGCATAGGCGCTCATTTTCTGTAGTTTGATACTTGCACATGGTTCATACCACATTTATTTTGTAGCTTGGGAAACTTCTGCAGCATGTGGCGAGGGGTTTAGGAAACTTATGAAGCATGTGGTAAGGGGTGCTTATGCAGCTCATTGCTGCTACCAGAGGGACTTTTCGGATCGAATTCATCCATCACTCACTCCTTAGAAGGACCTGCCTCTTTGAATCAGTTCAGGGGCAGATTGCCCATCTCTACCGCAGAGGCTGCCGTGTGACAGCCGTCGGCGGGAGGAGGAGGCCGGTGCTACTGTGATGTCAGACAGATTCCTCTCTCGACCTGCGAATCTGCGGAGGGGTATCCGAGAGGCACAGTCATGAGATCTGAAGGTGGTGGGGTGGGGCTCCACCGAGGATGTAGTTGGTTGAGATGGCGGGAGAGTGTCACCCCGTCTGCATCTACCACATCTGTCGACCACGCGAACGCTGTACTACCCCTGGCGTCCACTCTGAGCGGCGGCCAAATGTGCGTGCCCAGACAGGGGCGCCTGTTATGTAACGCCAAGGATGTGTGGGCACCTTAGGCTGGGGCTCCGGGCACAGCAGGTGCGACAGCGTCTGGGGCTGGCAACCGTGGAGGACCTCCGCTGGGCTCCAAACATTAATTGCTGTTGTCCGATAAGTACTAAGAAATAAGGGGAGCGCCGTCTCGGCGGATGACTTTTCCAGGCACTTACGAAGTTGTGATTTAAAAGTTTGCACCATATGCTCTGCCTCCCCATTGGATTGGGGGTGGAAAGGAGCCGAGGTGAGGTGGGAAATACCATTGTTAGTGCAGAATTGTTGAAAATAAGACGACGTGAATTGTGGGCCATATTCAGCGACGAGCGTCGGAAGAAGGCCTTCAATAGCAAAGATCTGTACCAGGGCTCTGACCACATCTTCTGCCGTAGTGGAGCACATACGCAAGACGTACGGATAATTAGACAGTGCATCTACCACCATGAACCACATTGACTGACAGAAAGGGCCAGCCAAGTCCAGATGAATGCGGTCCCAGGGGTGCTCTGGAGTAGGTCACGGGGAAAAAGTGCGCAGGGGGACAGCTTGCTGGGTAGCACACTGAGTGCACGTACGAACCAACTGCTCGATGGCGGCATCGATTCCTGGCCAATAGACAAAACGGCGTGCAAGTACCTTCATGTGTGTGATACCCCAGTGACCCCGATGTAACAGAGTTAACATAAGAGCCCGTAAGTCAGACGGAATAACGACACGAGGCTCGTCGGAATCGGTACTGAGGAGGAGGACACCGTCGATAACTGACAGCCGGTGTTGAAGCTGGAAATAGTTATGCAGAGGGCCAGCCTCTTTGGCGGACAATCGCTCAGGCCACCCGGTGGTGACATGCTTAAGCACCTCCCGGAGCATAGGGTCCCGACGAGTGGCTTGTGTGACTCTACTGGCCATAATCAGAAGTCGCTCAACTGCGTCGTGCAAACGTTCATCAGTCTGAAAAATCGCCACCTCGTCTTTGTTGAAGAAGGGTCGGGGCCCATGGGTAAACGGGACAAGGCGTCGGCATTGGCATGGTGCGACGAGGGCCGATAATGAATTTCGTAGTGATAGGCACTCAAAAACAGAGCCCAACGTTGAGACGTTGCAAAGTCCTGTCTGGAAGATGAGAACGCGTACCAAACAGTGCCACCAGGGGTTTGTGATCCGTAATAAAGTGGAATTTAATGCCATAGAGGAACACATGAAACTTCCAAACAGTGTAAACAATTGCCAAAGCCTCTTTCTCAATCTGACAACGTCTTAGACGCATAGGCACTGGGCTGCTCAGAACCATCATCCAGTATGTGGGCCAACACCACTCCAATCCCGTGCTGAGAAGCATCCGTAGCTAGGAATAGACGTCGGCCTGGTGTAAATGTGCCGAGGCAAGGTGAAGACTTTAACATTGATTTTATGCGTGCAAATGCCGCCTCACAAGCAGCAGATCACACAAACGGAACACCTTTCTTTCGAAGTGCGTTCGAAGGATGTGTGACCTCTGCCACGTTAGGAAGAAATTTGTAGTAGTAACTGACCTTGCTCAAAAGGACTGCAGTTCCTGCAAATTCGTAGGACGAGGAAGATAGTTCATCGCCGTAACCAACTCTGACCTAGGGCGGACGCCATCCCGTGACACCAGGTGTCCCAAATACTCAATTTCAGGTTGAAAGAACTGTGATTTTTGAAGATTGTATTTGAGGCCTGTCGCGTGCAATTTCGTGAACAAGAGCCGCAGGTTGTTTAAGTGATCTGTGCGGGAGGAACCAGATAGTTCGCACAGCACGGAAAGTCGTCCAATAACTGTCGCAAGAACCGTTGAAATATCGCGGGTGCACTCGCGATCCCAAACGGCAGACGTTTGTAGCGGTACAGCCAGAAAGGAGTATTGAGAACCATGAATTGTTGAGAATCAGAATCTAAGGGAAGCTGGAGATACGCTTCCGCCAAATCAATTTTTGAAAAACACTCACCGCCCGCCAGTTTCGGATAAATGTCGTCCGGGCGGGGAATGGGAAAACAATCTATCACTGACTGCGAGTTAACCGTAGACTTGAAATCACCGCACAACCGAAGTGCTCCCGTGGGTTTCTTTATTATCATCAGAGGTGTCGCCCACAAGCTAGAGGAAAATGGTTAGATACCCAAGCCGTGCAACCGATCCAACTCGTTCTTAACCGTTGGGCGCAAAGCAAAAGGTATGGCTGGGCGCGACAAAATTTCGGAACCGCTGTAGGTTTGAGAGTGATGTGCGCCTCGTAACCAATGGCCATTCCCAAACCCGCCGAGAAAAGTGCTCCAAACTCGCGGCAAAGGGAATCCAATTCATTAAACGGTATGGAGTCAGACACAAAATGAACAACGTCGTGAACGCTGAACCAAAAGCCGTGAATGCATCCAGGCCAAAAATGTTTTCTGAAGCTGCGCTTGTGACGGCCAAAAACGTGACGTCGCGCACTACGTGCTGGTATTCCACCTCAATCGTAAACTGACCGAGCACTGGAATCGGCTGTTCACCATAGCCGACCAAACGACGAGAAGTTTTAACAAGAGGCGGCTTCCCAAGAGCCAAATACGTATCCAAATTTACGAGAGAGACAGAGGCACCGATATCAACTTGAAAATGGAACGGACGATTTTGAATTAGAAGTGTGACATAAATCTTTGAAGAAATGATACGGCGGCCGACCACGTGCAGAAGTCGACAAACAGCCGCCACGTGGCCTTGTTTACGGCAGGACGCGCAACGCGCGCGGCGAAAGGGGCAGCGTGGGCGATAGTGCGCACGAAAACAATCCGGACAAGAGGGAAAATCGCGTCGTCGGTATGGAATGGCGGAAGGTAATCGTGAAGAACACGAAGACGAAGAGGAGGGCGAAGAACGACGCCCGTGGGGGCGCGAGGACTGTACCGCTGCCACCTCTACCATTTCTTCAAACTAATCCGCTGCCGCCTTAGACACCTCAAAAGCTTGTGCAATAGAAAGAACCTCGTCAAGGGTGGGATCCTGTACCGCAAAGCCTCGCGACGCACAGCCCTATCAGGAGCCGAACGGACTACAACGTCGCGAATTAAGGAATCTGCATACGACTGCTCACAATTTGCACACACAAAACCACACTTACGACTCAAACCGGGGAGGTCTGCCACCCAGAACTGATACGACTGACCAGGTTTCTTTTTGTTTTGATGAAAATCCAGCCGGGAAAGTATCACGTACGTTTGCTGCCGATAATAAGAACTGAGCAATTCCGACATACGGGAAAAAGACAACTCGGCGGGCTCTGACAGCGGAGCTAATTTTCATAGTAAACGAAAAGCATCGGGCTCGATCTAAGAGAAGAAGAAAGACTTTAGTAAGTCAGGATCCGTTACCTTAAAAGCCGCAAAATGCTGCTGTAGACTCCGCACGTAGGAGAGTCCCAGTCTTCCTTAGACTCTTGGAAAGCCAGAAAAGCGGGGGAGGGGGGGGGTAGGCCTGGAACGGCGGCGAAGGGGCCGCAGCGGGACGAGAAGAAGTAGTCAACGCCGTAAGCAAATCTAGCTGCTGCTGCTGCTGCTGCTTTTTCAGAAACTGAAGCAACGCCGGATCCATAACCACCGCAAACAGAAAACACGCGTAAGAACGAAACTCGTAACAGTGTAATTTATTGACGGTACAACATATACACATATGCACGGTACAGTGGTGGCAAGTCACGGACACAGTTAATGTTTACATGTGAGACCGGCGAGAGCTACACATGAACTGAGGCACTCCTCGCACACCGCGTGCTCGCCCGGTCGCGGCGGCGCTGCAGGCCCTCAGAGGCGGCGCCATCGTGCGGCGGACTCGGCCGTGGCGCGTCTTTTAGATTCCGCGGACGGACGGGACGCGGCTTGCAGTGGCGCGCCCCAACAGATTACTTTTAACAATTATAGTTCTGGGTGTACAAGCCAGTTAAAAGATTCGTGTAAACTACTTGATGTACTGATGAAACTTGTTCCCTGGCCCAAATTGAGAACTTGTATGACCTTAAATTACTCCCACGGACACAAGTTAGAAAAGCAGCGGTCATATGAATTGTAGCTAACAGGAATCACACTTACACTGAAACGAGCCACCACAAATAAATTACTTTATGAAAGTGGCGGACGAAACAAGAGGCGCAAAGGAAATATTAACAATAATCAAATGGTCAAATGTTTCTAAAGCTTATGGGACTTAACTACGGGGTCATCAGTCCCTAAACTTACAAACTACTTATGAACTACTTACGAACTAGGACGGCACAAATATTCATGCCCGAGGGGGGATTCGAACCCCCGACCGTAGTGGCCGTGCAGACCGTGACTGTAGCGCCTCAGTCCCCTCGGCCACCGCGGCCGGCTAACAATAATCAGCATCTGAATCTGTTCTCAGCACATGTGAAACAATATTTATAAAAAAAGGGGTAGGTATTCTCAAACTAGTGTATTAAAAATATGATAAGATTTTACTGAACAAAATGCTTTTATTCAGTGTAAACACAAGCACATGGGGGGAACCAATGTAGTTACACAATAAAAATGCATCCCATTGAACTAGCCACAAGCACTATCATATCTAATGCTAAAAATGCCCATAATTGAAATTTAAATTTATCTACACTGAACTGAATTTTAGTTGGGGGAGGATTTACAAATAACAAGCATTCATCCACACACACACGCAATGCAAGCGAAACTTATTAAAACCAGCGTGCTGAACAAGGCAGAAACGGCCGTCGATCTCGTAGGGGAAGTTCCAGCGAGCCAAGGGGAAGGACAAAACACAATAAAATAACTTTCGTACGTGGCTGGTTCTATTCTTTCTTAACTGGAGATGGAGCGTACAGCATCAAAATTTGAAGCTAAACCAAGAGCTGGCAAACTTACTGAGGCGCGCACCACGTGGTTCCGAAATCCAGTAAAATGAAGAAAATCAGTTACTAAAATATTACGAAAATTAACTATAGCATGCGACCCATAGAAATGCGTGGAATGTTACAAGGAAACGTAAGAAACACAGTTCCACACGATAGGAGAACTTTCGAGAGATGGATGAGGTCCGCTAACTTTCAACGAAAGGGTGTGGAAACCTCTTTTGAGAGCATAGAAAGAGAGGTTGGTACTAGCCACCTATCGACGCAGGTCCAGAGAGCATAGCCCAAGGCTAAATTTCTCATACTTCCAGACACACTAGCACGCCAAAAAATTCTCATGCACATGCAGAGACAAAACATTTTACAGTCTTACAGGCACGGTGGCGAGAAGGAGAAGCCGTTCATGTTGCCACATTGATTGACACACTAATAAATTAATAACATAAATCTAACACAAATGAAGTTAAATACGATTACTAATAATAACTTTTAAAAACAAGAACTCAAAGGCTACATTACTCCTCATGCCTCAGAAAACGAATAGAGTGTCGTTAAGTGACTTTAAATAAAATACAAGATTAAAATTTTGGGAAGGCGGCAGACAGACGTCTTTCAAGATGAATTCCTAAATACCTTGGTCGCGCCATAACTTGAGAACATCTCGACCGATTTAACAGATCCTTTATTTACTTTCTTCTTTTATTATTATTATTATTATTATTATTTTCGTTATTCTCATAACAAGGTAAAACTGGTATATTTGAGAACAACAAAGTGTCTTTTTCAATGTGACACTGCATTTCTATTGCATAGAAATTTATAGTTTTGTTCCGACATTGATGAAATTTTGCACACTCTACCTAAAAAACAAGAGGAATATCACTGTCTGTATAACATTTCGTTCGGTGCATGCTGTACGGTACTTAACTTACGGACTTTTACAAAATGCATTGTTTTGCTCTAATCTTTAAGAATTTTTGCACACATGACCTTTAAACCAAGAGGAAGATCATTGGGTACATAAATGTTTGTATGGTACACGACAGAGGGGTTTTCGTTTAGTAAAATAAAAGGTCGTCTAGTGAACTTAGATAATTTACAAAGTTAAAAACTTATGGAAGATGGCAGACAGCCGTCTTTCAGTATTTCCATTTTATTTTGCAGAATATCTAAAAACAGTGTAAATTACGTGAAATTGGTAAGAAGTATTCACTTCTACCGTAGTAGTCTTAGCCTCACGTCACTATTACAAAATCTTCCTCGCTATCGCCTGCGTCGCTTGCTGTGCCACAACTCATGTCCGGATGATATTTGTCATAAAACCAACCGAAACAAAATCAGTTACAGCACCAAGTATCTTTCTGAAAAGTTACTGTCTTGCGGGAGCACTGAGGTTTTAAGAGCAACACCAGAAAAAGTTAACTTACGTTAAAAAATAGATCTCTTTCACCCGTTAACTTTGATGAGTACCATGCGTATTTGATCGTCTTCGAAAAACAGGTGCCTTGAATTGATGTAGCTATACGTCGAATATCAGTATGATTCCTATTGTACCGTAGCAAGCGATTTTGGCGATAGCGAGTAAGGTATTGTAGTAATGACGTGAAAATTAAATAACAACGGCAAGGTTGAATATTTCTTAATAACTCCACACAATGTACACTCTTTGTCGATATTCTCTGAAATAAAATGGAAAAATGCCGGAATATTCTAATTAAAAAAAAAAAAAAAAAAAGAAGAAGCAAAAACAAGGATAGTATCCGAACTCCGTACTTCCAGCACCTTAACCGGTGCGCCACGCTCACATGGTTGGACAGGGCTAACGTTACGTGTCTTACCGAGCGCAGTGAACTCCAACATACTTTTCGTAGAAAACCCCTGCCCGTCGCTAAAAAAAGCGGATAGCCTCATACTCAAGTTACGTCCCTCTACAACAAATTCCAGAGCCTCCAAAATCCGTTATTTGCACTTCTGCTGGTCCCCTCGTTAGTCCTACGTTGCGTCCGACAGTAGCGTCATCTCGTGTGACACGTGTGAAGCCTTCCACGGTGCAGCAGGCATCCAGGTGAGTGCACGACCGTCCCGTTTCCTTCTCCCTCCCTATCCATCATTTCCTCCTCCTCCTCCTCCATCTCTCCCACTGCCTTCCTCTATCGTTTTCATCCTTCTGCATATAACTGACAAATTGCATATATGTGCCAAATTTGATTGCATGGTGTCAAATTGCATTGTAGAATGCCTCCGTCATGCAGTATACGATGGCTTCCGAGTATAAAAACCTACTCCATGAAAACTCACATACATGTCAAACTACCTTTCTTACAGAAAGTGAATGGCCCCGCGGTTGTAGTAAGTTTTAAAAACGGTAGCCAGAAGGAAACAATTGTCGCTGAAAATACGAAGGTCGACCACAAAGTAAGTTCAGTTTCTATTTCTATCCGCGTCAGCGCTACGATCGCAGTTACGAGCACATGCGCCGCAGTTACTCTGACTCAAGGAGAAGACATGTATGCCATTTTTAGACCGCTGCTGCCGACATGTCCTTTGTAGTGCTTCTTTATAATGTCAGCCGTAACTGAAAATGCTGCCTCGTGTGAAATCAGATCTGATTCGTTTTCTAAAAGCAAATTCATTGGAAAATCTGCGAGATTTACGGACAAAATGCTATGACTAATTCAATGGGTCAGACTGTTCATTGTAGGACGTGATCAAGTGCACGATGAAGAAGAAAGTGGACGCCCGTCAGTTGTTATTGATGAACTCGTTCACACAATTGAAGAGAAGATTAAGCACAACTGTAAATTTACGCTCAGTGCCCTTGCTATGGAAGTTCCTCAAATCTCACGATCGCTAATCCAGAAAATTATTACTGAAAAACTTACATTTCGAAAACTTTGTTCACGTTTGGTAGGTACCCAAAATTCATAATGAACAAAACAAAAAACAATGTATGGGCAGCGCACTTCACTTTTTGACACACTACAAAGAAGAAGGCGATGCTTTCCTTTCTCGTTTAGTCACTGGGTATGCAAATTGGGTATCGTACGACACTCCTGAGGTTGGGTTGTGTTGTTTGGTTGGGATAGGGGGACTAAACTACTGAGGTTATCAGTCCCCAGCCGGCCGCGGTGGCCGAGGGGACTGAGGCGCTCCAGTCACGGTCTGCACGGCCACTACGGTCAGGGGTTCGAATCCCCCCTCGGGCAGGGATATTTGTGCCGTCTTTAGTCTTAACTAGTTCATAAGTAGTGTGTAAGTTTAGGGACTGATGACCACGTAGTTAAGTCCCATAAGCTATACAAACATTTGAAATTTTTTTATCAGTCCCCCCCCCCCCGGTGGGGAGGGGAAGGAATGAGGATAGGAAAGGAGGGTAGGGACAAAGGAAATGAAGTCCGGGAAGTGAAGAAGAAAGGAAGAACCGTGAGCCCCCTGTAGGGGACACTCCTGAAATAAAACGCCAATGAACTGAATGGAGGCCCAGTACATCCCCAACGAAGGTTAAGCCTAAGCAAATCTTGACACCTCGAAAAGTCATGTGCACCGGGGCCAAACATTTACTGTACTTTGTTACTGCGAGACCATTAAGAAATTGCGCCGCGCATTACAGAACAAGCGTCGAGGATTGCTGTCAAAAGGTATGCCCGACCTCGCACGGCAAAATGTCATCAATTAACTCTCACGGCAATTTCACAGTGACGTGTTTGATCATCCACCATACAGCCCTGACCTCGCTCCTAGCGAGTTTCATCTCTTCTTACACCTAAAATCTGTCCTTGGTGGTCAACACTTTAACGGTGTCGACGAGCTGAAGGAACATGTTAGCACATGGTTAAATACATAGGTGGCAACTTCTATGAAGAAAGCAAATAAAAAGTTGTGGCACGCTATGACAAGTGCCTACAAAATTTCGGAAGCTAAGTAGAAAAGTAGTTTAATAGTTGTAGCATTTGATATAACAAATGTTTTTACTGTATCTCTACACGTTTCTTTTATATAACCGAACAGAATTTAACTTTATTACCTCAAATCCAGATTTCGGCTGTAACTAGCCATACACACATGTTTTAACTTGCATGGCGATAGGTCAGTGTCGACATTTTGTTACGTACGCTCTGAGGTGCACCGAACGGTGATTATCAAAGGTAGTGCTGGTCACAAATGTAAAAGCTTTTTCCATTCCAAATTTCATTCATCTGTGCATACGTGTCAGCGCGAAGGATGAAAAAGTTACACACGAACCTTCGCAATGTTAATTGTCTTAGCATTAGTAACTTCCTGGCAGATTAAAACTTATTTCAGATCGGGATTCGAAGTGAGGACTTTTGTCTTTTGGAGGTAAGTCTTCTACCGACTGAGCTATCCGTGCACGCCTTAATGCTGGTCTTCACAGCTTTACTTCCTCCGTTAACTCTTCTCCTACCTTCCAAACGTCATATAAACTCTCGTGCGAATCTTGCTGGAATAGCAATACTGGACGATTGGATATTGTGGAAAAATGCCTTAGCCATAGCGTAGGGAATGTTTCCACACTGCAAGCTTCACTTTACAACTGAGTGTGCACCGATATAGCAGAGGACGAGCCGTAGGGCGTGCACGGGTAGCTGAAGCGGTAGAGTACTTGCCAGCAAAAGGCAAAGCTCCTTGGTTCTATAATACTACGTGATATAAAAAATTATTTTCTTCTAAATTGTATTACCTCTTACTATGTGAAATAAATGTTATCTATCAATTTCTTCATACATTAATTATCACAGGTATTAGGAAGAAGAGAATTACTCTAATCTCTGCAGTAAAGAAATTGTCGATTTGATTTTGTCAGGCAGCGGTATGCTGTTTTACTCACTTACTTTCTCGATATTGATGGAGGTTGGTTAGATTGTGTAAGTTTCTATTTTGAGATTAATAAAGCCGCATTTTTTTTAAATTTAAAAATCTTGCATTTGTCTACCTTACTTACTTTGATTATTCCTTTACCTACATCAAATTTCATTAATATACGTTTTCAGGAAATGAGTTCGCAATGAACATGCAAGCGAGGCTTACTAAATTAATGGGTGGACGGGTGGATTCAATGAAGTTCAATTCATGTTATTAGCCGAGGACAATAACGTCCCTGAGATATTTTGTCTGATTTATTATTTCCCCGAACGGAATAAATTAAATTTGAGCGAGCCGGAATATTTTTCTCATAATATGCAATTTATCTCCAATAATACGCTTGCATGACAGACTTCGATATTGGTGATGCTGGAAATAAGTAAAACTTACAGTTTCATAAATGATTATTTTGACTGACGTAAAAATATCAAATGTATGTAAACCAGAAGCGGCGAAGTGCAAAGCACATCACTCCCGAGACTTACTGAGAGGTGGCAGTGGTATTCCTAAATTATTTTCTCCAATTTTTGGAACATTATTTGTTGGTTTGATTCATGTGGGATATCAGCGGTATTAGGTTGTTTATATGAGGTGTCTATTTTCAAAATCGGACAAGTCCACAGATCGTAAAAATGGAGATACGTAATATGGTATCCTACGCTTATCGGTCAGCTGCTTCCATTCCAATTAAGTGAAGAGCACAAAGCCGGGCAGAAGCTGTCCAAATTGGATATTGAATATATTGTTTGTTGTCAGAACCGGGCAAGTCCACCACGAAACCGTTTCAGAAGTGAACTAGTTCGCCAACAACAATCAGAATTGTAGTCGCACATCATGTGACAATAACAATGCGTGCGACACCTGTCTTTCACGTTACAGTTAATGGCGAAAAAAAAAGAAGAAGAAGATGAAGAAGAAGTATCTAAATTTCGACCATAAGTACCAGGGGAACAGTTGTCACGTGTTAACATTCGATGACGTGGAAAGATTATGTGTAATGTTTTACACATCAAGCGTAAAGTCACAACAGAATGCTTTCATTGCCAAATATTCATCATCTGTCGTCCGTCATGTGCAATTCCTTACAATGTAGACAAGAAGAAGTCCAAAGAGTAAGTTTCATAAAAGCACCAGTCCAAAGGAATTGTTTCAAAACCAGACATGTCCACGACTTGGTTTCAAAACTGGACAAGTCCATTTTCTTTTTGTATTATCACCGTGTTATGGATTGCAAGAACACATTTTTGCTAGCTATTCATTAGCAAACATAATAAACAAAATCTGACATCTTATGTGTCATAGACATTTTTCCTGTTTTTTTTTTATTTCACACTGAATGGACATGTCCAGTTTTGAAAACAGATATAAAATGTCAGAGGATAGGAGTATAAGAGAATGATTTCTGTAGACTGGGACTGTTACTGTGTACTTATTATTATGAGCCTCGCCGGTGGGAGAGTTATTTTCCAAGGAGCAGGCCGCTGGAGGCTACAGCCAGGGAGTGGTTTATGGCCCGTTAAGGGGTGGGGGTAGCTTGAGGAGGATTCTCGGAACAAGGGACTGAAGGCGAGTGCCGACGCTTCCCCCGTGTGTGGGGGGCGGCCGGCGCCAGCCGGGGCACCCAGTTTAGTGTGTGTGTGTGTGGGGGGGGGGGGGGGCAGAACCACAGAGAAACATATACAGAGGAGCAGCCCCCTCTAAACCACAGTCCTACGCTCCCCTCGTAGTTCCGTAAGATGCTAGCAGGTGTCAGGCAGATAGCTGGCTTATGGTGCCTCTCGCATGTCAGAGGGTAGCGTGGAGGGGAGGCTGAGTGGAGAGCTTGTGCCACCTGCTGGCGTTTGAGGGGAGGTGGTGGTGGGGAGAGCTGCTACCTGCCGTCTGCTCTGGCCAGTTTAAAGAGCTGCTTCTGACCGCAGTGCCATCAGGGGACATCTTACGGAACTGCTGGAAACCCTCCCTCCTCGCACCCCTGAGTGTAGGACCGGGCCCTTAGGGAGGTTTCCCATCTGTATATATTTGTCTGTGGCAGAATGCAGGGACTCAGACAAATATATACAGACGGGAAACCTCCGTAAGGGCCTGGTCCCACGCTCAGGGGTAGGGGGCAGTGGGTGCTGAAGCAGTTCCGTAAGATATCCCATGATGGTGCTGCGATCAGAAGCAGCCCTTTAAACTGTCCAGAGCAGGCGGTAGGTAGCGGCTGTCCCCACCACCACCTCCCCTCAAACACCAGCAAGCCGGACACAGCTGTGGCCTCGTGGCAGGCGGCACAAGCTCTCCCCTCAGTCTCCCCTCTGACATGTGAGAGGGAAACCTCAGAAGTGCCTCTAGTGTGGTCTACCGGAACTAAGCCAGGGAACCGCCTGACACCTGCTAGCATCTTACGGAACTACGAGGTTTAGGGGGGGCTGCTTCTCTGTATATGTAACTCTGTGGCAGAGAGCAGCATGTTGCAGCCAGCTCGACCCTTGGGCCGACCGTCTTTCCGTTGGAGTAAAATGTCATGGGGCTGCAAAGGTTGGCGTCACTCTTGCCTGCAAGTGAAACCTGTGGGCGTTAATGGCCCGGCCGTCGACTGCTGGCGCCCGAGTTAATGGTGCACCGACGCCCTGCGTCTGCAAATATTTACGTTGGTTTCCAGGGGTAGATTTTTGTAGAAGATAGTGTGGGGCCCTCGTGACGGGAGGTTGGCGGGGCTCGTCCGAACTGGGCAACTTTTCCCTTTTGGTGATGAATGGAAGACTGAACTGGGCAAATGTCCCCTAAGTGCACCCCGAGTGGCAAGCACCAAGTGGGCAACTCCTACCTGCTGCTGGCACAGTCTCGCAAAATGGTTCCAAATCTAAACTTACCGAGCGTGCAACTTATGCCTCTGTTTGTAGAGTTCTTAACAAATGTTGTCAGTATTGTGCCAAGGAACCAAATGTTAAAAACAAACAAATTATGTATAAATACCAAGACTTTATTACAAATTTCACATACAAAAATATTTGCAGAAAACATATATATGGTTTGGCTCACATTGTGCTCGTGGCTCCTTGGTATGAAACGCACTTTACAAAGTGTAATTTGCAAATTTCACCATTCTTAAGTAATTCTAATTTCTGTTGCAGGAAAGTGTGCCTCTTCCTGGTTTTTGAGTCCGTTTGGATGGTGATATTATTTTTTGCTGAGCTGATTCTTATATACGTATCAGTTTGTTCATGCTTCAGACTTTTCACAAACTGAAAAATGTTTGGGTGAGTAGATTCACACGAAGCATTAAATCGGGAATGAAAGCTTTCGCAAGCGGCAGTCGTTCTCCACAAGGAAGTACAATCTTCTGCATTTGGAGGAAACACTACACTTTCTTCATCAATGTAGTTTTCAGTTACGTAATCCGCAAATTTTGTGATGTTGTCGTCTAGTGGTTGTTCCAAACGCGAAAATATGTTCACTGCGTATTGTAAATAACAGCACACTGCAAACGTTTTCCGCAGAATCGTCGTCCACGTTCTTCCGTTGCTACAGCTCTTCTGTAAGGTTTTAATTTATAACAGTCACACATGGAACGTGTATTACCACGATCACTAATAACAGTTTGCAAATTGCGACTTTCTGCTGTATTTTCGCTTCCGTGACTAAAGTACAAAACGAAACACAATGTGATGTCAGCGAGCTGGTGTCAATCACAATTCAATTAAGCCAGGAACGCCTTGGGTCGGACCGTCCTGTTACCTGCGAGCGGAATTTTCCCAGTTCTAGTGTGGGATTAACTGTCCTTTCCAGGGTACCCTTCTAATGGCCACTAAAAGTTACCTAGTTCGGGTCTGCCCAGTTGGCGTCGTGCTGGTTGTAAAGTCATTTTGACGTCAGTGGAAATTTATCTGGAGGTCCGAAATTCAGTGTTTCTCTCACACTACGTTTATATGCAACACATCTTCTGGAAGTCGAAAACCGATTTTCGTAAACCGTTTTTGCTGTTGTGTTTACATGGCATAGCCTGAATCGGATTTCCAACCTCACTTAACATAGCGACTGGAAAACAACTGATTCAGTTACTTATTTATTCTGCACAATCGCTATTTTTCTTTATTTAAATACACAGATTTCTGTTCACTTCAATATTTATACTTTTATTTCACATTAGAAAATATCACTCTTTCCATATGTGCCGAAAATTCTCAATAAGAAAACACAATCTGACAAGCCAAGAACGCTTCAAAAACGGTTGCGTTTAAATGGACACGAAAATCGATTGTGGAACTGGAAAACCGCTTTAGAGAAGCGGTTTCCCAGAATCGATTTTGGAGTGTTTACATGACCAACCAAAAGCGGAATTGGGAAATCGGTTTACGAAATCCGGTTTTGGGAGCCCATGTAAACGGGGTGTCAGAAAGGTTGGCCTGTGTGCGGAGAGTAGCGTGGGATAGTTTCGTGGGGGCGGAGCCTAGAGAGTTGAACAACAGCAATCGGTTCCCATTGGTTAGAGCATTTAGTCAATTTTGCGATTGGCTTGAAGTCACCGATGGCAGGAGCTTTAGTGGAAAATTTTGCTGTCTGGCCGGAGGAGAGAAGCGAGAGGAGATACAGTGAGGGTGAGGCGTTCAGTGGGGCAGCGACACCTCGGCGGAAAGTACTGCCTACATTTCTGGTCTGGGTCGGGCACATGACTGGATCATGCTTTGACTTAGTTTCTGTTGTTGTTGTTGTTTTGAGGGGACTAAAACTTAGATTACGGCTGGAGCAGTTCTTATGTCCACATCAGTGTATTCTTGATTATTAAGTGTTTGATTTTGTGTCCAGCTGGTTCACCGTGTGGCAACTTTCGGTGGACTTAGAGTAATTTCTGTGTGCCCTCTGCACTGTCAGGTGTTTGTGTCCTGCGGTGTAATCGTTCTATGCGGCTACAGTACTGTAATAGAAACGAGTAAATATTCTGAAGCAACACCACTGGTAAACAGGATAGTTTACCATCTCTTGAAATACAGCACTTTTTTTATTTTTTGTATTGGTTCATTGTGTGAGACGGGTGCTGTAATTAGTCTATTTTTCATACTAACTTTGTGTAACTGTATCTTTCTCTTTACGCTAATTATAGAAATATGTAACATTTTTCTCTGTAGATCTTTCTTTATTTCGATTTCTGTGCCTTTGGGGGCACATCAGGGGTGATGGGCTCCTGGGATTGTAATACATTCTATGTTTATATGAAAATTTCATGATTTTATGTTTATTGGCGCAGCTTGGATGCAAAAAAAAAAATGGTTTTACGTGTTGGGTACTGCCAGGCTGCACAGAGCAGAGACGCTCTTGGGGGTCTCCCCCTTCCACCAACTTTCGCTCTCCTTCGAGAAAGGACGAGAGGGGCTGGCTTGACCTGTTTGGCGCCGACGCTACAGGCGGAAATTTTTAGAGTATGTGGGACGCTTTACACAATGCTGGCCCGCGGTTTACGGTGGGCAATAGTGGGGACTGCCTTTTTAGTCATTCGGCCGTTTCGCAAGAGAGGAATTTGTCGGATACAAACAATAGCAGAGTGCTCTGGGCCCCGGGCTGTTTATGGAGACGTATTGCCCTTAGGCGTTATCTAAAAAAAAAAAAAATAAACTACCTAGAAAGCAGCAGAGTTCGAACACAGTTAGTGTGACAAATGGTTAGGTTGAGAGGAAAGCTTTCTGCCCGTCTGGCACCCCAGGGTTTGGCTCCAGCGGCTGTATATATAGCACAACGTTAACATTTTTAGGTCGTGTGACCACAGCTAGGAGCAAGGTGAAATTCCTTGCAGAGCATTCACCCTGGGAACGGTGAAATTCGCGGGAAGCATTGGTGGCATGGGCGGAGCCTCTTGGCAGCTGCAGAGAACGCGTCCTGATTCGGCAGAGTATTTTAGTATGACAGCTAAACAATTTGTCAACGGCGCTACGCCAACCGATTGGTTTGACTATTAGCCGTTAGCAGATATTGGTGCGTCTTTTCGCGCGTGGGTGTGGCCGCCCGGCACTTGCCGTGAGCTGCAGCAGAGCGCAAGGACGTACGAGGACTCCTGTCTGAGCGTCTGAAGTGTACGGACCTCGGGAGATACGGGGAGGACATCGTCTTAAACGGTCCTCTGGTTAGTCGTGTATGTGATTCCGAAGATTCGGACCTTGTAGAACTTGTGTTTACTTCACGGACGTTACATTGTCCTGTGGTTACGCTGTGAGCGGCCACAGTTTAGTTTTCGTTTAGCTAGAAGTCTCTATTTGAGCATTTGCGCCTTTGCGAATCGGGCATTGTTTTTACAGATCTTATTACGCAAGTGACTGATCGATTTCTGCCAAGTGGCCTTTGTGTCAAGCAACTGCCTAGCGACGCCGACGCCAGTGACGCTGTGTTAAGTTACATGTCGACCCTGCTTAACAGCTCGCAGCAATTACGGTCGGATAAAAATTTCAGCTCATCCGCTCCCACCGCCTGCTGCCTGCGAGCCTGAGACGCTGCCGTCAATGATCATCTGTGTGGGTAAGGTGACGCACTTGCTGGAGGGTTATATGGATCAGACTTGTTGGATTCTGTCCCTTATTTTATTCTTTTGAGATCTGCCTATTTACTTTGGGGAGC
Organism: Locusta migratoria; assembly: GCA_026315105.1. NCBI lineage: Eukaryota > Metazoa > Arthropoda > Insecta > Orthoptera > Acrididae > Locusta > Locusta migratoria. The sequence continues at coordinate 40,558,518 of CM048745.1, forward strand.
TTAGGGCTAACGATAATTTCAACCCCCTGTGTAGCCAATCTAATAGTATTCTGTTTTGCAAAACCTCCGACCTTTGACTCAGCCAGTCATTTTTGTGACTCAATATTTTAATATTTATAAAAAAATTGTTTGAATATCATTATCTGTTTTACATGATAGGAAATGTCATCTAATTTATTTTTTGTGTGTTTAATTATAATAAATTGATTTTAAGCAGATGGTCTTTCATTTAAGAACATTCCTTTTTCACTATTTTGGAGGGGAAACAGAATAGTTAAATTCCACAGTTTACCAATAATTTTTCAAGTACATTTTTGTTTGTTTTGTACCACTGATACATTGTAATAGAGTAGGAATATTTATTATATGTTTGAAAAGATGATCACATCATAGCTGATTAGTAACATTTCCATTTTCCATATTTTGGAGAAATATGTTGGCGACCCAAGATAATTAATTGCTGTCCTAAATATATATAAATATATTAATTCGTAACCAAGGACATAGTTACATTGGCGATTCCTGCCATAGAAGTAAGGACATACGATACAGTTGCTGTAATATCACCCGTCTACTTCGGTTTTTTTGCGATGAAACACGTGGTATTCGTATCATTGTCCATATTTGCGATCGCGGCCAGAAACACTGCACTGTCGTCGGCTGTTCTTCGCCCACTTCAACGCTGCTCTACAGAAAACGGTTACTGTAGCGCCAATGCATCTACTGTGCGAGGAGAATTCAATGGTGGTTGATAGGTCGGGTCTTTAACAGAGAGGACACGTTAGTGATTCATATAGACCGGGATAGGAGTTGTGGTTAAATCTTCTCTGGATTATGAATACTTCTTAAACTTGATTATTCCCTTCTTTGACTATAGCCAGTCAAAATCTTAGTACCTTTTATCAAACTTAATTTTCTATATAGTAAAAGTTATCCATTTTTATATCCCCATTTTACTGTCTTTTTAAAACATATTTTTTGATAATCGATTTTGTTCTTGTTTCTTTTATATATGTAACAATGGTCACTTTTGACTTGTACCTATTACGTTGTCAGAGATTTTATGAATACAGAGATTATTCAAAATAGTGTCTTCCTCATTGCAACCACCATTCACTTATTTTGGATGGGAAATTTGTTGTTAAAGATAGGTAGGTCAGGGTACATATTTCAATCTCAGAGAGTGAAAAATACTGTTAAGTCATTTTCATTATTGAAAAGAAAACTAGACTTGCTTGTCGCTACTACATTCAGTTAGGGACAGTCAATAGTAAATTTAATTTATATTTTTATACTTTTTTATATTTAAAAAATAAATAAAAACGTAGTGGCGACCCTTATATTTGATTTATAGAATTAGCATATAAGCAAACAAAATAATTTTAAATGATGTCATCTAAATAAATGATAAAGAGATTTCAGATTTCACTCATCTTTATTACTTTTTGCGTTGTTGTTGTTACAGTCTTCAGTCCGGAGACTGGTTTGATGCAGCTCTCCACCTTTTCATCTCAACATAACAACGGCAACACACATACATTTTAATCTGCTTACTATATGCGCCCCTTAGTCTCCGTCTGCGAGTTTTACCCCAGAAACTTCCCTCCAATGCTAAATTTACGATTTCTAGATGTCTAAGAATGTGTCTTACCAAGCGATCCCTTGTTTTAGTAAAGGTATGCCAAAAATTCCTCTTCTCACCAATTCTGTTCAGTACCTCTTCATTAGTTACGCGATCTACCCACCTAATCTTCAGCATTCTTCTGTAGCACCACATTTCAAAAGCCTCTATTCTTTTCCTGTCCGCACTGTTTATCGTCCATGTTTCACTCCCGTAGAAGGCAAACCTCAACGCAAATGCCTTCAGATAAGACTTCCTTACACTTAAATTAATATTCGATGGTAGCAAATTTCACTTGTTCGAAAATGCTTTTCTACCATCGCCATTCTGCATTTTATATCCTCTGTACTGCGACCGTCATATGTTATTTTACTACCCAAGTAACAAAAGTCATCTACCGCCTTAATTGTTTCGTTACCCAATCAAATTCCTTCAGTATCGCCCGATTTTGAAAGACTGCATTCCATTATCTTTGTTTTGCTCTGGTTAATGTTCATTTTATACGCTCTCTTCAACACACTGTCCATTCCATTCAACTGCTCTTCCAGGTCCTTTGCTGACAGAATTACACTCTCATCAACAGAACGCAATCTTTTTATTTCTTCACCCTAAACTTTAATGCCTATTCCAAATTTTTCCTTGCTTTCTTTCACCGCCAGCTCGATATAAAAATTTAATAACACCGGAGAAATTATTTGCGTATCAAATTAAGAGTGGCTGATTTACATATAAAAGGTACAATCTCTTCAAAAAGGCAAAAAAATAAGAAAACGTAGTATATAGACGTCATTCGTTAAGAACTATGTAAACTTAGTTATGCTGAGGACACCATGCCCCAGAGAGGACTCGAACATCCGACGGGGACCGACCGCGCACTCCTCAGCAAGGCGCACGGCCGCTCCCGCGCGCTACTAAAAACCTCCTACGTTGCATCGTCTCATTGAGATATTACTTCCAGGTTTACGAAGTAATTTGCTCTCTAAATATATACTAGAAATTCTTGCTCAGAACCTGTCTCCCGCGATTCTAAATAATTTCCATTTCTCTGTTTCATTTTTTTTACCGGAAATTCGACGACAACCAGAAGTAATATTTCACCTCGAATTCAGGTCTGGCATAGAGTTTTACTTTGCCAGAAAGTTTCACATCAGCGCACACTCCGCGTTAGCAGCCTGTGTAGGCCAGGTCCGTATTTGCACCTCTATTGTGTTAGGTCACGTCCTTCGTCTCCCTATCTCGCTGTCCCTTCGCTGTCCATTTCATCCGTATCTGTAGATATTTACGGCCTGTGTGTTGCGAATACAGTCAGGCGCAAAGACGTAATATATTACAACCGCATGCATGATGGGGCAGTTTTGACGCCTCTCATTATGTATGACGTCATATGTCGCACATAATTTTGCAGGAAGATTTAGTGGTATATGTGCATATTTCCTATAAAATATCTCGCGAAATACTTGGAAATGTTATATTTATTGTCGTAAAATGTTTGTATAGCTTATTTGGACTTAACTATGGGGTCATCAGTCCCTAAACTTACAAACTACTTATGAACTAACTAATACTAAGGACGGCACAAATATCCATGCCCGAGGGGGGATTCGAACCCCCGACCGTAGTGGCCATGCAGACTGTGACTGGAGCGCCTCAGTCCCCTCGGCCACCGCAGTTGGCATTTATTGTCGTAGTTTTAATGCATGAACAGTTTAAAAGTAGTAAGCGGTAAACTCTTGCTTTCTTAAGTTCGTTACAGAGGAAAAGGCTCAAAATGATTTGAAATTATGTGTAAACTTTACTTCAAGTCCCTAAGTAGTCTGATTCTCAAATAGTGAATAATAATGTTTCTTTATCCAGTCATGGCATGGTGCAAGAGATTTTTGTTGAAACACGTCCACATAATGTGAACCTGTCCCATATTATTTAATTTATTGTTGTGTTGCTAGGTGTGGTGTTGCACAAGTATGAAGTGCGCGCCACGTACCTATGCTGCGCGTCGCCATGCACGCACAGTGCTGCATTCTTACGACGCCAGCCACGAGTGCCCTCTGCTGCAACTCTGCTCGTGGCCACGTCTGCTGCATCATTCACTTGGGACTGAGATAGGAACCAGTTAGCACTTGGGAATCACATAGGCACCAGTTAGGACTTGGCTATCGGATAGGCACTAGGAATCATCAGTAGACATGCCTCTATCTAATCTACGTATCAGCATTCTGCAGTCAAGGACTATGTAAAAGTTAAGTATTACTAAGTCTGTATGAAATATATATCTCGTTCTAATTTACTCTAGTATTTCTAGTTTCTGCTGTCCCACTGGCTGGTCACCTCCGTACCTGCAAACGCGTGCATCCTTTATTCCTGTGTCGGTCTCTTTCTACTCGGGCACCGACACCTACGACAACCGGCGGACAAGACACAAAAGCAGTGACGAGGCTGGGACACAAAACTAGGCGACGAGGATGGGATAGAAGAACCGTGGACCAACCCGCTTGCAGCAGCCAGACAGCAGCAATCAGAGCACGCAGAAATTGCTCCCGCCCACCCACCCTTATTATAAGATTTTTGGGGGAACATTTCGTTATTTTTTGTGGACTTTTTTGTTGCAAAGAGTCTTCTTTCACATTGCATTTGTGTTTTGTTATAATTTACTTGTATGTGTGGCGCCTAATAGGTCAGCATGGCCACTACCCCGAACCCAAACTTAATGGAAATTATTCAGTTACAGACGGCGCAAATCACGCAACTACTCCAAGCGGTGTCGCAGTTGATGGCACAGGCTCACCAACAACAAAACCAGCCGTCCCTTCAGTCGCCCACATCTGCAGCCGCACCACTTCCTACATTTCGCCAGTACGATGAACGTGAGGAAGAATGGAGTGACTACTTCACACAGTTTCAAGAACTCATCGCGGCTCATCAAATAACAGGTGTGACAGTCAAACACTTCTTTCTTGCCATAGTTGGCACAAAGACTTTCGTGTTACTGCAGAAACTTTTCCCCCACGCATCTCCTCAAGATCTAGAATTTTATGCAATAGTAGATGCACTGAATTCTCATTATGAGAGAAAAGTTCTCGTAGCTGCGGCGCCGTACCGATTTTTCAAACTGAAAAAATCACCGGAACAGACCCACACGCAATGGATTACGGAATTAAAGGGCTTAACCCGCCAATGTAAATTTACTTGCTCTTGTGGACTTTCTTATAGTGACGTTATGTTGAGAGATGCGATTACGCAGAACATTCAGGACCCCAGAATTAGGGCAGCAATTATAAAACAGTCTGACCCCTCATTAGACAGTGTACTGTAGCTTATAGAAGCGCATGATACATTTGACTTAGCAGATGTAGAAATGCAAAGCCACAGCATTAATTCAGTTCACCGTAACAGACGTTTTCCTAGTCATAGTGCTCAGTCTAGCCCTAGTCATTCTTATTTTTCTATCGGCCGTACTGAACAGTCAGTGAACAGTAGCCAGTGTACAAGTGCGACACAAAGGTCGCCCCGTCGTGTTGGAAACAGTAATTTGAATAACGGGTGCCAACGCTCATTTCAGAAAAATGTTCGTAAGTCTTGCCCTCAGTGTGTCTCTCGCCACAGGCGTGTGTATTGTCCTAGTCACAATGCGACCTGTTATCAATGTGGCAAATCGGGACATGTACAGTCTGTGTGTATGCAGAATAAACATTCTAAGAATGGTGCCATTAGGAACAGTGCTTCGCAAAATGCAGAAACAGTTCATACTGTAAATGTCATACACGCTGTAGACTTTGACAGTGCTACTCTTGATTCTAAAATGCAAGGTACTTCTGCGCCTACTGCAAAACTATGTAGTGAGCCACGTCGCAAGCGCCAACGAGCACGTAAAACTGTGCAAAGGAAAAGGGTTCGGGACAAGCAAAATAACTATGTACAGTGCAACCCTGTAGTGAACCTAGTGCCTTCTGCAACTTCTCATTGTAATAGTGCCCAGTACTGTGTACAGTAGACTTGATTTAGATACTAAATGTAATTTTAGTGCAGTAGCCTCGCATTGTGCAGACGCCGATCCGGCGGTAGTGCCATCTAGTGACAGTGTTGTTAATCTGCTGCGTGCCGAGTCTGCACCGCTTCCTTCACTACACAGCCCGCACATGCGCAAGCGCATCAAAAGGCGTAGCAGACATTGCCCACATTCGCGCACCATCACGCGCCACAAGCAAAAACTTTTTGTGAATCTTTCCATAGAAAATAAGACTGTACAATTTCAGCTTGATACTGGTTCCACTGTCACATTACTGAATAAAGATACTTATGAACTTCTGGGCTCGCCAAAACTGTCGCCGTCTCAACAAGTGCTAACAGCTTATACAGGTCAAAACATTCCCGTGCTAGGTACATGTAGCCTGCCCCCCTCTTTTCAAGGTGTAACAAAAACAGTTGCTTTTGTGGTTCTCAGGCCAAATCTACACAGTACATTTTTGGACTAGATGCGTTCGATTTGTTTGGTTTATCGATTCAAAGAGATGTGCTTCAAATTTCGTCAATACTGCCTCAGGACAAACTCAATGGATTATGTGAAAAATACAGTGATTTGTTTTCGCCGGAACTAGGTATTGCAAAAGACTTCGTGGCACATGTAACTTTGAAAGAATCTGCAGTTCCAAAATTTCGTAAAGCTAGACCAGTGCCTATCGCCTTGCGTGATACAGTTGCCGAAGAACTTAAACGTTGGCAAGATAGTGGGGTGATTTCTCCTGTTTCTGCGAGTCAGTGGGCCTCGCATTTAGTAATTATAACCAAGCCGTTAGGAAAACTTCGTCTCTGTGCGGAATTCACGTCAACAGTGAACGGTCAAACAATTGTAGACACTTATCCCCTGCCCAGACCTGAGGAACTAATGGACAAATTAGGACAGTCTCGCTTCTTTTCTAAGATTGATTTAGCAGAGGCATACTTACAGATTCCGCTTGATGACGAGTCAAAAAAGTTTTTCGTCATTAACACTCACATGGGCCTTTTCCAATTTCAACGTCTACCCTTTGGCAGTTCTTCCGCCCCCGCTATTTTTCAGCGCTTTTTGGAACAGCTAACAGTTTCTGTAACTTGCTGCTCGAACTATTTAGATGATATTGTGGTCTCAGGACGCTTAGTTGAAGAACATTTATCAAACCTGGAGTGCCTTTTCAAAGTGTTGACTGCAGCAGGTCTACGTTGTAATAAAGCAAAGTGTTCGTTTTTTCAGACTGAAATAGAGTACCTAGGCCATGTAATTAATGCCCAAGGAATCCATCCTTTACAGTCACATCTTCGAGCAATCAAAGACTTGCCTCCTAAGAATGTGCAGGAATTGCAAGCAGTCATGGGAAAGCTTTCAGATTTATTCCCAATGCCTCTCAGATTGCAGCTCCATTCCATCTCTTACATAAGAAGAATGTTCCTTTTGTATGGTCTACAGGTTGCCAGGTTACCTTTGACAAATTAAAGTCTGCACTACTCAGTGATGCATGTTTGATTCCCTTTGACCCACAGAAGCCTGTAGTGCTAGCAGTGGATGCCTCGTCAAACGGTCTGGGTGCAATATTGTTAGAAAAGGAGGCCTTAGCAATCATTTACAGCGTCACAAAGTTTCCATCATGGCAGAAAATTCTGTTTGTTGACAGACCACAAGCTTCTCACGTCATTGTTCTCACCCACAAAGCCAGTTCCGCCACGAACGACACAAAAGCTTCAGAGATGGTCCTTGATAATGGCAAATTATCAGTATGAGATTTTGTACTGGCCTACCACTAAGCATGCCAACGCGGACACACTTTCCCGACTTCCGGTTGGCCAGGATATGTCGTTTCAGAAATGGCTTGTTGCCAGATAGACCCCAGAGATGCTTCTGCTGTCGCAGACTTCCATTTGAACTCTCGTCGGGTTGCACAGGAAATAGCTGCGGATGCAGACCTAAGTGTGGTAGCACATTTTGTTCTCTCAGGGTGGCCTGCCATTGATCGGCCTCTGTTTCGACGTTATTTTGCACACTGTCATGCATTGTCTTTAAGTCAGGGTGTTCTGTTGTTACATACCGACAACAACCAAACAAGAGTGATTGTTCCTCGTTCCCTGCAACGAGAAGTCTTACGCCTCCTGCATCAAGGACATTGGGGCATTGTTAGGACAAAGCAACTGGCCAGACGTCATTGTACCTGGGTTGGTATGGACGCTCAGATAGAGAGCATGACATCATAGTGTACAGTTTGTGCGGAGCATCAGGCGGCTCCTCCACAGCGTTTCTCAGACTGGCCACGCCCCAAGGGACCATGGCAACGTTTACATATTGACTTTGCCGGACCTTTCTGGAATACGCGCTGGTTAATTGTTGTAGACGCTTTCAGCAAGTTTCCTTTTGTGATTGGCATGAACTCAACGACGGCATCTAGTACAATCAGTGCCTTAACATCAGTGTTTTGCATCGAAGGTTTGCCTGAAACTACCGTCAGTGACAATGGCCCTCAGTTTGTTAGTGCGGAATTTCAACAGTTTTGTTGTGTGAATGGCATTCAGCACATCACCACCGCACCTTTTCACCCTCAGTCCAATGGTGAAGCAGAACGTTTCGTTCGAACATTCAAGTCTCACATGGAAAAGATGAAAGGACAGCACTCCAGGCAGCAAGCTCTTCAAATTTTCCTCTCTACATATCGGTGCATGCCACGTGACGGCCCGTCTCCTGCCGAGCTGCTACACGGCCGCCGTCACCGCACTCTCCTTCTCCTACTCCAGCCTCCCACGCACCGAGTCGGTTCGTTTGGCTGCTTCGCGTTTTCAGGTTTCTACGACAGTGTTGTTGGAAACAAGACGAGATGGTTACCGGGCACCATTTAGGGTGTGCTCGGTCGCAATATGTATGTTGTACGTTCTTCCACAGGGTCGGAGCTGCGGCGCCACGCAAACCAGTTGCGCCTGCACAGGCCGCGCGATCCTGTCTCTGGTTTCTTGATTCCAGACCCAGTTCACCGCCAGGGAGCACAGCCACATCGTTCGCCGACGGGTCCAGCGTCCCCGGTCTACGAGATGGTACCACACCTTCTATTCAGTCTGCCTCTTCGCCTCCGTCTCCGCCGCAGCTGCCAGCGTCGCCGAGAGGGACTCCAGGAATGTGCGTGCTCCCGCCGCCTGGGCCACGCACCTCAGAAGAAGATGATCTGCTCCCTCTGGGCGTAGGTGTATGCCCTTCCCCTCGTTTTGGTGGGTTTCCCGGGGGATCGCAAGGTGGATACCGGGGCGCTGACGGCGTCTCGATCCCAGCCTCAGCTACGACGCCCGTCCCACCAGTAACGCCCCCGCCCAGGCCCTCCTCCCAGTGCCGTCGCCGTGGCCCTCAGCCGTACGCCACGACGGCGCGGCGGTTTGGGTGGGAGGTGTGTGGTGTCGCACAAGTCTAAAGTGCGCGCCACCTACTTTCGCCGCTCGCCGCCATGCATGCATGGCGCGGCGTCCTTACGTCAGCCACGAGCGCCCTCTGCTGCAACTCCGCTCGTGGCCACGACTGCTGCATCGTTCACTTGGGACTGAGATAGGAACCAGTTAGCACTTGGGAATCAGATAGCCACCAGTTGGGACTTGGCTATCGGATAGGCACTAGGAATCATCAGTAGGCAGACCTCTACCTAATCTATGTATCAGCATTCTGCAGTCAAGGCCTATGTAAAAGTTAAGTATTACTAAGTCTGTATGAAATATATATCTCGTTCTAATTTACTCTAGTGTTTCTAGTTTCTGCTGTCCCACTGACTGGTCACCTCCGTACCTGCACACGCGTGCATCCTTTATTCCTGTGTCGTTCTCTTTCTATTCGGCCACAGACACCTACGACAGCCGGCGGACGAGACACAAAAGCGGCGACGAGGCTGGGACACAAAACTAGGCAACTCTGTAAATTCGCTTATGCAACTATTTTATGATTGTCCACTATTTTATGATCGCCCCAACATTGCGTCTTATTCTTTTCATTATCTAGTAATATTTTATGTGTTATGTTGTATATTTTCCTGACTAACATCGCCACTGAATGATTGTGTGTGTGTGTGTGTGTGTGTGTGTGTGTGTGTGTGTGTGGAATGTGTCGCTATCTTGCGTGTTGCAATATCCATGTGGAGTGTGCCTCCGCGCTCTGCAGACGAGCTGGTCACATCTCTGTAATAATGTAATCGTCTACTACTGTCCCCTCTCTGAAGCAACACTTTCTTTGACACCAAAGTATCTCCTGTCCGGTGAGCTGCAGAGACGCTATGATACCGAGACTAATCTTCTGGTACCGGCCGTGGGTGAAGGGCTCGCTAGCTGGTCACAACCCCCACCCTTCCCGCTAAAGACTCGCAAACTCGCAAACGGGGAATCGCTCAGGAGCATTGCTGAATAATTTCATGGTGTTAGGTTCTGAGTCGAAATGGTCGCAGCAGTCTTAAACTGCTTCAAGATTTCGTTCGTAATACGCGGTGGATATTGCGGTTAGAACTAACGAGTTTAGTGTTAAAACTTTTGTTATCTAACGTGTGGCTATGATAACCGAGCCGCGTGTGCCTTTGTTCCTTTGTTCATGTTATGATTTCAGCCCTTGCAAATGTTCAGTTTGGTTCGCGATTATAATGAAACAGTTCTATTCTATTATCTTGTTTCCGCGGTAATTTCCCTGTGATTTGTTCAAATTTTAACGGAGTTGTTTCGTCTGTTAGTCATGCCACGTGTGTTAGCTATTATGAAATCCGATACCGATCATCAAATTGCTTTAAGGCCCCTCAGGCGATACAGGTTAATAATTTGCTTCTATTTATTCAATTCTTCCGCGTGTCGTGTTTTAGTTCCAGGTATTTCAAGTTTGCGAGTTGAGTTGTGAACCAGTTCAGTACAGTAGCCTGTGAACAACCACGTGTCCCGATTACGGGATAACAGTCGAGTTTTATATTAATATGTGCGCGTGCTTCAAGCTTTCTCTTCCCCTCATTTTCTGCTGCAGACGCTGGTCGCTGTTGAGTAAGTGTCGCGAGAGCTTTGATGAGTGTGTGTGAAAGAATGTATGTCTAATCACCCACAATTGTACCCCATTTTCTGAATTATTAGCTTTATTGATAAGTGGACAATCAAATGGGCCGTTTATCAAGTTCAATGTTGAATTTTATGTTAGGTGTGTGCTTTTAATGTTTTAAATTGGTTTCCCCATTTCATAAGCGTTTTTCAGAATATATAGAGAAGAGTGGAGCGTGGGTTAGTGCGGTGGGTTCTCTGTTGCGCTGGACTGTCAAACTACTCCTAGAGGAACGTACAATAGTGTTTATTTCTTTCCTTAATTAACATAACATTCTATCAGACTTCTTCAGGCGCATAATATTCTATCTGTGGCAGATGAGGTGGTTACCATGGCGCAGACGGCTTAGCTGGTGACGCTCGTGCTGGAATCTGCTCACAGTGGCAAGCGGCGGTGTCCGTTACCTGGACGCCGAAGTGGTTGGTGTTCAAATGTTTGTTAAGCTTACGGGGCTTAACTACGGGGTCATCAGTCCCTAAAGTTACAAACTACTTACGAACTACTTACGAACTAGGACGGCACAAATATCCATGCCCGAGGGGGGATTCGAACCCCCGACCGTAGTGGCCGTGCAGACCGTAACTGAAGCGCCTCAGTCCCCGCGGCCACCGCGGCCGGCAAGCGGTTGGTGGTGACGTCAACAACACGATCGGTGAGTGGCGCACTCTGTAGCTGAGCTCTGGTACAGCGCTGGGCTTACAGCTGCGACGATACGTTCGTGTCGAAAGCTACCCTGCCCGCCGCACTCAATGTAGCGGGAGTGGCGCAGGCCGGGCAGCTTACAACCAGTGTTGCCAACAGTTAATGTGAGCTCCCCACCAGTTTCAAGTGCAAAAACCACTAACAAAAATGCCGCTACTCTCATAATCGCTAAAATTTCCACTAAATGTTTTACTTACTAAATGTTAGCAAGAAAACATTAAGTATATACGTAATTACACTCCTGGAAATTGAAATAAGAACACATTGACGCCGGTGTGTAAGATCCACCATACTTGCTCCGGACACTACGAGAGGGCTGTACAAGCATGATCAAACGCACGACACAATGGACACACCAGGAACCGCGGTGTTGGCCGTCGAATGGCGCTAGCTGCGCAGCGGTTGGGCACCTCCGCAGTCAGTGTCAGCCAGTTTGCTGTGGCATAAGGAGCTCCATCTCAGTCTTTAACACTGGTAGCATGCCGCGACAGCATGTAAGTGAACCGTATGTGCAGTTGACGGACATTGAGTGAGGACGTATAGTGGGCACGCGGGAGGCCGGGTGGACGTACTGTCGAATTGCTCAACACGTGGGGCGCGAGGCCTCCACAGTACATCGATGTTGTCGCCAGTGGTCAGCGGAAGGTGCACTGCCTGTCGACCTGGGTCTGGACAGCAGCGACGCACGGATGCACGCCAAGACCGTCGCATCCTACACAGTGCCGTAGGGGAGCGCACCGCCACTTCCCAGCAAATTAGGGACACTGTTGCTACTGGGGTATCAGCGAGGACGATTCGAAACTGCCTCCACTGAAGCTGGGCTACGGTCCCGCGCACCATTAGGTCGTCTACCACTCACGTCCCAACATCGTGCAGCCCGCCTCCAGTAGTGCCCCACAGTCGTGTATGGAGGGACGAATGGAGATGTGTCGTTTTCAGTGATGATAGTCGCTTCTGCCTTGGTGCCAATGATGGTCGTGTGCGTGTTTGGCGCCGTGCAGGTGAGCGCTACAATCAGGACTGCATACGATCGAGGCACACAGGGCCAACACCCAGAATCATGGTGTGGTGAGCGATGTCCTACAATGCACGGTACATTCAAACCGTCATCGAATCCATCGTTCTGCCATTCTTAGGCCGGCAAGGGAACTTGCTGTTCCAACAGGACAATGCACATCCACATGTATCCCATGCTCTAGAAGGTGTAAGTCAACCCTGGCCAGCAAGATCTCCTGATCTGTCCCCCACTGAGCATGTTTGGGACTGGATGAAACGTCGTCTCACGCGGTCTGCACGTCCAGCACGAACGCTGGTGCAGCTGAGGCGCCAGGTGGAAATGACACGGCATGCCGTTCCACAGGACTACATCCAGCACCTCTACGATCGTCTCCATGGGAGAATTGCAGCCTGCATTGCTGCGAAAGGAGGATATACACGGTACTAGTGCCAACATTGTGCATGCTCTGTTGCCTGTGTCTATGTGCCTATGGTTCTGTCTGTGTAATCATGTGTTGTAGCTGACCCCAGGAACGTGTCAATAAAGTTTCCCATTTCTGGGACAATGAATTCACGGTGTTCTTATTTCAATTTCCAGGAGTGTAGTTTCCTTTATTCTTAAGTAAAAAAATATTCACAATCATTAAATGTACAATAAATCAGCAATTCAAGGTTAAGAACATACAGAAAGTTCCTATAGAACTGTTAATTTCCCTCGTAAAACAAAAACTTCGTGACAAAATATTCGCGTTGTCACGCCATTAACACTGCCGGTATTCAGTACTCTTTGCCAACATTATCATGCTAGGTCGCTGAGATACGAACTAAAATTTAACAAAAGAAGGATTTTTATTTTGCAGAGTAGATGCTTCTTTGACATCCCGTGAGACTTCAAATCTCCGACTCCGTAAATTTGCCTCATAGACATACATTAACTAGACAGGCAATGTCGCTGGTATTAGTGAAGTCTGACGCCGCCATCTTACGGTTATGAACCTCAAGAAGATTTAGTGTGGAACAAAAAGCTACACAGCTTCAGACGACTCATCCATTCACCAATTTATTTACACTCTAAAGGTGGTGTAAATAAATCAGTTTATTCCTATTTTTATGTCGTTTTCACCCACACACAATTACCTGGTTAGGTTAGGTTTTGTAATGGCAACATGGCAGTGACTGTATTTTCCTTCTTCACTGACACCAATGATACTGCTTATGGTATTGGCAGTCTAGTTAATGTATGTCTGTTGTTGTACCACAAAATTTACACTTCACTACCTGACCCGCAGTACTTTCTTGGATCCAGTCTTTTATATGTGGGTCTTGAAGCCAAGAATCCCGAAACTTTTGCATATATTGTGGTTTCGGCATAGTTATACACGTATGAAGTCGTGAAATAATACCATACACCGAGAATCACAATAATGTACAGTGCACACCACGAACGACAACAGTCGAGTCCTTTTTCAGCACATGTGACGTGACGCACCCTGCCTGAGCCAAGAAGCGCTCAGTGGAGCGACAGTGAGAAAGCTCAGCACCCACTGTCTGAAACTGGCTGCTGCCTTCCCTGAACCTGCGCAAGCCGCCTTCCCTCGTGAAATGAAGTAGCTGCTACTAAACACTGTTCATTTTACAGAGAATCCTGTATGTAATCTGTGGATGATGTGATGGTTCGTTTGATTTCATATTGTAATGCATCACTGTTGTCTTCCGAGGAAAAGTGAAATATTTTGAAACACATAAATAACGTCGTGGTTTAACATCGCATTTTCACGAACTGAAACTGAATTCTTCTAAACCACTATAAAATCCTCCAGCCAGTAGAAGCCATATTTAGCCGCTAAAGGGAGGTAGAAACCGCCAGTTTTAGTGGAAAATCCACTAAGTTGGCAACACTGTTTACAACCACCCAGCTGTACCACACGGGCACCTCTCTCCTGCAGAGTTCTGACGTTTGCTCCAGTTAGTAGGACACTGGGAACCTTCTACCTAAGGGCGACACCTCTGGAACATGTAGTAATTGAGACGACAGGAGCGTACCCTGGTAATGCTGCCCTGATACCTCAAGTGACTGACAGTGCTGAACACCTGTTCTTTTGTAACAATGTCTTGGTTATTGTGTTGCGTTACATTAAATATTTTTACTAAAATTATTCCTGCGACGCTTGTCACTAACGCATCCGTTCTCACTTCATTATATACCTCTAACATTTTGTTTGCGATTATCAACTTTTTTCAATCTGCCTGGAGAGAGAACGAAGGCGCTTTTCGACTTTCTGTTCTGCACATTTGTTCTGATCAGACGCCTCTGATAACTCTCTGCAAGTCATACAATGTAAGTGTGAGATTATTTATTTTTGTATTGTGGATACAGTCTGATTTCGAATATTTTTAATTGTAAATGACCTTCTCCTATTCCCAATAAGTTTTGTTCATTGTTTTCAGCAATCTGCTGTCAATCGTAAAGAGATGCTTGGTTCTTATTACAATTCGCGTCGCGATTCCGTAAGTTTGGCCCAAACTTAACTCTTGTACATTCAATTTACACTGATTTTATATTCGGAACCTGCATTTAATGTTTTCTCCCCGCAAAGTCCGATATTTTATAATCTTATTCCCCTATTGTGCCAGTAACGTAACGCTGTCGTTAAACTGTGTTGCGCGCAGCGTAAGAAAACCAAGCATCGGTTTACGGCACAAAACAATGTCTGCAACTGATCCACGCCTCATCCTGCGTGTAAAGGTAACTTTCCGGCAACTGTCTTTTGTAGTGGTTGTTTCAGGTGTTGTCTTAACGTCACAGTGATTGCCGTTATTTTTTAATGCCGATATGATCCATGCTCTGTTCTGACGTCCTGTTTAAAAATTTAATTCCTGCAGATATTTCGAAGTTCATCCAGTTCCATGTGGTACTTAATGGATAGGTTGAAGTTAGATATAGTGAAGTCCGGTGGCAGGATGAACAGGATTTCTGGCAGGTGAGTACAGGATTATAAATACAAAATCAGTTGGGGTATCACAGGAGTGGGACTGATAATGAACAAGAAAATAGGAATGCGGGTAAACTACTATGAGCAGCATAGTGATCGCATTGTCATTGTCAAGGGAGATACGAAGCCAACACCGACAACAGTAGTACAGGTTTATATGCCAACTAGCTCTGCCGATGATGAGGAGATCGAAGAAATATACGAGGAGCTAAAGGAAATTATTCAGACAGTTAAGGGAGAGGAAAAATTAATTGTGATGGGAGACTGGAATTCGGTAGTAGGAAAAGGAAGAGAAGGAAAAATAGTAGGTGAATATGGTCTGGGCAAAAGGAATGAAAGAGAAAGCCGCCTGGTAGAATTTTGCACGGAACATAATTTAGTTATAACAAACGCCTGGTTTAAGAATCACGAAAGAAGGTTGTATACGTGGAAGAGACCAGGAGACACCGGGAGATGCCAGATAGATTTTATAATGGTAAGGCATAGATTTCGGAACCACTATAACACATACCTAGGGGCAGACATAAACTCTGACCATAACTTATTGGTCATGAATTATAGGCTTAAACTGAAAAAACTGCAGAAAGGTAGGAAAATAAGGAGATGGGACCTGGATAAGCTGGAGGAACCTGAAGTGCTTAAGAATTTCAGAGGGTGCTTTAGGCAACAATTGACAGAAACGGGGAAAATAAAACAGTAGAGGAGGAATGGGTAGCATTGAGAGATGAAATAGTGAAAGCAGCAGAGAACAAAATAGGTAGGAAGGCAAGACCTACAAAAAATCCTTGGATATCACAGGACATACTTGATTTGATCGATGAAAGGAGAAAATATAAAAATGCACTAAATGAAACGGGCGGAATGGAGTACAGAAGAGTAAGAAATGACATTGACAGGAAGTGCAAAATGGCTAAGCAGGAGTGACTAGAAGCCAAATGCAAATCTGTATTAGAATGCATAAGAAGGGGAAAAGTAGATAAGTAGATACTGCTTACAGGAAAATAAAAGAGACATTTGGGGACAAGAAAAAAAGCTCTACAAATATCAAGAACTCATATGGAAAACCAGTTCTCAGCAAAGAAGGGAAAGCAGAAAGGTGGAAAGAGTACATAGAGGTGCTCTACAAAGGAAATGAACTTAGATACAATGTTGTAGGAAGGGAAGAGGAAGTAGATCAAGATGAAAAAGGAGATACTATACTGAGAGATGAATTTGACAGAGCTCTGAAAGACCTAGGTCGGTACAAGGCTCCGGGAGTAGATGACATACCCTCAGAGCTACTAAAGTCTCTGGGAGAGCCAGCCATGACAAAACTATTTGAACTGGTGTGTAGGATGTATGAGACAGGCGAAATACCCTCAGACTTTAAGAAAAATGTAATAATCCCCATTCCAAAGAAATCAGGGGCAGGCAGGTGTGAAAATTACAGAACCATTAGTTTGATAAGTCATGGTTGCAAAATTTTAACACGAATTATCTACAGGAGAATGGAAAAGCTGGTAGAAGCTGACCTCGGGGAAGATCAGTTTGCAGGAGGAACATAGGAACCCGGGTGGCAATACTCACTTTACCACTTATCTTAGAAGATAGTTTAAGGAAAAGCAAACCTACATTTTTAGCTTTTGTAGATTTAGAGAAAGCTTTTGACAATGTTGACTGGAATACACTCTTTCTAATTCTGAAGTCAGCAGGGGTAAAATCCAGGGAAAGGAGAATTATTTACAACTTGCACAAAACCCAGACCGCAGTCATTAGACTCGAAGGGCATGAAAGGGAAGCATTAGTTGGGAAGCGAGTAAGACAGGGTTGTAGCCTTTCTCCGGTGTTATCCAATTTGTACATCGAGCAGGCGATTAAGGAAAGCAAGGAAAAATTTGGAATAGGGATTAAAGTTCAAGGTGAAGAAATAAAAACATTGCGTTTTGCGGATGACATTGTATTTCTGTGAGAGACAGCAAATCACTTGGAAAAGCAGTTGAATGGAATGGACAGTGTGTTGAAGAGAGCGTATAAAATGAGCATTAACAAGAGCAAAACAAAGATAATAGAATGCAGTCTTAGAAAATCAGGCGATGCTGAAGGAATTAGATTAGGTAATGGAACAGTGCAGGTGGTAGATGAGTTTTGTTACTTGGGTATTAAAATAACATATGAGGGTCGTAGTACAAAGGATATAAAATGTAGAATGGCAATGGGAAGAAAAGCATTTTTGAAAAAGAGAAATTTAGTAACATCGAATATTGATTTAAGTATAAGGAAGTCTTTTCTGAAGGAATATGTGTGGAGTGTTGCCTTGTACGGGAGTGAAATATGGGCGATAAACAGAGCGTACAAGAAAAGAATAGAGGCTTTTGAAATGTGGTGCTACAGAAGAATGCTGAAGATTAGGTGGGTAGATCGCATAACTAATGAAGAGGTACTGAACAGGATTGATGAGAAAAGGAATTTTTGGCATACCTTGACTAAAAGAAGGGATCGCTTGGTAGGACACATTCTTAGACATCGGGGAATCGTAAATTTAGCATTGGAGGGAAGTGTGTGGGGTAAAAATCGCAGAGGGAGACCAAGAGACGCATATAGTAAGCAGATTCAAATGTATGTGGGTTGCCATTCTTATGAGGAGATGAAGAGGCTCGCTCAGGATAGAGTAGGGTGGAGAGCTGCATCAAACCAGTCTCCGGACTGAAGACCATAACAACATAAGCACAGTTTTCATTATGCACATTATTTACACAGTAATCACTTCAGTACTTTTAAAGAGCTCTTCCACAACATTTGAAATGGTCCAGTAGCTTAGGAGCGAGATTTCTAAGCGTGTACAAAAGATTTTTTCACCCATGTATGTAGGTGCAAACAAACAAAAGTTCCATTAACACTTCCTTGCAGATTAAAACTGTGTACAGGATCGCTATTCGAACCTAGGATTTTTTCCCTTCGCGACTGAGCTACTGTGGACGCCTCACGAACTATTCTCACAGCCTTAGATCAGCCAGTACCTTGTCCCCTACCTTCGACACTTCACAGAAGTTCTCCCGCGAGCTACTGGTGGATCTAAAGTTGTGACCATGGTTCGTGAGACGTGCACTGCGCATTTGACGAGAGTAGTCTCTAATAAAAGAAATGAATCTAGAACATATAACAACCACGCACTACGTCCGCAAAAGACATATCGACCCGAACAACAAAAAGGTAATTATGTAGACTTCTTTCCTGGTGGTAGTTAATAAGTTGCGGCTACAGAAGGTATTCTTTAACAAACAACTGAAATTAGTTAACGATTTAGGAAGAGATGTGAAGTGTGCACGCACACACACACAAACACGAATACAACTTTATATAAAGAGGTTTGTCCACCCCCTGTAGATAGGTGCAAACAAATAAAAGGGTAATTGTATAGCCGTGTTTTCTCTGGTGGTAGCTGAAAGTTCGTGGCTACTCCAGGTATTGTTTACCGCGTTCGGAACGAGTGACGTCACTGGGGCGTCAGGGCCGCCTCGCCTCCTGTGTGACGTCATCCACCCAACAGGGTGCCAGGGCTGGCAGGTTGAAAGCGATGCCCCGGCCACGGCCTCGTTTGTGCTGGTCCGTCCGCGTCTTGTGGCGTCAAATACTTTTATTCTTCTCAGCAAATATTCATCTTTGTTACTCAAGCATCTGCGTACTTTATGTTTGGACGAACTGTAATGGCTAACAAAGGCAGTCAGCAAAATATTGTTACAAAACAACGCCAGATGGCATCTACCGCGTTCTCTCTCACAATGGTATTCTATGAATATTGTAGACCTTTTATGGTCCTGTTAATTCAGTTTTTTAAAGGAAAGTATATTGAACCTGTTATAATGTAAATCTTAAATTTCAATGGTTAACGTAGACAAATTTGATGTTTTAATACAAGTTTTATTAGTCTCGCCTCAGAGCGCTGAAAGTTGTTACTTTTACTTATGTTTTTGAAAAATACTGCTGAAGCTATGTGATTTATATTTTTTTAAACTCTACTTCACCTTGTATTGTCGTGTACGCCTTCTTATACCTTTAATTGTATCTGTCTTTTTAAAAAATGTACAATGCATTGAACTTTTCAAATAAAGAGCGCTCCAGTCACCAACTGTCTGCCGATTGAGCTACGTAGATGTGGGCACCCGGCTACCTCATTTTAAATTCGTGACGTGAACCAGGAAGACCGTTTAACTATGCAGAGTACGTGAGTCATCGTGATTTCCAATTCTGGTGTGTAATTTGTTATAAGTTGTGATATTCATGGCGTGTACATATTTTTATCTTATTTTAATGTCTTATAAACTTGTTACAGCACTGTTGATGTTTTATCACAGAATAAAATCGATATGTGAATTATGGAAAATAAATATTTCATACCGCCCACCAAGCGGAAACTGCTTTTTTTACTTTTATTTTTGTTCCCAAAGGTATGAAAATGTAATTTATTTCCTACAACCGATTTTTCAGTGACATAGCTAAGAATTTTTGCGGAGATATCTTGGGTATTTTTTTTTTTTTTTTTTTTTTTTTTTTTTTTTTTTTTTTTTTACGAAATTGGAAGAAGAAGGGGTCGAGACACCTCCAGCATCGTCCTTACCTGTTCTAGATATTCTACAAAAGTTAGTGACATTTCGTGTCCTTCGTTACACGTTTGTGAATGTTTTCCAACTGCGAATAAATGAGTTCTTCGCGTAAGGTCTGTTATCTAAGAAAAAATTATCAAAATAAATGTTCAGATGTCTGTAAATCTATCGGACCAAACTGCGTGGTCATCAGTCCGTAGCTTACAAACTAGTTAAACCTAGGTAAACTAACCTAAGGACAACACACACACCCATGCCCCAGGGAGGACTCGAACCTCCACGGCCAGCGACCGCGCGCTCCGCAGCAAGACGCTTTAGACCGCTCGGCTACTCCACCGCGGAAATCAAAATAAGTAAGTAAACCTCTTTATTGCAAATGTTCAAATGTTTATAAAGCTAAGGGATCAAACTGTTGACGCCATCGGTCCCTCGTCTTACAAACTATTTAAAGTAACTTATGCTAAGGATAACACATACAGCCACGCCCGAAGGAGGACTCGAACCTCCGATGGGGAGCAGCAGTATACTCCGTAGCATGCCGCCTTAGGAAACGCGGCACTCTGTACTGTCCCGTTAGCCAACACATGCTCATTAACGCGATTCCTTTCTCCTCCGTAACGGAAGAACAACGGTATACGTTCTAGGAATCAAATGACATTTCCCAGAGCATTTATTTTTTATTTTATTTTATCTTTTATTATACTTTTTAAATTTTTTTGTCTAGTTATGTGTTTCCTGGATGCGGAAGAATCAATTTATGGGCTATCTCGAAGCAGAAAGAGAAGAACGTACACAAAATGCCAAGTGCTTAGTTGCTTAGACTTTTCCAAATGAAAGGGTGATCAGTTACATGAGTTGAAATATCGGATGCATCATGTTGGTATAAGTATGAAGATGAGCGCGGTAACTTTCAAGTGCAGCCAGAGCTGCAGATGTTCGCGGTGCCGCTGCATTCCTAGGAGCCCTGAAAAAAGCAGTGGTAGTGCTCGGTAATGAATCTTCAGAATCCGGCACAGTTTCTCTATTCTATCAGGCCTCACATATTTTTCCTTCTTGAAGACGAGTGTGGAGCTACCATTTAATAAGAAGAAGATACCTTTTATTGGTTCTCCGAGACTAGAACATCCCCTCTCCTATTACGCCAACAGACTGACACCGTCTTTCCAGTTTCATTATACAGCGGTAGCGCGGACCATCGGGAGGAAACTTTCTGTCCGAAGAAGCACAATCCTGTACGCTCGCACTAGTCGTTCTAAGAGCACGTATCTCCGCTGGACTAACAGCCAAAACAAAGTGATCATATCAGTCAAGGCCAAAGGCCACGGTAAGGCAGTCTGCCTAGTTGCCGACTCCTTATACGTCATCAGTGACACAGAAGACATAATCATCATGCACTCCCCTGAATCCCCCAATCAAACTGTTGCATCCTTGGATCCTAGATGTACACCATGATGGTTCTCAGCTAACGCTGCACTTTTGTTATAGCAAACTTTTTTAAGGGGGGTGATGCACACACTTTGTCATCTGTTATGATGTGTTACATAATCAATCTTTTTATTTTGGAACAGACACCAAATCCTATAAATTCGCAAGTGTACTATGGGTCGCCGCAGAATTAATAAGATGGAGTCCGTTGGGATTTGGTGTCTGTTCCAAAATAAAAATGATTGATGATGTAACACATTCATTATTACAGATGACAAATAAAGTTTACATAATAGTGTACACCTGTGATCCAAAGCTCCAAGGATGCAACAGTTTCATTTATTAACTTATAAATGGGGGGGGGGGGGGGTTCCAGGGGGGGCCATTATGACTTTGCCTTTTGTGGGCGTCATTGATGACGTGTAGAGAGTCGACAGCTGGGCAGACTGGCTTACCGCGTCCTTGCCCGCCGCTCGACTTGCTTTGATATTTATCCAGACATTCTTGGAATCAGTACTGGAACAGAGAAACGGCTTTGCCTTAGAAAAAACTTTTGTCAGTGAAAATGAACTTACTAACACAGTTTCTTGGAAAATTACCACTAACAAAGAAATAAAAAGAGCCAAGTGATAAAAATGCAGCCTTCAGTTGCAAAATTAAAAATTATTTAACCTGGTTTCGGCAATAACTACGATTGTCTTCATCAGAAATTATAAAATAAAACAATTCACATAATTAGGAACCAGTTCTCTTTCTTCACACAACTTATTGAAACCTGTATTTAGTAGTCTTTTCTTTAAGTCCTTATATTTAGATGCAGCTTTTGCTGCTTGGGCAGGCTTAAAGAAGAAAGTACTAAATACAGGAATGAATATTCATTTTCATAACTTGTGTGAAGAAAGAGAACTTGTCCCTAATTATGTGACTTGTTTTATTTTATAATTTCTGATGCAGCCAATCGTAGTTGTTGCCAAAACTAGGTTAAATAATTTTTAATTTTGGGACCGAGGGCTTCATTTGTATCCTTTGACGTTGTAACGCTCGCTGACAATAGCAGCTATGTTAAAAAATAATTAATAAATAAAAAGAGTTTTGTCCATGCTATTTTCTATGTCTAGATTTGAATAGAGATTTCCTCTCAAGTATAAATATATAAAGATTTTTATGGTTTTTATAACACCTATGAGATGCAATGATAAACAGCAGGAACTGTCGCCAGAGACGGAGGCTCCCTGCCGGTTTGCCTCGCACAGCGTCGCTGTTCACACCGGCGGCTTCACACCTCACTGAGAGTTGTCGTCATAATTATATCGTCGTCGTCCTATTCATTCTTTAATAGTATATTCAACTTGTACAAAAACCTGGCAGCAATTGTTAGAATCGAATGGCATGAAAAGGTCGCAGTGATTACGAAGTGAATAAGACAGGGTTATAGCCTTTCCCCAATGTTGTTCAATCTGTGCATTGAGGAAGCTGTGAAGAAATGCAAGGAGAAATTTGGAGAGGGAATTAAAGTTCAGAGAGAGGGAATAAAAGCCTTGCGGTTTGCTGATGACATAGTAATAGTGTCAGAGACAGTAATTCAATGGAATTGACAGTGTTTTGAAAGGAAGATATAAGCTGAATGTTAACAGCCGCGGTGGAATAGCCGAGCGGTCTAAAGCGTCTCGCTGCGGAGCGCGCGGTTGCTCGCCGTGGAGGTTCGAGTCCTCCCTGCGGCATGGGTGTGTGTGTTGTCCTTAGGTTAGTTCACCTAGGCTTAAGTAGTTTGTAAGCTACGGACTGATGACCACGCAGTTTGGTCCGATAGATTTACAAACATCTTAAAAAAAAAGTGTAAAACGAGCGTAATGGAATGTAGTGTCAGATAATCAGGCGGTGCTGAAGGAAGAAAATTAGGTACTGATACGATAAAAGTAGCAGGTGAGATTTGTTATTTCGGTAGGAAGACTACTTCTGATATCCGAAGTAAAGAAGATATAAAATGCAGATTGGATATGGGAAGATAAGCGTTTCTGAAGAAGAGTAATTTATTGACATCCAATATTAATTTAAATGTTAGGAAGTTCTTTTCCGAAAGTATTTGTCTGAAGTGTAGGACTGTATGGGACTGAAACGTCGACGATAAGAAGTGTAGACTAAAAATTGATAAAAGCTTTCGAAATGTGATGTTACAGACGAATGAGGAAGTTTAGATGCATATAACACATAACTAATAAGGTGCTGAACAGAATTGGGGAGAAAAGGAGTTTCTGGCATATCCTAAGAGAAGGTTGGTGCGACACATTCAGAGACATCAAGGAATCGTCAACTTAGCATTAGAAGGATGCGTGTGGGGTAAAAATCGTAGAAGAAGACGGTGGGACTAATACAGTAAGCAGATTCAAAAGGATGTAGGTTGCTGAACTTTTTCTCAGATTAAGAGGCTTGCACAGGACAGGGTAGCGTGGAGTGCTGCATCAAACCAGTCTGCGAGCTGAAGACCACAACAACACAATAGTACATACAGGGTGTTTCCCTAAGTGTGTTTGTCTCTGTAACTTATAAAATAATAGGTGATGGGAAATTTTAATGCTGTAGGTCAACAAAAGAAATGTTACACTTTCTGCGGAGCTATGAACATAGTTTATTGTATCATTTTCCAAAGAATACGAATAAATAATCCCTGAGACGGATTTACGTCTCGAATATGTCAAAGACATTATTGATAGATGTGAAGCATTGAATTAAAATTTGTGGTGCGGCCAGGAATCGAACCCGGACCTCCATGCTTGCTAGGCAGACGTCTTAACCGTTAGACTACCACACCACAAACGATTAAAGCACCTTGGAATAATCTATGTACGATTTCCCTCCACAACACAAACTTTAATTCAGCTTCTTTGTTCCAAAGATAATTGCCCCTACTGTCAAGGCTCTCCATGCAGCGGAATAGCACCTCAGCAATGGACATGGTGGAACAATCCTGTTATGGTGATATAAATATCAATTAATATGAATAAATAATCCCTGAGACGGCTTTACGTCTCAAATATGTCAAAGACATTATTGATAGATGTGAAAGATGTGCGGCCGGGAATCGAACCCGGACCTCCATGCTTACTAGGCAGACGTCTTAACCGTTAGACTACCACACCACTAACGATTAAGGCGCCTTGGAATAGTCTATGTACGATTTCCCTCCACAACACAAACTTTAATTCAGCTTCTTTGTTCCAAAGATAATTGCCACTACTGTCAAGGCTCTCCATGCAGCGGAATAGCACCTCAGCAATGGACATGGTGGAACAATCCTGTTATGGTGATATAAATATCAATTAATATGAATAAATAATCCCTGAGACGGATTTACGTCTCAAATATGTCAAAGACATTATTGATAGATGTGAAGCATTGAATTAAAATTTGTGGTGCGGCCGGGAATCGAACCCGGACCTCCATGCTTACTAGGCAGACGTCTTAACCACACCACTAACGATTAAGTGGCCTTGGAATAGTATATGTGGTAGTCTAACGGTTAAGACGTCTGCCTAGTAAGCATGGAGGTCCGGGTTCGGTTCCTGGCCGCACCACAAATTTTAATTCAATGCTTCACATCTATCAATAATGTCTTTGACATATTTGAGACGTAAATCCGTCTCAGGGATTATTTATTCATATTAATTGATATTTATATCACCATAACAGGATTGTTCCACCATGTCCATTGCTGAGGTGCTATTCCGCTGCATGGAGAGCCTTGACAGTAGTGGCAATTATCTTTGGAACAAAGAAGCTGAATTAAAGTTTGTGTTGTGGAGGGAAATCGTACATAGACTATTCCAAGGCGCCTTAATCGTTAGTGGTGTGGTAGTCTAACGGTTAAGACGTCTGCCTAGTAAGCATGGAGGTTCGGGTTCGATTCCCGGCCGCACATCTTTCACATCTATCAATAATGTCTTTGACATATTTGAGACGTAAATCCGTCTCAGGGATTATTTATTCATATTAATTGATATTTATATCACCATAACAGGATTGTTCCACCATGTCCATTGCTGAGGTGCTATTCCGCTGCATGGAGAGCCTTGACAGTAGTGGCTATTATCTTTGGAACAAAGAAGCTGAATTAAAGTTTGTGTTGTGGAGGGAAATCGTACATAGACTATTCCAAGGCGCCTTAATCGTTAGTGGTGTGGTAGTCTAACGGTTAAGACGTCTGCCTAGTAAGCATGGAGGTTCGGGTTCGATTCCCGGCCGCACATCTTTCACATCTATCAATAATGTCTTTGACATATTTGAGACGTAAATCCGTCTCAGGGATTATTTATTCATATTAATTGATATTTATATCACCATAACAGGATTGTTCCACCATGTCCATTGCTGAGGTGCTATTTCGCTGCATGGAGAGCCTTGGCAGTAGTGGCAATTATCTTTGAAACAAAGAAGCTGAATTAAAGTTTGTGTTGTGGAGGGAAATCGTACATAGACTATTCCAAGGCGCCTTAATCGTTAGTGGTGTGGTAGTCTAACGGTTAAGACGTCTGCCTAGCAAGCATGGAGGTCCGGGTTCGATTCCTGGCTGCACCACAAATTTTAATTCAATGCTTCACATCTATCAATTTTCCAAAGAGTTACAGCAGAAAGATATAATATTTTAAATGAAACAATAGTTTTTTTCTATCGTGCATTGGATTCGTTGAAACCAGCTGCGTCCAAATCAATTTAAACTAAATTCCTATCACTGTTAGTTTGGGAGCTACAACCCTTCAAAGTTTAGGGGGCGGAGGCTACGACAGCGTAGCTGACTGGCTGGTGGTCATCAGACAGTGGGCCGTGCCCCATGGGATAGCTACTCTACCTGTCAGCTACGCTATCGCAGCCACCGCCGCCGGAACTTTGAAGGGTTGTAGCTCCCAAACTAACAGTGATAGGAATGTAGTTTAAACTGATTTGGACGCAGCTGATTTAAACGAATCCAATACACGACAGAAAAAAACTATTGTTCCATTTAAAAAATTATATCTTTGTGGTGTAACTCTTTGGAAAATGATACAATAAACTAGCTCCGCAGAAAGGTAACATTTCTTGTGTTGACGTACCGCATTAAAATTTCCCGTCACCTGTTATTTTATAAGTTACAGAGACAAACACACTTAGTGAAACACCCTGTATATAGTTTTCTTGCGTCATTTACGTTCAGTTTAAATGAAAAACAGTCTAGCCGAAGTGAAAATAAGTCACCAGTGAATCGTCACGGACGTGTTAAGAGAGCTGCAATCTGACTGGAGAGAAGTGGAAGACACGCAAATCGTCAGGTGGAGGTGGCCGGGATGTCAGCTGCGGTCCAGCGGCCGCCTCGCCCTCGGGTCGCCGCTCCCTCAGCCGGCCCACGGCTGGAAATAAATCCCTCCCCTCTCCCCCATTGCTCCACCCCCCCCCCCCTTCCGCTGGCCGCTTGCGGGCAGAATTTCCCGCCCAGATGCCGGCAGCTGCGGCCGGCCTACACTGGAACTTGCTCTCCTGCTGCCCTGCTCAGTCGGCCAGCGCTTCTTCCCTCCTCTCTCTTTTTTTCTATATTTTTTATACCGCCCGTTAATCCATTGCAACCGCCCCCCTCCCCCATTAATTTTTTTTCCTTTTTTTTTCTTTTTATTCCGCGTAAGGTGGGAAAGTTGTGTAAACCACAGGCCCCGCGCTGGAACAACAACGCGCAGTTCGGCCCAACTTTGTGGCGCAGCTTAGCCCGCTGTGACGCGGCCACTTGCGCCGTGAAGTTGCGACTAGGGGCCGTCTACACGGCCCGCTCGCGCCGGTCGGCGGCCGCAGTCCCCTGCACGGCTCGCGACTCTCTCAAGTCAGGCGGACAACCGCTGGCTTTGTCTGCAGGCGCGGCTCAACTGGATTCACTGGAACGAAACGAATGGAATCACTGCGCGACAAATTGACTAACTTCAGCGACTACGTGCGCCCTTCATTTGTTAATTGTTGTTTCTTGTTCGCATAAGGCGTTCCTCATTTACCTAGCGCCAGTAAATTAGACACATGGAAAAATGTAAACGTAGGCTTCCGCGGTTGTTGTCACTATCAATAAAATTCTTTCGAGTATGAGACCGCGTCGTCATTTTATAAACTACACCGACGTTTCGGCCACTGTTGCAGGCGGCCTTCTTCAGGGTCTGTCTGACTGTCAGACAGACCCTGATGAAGGCCGCCTGCAACAGTGGCCGAAACGTCGGTATACTTTATAAACTGACGACGCGGTCTCATACCCGAAAGAATTTTATTAACATGGAAAAAAGTTTTCGATCAGTTGTGTATGTCATAAACACGTTCCTCCTGGACCTACGCTGACAAAAAAGAAAAAAAAGAGAAACCGTTGGTCTTTTGTACTGTGATAAAATCCAAACAAATTTGTTAATGTTGTTTTTGGGTGGCACTCTACAATCGCGACACACTTAAAAAAAAACCTTATGATTCTACCGATTTCCGCAGTTGCTGCCATCAACAGAAAGTCAACAAAATATTTTACATCAAAGCCAATAAGACAACATTTTTACTGAGTACAGCAACGTCTAGTTTATAATCATTTTACTTGATGTAGTAGGTATCTCATTTCAAATTAAACGTTGCTGTACTCAACAAAAAAAGTTTTCTTATTGCCTTTGATGTAAAATATCTTGTTCATTTTCTGTGGATGGCAGCAACTGCCGAAACCTGTAGAATGTAACAAGTAAAAATATTTTGCAGCCTTGGCATAAGAATGACTTTTTCAAACTAACTAAATTTACCTATTGCTGTAGTGATTATTGACATAGATATATTTTAACAGAAAAATCTCACAACTTTAGTAACAAACATAACTTATTACAAGCAACTTACCAACTCAGACCTCTGAGTGAATATTTCAAAACACGTATAATTGTCCGCGATAATTACAAACTCTCAGTGTAAACAAGTCTTGAGGCGTTGCGAAGCACTGTACTAACCGTTTCCACTCCAGTATCATAACGATTTTCCGCTTTGGCTCCAGTGTTGGAGCTGTTTTGCTATAGCCGCGGCTCTCAGCGCCTGCCGTATAGGCTACCCTGCCAACAGTGCTGTGCTACAGCCCGCCGGGTCAGCAGGCTCCATTGCCCATTAACACACTACCAGCTGACAACACGCATACACCCGCAGCCGTAAGCCGCACCTCTCCATCGGATAGGGGGTGTAATGCAGAACGTGACATTGAATGCACAATTATTTCACGAAGTTCATTTTTCAACGATTTATTTTCTCGTCTCCGTTTTTTTTTTTTTTTTTTTTTTTTTTTTTTTTTTTTTTTTTTTTTTTTCCAAATATTCTGGATGCTGCATTTATTTCTACCTGTCATAGCTAAGGGGTGTCAGCGTACGACAGGAATCGAAATGAAGAATGGCAGTCGGTAAATTGACAGTAAATGCAAAGAACGTTACGTACCAAAATGAAATGTGGCTAAATATGAGTGTACAAATAACACATTCAATACAAGAGCTACATGACGTTCCATATAAACAAATAGACAACTGAAAACAGTTTAATTCGTCCTGATTCACCTTTTCCAACGTGAATAGTTCTGCAATTTCAAGCCTTTACTGGTCGCACAGACTATCCATAGTTGCTGCCAGGCTCTACACAAGCCCTCAAGTTGCTCAGGTATTGTATACAATGGAATTTCATCTAACAGGTAAACTTATACCTTCTAGCACGAATTTTCCCAGTTATTTGAGGAAGACAAAACTTGCTCAACGTTAGTTACGTGCCTATCAAATGAAAATTATGTCTTACATTTCATGACAAGAGAATAGTGATTATGTTGATTACATTCTGTGGTCCTCCAAGCCAATTGTGCAGTAGTTACAGGAAGAAACAACCTGAGCATTTCCTGACACCTATGTTATTTCCGAATACATGAAGTTTATGGAACGAGTGAATAGGGCTAGTCACAGGGTGGCCACCGAACCTTGAAACGGGGAAAAAGCCTTGAATTTGAAAAAACCTTGAATTTCAGCCAGAAACCGGGATTTTTAACCAATGAGATCTCGCGGCTTTAAGAGTTAAACAATCGTTCGCGTGTATAGCCTATTGCTCATTTTCCATGACCAGTTCGAAATGTACTTAATAAGTGTAAATAAGTAATCGCTGTAGTTTTAGTAAGAAGAAACCTCAAAGTTTAATATTTAAAAGTAACAAAATACCAGTCGTTTCAAAATTACGGTGAGCAAAATGCTGAGATTGCTAGTGCTCGCGGGTTAAATAATATTCATCGCTTCATTTTTGTGTACAAAAACATTTTCAAGTACAATTACGTAGGCTTCCGCGGCCAGAGTCAGATGACATCAAACTATTCTGGGTGTTGTACCGCGTCTTGGCTTCCATCCATCACAGCGAAATAGGCCGCACTGACAACACAACACGCGAGCGTCACTATTAAGCAACTGCCGCCGCGCGGCCCACGGCCAGCAGGAGAGAAACGGAAGCCCTCAGCCCATTCGCCGATGAACTCCAATCATGTCTCGCTATGCAAGAAGCAACGGCTAACCCCCACTCCCTCCACCTCAGCATTCTATCAAAATAAAGTTTCATTCTTCCGCCAAAAAAGAAAAGAAAAGCTCACCAATAACATCGCTTATTTTTAAAAATTGTGACGTAATGTCTAAATGAAAGTAATATAAAGTGTAAAAACAACCAGCTCACATCAGTATACCCAGATGAAGGCCACTGTAACGTTGGCCGAAACGTCGGTTATTTAAGTAATAGCCTTACATCATGACGCGGTACAACACCCAGAAAACTTTTATGTCATTTTCAAATATATTTCTGGGCGTTTTAAAAAGTTTTATAATCATAGGTTACGTGTTCCGTCATCTATTTCTGTATTTATCTCGAACTGTTGTTCAACCACGCGACTAAATTCCTAGCGATGTACGTCGAAGATACGCGATGTTATCGTAAGGCGCGTCTACGAAATCGCATCTAGAATAAAAGGCGATATTTATTTGTACTAAATTTTAGCAATTTTCGTAATTGCCCCCCCCCACCCCTAGTGATACTCATCAACACAGATCTAGTTTGTCTGGTTCTGTGTTGAAAAATCTCTTCACGGAAGAATTTTCTTGATTTTAACTATAAACTCCGTACAGGTTGGTATTGTGATGCTTCGTTAGCATAGGCGCCGACTACGAGTATGCTCGGTCGCTCAAAGCATACCCCAAAATTTAAGTGGGTATGCTAGGCGTACCCCACTGAAAATTTTGGTATCATTTTTTCTTTGCGTTATATTTCTTGACTGTAATTAAAATAGACTCTCTCATCCCATTGATGCCCGGCTGGCTTTTGTAAGACACCACTCTAAATAGATTAGTTTAAACAGGTAATTGAATTCGTAGGCATTAAAATCCACGTTTCCATGTGAGTGAAGTGACCGTTTTCTAAATAGTCCGAATGTTAATGGAATTCCAGTTGTTAAGTCAATACTGTAAACTGAAGGCGGCAACCTGTAATTGTATTAAATAACTAGAAATGATGTGGGTTTGGTACGATACATCGAAAATGTTTACACTACAAATTTAATTCCCGCTGTCTTTTGAGATAACCTTTTGACAACCACATACTTTACCAGTGAACCGACATACTTGCTTGAAGACTGCCCTACCCCTTCTAGCTAAAACATTCTGTAAACAGAAAACTTGCGAAGGTCTTTGTATTTTAATTGGCAACTCTAAAAAATTCTCGAAACGCAACAGCTAATGATAGATTTTTTTCTGAATTTGAATTTTCAGGCTTCAACAATTCAACGTGGTAGTCGGACCTTAGTTTCTGCACTTTCTGACCTGTGTCACCTGTGCATGGAATTACGTCTTAACCCTTTCCCTCCAAAAATGTTCAAATGTTTGTTAAGATTATGGGACTTAACTACGGGGTCATCAGTCCCTAAACTTACAAACTACTTATGAACTACTTACGAACTAGGACGGCACAAATATCCATGCCTGAGGGGGGATTCGAACCCCCGACCGTAGTGGCCGTGCCGACCGTGACTGGAGCGCCTCAGTCACCTCGGCCACCGCGGCCGGCCCTTTCCCTCCCCTCATCTTTATCTGTCCGTCTAGCCACAACCATTTGTTCAAAAATTGTAAATTACACTGCAGGGCTTCCAATAATTCATTGTGACTAGAGTGTCTATCATTACCTCGAGGAAACAAAAAACACTAGGCTACAATGCATTGTCAAAATATATATCGTTGCTTGATGTCTAAGTTGGAGTAAATGCAACAGTACTTTCAAATAATTGTATCAAGGTGAAGGAAACAAAATTATTTAAAAACTTTATTACTAAATAATTGTCCAATGTCTAAATTAGTAGTCAACAGTTTGAAAATGTTATTAGTCACGATAAAGGAAACATATCCTGAATGAAACTTTTCACTCTGCAGCGGAGTGTGCGCTGATATGAAACTTCCTGGAAGATTAAAATTACTGGCGAAAGGCAAAGGTCCCAGGTTGGAATCCCGGTTCCGGCACACAATTTTAATCTGCCAGGAAGTTTGAAACATATCCTGAACAATGATGCCATCTGTAGTCATCCCAAATTTCCATCCAAAAACTAAAAATAATCAAAAATTCTGTCAAACGTACATTAATCCAATAATTATTTATAGATATGTGCAAAGAAATTTTTTTCATAAATCAAAAAAATTGGTATGAAAATCTTTGAAATGGACAAATATATAGTGAAATACAAAAGGACTTCGACCTTCGTGATGGTGACGGTGACATGGAATCGATAGCGTGTATGTTATGTAGAAGTTTTTGGCTTTGCTTTGTTTTTTTTTTTTTTTTTTTTTCCTATAAAAATATCTGGGTACGCCGCTGAGTATACTCTTAAGATTTTCAAAAGTCGGCACCTGTGACGATTCCTGTGACTGACGTAACATTGGTAATATATAAATAATAGTCATCATGTACGTATTGTTGACGACTGTTTTTCATGGGGGTCCGGCTAACGCCGATGAGGAGTCGCGGTAACAATTACGAGGATAATTAATTTACTTAGCGGACAAGGGTACATCGAGAACCTGTCAATCATAGAGCAGGAACAGCATTAATTATTTATTTTATGGTCAACGCAAAAAATTATTCCCCTCGTTATATGTTAATGAGTTTTCAAAAAGCATACGTACACGCAACGCCACCTAGTGAGCGCTAGCCGGGCCCGTATGAAATACAGTTCTAACATTGTTGATTGCGACTTTTTGACATGCTAATTGTCCTCCAAAATGATGTAAGTATAAGTCTGTAATACGGTACGCGACTTTTGCGAAAAGGCAATTTCTTTCAGTTGTAGTTTATTGTTTTAACAGCTGTCTTATAATAATACATTCAAAATATCTACATATATAAAAATAATTTGCTGTTCGTTAGTCTCGCTAGAACTCGAGAACGGATGAATCGATTTGGCTAATTTTAGCCTTGAAATATTCGTATAATCCTTGGAAGGTTTAAAAGGTGATAAAATATGGAAAATTTGTCCGGAAAAGATGAAAATCGGGAAAAATCTGAACAGCTTTTTCCAGTGAGCTATCAAAACCGTTCATCCAATTGAGATAAAATTTTGTACATTTCATGTTGAAAGCAAGAGGAAGGTTCGCATCAAATAAAAATTTGGAAAAGTCGTCCGGAAAGTAGGAAAATTTAGGAAAAAACCGAAAGCGATTTTTTCTATGAATGAAAATCAATTGCAAGACTATCACTTGAGTACGGCCTGACAGGACGAGGTTTGTGTGAAATAAATTTTTTTGAAAAATCTACCGGAAAACTGAAAAATTTGAGAAACTGAAAGTGCGTTTTTCAATGTGTTTCTGATTGAATTCAGCACTACAGCTGACTATTCGCACGAACGGAGAGGGGTAATTCTTTTGTTTTTTTGTTCATTATAGTCTTGGAAAAGTTTTCAGTAGAATAAAATAAGGATAGTTAAAAAGAAAAGTCGCAAAATTCGAACCAAGTTTCTTTTCCAATGTGTTTCTAAATGTACTCAACACTACAAGTTGAGAACCGTTCATTCGATTGCGATAAAATTTTGATCGTTTGACGTTCAACGGAAGATGAACGTTCTTATGAACTAAAAATGCGAGGAAGTTACCCGGAAAACTTGGAAATTCGCGAGAAACTGAATGAAACCTTTTTTCAATGGGATATCAATATAATTCGTCTGGTTGCGATAAAATTTTGCATATTTGACGTTCAAAGCAAGAGTAACGTTCTTATGAAATAAAAATTTGGAAAAGTTTCCCCGAAAATTGGAAAATACAGAGAAAATAGAAAGAGGTTTTTCTATGAAATAACAATACCATTCATCTGATTGCACATTCGATGTTCAAAGCGAGAGGATGGTTTGACTGAAGTAAAAGTTTGGAATATTCGGCCAGAAAATAGGAAAATTTGTGGAAAACTGAAAGAGTTATTTTCTTTGGGATATCAATACCATTCGTTCGATTGAGATAAAATTTTGCACATTTGACGTTCAAAGCTACCGGGTCTGAAATACATATGATTTAAATTAATATGTTTTATATTAAGAGGTAAGTGCTACGAAGTTCATCTGGTCATCTAGTCGTTAAATATATTTCGAGACTAACGCCATCTCAATTTTCTGAGTTCGAACAGAGTGAAACAATCGTTGCAGAGAACAATAGAGTGAATCCAAGTGTGAATTGACCTTACCTGTGCTCGTATAGATGAAGTAATTCAACGTGTTTTAGAGTGAAGTGTTTGTCCGTCATGTCATGTCATGTCGAGTATAACTCGATATCAGAGCTCATACGAGACAGTGTATCCGTTACTATACATTGTATCAGTGTCTAATCTGGGGTGGGGGAAGGGGAGGTCTATAAGCTGCAGATCCCCCCAAACCATGAGGAAAACAACATAATATGAGCTGGTTCTTTTATCAGCTCTGACTCCCGCGCCCCTTCCCCAACACAAATCCTGGATTCGCCACTGCTTGGTGTATATTACAACGTGACATGGTTCAACTTGGATGACATGTGTTTTAAAAATATGTAACTAGTTTCTTTACGGTATTGTTGTTTGCTAACCCCTTTGAGCAAAATTAAGTTTCGTGAAAACCTGGAAAATAATTATTTTTAACCTGGAAAAACCTTGAATTTGAAAATGAAGATTTGGTGGCCACCCTGGTCAGTAATTTTACAGAGCGCTCATACAAGTGTTAGATAAACTGGTCTTCTCGCTGTCTGAAGTTGCAATTGTGAATAGTTATACTCTTTACTCAATAGATAAAAGGGAATCTGGAGAACAGCTGCAAACTCACCTTTCCTGGAGAATAAATCTAATCAGACAGCTCGTCAGCCAGGCGGGAAATTACAATGGAAAGAAAAGAAGGAGGCCGTCATCGTCTGTCACCAAGGAGAAACTAAATGCGACGATGAATTTTGAAACGAAAAATGCAAAATGAAAATACTATAAATACGAGGAAGAAGATAAACAATTTTCGCTTGTGAAGACATACAATAGGAAGTCTGGGCTTCATCCGGGAGAATGTTTTCAAGAAGTATCATACAAACAAATTACCAAAAACCATAAACAACAACAAAAAACTAGTTTCAAGAACTCTCTGGCTTAGAAACTGGATTTTTAGCGTTTTATTTATTTATTTTGAGACCATGGTTTGACTGATGATCATAGTTGTTTGGTCCCTTTAAAACACGAACCACCAAGACCATGGTTTGAAGCACACGGAGCCAAGGTTAATAAATATAAGGTTGGGCAGTAAGCGCTCTGCTCTGTCATTGGCTAGCGCTGTGACGTCACTGTGGAACTGCGCGCTCCCAAACGGTCTGCACAGGCTTAGTCCGCTGTGGCGCGGAATGTGCATTTATAAGTTTTTGACGAAAATTGTTTCTGCCTTAAGTACAAAGTGCTATTCTGCTGTAAAATATTGCAGTTAAGACTGCTGGGTCATATTCTATCGTAGATTTTCGCGGCACGTATCAGTAACATATCAAATCACAAACATATAGACAATTTCTTTAATATGAACTGCTGACTTTAAAAGAACAGGAAAGTTTCAAACACTTTTTTCCGTGGCAAATTAAGCAACTCCAATTGTAAATACCTTACATAATCGGTTTCATTGAAATGCCGGGAGCTTATTCGAGAATGTGCAACATTTACAGTGTCCTTTCTGTAGCACTTGGAGAGCCACACTTTAACGTTTCATCTGGAGGGAAAAATGAAACTTTGTTTCTGTTCCCTTTGCGTTCCTGCTGTGAGAATTACAACCCGTAATAGCACAGCCCGGCATTGTATAAATAATAACAGAAGTATTTCAAAGAATTACAGCAGAAATTATAGCAGGCGCGACAAGCACTCGGGAAATCAATATACTTGCCACTATGAACTTTTTACTTCCAATCTGTGAAGTGAACAATAAATAAATAAAACCTCAAAAAACAAAAAAACTATTTGACCCTTTCCTTCCCAATGTTGTTCCTCGACAACAACGTATTAAAAGCTGATTTATACCGTATTTTGGGTACCAATCCTAACAGTTGCATTGTTGTTGATGAATAACATGCTGCAAGTACGACTTTTGCCTCTCGGTATGGCGTGTAGCCACTTATGAGGCATTAATCTGTCCGTCTTGTAGTTTGTGTTACGTAGCCGTCTGTGCATGGTTGTGATTAGGAGCGCGAGTGTGGTTGATGTTATTTTATTTGAGCAGTGAATTGTCATTGGTGCTGTGGCGAAGATTATATTAGCATTATTGATCTGACAGTGTTAACCATCAACAAAATAACATCCCAGGTAATAAAATACCTCGATACAAACGTCTGTGTTGTGCATGACATAAAAAATCAATAGTGCGACCAAAACTTTTAAAACACGTATTTTGATCTTTAGTGCACTGTATTAATACAGAAAACACTGAATTTTAATTTTTCCAAAGCTGAATTCATAACGTGGGAATGAGAGGGTCAAGCAAATACAGTAGAAATGGTAACACACACGCGTACACGAGTTAGCAACCAACTCTCCATATAGTTTGGCTCCCAGGTGTCCCACAGTGACGTCATGCGCAGAATGACGAAAACGCGTTTTCTACTGCGCATCGTTTACTGCGTCCCCCTGCACGGAGCTTCTATTGTTGCCGAGAGAGAGAGAATTTTAAAAAAGCAGAAAGATGACCGTATTGGAAATTTGGAAACATCAATAAATATATGTCAGTGTTCGACAGTGTAGTATTAAATGACCAAACCCAGTTTCCCTTTTCGCCCCTGTACTATAATAAATTTTTGTTATCAGTTTGTTAAATGTATCACATGTTACCATTTCAGTTCTATTTCACAATGTAACAATCCCCATCCCACCTTCCTCCTTCCCCCCCCCCCCCTCCCACCCACCTCGCTTTTAAATATTCAAGCTTAGGACCTCTGCATATAACATCATATATTGACGGTTTATTTTTTCTTTTAACGAAAATAAACCGTCAACTTACGCTACAGCTGCAGTTCGTGTCCAACATGGATATCTTGAAAATAACATCATATATATTTTTATATTTCAGTAAATGTAATTCATTGCCATAAAAATGTAACACTTTCCTGTGAATTTCTATCAACTGTAAGAGGCTTATCTGTAAAGAACTGTTTGCGACATTCAGTTGTTACCTGATGATGGCCTAAGAAGCCGAAAGCCGGTTAGTAACTCAATAAATAATTTTGCAGAGCATCAGGAATTTTTCCTCTTCGATAATATTATCATGTTCTGTCAAGTACCGACGGAGAATTCAATTCATGAAATAGAGCAGTTTCACATGATCAAAAGCCCCGCAGTTTCCTTTTTTTATCAAGTCCATAAATTTACTAAGGGCAAATGACATTCAGTTCGAGCGTGGAATGCTGTTTCCTTTGCAAAGGGGCCATCAGAAGTGTAATTAACGGATTTTTAAGGATCTGGGATATGTTATAAAGGGAAATACCTTGAGTATGGGGCTATCCGCATTTTTGGGTCATGGTTTTCGAGGAAATTCACTGCGGGCTGTAAGACAAATGTTCAAATGTTTGTTAAGCTTATGGGACTTAACTACGGGGTCATCAGTCCCTAAACTTACAAACTACTTATGAACTACCTACGAACTAGGACGGCACAAATATCCATGCCCGAGGGGGGATTCGAACCCCCGACCGTAGTGGCCGTGCTGACCGTGACTGGAGCGCCTCAGTCACCTCGGACACCGCGGCCGGCGGCTGTAAGACGCTTAACGTTAACTCTTGTTCCAACCATCGACATAGTATTGATTTATGTTTTAATCGCGAGACGCCGTGGGACTGCAAACTCTTTAGGATTCATTTATGATGAGCTGATGCAAGAGAGACTGTTCGTTCTTTGTAGGATGGAGGCACATAATCTACTGGTACATGTGTGGTCAATAATGAAATCGCCATCACCGTATATTCCCGATTACTGCAAATTCTATCGATTCGTCCAGAAGAAAGAAAGAGACTATCCCTACAGAAATAATTAATTCATCGTCATCGATGATCCATCTCTCGGCCAACAGGTCTGGATTTGCGATACAGAACGTATCTCATCGCCAATTGTAATTGAAGTAGCAGAGATCGTGCTGGTCGGTGTATTTGTTAGAACATTTAAATCACGAAGCAACTTTTCGACTTACTTGACGGCGTCTCGTTTGTTCATTCAACTCCTCCACCTATGATGTACCTTTTTCTGGCTGCACTTCTGTAGATACACCTGGGTCGTCCATTTCACTTTATACATCGAACACGCACTACACTAACAACACGTTACGAGCAACGCACGTTGAAGACAAATCCAAACTAGAGGCTCAGCAGCTAGGTCACCGTTTTTTTGACCTCTTGCTAACCCTGTTATTACGAAATTATAGCGAGGTAGCCAGATACAAGGCGGTGACCAGGGCGATGCAATGTCACAATACAGAGTCCGCACGGACAGTGCGCTTTCTGTTTCACTTAGCCTTCACAGTTTAAATGTTCAAATGTTTGTATAGTCTATGGGACTTAACTACGGGGTCATCAGTCTCTAAACTTACAAACTACTTATGAACTACTTACGAACCAGGACGGCACAAATATCCATGCCCAAGGGGGGATTCGAACCCCCGACCGCAGTGGCCGTGCAGACCGTGACTGGAGCGCCTTAGTCTCCTCGGCCACCGCGGCCGGCTTCACAGTTTAAACGTCTTAATAATTTCACACAGTTTACACTGTTTGTTGATATTCTAACAAAGCTGGTACTGCACTCAAAGTTAATTTCCTAACATTTTATATTGCATTGTTGAAACTGTTCATGCACATTTGCAAAATTTGCTTTCTGTTGACAAGTTGGTGTCTACAGCCTTCAGAGCAGCTGCACCTGTCATTTCAGTGCCACCAGAACCAATTTTAAAGGCCTGGCCACATGGTTGCAGTAATTTACTAGACTGAACATTTAGAAGCTGTTAGGCTGGCATTACACCACAGAATAAGGAGTATACAGAAAGGAAACTCCCGCTGCAGTCTGTCGTCCAAAATTTACTGCGCATGCGCGGAATCGGCCATCTTGAAAAGCAGTAAACGCGTGGTTACTCCCTACTCTGTGGCGTGGTAATTCGCCGTCTTTGTTTGTTAATTGTGTATTTTAACTGCCTGAATCGCATTAAAGTAAGCAAGTATTTGGTACAGTGCAGTGCAGTGAAAAGAAAGAACTGTGTGTCAGTAGTTGGAGCTGTTCCGTTTTTATTGTGAGCAGCAATAAAAGAAAAGGCGGCCGATGGTGTTCAGCACCTAATGGCCGTGATAATTCTAATACATTCTTCAGTTTCTTCCGGCGTATTTGATAAACAAAATATCCACGGAAGATGCTGAGCAGTAAGTGAACGTTGCTATATGTGCAGTGAAAGTTAAATGTTATCAGTTTCGAATGAGAGCAATGTGTGCATAATTATTAAAAGTAGCCTTGCTTCTTTTCTTGACGATAACTCTCGCTGTTGCTGTTGCTGTAGCAGTTCAACAGCATTGAAATGTTGAAGTACATTTATATTTTATAAGTTTAACGTTGTAGGGAATAATATAAAATGAATGACAAAGACTAGTGCTTAAGTAGGCAGGTAAAATCTTACTTACGGCATTGGAGGCGTAGTGTGCTAATGTTGGAAACGAATGCTCTTTGGATACTCAAACAAATAGATTAAGGGGAATAATTATTTTATGCTGTTCCTGCTCTGTGGTTGACAGATTCCTTTATATGCCCTTCTCCGATCAGTAAATAAATGATACTCCTGAAGCAAATACAACTTTCGTATACGCAAAAATGTTCAAATGTTTGTTAAGCTTATGGGACTTAACTATGGGGTCATCAGTCCCTAAACTTACAAACTACTTATGAACTACTTACGAACTAGGACGGCACAAATATCCATGCCCGAGGGGGGATTCGAACCCCCGACCGTAGTGGCCGTGCTGACCGTGACTGGAGCGCCTCAGTCACCTCGGCCACCGCGGCCGGCTTCGTATACGCCCAGACGTCATTAGTTCTGTATAATCACGTTGTACTGCTAAGTCTGACTCAATATTTTGTGCGAATTTATTCGTATCAAATAAAACCTGGCAGTTGTAAAGTCACTTTCTTGTTTATAACTAATTTCCCAAACAAAACTCCGCGTAATTTAGGATTTTTCTAGAGATAAGCACCAAATAAAACGATCATCGATTCCACCGTACATTTTCGTAATTGTATTAAAACTTAGGCCTATTTTTTTTTTTTTTTTTTTTTTCGTTGGGTTACAATTAGGTGCAAGAAGAGGGCGCAAAATAGATGAGAGCATAATGAAAAGCCGTTTCCTTTCGTAAAAGTCGGTGAGATTAGCTGCAGTTCGTAAAAAGCCCATTTCCAGCCAAAGTACTAAGTGGCTATAGTTCGGCGTTTACTGCTTTTCAATATGGCGTCGAGCGCAGCGCTTGGTAACATACAGATCAAAGGCGTCGCCCCTAGCTTTCCCTTCTATATACTCCCTATTCTGTGATTACACTGTAAAAGATCTTTGACAAAGATCTTTGTCAAAGATTTTATCCAAGATCTTTGACGAAACTACTTCACAGGAGCACATTACACTATCGTAATATATTTCATCATAGTTGCTCGGAATAAGACTCCAAAATAGTAAAGCGTCTGTATTATAGTACGTAATATAATGTTGCTCAGGAATGCATTCATTGGAAAGAACGAAAAATGGAAACAATTTTAGGTAAAACCGTGAATAGCAAGAGGAAAATACGAAAACTGCTCGCACAAATGTACTCCACGAGCTACACTGCTGGGAAATAATAACCTAAATTGTTTAAGAACGTGTGAGAAAAAATTTTAATTCACCCATATATTTATAAATACTTCATTATAATCGAAGTTTCAGGCAGCCCTAAAGCTGTGTCAATGGGTAAATAATGAAAAACTGAAATAATTTAACGTGTCATGCTAAACATAACTTCGTTAGACACTTTATGATAATTAAGAAGAGAGAATATTTTCGTAGTTCTTTCATGTTAGGCTTCATTGAGGAATATGCCCTGCGAAAGACATTTTTATGTTTGCTGCAGTCTAACATTTGTTTTGCCTGATTTTCCGAAACATAAAATATCCGTATAAATACCTGGACTTGTGGTTAAATGTCGAAAAGCATCGTGCAAAGCAAGAAAACATATGGAGCTAACTAGTGCAGTACCTCATTACGCAAATCATGAATTCCTTTCCACTGAAGATCCTCCCATTCATATCCACATACAAAATCTATTCCAGCAGGCAGTAAAATAAACTAATACTACAGTATAGGCCTAAGATTTCATGTATTATTCCAGACATGAGTGGACTAAGATGTAAATCACTTTAGGAGGAATTACGAGGTTAGGTTAGAGTATTACAAATAAAAACATTTACTTCACTTATGCATCTCCATATATCCTTTGATCCATATAATTTCTTCCCTATCATCAACCTCAGTGAGCCACTTTGAATACAACTGACAGCAGTAGCTTTCTCTTTATACGATTCTAACCCTACATTTTTGGAATGTGCTTTGTATTAATAAATATTCCGCACACTTCTCACTTTTAAACGATCACTGTGGCAGTAGCG
Organism: Locusta migratoria; assembly: GCA_026315105.1. NCBI lineage: Eukaryota > Metazoa > Arthropoda > Insecta > Orthoptera > Acrididae > Locusta > Locusta migratoria. The sequence continues at coordinate 40,600,065 of CM048745.1, forward strand.
ACACAATAAATACACTTTTACGTTAATTTGTAGGCTAAAAGGCGTGAAAGCAACGAAAGACGCATGTATACAATGTCGAACTTTTAGAAAAGCTAGGTTCTCTCGCTAACTTTTATCAAATGTCTTTTTATAGAAGAAATCTTTTATAAAAGATGACCCATTACACTGTCAAAGATTTGACCAAAGAACTTTGATAAAAGATCTTTGTCAAAGATCTTTTACAGTGTAATACCCGCCTTACGAACGTCGTTTCTACATTTTATACCAAAGGTGAAGACAAATTCTTCTGAAAACCTCAGAAACAGGAGCTAATATCGTTTATCTGAATTTTATATATATTAAATAAAGTTCCGGAGGAACTTATAGTATAACACCAACAACAACCTATAATGATTTCCTTTTATCACTTTTTGCAAGTCTGTACTAATGTATTTTTTGAATATGGATGAAAATCCGGCCCCTACTGAGAACATACAACGTTCCCGATTGTGTTAACTATTAATTTCTGCCGTGAATGAAACCGTACGATTTGTAGAGCTTCAAACAGCCAAAGTATTGAGTAATCGAATATGCAGAGAAAGCGTGGAACGAATACATGAACTCAACGTTATTGTGTGACGTTTGAACTGTGTGTTCCTTGCGTGGTTTCCGTTCTATAATTTGTTTTTGAATCTATGCCTATAACTTGCTAATCACGCACACAGTTGTTTCGTTCTTGAATCAGCCCCTAATCGTTTCTTGTCGATGCCTGTAACACAGTTGTTTCGTTCCTGAAATCAGCCCCTAATCGTTTCTGTGTCACAGGAACGAAACAACTGTTTGCGTGATTAGCGATTTATAGGCATAGACTCAGAAACAAATTATAGAACGGAAAACAGGCAAGGAACACACAGTTCAAACGTCACATAATAACGTTGCGTTTACGCTCTCTCTGCATATGTTTCTGTGCGACACAGGGAGTCAGGAACAATTCTAGGTATTAAGGTATTTTAACTGCGCAACAGTTTAAGTGCTATAAGAAGCAATTCTTAATTATGATTTCATTAATAGATGACTCCCGGAGGAGTTTGCAAAAATTGCCGTAGCGGACGGTATTTCACGTCCACCAGGCGGGGTATTGGTAAAAGTTTTCAACTAGCAATAATCGCACCTCGGATAGACCTCATTGGTTACGATATTGCCACTGCGCAAAGGTAACTGAACAAGCTTTCCGGAGGAACTTATAGTATAACACCAACACGATTGGATGTGAGAGCCTGCGAAATAGTATTATTGACATATACTTACCTTTACTACACATTGACTTTCGTAATGCGAAACAGAAAGATATTAACAATATTATCATCACAATGGACATACAGAATGTTATTGTTGTAAAAATATAGTTTTACAAATGGTAAGGTATGGAAAAACCTGAGCGTCTAGTGCATAGTGCCATCTAGATGTAACAACAGAAGACACGTAGCCACCACAGCAGCGGCGAAACGCGCGAGTTTTGTATGTAAACAGGACACATGGCGGCATTCGCGAATGTACATGTACAACTGTACAACATACTGTATTTATTTCTGGTAGGGTGATGCATATTATGTGATATTCTTGTTCGTTCTTCGTGAGATTTGCTAGATGTAGAAACATTTCATACAATAAACAAAATTTAATCATGCCGTGTTATCGCAAACAATATATATTTTTCCTTTGATCTCGATGAATGAAGACGTTTCCTCAAGTGATGCAAGTTGGAATACATAAGATGGACTTTAATTGAAATGCTAATTGTCATGCTTGTATTGTATAATGTTCTTGTTAATTAACCCACAAAGTCCTTATATAATAGTTCCATCAGCTGCTTTCGTAATCCCAGTGCTGATCTGATAATAAGATAAATTTATAAAAATGCGAAATGTTTCCGTAAATTTCTCGGAAGATATAACAATCTAGGCCCAGTAAACAGTTTTCTTTGAAACTGGTGTATCATGTTCAAAACGAAATGCTGAACGACGTATACGAGTGTGATATTTATGTTGAATAAGGTTTTTGATATGTAGATGTAGGCCTAGTATCAAAGACTGACAATCAGTTCTCTTTAATGGATATATTTCTGTACGCTATGTGAAACTGTCAAGACTCATTGGTTATTTTTTCATATTCCATGATATATTTCTACATACTATGTCAAAATGGCAAGGACTCATTTCCTTATTTTCCATATTTGTTGCAGAATGTCCAAGAAAAAAGGTGAAATTAGGCCTACTGCTGTGAGAAGTTTACTGATGATGCAATCCTAAGTTCAGACATATAACATAGGTCAAGATTGCTGTGTATTCACCAAACTAGCCTCTCTCATGACACATCAGCTTTCATCACAGTGGGCGAGAGAGGAACTTCCTCAAAGCTCAGCATTTATCAAAACAAGTAAGTGGTGTTAGAATGACAAGACTGTATAATACTTCTAGAAGCTAAAGCTAAAATTTGTTTAACTGGGGCCATTCTATGTGAAAGGGACCAATATTAAAAATTGTCTCCACTAGACCATCTCCAAATCTAATGAAATTTGGTGTGCAGGTTCTATATGGTCTTTGATAATTATATACCAAATTTCAGTTCAGTCTCCACAATAGTTGAATTATTAGGAATTTGTAAAGAAAGGTTAGTCATCTTAATGTCATTTATGAAGATGCAAAAGGGGCCAAGTTTGCTACGCTTTTTTGAAAGTTCTAGCAAACAACTCTGTACACTGAATCACACCATGACAAAAATTATGAGGTTTAGCCTCACCTAAATATTGATACAAGCGTCTAAAGCGGCTAAAAAATTCTAAGAGCCAAGGTTTGAGTTACCACTGCTACTTTATATGTGATCAAATCACATCAGAACTTGAGATAGTTAGTCCCACCTGTGATGTCTATATATTGATCAAATTTTATTGACACTGGATGCTTAGACTAAAAGATATGCGTCTGCAAAGTTAGCAAAAATGTTCAATGTGCAAATTCTTGGAGATTTTTTGGGACAATATCTTAACTGTGGCATTTTTCAATCCATTTTCTCTTGCCACAGATAGAAATAGCATGCTTCAAGCTTTCAAAGCTATATTGTTTTAACTTCTGGATCTTGCATTTTGATGAGTAAGACTACCTTTCAAAAGCAAGGGAAATAGACTATCAATAAATACAAAGCATTAATAAAATTCAAATTGTAAATCAAAATATGACTAACTTATAGTGTGTTAATAGTATAAGATGTGCATGTTATTTAGGGAATTAACTATGCCAACAAGAAATATTTTTCTATTGTTTTACAGTATAAAAATATAAATATAATAAAACCCCATGAAATGCCCTTAATTTCTGTATCTTGCATTTTAATAATTAAGAATATATTTGATAGCTTATTGAAAAACACACATTTTGCCCATTAAGTCTGGTAACACTTGTAACTTATGTATATCAGTTTCAAATATTAACACAAGCCATAAAAAGAAGTATAATACTAACACATCAAATTTTCAAAACAAAAATATTAAAAAGTCAGTTCCATTTTTGGTTAAACAGTTCTACAATTTTGTCAAGTACAGATTGTGGATAGTTGTATTGTCTTCCAGATGATGTTGATGGTGCTTCTGTCATGAGACACTGACAGAAACATGCCGGAGAACTCTTTAAGATTTCATAGATAAATTATCAGTTTAACCCTTTCCACCCGAATCTATATGATCATGCGGGTTCCGATTTTCTCTTTTCTTTCGACCTCAATTTTCTGATAAGATTCCAACCGACATGCAGTGATCGTGTAGGCATAGAGCAGAGCCTGAACTATCATTGCATGTTGGTTGGAAGCATACCAGAAGATTGATGTCAGAGTAAGAAAGTAAAATCCGACCCTGCACAATCAGGAGGTTCGGGTGGAAAGGATTAAGAAGCCAACACTTTGTGTCAAAACATCAAATTTTATTTATTATACCTTAAGCAATTAAAAGGAAATCTTGCAGAAAATGAATTAATCACAACTTATTGATGGATTTTGCTGAGAACTATTCATTTGTGGTTCAAGGATTTCATTGGGACAATAGTAAGACCCCATTACATCCATTTGTTGTCTATTGTGGTGGCAAAGAGCATCAAAGTCTTCGCATTTGTATGATCAGTGACTGCCTTCACCATGATACCACGGCTGTCCATGCCTTTCAAGTAAAGTTAATAGCATATTTAAAGACAAAGATTGAAAACCTTAAGAAAATTTATTATTTCAGTGATGGAAGCCATGGTATATTACCTTGTGATGGGATTGGAGGAATGTACCGAACACAAAAAACTGATCAAGAAACAAGGTTTTCACGGTGCATACAATTGCTGGAACTAGAAAAAATCATCAATTTAAACCGTTTGATTTTAATCAGCTCAGAGTATGCAGAGTTTCCAATGCACATGAAGAAATTCCAGCAGTCTTAACTGCAAGTTTACAGCCAGGACAGTATGTTGCATGTTTGTACAATACATTTTGGTGGGTTGGTAATGTGTATGAAATTTCACCTCAACAACAAGATGTATTCATTAGTTTTATGCGCCCACATGGTCCTGCTCAATCATTCCACTGGCCAGCTTCAAAAGACACCTGCTGGATTCCTGAGCAACATATTTTCATGACTTTAGAAGCACCATCAACATCATCTGGAAGACAGTACAAATATCCAAAATCTGTATTTGACAAAATTGTAGAACAGTTTAACCAAAAATTGAACTGACTTTTGTTTTGAAAATTTGCGGTGTTTGTATTATACTTGTTTTTATGGCTTGTGTTAAATTAATGTTTGAAACTGATACATACATAAGCTACAAGTGTTACAGACTTAATGAACAAAATAAGTGATTTTCAATAAACTATCAAAGATATTCTTAATTATCAAGATGCAAGATACAGAAATTAAGAGTATTTTATGAGGTTTTATTATATTTTATACTGTGCGCCTCGGTTGCACAGTGGTAGAGTGCCGGACTACAAATCCAAAGTTCGCGGGTTCGATCCCCGCCAGGTCCTAGGATTTTTATCTGTCACTTTCCACTTCTTTCACCTCTGGCAGTATTGCTCATGTGAAAAATACCGAGTAGCACCGTGGTTCAGAACCCACGTTAAACTGTAGGTCCCCCTATAACTGGCTGGGAAAGTCAGTTCGAAAGTCGGAGGAAGGCAACGGCATACCACCTCCAAACAGGACCATGCCTAGTAAAGCACTGTGGTGTTCAAACCAATCTTCGGATTGCTGACTGCTTTACCTTTTACTGTAAAATAATATAAAAATAAATTTCTTGTTAGCATAGTTAATTCCCTAAAAAAACACGCACATCTTATGCTATTAAGACACTACAAGTTAGTCATTTGATTTATAATTTGAATTTTATTAATTTTTCGTATTTATAGATAGTCCATTCCCTCTGCTTTTGAAAGGTATTCTTATTCATCAAAGTGCAAGATCCAGAAATTAAACAATATAGCTTTAAAAGCTTAAAGCATGCTCTTTCTGTTTGTGGCAAGAGAAAAGGGATTGAAAATGACACAGTTGAGAAATCCTCAACAATTTGCACATTGAAAATTTTGACCAACTTTGCAGATGCATATCTGTTAATCTAAGTATCAAGTGTTCATTAAATTTGAGCCATATATAGACATCATAGGTGGGAATAGCCATCTCAAGTTCTGGTGTGATTTGTTCATATACAAAGTAGTAGTAGTCTCTCAAACCTTGGCTCCAGAAAAACAGGACAATTCTTACCATGATGTGATTCAGTGTACGGAGCTGTCTATGTATATTAAAGCAAATAACCAAATGTTTGCTAGAACTTACAAAAAAGCGTGGCACCTTTGCATCTTCATGCTGCTTTTGTATGACCGTGCTGGTAGCAGTTCACTGCCCTTTAGCTGATTATACCGAGTGTGTGCTATACCAGCCTACTTTAGGATGTAGAGGACCAGCTATGCTGTGCCTCTATCAATGAGTGTGGGTCCTCTTCTGTTGGATCCTCAGACTCTGTCACTGAAGTTATTACTGCAGGAACAGAATGCTGGAGAGAGCTGAAATATCCTTCAATACTACTTCTCAATTTCTATGGAAGGAGAAGTCTTGACATGCTTTTATGCTGTACAGTAACCTTCATTTATTGCACCATATTTATACAAAAGGGAGAGTGCAATATTCCACACGTCTCTAACAAATTGTACAGAATGAATACCAGAATCATAATAAACAAACGAATGTAGGTTTTTAACAATGAAACAAATGTATTCCTAAGTCCTAATATCTTCTTTGACTTGCACAGAACTTCACACCTTCAGTATTATCTGTGCCACTTGCTGCATATTGCCTGGCCATTACACCTGTACAAAAGGAAAAATCCAGGGCAGTACCAGTCCGATTCCATATATAATTAGTTCCTTAAATAAATATGTTGGTCATCTTGTATTGGTACTGGAGCACATATTGTAACTCATTACACTACAATACAAAGATGATTAGCCTTTCTTTATAAATTCCTAAAAATTCAACTATTGTAGATAATAACTAAATTTTGGTATATAACTGACAAAGACCATATGGAATGTTCACATTAAATTTCATTAGAGTTGGAGATGGTCAAGTGGATAGCCCTGGTCCCATCTACATGTAATCACCCAATGATGTTACCTTTTGTATTTTTGATAGCTTGAATTTTATTGTATTTAGCACTACATAGGTTTATCAAGAATACCATGCTTTATCTGTGAACAGTCACTTTGCATAGTCACAGCATGTAGGAAACTGTGCTTGTCATGTATTAAAATTATTCACAATTGCCTAACATTAGAGTTGCCTAGGCTAATGCATGATATTTTAATATGTGTTTTAATAATGAAATGATGATGAGATGTCCCAGTCTAATAATCAGGTTTTTCAAACTGAGACAGTCATGTTTAGAACCATAGCCATTTGGCCTGTACCCACATGACTTTAGCATTGGTAGCGAGTGAACATATGTCACAATGTAGCTAGTAAAGCTCTAAACAAAATAGTGTAGTAGGATGTGAGTGGTCAAAGAAATCTGCACCAGGACACTAAAGGTACCTCTAGCAATCTTATTGTTCTTCATCAAAATGTCAGAAATCGCAAAAGTAAGTTATACTTTTTATCTGCAAATCTAGGGGATATGGATATTGTTGACCGTCCTCATGTTTTATGCCTTACTGAGCGCCACATGACAGTTGGAATAGATGGGCTGCAGTTTGATGGATTTGATCTAGCTACTCATTATTGTACATCGTGTGAAGACAAAGCTGGTGCTGTTAATATATATTGACGGTAATATCATATATAAACCTTCGGATTTAAACACACATTGTATAGATCAATATTTTGAAATCTGTGAGTTTGGAATTACTGCTAAGAACATGACAGTTACAGGTTTAATAGTTGCAGTGGACTTCAATGTTAATTTCTTAACTGATAATTGCTATGAGACTGACGTGAAGCATTTAATGAATTCATACAACTTGGTTGCTACAGTTAACTGGCCCACTTGAGTTACAGAAAACTGCAGGAGTCTTTTAAACAATATTTTCATTTGTAAGAATATAATAAATAGTGTGTGTGTGTGTGTGTGTGTGTGTGTGTGTGTGTGTGTGTGTGTGTGTGCGCGTGTGTGTCAGGAAAGTCATGCTTGGTGTATCTGACCATGATGGTCAACTGCTTAAAGTCAGTGACATAAATTTATGCAACAAAATCTCCCGCACCTGTAATTCCTTTAGATGTATAAATACAAAAACACTTTTGGCTTTTAATTACCTAGGATTTGGTGTATAGTGCAGAAGATGTTAATGATAAATTTTACCTATTCTTAAATGAAATTTATGTATTTGAAATGATGTAAAAAATATAGGGACACACCTCAGAGTATCAAGTGGTCCCCTTGCAACATCTCATTATAAATTGTACTACTGATATAAGTTTTTAAAAATGTTGATAAACAAATCCAAAAGCTTATATATTAAATCAGAAATAAAAAAATCCAACAACAAAGCAAAAACTGTTTGGACTGTTATAAAGAGAGATAGTGGCAAGACCAGTGAGACTGCTGCTCCTTCCACATGGCATGAGCCAAATGGTAACTTTTAGAACATAAGGAAAGTACTGATTTTGGCTTGTGAATGCACTAATAAAATATAATGAATTGAAACTTTTTTTATTTTATTCAAGATATTTAGTTATGAATTTTTATGCCAAACATTGCAATTGAATACCATACACTCCATGAACATCAAGAAACTTGTGATATTGGCTGAACTGATTTGCTTTCTGTGCATCAGATGATCCACCAGTAAACAACTTGCTATGTAACAATAGGCTTCCTAGATATCCTACAATGAATAATTTATTAGGATAAGCTTTCTTTTGATTTTTTCTCGCTTTTTGAAGGTGACAGGGAATACTATCACAACCATGACAAAAAAAGATGATGAAGTTTGCTTCTTGTTTTGTATAAGTACTTCATAATTTTTTATATCCTGGGAAAGTGAGTTTAAGAAAATATATTAACTCCTGAACCTATTTATTTATTTTTAATTTATTATTATTTTTATTTGGTTAACTGTATCTTATCCATAAATGGTGTCACGGGTGTGACAGTAATTTTGTCACGGGTGTGACAGTAATTTTGTCATGGGTGTGACAATGTACATACATTTTTAAAGCTATTCCAGCATAATGAAATACCAGTGTATAGAATTTAAAATTAGCTGTATGTTCATGAAGCCTCTTTAGCTGGTGAGATACAAAATAAATGCAGGTCTGTTGACATTAAAAATAAATGTAAATGATTTGTTTGCATTTCCGGGTAATGAGCTTTTCAATGGAAATAATAAGAAACCTGCAGCATAAAATGAAGGAAGATCCACTGAAACAAGAACACACAAAGAAAGAGAAAAAGGGACAGAATGAAGTATAAAGAGGAACTGTTAATGAATAAGTGTAGTCTACTAAAAAGAGAGAGAGAAGGGCAAAGCTAGGCAAAGGTTGTATAAGGAAACAAAATGAGGGATAAAGGCAGAAATGAGTATCATAAGTGAGTTACGGTCTTACAAATGTTCTCAAACATTAGTCAAGGCTGTCAATAAGGCCAAATTTTGTAAACCTTTTGGAACAAACTGCTATGGTCATCAGTCCCTAGACTTACAAACTATGTACTTTACAAAATTGGAAACAGAAAGTGATACATAATGGTGCTGACGGCTGTCCTGTTTCATCGGACTTGGGCTTATTAAAGGGCAACGTGCCACAAGGGTCCATTTTGGAACATCTGTTGTTCCTTATCTTTGTCAATAATATCCCACTGTGCACAAACACTAACAGCAAATTTACCCTTTTTGTAGATGGCACATCCCTGCTACAGGTTAGGGGGTAAGAATAGGCCCGTGGTATTCCTGCCTGTCATAAGAGGCAAATGAAAGGAATCTTCACACATTTCAACCTTACATCTATGGTCCGCTGTGTGGGTTTGACCCTCCATTTTCAAATTTCTTCCAAAGAATGAACCACTTGGGGAAGGACACCTTATGTGGTGCAACATGTATTTATCATGTCATGACATCCTAAGCACCCATCATAGAATGGACTTAAGACTGCAGCTTCTTTTCAGTGCAAGTAACATCCTTTGTGCACTGAGATCATGATGGTTTCATACAGCACCAGAAAGACAGTACGGTAGCCAGTCCATTGTGTTGGGGTTGTCATGTACTTTCTTGGCTGTAGCCCCCTGACAATGCAGGAATCGTTCTACCAATGCCAGAGCTCAAATCTCCTCATTGAAGCTAAGGAGTAAATGCTTGTCTCTGTGAGGCATCAGGACTCCCAGCAATGGTCATCCCATCAGGCGACGTTTGCCGCGGCTGGGTGATGCCCGTGAGGAGTGGGTGGCATCGGTGCTGATGACCCACAATGAAGAGATCAAAGTTGGGTTACTTTGATGGATGTACAACCACTGTCTCAAAGAGAGGGAAGTTTAATGCTTCAGTGTATGACCCCGCGTCGTTCCCCTCTCTGGTCACACCATGGAAGGAACATATGGCCATAAAACAGGGTGAACAATATGCTCCGAAATGCAGGACTGATGCAGACTCTTTCTCCTCGTAGACCATCTGGACAAGTTTGGGGAAGTGAAGTTACTATCGAAATTGTGCAATGGTTCTGTTTTGACCCACACTGTATCCCCTGCCCAGTCATGGGTGCTACTCACCTGTGACAATCTGGGTGATGTTGCAGTGACCACAACTCCCAATGAGTTCCTGAATATAGTCCAGGGTGTAATTTTCCAAAGAGATTTGTTGCTCCAGACCGACGACGAGCTACGGGCAAACCTTGAACGAAGAGTTCATTTTATCCGGCGTTTCCATAGGGGTCCAAAGTATAATAGGGGTTGCCACCGTAGCCTTCATCTTGGGTTTTGAGGGTGATGCATTATCATAAAAGTTCAAGGTGGTGGTCTACCTCTGTGACGTGAAACCTTATATTCCCCACTCCCCATGAGATGCTTCATTGCTGAAAGTTCAGCTACATCTTCTCGGTGCAGTTCCAGCGCTACATGTAGGGACTGTGGGCGTTTATCACATCCGGGCACGCCATGCACATCGCCTCCAATCTGCGTCAATTGTGATCAGAACCATCTTCCTTGCTCGTTGAAATGTTCTGCTCTTCACCGGGAGTGGAAAATAATAGAAGACCCTGCACCATGTACCATATACTGAGGCAAAGAAAAAATTTGAGTGGCCGCACCCTGTAACAGTAATGTCGTCAACACCCTCTTTGGCAATGATGGTGTTTCCTACTCCATTTCTTTCTGTGGGCCCCCAGGGCCACGAACCTCTGCTTGCCCTCACGATGATTGGGGGTTCTCTTCCTTTCACTGCTTCCAAGGCTATTGCTTTGGGAGCAGCTACCACCCCTCAGCTGGAGAAAGGCCAACCTTCTCTGGCTTCCCTCATTTGGAAGAGGTCCCTTCGGGCACTTCCTTCTGCCAGTGTCAATATCGACACTTACCAGCAGTAGGTGCTGCCACAGATTGCTGGTCGCAGGGCTTCACACTCCTCCTCAGTCCCCGTAACTGAGTCTGAGAAGTCCCCACCACCGGCAAAAGCCCCGAGAGAAGAAAGGGGTAGACAGAAACCAAAAAAGTCTAATAAGACAAAGGATACCCCAGTGGCTTCTACACCACACCTCCATTCCACCTCTACTTCTGAGGACGAGGTGGAGTGTCTTGCATTTGTCAAGGACCTCGCTCTCGGGGACACCTCCAAAATAATGGATACGGAAGTTGACAAACCTATATTGGTGGATATGAGTGATGCCGAGGTATAACCTGCTTAATCGTATCATTAATGTCTTCTTGGAACTTGAACATCATCATCCTCCAGTGGAACTGTGGCAGTTTCTTCCCCCACTTGGCTGAGGTATGGCAGCTTTTGAGCACAACACTTGCTTTCTGCATTGCTCTCCAGGAAACCTAGTTTCCGGCAATGCGGACCCCTGCTCTTCACGGCTACAGGGGATGTTATTGCAACCGTAGCACATAAAACAGGGTCTCAGATGGAGTGTGTGTGTGTGTGTGTGTCTGTGTGTGTGTGTGTGTGTGTGTGTGTGTGTGTGTGTGTGTGTGTGTGTGTGTGCGCGCGCGCGCGTGTGCCCTCACTTCTGTTTATAATGAACCTGTGCCCCTTCGAACACCATTAGAAGCAGTGGCTGTCAGGGTGAGCACAACACAGGAGATAACTGTCTGTAGTCTCAATCTGCCCCCAGATGGTGATGTACCTCTGAATGTTTTGGCTGCCCTCGTAGCTCAACTCCCCCCACCTTTCTTGCCATTTTTGGCCATGGATCTATCCATTTGCAGCCACAGCCTTCCACCATCTGTTCACAGGAGAGATGACGACGACTTACGTGGCAGTGACCATTTTCCTCTCACTCCCACAGCATGAGGGCCCTTGGGCCCTTCCCCACTCGACAACATCGATTCTGTGATTGGGACTTCCTCAGGGCTCTTGCTCAATGTCCCGACACTGTCCCTGGGCCTGATAGCATACATGCCCAAATGCTGCGACACCTCTCAGTGGAAAGCCAGGGTAATCTCGCTCTCTTCAACTGAATCTAATGTGATGGGGTTTTCCCATCGCAATGGCGGGAGAGTATAATCCTCCCGGTGATCAAACCTAGCAGAAACCCTGTTCATGTGAATAGCTATCGCCCCATCAACCTGACCAATGTCCTATGTAAACTGTTGGAGCATATGGTCTGTAGATGGTGGTCCGGGATCCTCAAGAATCTGGGCTTACTGGCTCCATGTCAGAGCAGTTTCCACCAGGGTTGCTCTACCACCGACAAACTGAAGTACCACGAGTCCGCAATCCGCACAACCTTTTCCAGGCACCACCACCTTGTTGCCATCTTTTTTGACATACAGAAGGCTTATGACACCACCTGGCAAAGTCACATACTCACCACATTACATGATTGGGGTCTCCAGGGCTCATTCCCGATTTTTATGAAGAACATTTTAGCTGTCTTTATCTTCGTGTTCTAGTTGGTGCCTCCTAAAGCACCTCTCATGTGCAGGAAAATGGGGTTCCTCAGGGCTCTGTTTTGAGTGTCCCATTATTAGTGACCATTAACGGCTTAGTGACAGAAGTAGGATCAGTATCTCCCTCTCTTTATGCTTATGACTTCTGTATCTCATTTAGGTCCTCCAGCACCCAAGTCACGAAACGCAGATTACAGAGAGCCATTTGGAGGCCACAGTCCCGGGCTCTCGCCCACGGCTTTCAGTTTTCTGCTGCCAAGACAAGTGTTATGCACTTCTGTAGGTGTCTGATGGTTCACCCTGCACCGACAACCACTTACTTGACGTAGGCCTAGTGGAAACACACAGGCTGGTGTTTGACGCCCGGCTGATGTGGCTTCCCCACCTTCAACAGTCGAAACAGAAGTGCTGGTGTCATCTCAATGTTCTTTGCCACATGGGCCATACCACAAGCAGTGATGATCGCTCCACACTGTTGCACCTATACACAGTGCTGGTACAACCGGGGCTTGACTTTGGCTGCCTTCCCTGTGGTTCAGCATCACCTTTGGCACTGCGCCTGTTGGACCCCATTCAACACTGTGGGGTTCGCATCGCGACATTTGCCTTTCCCACCAGCCCTGTGAACAGCTTACTTGTGGAGGCTGGAGTCCCACCTTTGCGGATTTGCCAAGCTGATCGCAGCCTTTGCAGCTCATGTGCATAGCTCACCAGGCCATCCAAACCATCGTCTACTATTCTCTGATGTGGTTGTCCGTCCCCAACAATGGTGGCCCAGATCAGGTCTCTTCTGTTGGAACTTGAGTCTTTCCCTCTTCCTTCTCCATATCGGGTCCGTACATGTACACCTCCTTGGTGCATGCCGAGGTCGCGTACTCGACTGGACTTGGACCACGAACCCATGATTGTATAATGGTTGAGAGCTGCAGTGGCTTTTCATACGCTCATGGCAACCATACCGAACAGCACACTCTACCTTAGGGCTGCTGTGTCTATACTGCAGAGCTGGTAGCTATTTACCTAGCTCTCGAGCATATGCATTTCTGTTCAGATGTGTCTTTCCTTATCTGCAGTTACTCCCTGAGCAGTCTGTGAGCTCTGGACCAGTGTTACCACGCTCTCTTCTGGTTTGGTCATACAGGAGACCCTTTCTGCCCTTGACTGATCCAGTTGATCAGTGGTGTTTGTCTAGTCTCCTGGTCAAGTTGGCATCCTGGACAATGAACAAGCTGATAGGCTCGCAAAACAGACTGTCATTGAGTCTGTTCTGAAGATGGCCTCCCAGCTTCTGATATTCAGGCAGTGATGTGCCAGCTGGTTTATGAGGTTTGGGACACTTAGTGATGTACACTGACCATGTCCAACAAACTTCAGGCTGTAAAGGAGACCAAGGTTGTTTGGCCGTTTTCCATGCGGTCCTCTCGCCGGGACTCTGTAGTCTTGTGCAAGCTCTGCATTGGTCATACTTGGATGACCCAGGGCCATCTTCACCGTGGTGAGGACCCGCCTGAGTGTCGCTGTTGCTCCCACTTGACAGCAACCCAAATCTTGCTGGACTGCCCTGTGGCTGAGTTTTAATTTTCCTGCACTTTTATCAGAGGTTTTAAGGGATGATGCCAAAAGGCTGATTTAGTTTTAAGTTTTATTCGTGATGGTGGTTTTTACCCACTGCTCGCTACTTCCAATTGTTATATTGAAAGGCTTGTTGAAGCAGTATGGGGTTATAATATAGTCGGGCGGCATTTCCCCAACCTTTCCTATATTTACCTCACTTAATATTTTAGTGTATGATTCTGGATATCCCAAAGAGTTCTAGTTATTGCCAGATTTGGGCCTGTATGCACCAGCCGCTGCCTCCATCTTGACCCAAAGGTGTAATGGGGGCATATCCAGCATGATTTCCATTCCAGCAGTTGGTATGCTGTTAATTCTGCCTGTTATGGCTAAGCAGGTTAATCTTTGTACCTTACCAAGCTCCGTAGCACCAACATTCTACATTCTTCCACCACACGACCACCCCATAAGTGATACTGGGTCTAATCACTGTGGTGTATATCCAGTACATACCCTTGCAGATCAAGCCCCAGTTTTTGGCACAAGCTCTCCTTCGAGCAAATATTCCTATTGTGTGGGGTCCATGTCAGTTTCCCATCTAAAGTAACCCCTAGATATTTCACTGTCCCCTTCACAGGTAGAGCTTCATTCAAAAGCTTTAAATTTCAACTTGAATGTTGGCTATGCTTCTTCGTGAGTGGCACAACAACAGTCTTCTTAGGACTAACCCCCAGATCCTATTTCCTGCACCAGTTTTGCACAATGTCCAACCTTGTCCACCTTGTGCCATTTTCCTGCCTGTGTCCGCAAATTTGCCAAATATTACTATGACAAGGTTATCTGCATATCCTTGACAAAAGTACTGCCTAGAGTTTCATTCTCCAATGAGTTCATTCACCACTAGATTCCACAATAAAGGGGAAAGAACTCATCCTTGTGGGCAACCCCTAGTGGTGTTGATTACCATTTTTTCATTCCTCATGGTAGCCTCTACATTTCTTCCACTGAGCATGGTCCTAGTCCACCTACATACAGTTGTCCCTAGGCCATGCACCTCTGCTGCCCTAACCATGGAATCGAAGGTCATGTTGCTAAAAGCCCCCTCAATGTCTATGAAGATACAGAGGGCTATTTCCTGAAAGTGTACTGCTTTCTCCACTTTCTCAACGAGTAGGTGGAGAGGTGTCTTACATGATTTACCTGGATGATATGCATGTTGGTTTGAATGTAGAGGAACCCTACTTAACCTCCTATCTCCAACATGTACATTAACCAGCTTTTTCAATGTCTTGAGAATAAAGGAGGACAGGCTGATTGGTCTCATGTCCTTGGCCTTGGTATGATCAGTTCTCCCAGGCTTTGGGAATGAGTCCTGCTGCTACGCTAACCCTAATAACCTGTATAGGAATCTTCCCCCACTTCTCCCGCTAGTTGCAGGAGAGCTAAAAAGATTCCATTAGGGCCAGGTGAGTTGAATAGTTGAAATGTTCCCTCCGCTCATCGGACCTTACTGAAATTGACACACTCCTTGGCCAAATCCCAGTCCTGCAGGAGGATCTGCATTGAATTGATGCATGGTGCATGGAATGGCAATTGAATCTCAATGTAGACAAGTGTAATGTTCTGTGAATACATAGGAAGAAAGATCCTTCATAATTTAGCTACTCTATAGCAGGTCAGCAACTGGAAGCAGTTAATCCCATAAATTCTCTGGGAGTAGGCATTAGGAGTGATTTAAAATGGAACAATCATATAAAATAATTTGTCGGTAAAGCAGATGCCAGACTTCGATTCATTGGAAGAATACTAAGGAAATGCAGTCTGAAAACAAAGGAAGTAGATTACAGTACATTTGTTCACTCACTGCTTGAATACTGCTCACCAGCATGGGATCCGTACCAGGTGGTGTCGATAGAGGAAGTAGACAAGATCCAACAGAGAGCAATGCACTTCGTTACAGGATCATTTAGTAATCGTGAAAGCATTACGGAGATGATCGATAAACTCCAGTTAACTGCAGGAGAGATTCTCTGTCGCTCGGTACGAGCCTTTGTCAAAGTTTCGAGAACATACCTTTACCGAGGAGTCTAGCAGTATTGGCTCCCTCCTATGTATATCTCGCAAGGAGATCATGAGGGTAAAATCAGAGACATAAGAGCCCACACAGATGCATACCGACAGTGTTGTTTATGATTTGGTAACTTCCTAGACCTCATGTACATTGAAGAAAACGGTGTTGCGATCAATATATTTCGAATGTTTGATATGGTGTTTACGTTCAATGTAGTGTTTCTGAACTGGAGACTTGGGCGCTACGCGCACTCACGTACCCACAAAAAAAAAAAAAAAAAAAAAAAATTACTTGTTTAACCTATGCCTAACCTACCTTTGACTTCAAAATAGTGATCTGTAGCGTAGCATTAAGGTTAGGTATAGGTTAAACAAGAAGTTTTTCTTTTTATTACGTGAGGGCGCATAGGGCCCGACTCTCCGGTTCAAAAACACTAAATTGTCAATGGTAGCGAATCCATTTGTGACAACTTTCTCGGGATTATAAAGGATGTGGTTAGGCAGGAATCTAAGAGTACAGCATGAATAGCATGAACGAAACAATCATTTATTATAGAAAGAATTGTACACTTTAATTATTCGTGAGAAACACCTCCGTTACTATATGATAGTGGTATCATTCTTTCTTTCCCGTATCCCGGATAAACTTTGGCTATGTCTTTAATGAAAACTGGCAATTGTCTATGTCACTTAATTCAGGAATTAATTCCTTCCACTATAGCGACATGGGGTCTCCCTTACAACTTCTAAGAGACGCACAACGCAATATCACTCAGTAAACACTACACAAGATACGATTCAAAACCAGTGCTTCCATCTGTCACCACATCGACCATGGCGTAAGACTCGAACATTCGATATATATCGATCGCAACGACGTTTTCTTCGATGTACATGAGATCTAGGAAATTACCGATGATTTTTGTTTCAAGTAACTTTTCTCTTTTTAAATCTAATAGTGAATATCTTGACCACGATACTAGTTCTAAAATGGTCTGCATAGGGATTTTAAACATTGAAGTCTTGTACAAAAAGGTGTCCAATATTCTGCCACAAAGATTTTCAACTCTCTTCCATGGGACATTAAAGTACATATTAGTGTTCTGTCTACATTTAAGCATAAGCTGAAACAATGCATAGTGGAAAAGTCATTTTACTCTCTTGATGAGTATATTCAGACAAAACAATAATGATTGTTTTAGTAAATTTTGTATTGCCACATGTATTTATGTTCTTGAGACTCTGTTTTAATATGTATAACATTTTATGCGTTTACCCATTTCCTTTGTCAGTCATTCTTTTATGCAATTTGACCTATACCTTACTAATTTTAGGTCTAGTTCTACCTCTAATACACCACTTTACGAAATGTGTTTGTTACTGTGTAAATATTTCTTAAATTTCTTTATTTTGTAAACATTACTCATTCCACATCCATGTGATTTATCTCAAGATGAATTTATGGAATACGAAATAAATAAATGATAAATCAGGGTGTCCAGTGTCCTGGAAAACCGGGAAAACTCTGCAGAATTTTTTGTTCTGGAAATTTCAGGAATACTCAGGGAATTTTTATATTTTTCCCCAAAACCATGGAAAAAGGTTTCTTTTTAGCAGAAACATTTGCTTGCCTTCTGCTTGGCTCAATGCATTTCTTCAAAAGTATGTTCATTTGAGGTGCGAGAAATTTACCAGTCGCATACAACCTCTACTGTGCATGCGCAGCCTCTGAAAGTTGCAACTGCAAATGCTAACTCAAACTCATATTTCTCGCATTTTGTGTTTCGGCCATCTGTAGCACTAGCTGACTCGTTTATTCTCTCACCTGCATTGAGGTTTGTGATTTAAATAATGAAACACTGCAACAAAACTTGGCACTATGTCTTTTGAGATTTTACTGGGTGGTTAAGTTCAAATATTTATGTGAAGTTTATATATGTGGCATATTTTGATCCTTGCTGTTTCATATTTTATAGGTTATAATGTAAAACACCACAGAGACTTCCATATGAAAAACAGTGGTGGATATGTGTTTTCTTTTTTTTTTAATGGAGCATGCCGTACTTCATAATCTTAAGCTGATTACAGTGCGAGAGAGGAAGTTAAATCGTAGAAATAGCCTACATTACGTACGTAAATGTTTGATCTTCATCTCGAAAAGTTCTCAGTACATTCTTAAGTTAAGAATAGCAACATGTGTAACTCTTTCAGTGTTTCATTAATCAAGTAATAGTTATCTAAAACATCAATTATATTGAATTAAATTATGTCAAATAGTTAAACAAAGCTCTTAACAAATAAATCCAGACACTAGTTCCCCCATGATCATCCAGTTTTACTTTACATTTTGGATTAAACAAATTGGACAAATTTAATTTAATTGTGGCATTTATTTTGTCATAAATTTCACCGTTGATTTCTATGAATTATCTGTTATTTATTGTCAAAGTTGATAAACTAAAATGTTGTTCTTGCACAAATGTAACCAATAATGTAAATTGTCCCTTTCCAAGAAAGATTAAGAGTTATAACCCGTTGAGTTTCTAACAAGAGGCTGCAAGATGTCCAGTGTGCAAATGTATGGCTGGTGCTAGAGGTATAAGGTACATTGACGAAGTTGTTTACATGCTAGAGCAGAGGTGACCACAGGTGGAGCGGGGGAGGGGGGGCTATATAAAACAATTTACAAAACGTGAAATAAAAAGCAATAAACCAATGTTTATATAGAAAATAAATTCATCTTCCGAATCCAGTACCTAAAATCTCAGGTGTGGGAGATGGGTTGGTTGGTTGCAGTTTGGAAGGGGGGGGGGGGGTCATAGGCCAAGGAGGAGGGGGGGGGGCACCTCTGCACTAGGCACTTTCAATATGAAAGCTATTCATATTTAAAAAGAAACAGTGGTCAGTAACATACCTAAGAATGCTTTTCAGAAGTACATTGTTGCTTTCAAAATGTGGTCTTTGCGCAGGGCAAGCTTTTTATAGTAGGTCAGTCAGTAGTATTGTAATTTTAATTTTGAGCAAAACATTTAGCACTTCTGTTTCTTCACAAGTAGGTATTAAAACTACACTGGTATGTATTTTTGGATACCAAGACTTTACTGCAATAGCGGTTGTGAATATGTATTCATGTTAATTTCATCAGTTTAAATATAATGCATGCAGTTTGCTACATATGCTGACTTCCCTTTAAAATAGGGGATTTCAATGTGCACACGTCACGTGACGAGTGTAATGTGTGACCCACAGTTGTTGGATTTTGTGGATTTTGTTATTCAATCCCTGTAAATGACAAATATCAGCAAAAAAAAATCGCACTGACGTGTTTGACAGCCCACTGTAGATTTGTAGTTTTATAAGTTTTTGCAAACATTTTGGACCAAAATAATAATCTAAGTAATAAAAAAATCTAATAATGGAAAATCCAGGTTGGAATTAATAATATAGTGAGGACAGTTTACAACTCACCGCAAAGACGTGGCGACGAGCTGCGACAGCCACATACACATACAAAAGATACACACACACAACACATTCAGCTATCGGCCATGGCCTTCTTCAGAAAATAGAATACTCACGCAATCACACAGTCACACAACACAGTTGTACAACCATCACCTCCGACTGCCGCACTTCCAATCATGCTCTGCAGCAAATCGGGGTGGGGAGGGGAGGGGAGAGGGGATAGGAAGGTTACGTCACGGTGGTGGGGATGGGTTTAGATGGGAATAACGAGATGCAGCTTAGGAATGGAGTGGGGAGGAGGGTGAGGGGAGAAAATAAAATAAAATAAATATATATATATAGAAAATGCATGCACATGCAAGTATACAAGACCGCACACACACACACACACACACACACACACACACACACACACACACACACACACACACACAGAATCGCACATTCACACACCACTCAAAATACGCAAGATTTGGGATAGAGAGGTAGGAACTGTAAGGAATGGAGAAAAAAATATAGGGAAGTTATCGTAGGTTGAGGCCTGGTTGATTTCGGGATTGGAGAATGTAATGTAGGAATAACTCCCACCTGTGCAGTTCAGAAAAGCTGGTGGTGGATGGGAGGATTCAGATGGCCCGGGTTGTGAAGCAGCCATTGAAATCAAGCATGTGCTCCGCTGCATGCTGTGCCACAGAGTGGTCCACCTTGTTTTTGGCCAGTTTGGCGGTGGCCATTCATCCTAATAGACAGCTGGTTAGTGGTTATGCCAATGTAGAAAGCAGTACAGTGTTTGCAGCACAGTTGGTAAATTACGTGGCTGCTTTCACAAGTGGCCCGGCCTCTGATAGGGTAGGATAAGCCTGTGACAGGACTGGAATAGGAAGTGCTGGGTGGGTGGATTGGACAGGTCTTGCAGCGGGGTCTTCCACAAGGAAATGATCCCTGTGGCAGTAGGCTGGGTTTCGGGGTGGCATAAAGATGAACTAGGATGTTGTGAAGGTTGGGAGGGCGACGTAACACCACTTTAGGAGACATGGGAAGGATCTTGGGCAGGATGTCTCTCATTTCTGGGCACAAGGATAGAAAATAGAAAAGAGGATAGAAAACAACTAAATTCCATCCTTCGCCAAGGTTTTGATTTTCCATCCTCGTGCCCAGAAATAAGAGACATCCTGCCCAAGATCCTTCCCATCCCTCCTAAAGTTGTGTTCCGTCGCCCTCCCAACCTTCACATCATCCTAGTTCATCCTTATACCACCCTAAAACCCAGCTCACTGCCACAGGGATCATATCCTTGTGGAAGACCCCGATGCAAGACCTCTCCAATCCTCCCACCCAGCACTTCCTATTCCATTCCTGTCATGGGCTTATCTTACCCTATCAGAGGCCGGGCCACTTGTGAAAGCAGCCACGTAATTTACCAACTGTGCTGCAAACACTGTACAGCTTTCTATATTGGCATGACGACCAACCACCTGTCCATTAGGATGAATGGCCACCGCCAAACTGTGTCCAAAAACAAGGTGAACCACCCTGTTGCACAGCATGCAGCGGAGCACATGCTCGATTTCAAAGGCTGCTTCACATCCCGGGCCATCTGGATCCTCCCATGCACCACCAGCTTTTCTGAACTGCACAGATGGGAGTTATCCCTACAAATACATTCTCCAATCCCGAAATCAACCAGGCCTCAACCTACGATAACTTCTCTATATTTCTTCTCGATACCTTACAGTTCCTACCTCTCTATCCCAAACCTCGCCTATTTTGAGTGGTGTGTGAATGTGTGATCGTGTGTGTGTGTGTGTGTGTGTGTGTGTGTGTGTGTGTGTGTGTGTGTGTGTGTTTTTGTGTGTGCGTGTGTGTGTATGTGGTCTTGTGTATTTGCAGTGTGCATGCATTTTCTATATATATTTATTTTACTTTATTTTATTTTGTTTTCTCCCCTTACCCACCTCCCCACTCCATTCCTAAGCTGCATCTCGTTATTCCCATCTAACCCATCCCCACCACCGTGACGTAACCTTCCTATTCCCTCTCCCCTCCCCTCCCGTCACCGATTTATTCGCTGCAGAGCGTGATTCAAAGTGCGGCAGCCGGAGGTGATGGTTGGATGACTGTGTTGTGTGCCTGTGTGATTGCGTGAGTGTTCTATTTTCTGAAGCAGGCCACGGCCGATAGCTGAATTTGTTGTATCTGTGTGTCTTTTGTATGTGCCTTTTACAGCTCATAGCCACATCTTTGCGTTGAGTTGTAAACTGTCCTCACTATATTATTAATAAAAATGGTGATGAGATTACGACTCTAGTATTGTGGTAATATCTATGCACCCAACACTTAATATTCTTTCTGACCGTATTTTAATAAACAGCCCAAATTATTATATTTCAGCTTAGCTTTGATAAACGTACTCTTTTTTGAACTTTTACCTCTTTGAACTATCATTTTAATATCTCTCCCACCGGCCGCAGTGGCCGAGCGGTCTGCGGTGTGCCAGTCACGGTATGCACGGCCGCTGGGTCGAGTTTTCGAATCCCCCCTCGGCCATGTCTAGTATAAGCTAGTTCATAAGTAGTTTGTAATTGTAAGTTTAGGGACTGATGACCCCGTAGTTAAGTCCCATAAGCTCTACAAACATTTTAACATTCGAATATCTCTCCCACATTTTCGTTATATTTTTCCGTTAAAATATTATCACCTGTTTTGCCATGGTAGTTCAAGGTTTATTTTCTTTGCCAGTACTGGTTACGAATGACTATACCCTGGAACGTACAAATCTCACTGGCTAGTCGCTGTGAGATGGTAGGCTGTGCCCCATCAGCCAGCTAGTGAGCTACCCGATCGCGACCTACTCTGCATGACGTGACGTGGCACGGCAGTGCACAGGTTTTCTCTTCAGACGGTGTTGGTTTAACTCCATCTGTAATACAAAACTGAATAAATTTCTTAACGAACAACCCAGAATGAATATGAACAAACGACTTATATATATATTTTTTCACCAGGCGAAAGAGTACAGGTGTGACAGCAGCACAAGTAAATAGTACACACACACACACACACACACACACACACAAGCTTTTGCAACCCAGTTGTTTCTTCAGGCAGAAGGGAAGGAGAGGGAAAAGGAAATGATGAGGGTTTTAAGGAAGGGGGTAAGGAGCCATTCCAATCCCTCCCTTTCTGCGCGCGCGCACGCGCGCGCGCGCGTGTGTGTGTGTGTGTGCGTGTGTGTGTGTGTGTGTGTGTGTGTGTGTGTGTGTGTTCTATTTATTTGTGCTACTATCACACCTGTGCTCCTTCGCCTGGTGAGTAATCTTCATCTATTTTTTATATATAATTTTTCCTGCTAGGAATTTTTTGTCTATAATATTCGTATCATATATATAATTAATGAGGACAGTTTACAACTAACCGCAAAGGCGTGGCGATGAGCTGCGACAGGCACATACAAAAAACACACACATACACCATATTTAGCTATAGGCCATGGCCTTCTTCAGAAAATAGAACACTCAAGCAATCACATAGGCACACAACACAGTCATACAACCATCACCTCCGACTGCCGCACTTTGAATCATGCTCCGCAGCGAATCGGGGACGGGAGGAGAGGGGATAGGAAGGTTACATCACGGTGGTGGGGATGGGTTAGATGGGAATAACAAGATGCAGCTTAGGAATGGAGTGGGGAGGTGGGTATATAGAAAATGCATGCACACTGCAAGTACACAAGACCGCACACACGCACGCACACACACAAACACGCACGCACACACACAAACACGCACGCACACACACAAACACGCACACACACACACGTACACACACACACACGTACACACGCGCACACACACACACACACACACACACACACACACACACACACACACGATCGCACATTCACACACCACTCAAAATAGGCGAGGTTTGGGATAGAGAGGTAGGAACTGTAAGGTATCGAGAAGAAATATAGAGAAGTTATCGTAGGTTGAGGCCTGGTTGATTTCGGGATCGGAGAATGTATTTGTAGGGATAACTCCCATCTGTGCAGTTCAGAAAAGCTGGTGGTGCATGGGAGGATCCAGATGGCCCGGGTTGTGAAGCAGCCATTGAAATCGAGCATGTGCTCCGCTGCATGCTGTGCGACAGGGTGGTCCACCTTGTTTTTGGCCACAGTTTGGCGGTGGCCATTCATCGTAATGGATAGCTGGTTGGTGGTCATGCCAATATAGAAAGGATACGGGTTTTAAGGAAGTGGAATAGGAGTCATTCCAATCACAGGAGTGGATGTCTGTGTCTGTGTGTGTGTGTGTGTGTGTGTGTGTGTGTGTGTGTGTGTGTGTGTGTGTGTGTGTGTTTGTTTACCCTTCTTTTTCCCCCTTTATTTCCCCTGTGGATGTGTGTGTGTGTTTGCCCCTCTCCCCCCCTTTTTTTCCCCTAAGGTAAGTCCTTCCACTCCTGGGATTGGAGTGACTCCTTTTCCACTTCCTTAAAACCCGGTCGTTCCCTTGGTCCTCTCATTGCCTCCTCTTTTTCCTGAAGAAGCTGCCAGCAGTGGCAAAAGCTTGAATGTTTGTGTGTTTTTATTTGTGTTTTCTGTATCTATCAGCGAGCCTGTACTTTGGGCAAGTCAAACAATCTTTATTTTTATACATATTTTTCCCACCAGAAAAGTCTCCTTCAATAATATGTATATATGAAACGGATGACTTACTCAAAGGACAGGCTCGTCGACAGACACAAATAACATCACACACAAATATACATACAAGCTTTCGCAACTCTTGGTCGCTTCTTCAGGAAAGTTTCGTTCTAAAACATGTATATATATAAATTTCATTACTTTGCAGTCAGTTATTCAGTACAGATTTCTCACTTTTTCATATCCCATACATTATGTCACCCTACATCAGCCCCATCAAATTTTATCCACGTTCCCTCCACAAGCATACTTTTCCCCTTGCCAGATTGAGGTCGCACATTTTATTTACTCAGACTTGTCTAACTTTTGGCATCACCCCAAGGGCCTCACACTAAAAGTTTACATCTCTGGCTGTTACCCATCCTTTCATCCTGCCTTATACCAATTCCAAACAGAACAATCCACATCCCTCACCTGCCTGATCCTTAAGCTATACATCAACTCCGCCAATGAACACACCTGTCAACTCCTATCCCTAATCAAAATCCTCAACCTAACCACTCCCACATCCACACCTACAGTTCAGAACGTCCTTTTACAGGCCAACCGCAAATTGGAACAGCATGCCACCCTCCACCTCAAAAAACTATCAAACTCCTGGTCACCCACCTCCGGAAAGGCAATACACTCTCCCTTGACAACCTCTCAAATAAACCCCAAGCTCCTCTTATTGCACAGAAACCCAGTCTCTGCCATCTACTCAATCTCCCACTTCCAGCTCCACCCCCCCCCCCCAACCTCTAAATCCTAATCCACACAATCCTGAACCACAACATCCCAATTCAGTAACCTCTCTTCTAAACCTCTCTCCCAATCTGAAACCTCCATGCTATCCAAAGGCCTCACCTTTAGCACCACTCCCAAATTCAACCAAACAGCCCTTGTCAAAGATTTACTATCCTATAATCGTAGTCTTTGCTGGAGATATCACTGAAAAATAATCCTACTCCTAATGATCCAATTCCCCAAGATATAATTAAAATTGAACCCTACGTGGAACAGTTCTGTCCTCCATCACAGCGAGACCCACCTGCTCTTCCTCAAAATCACCCTCTTCAAACCTCCGAGGAATTCCTAACTTCCAAACTTGCCTCTGTCTTTCCTGAAAAACCTTAATCCTACTCCCAACATTACCCCACCTGAATCCCGAGCTATCCGTGATCTGAAGGCTGACCATTCCATCGTCATTCTCCCTGCCGACAAGGGATCCACGACCGTGGTACTTGATCGGCAGGAGTATGTGGCTGAGGGACTGTGTCAGCTTTCAGACAACACTAACTACAAAGTTTGTCAAGACAACTCCATTCCTGATGTCCAGGCAGAGCTTCAAGGAATCCTCAGATCCTTAGGCCCCCTGCAAAACCTTTCACCTGAGTCTATCAAACTCATGACCCCACTTACACCCTGCACCCCTACCTTCTACCTACTTCCTAAGATTCACAAACCTAATCATCCAGGCTGGCCCATTGTGGTCAGTTACCAAGCCCCCACAGAACGAATCTCTGCCTGCATAGACCAACACCTTCATCCCATTATGTGCAGTCTCCCATCCTTCATCAAAGACACCAATCACTTTCTTCACCGACTGAAATCCTTACCTAACCTATTACCTCCGGAAACCATCCTTGTAACTATTGATGCTACCTCCTTATACACTAACATCCCACACGCCCAGGGCCTCGCTGCAATGGTGTACTTACTTTCACGCCGACCACCTGCAACCCTACTCAAAAACCTCTTTCCTTATTACCCTAGCCAGCTCCTACCTAACCCACAACTTCTTCACCTTTGAGGGCCAGACATACCAACAACTAAAGGGAACAGCCATGGGAACCAGGATGGCCCCCTCCTACGCAAACTTATTTATGGTACGCTTAGAGGAAGCCTTCTTGGATACCCAAGCCTGTCAACCCAAAGTTTTCTACAGATTCATTGATGACATCTTCATGATCTGGACTCACAGTGAAGAAGCATTCCAGCATTTCCTGTCCAACCTCAACTCCTTTGGTCCCATAAAATTCATCTGGTCCTATCCCAAATCCCATGCTACTTCCCTCGATGTCAAACTCCATCTGTCCAACGGCCAACTTCACACATCCATCCACATCAAACCAACCAACAAACAGTACCTCCATTATGACAGTTACCATCCATTTCATATCAAACATTCCCTTCTGTACAGCTTAGGTCGTGGCAAACGAGTCCGCTACAGTCCCGAATCACTGAACCAGTATACCAATAACCTAATAACAGCTTTCACATCCCGCAGCTATCCTCCTGATCTGGTACAGAAACAAATTGCCAGAGCCACTTCCTCATCCCTCCAAATCCAAAACCTTCCACCGAAGAACCCCAGAAGTACCACTCTTGTCAGCAGATACTTTCTGGGACTGGAGCGGACTGTGAATGTGGCTCTCCAGCAAGAATATTACTTCCTTAAATCCTGCCCCGAAATGAGATCCATCCTTCATGACATCCTTCCCAGTCCACTGAGAGTGTCCCCTACCCTCTGGCTCCTACCCATGCAACTGCCCCCATTGTAAAACCTGCCCTATGCACCATTCCACCTTCACTTACATCAGTCCAGTAAACCGGAAGATGTACATGATCAAGGGCAGAGCGACTTGCGATAGCACCCACATGATTTACCAACTGACATGCCTGCACTGTGAAGCGTTCTATGTGGGAATGACCAGCAACAAACTGTCCATTCACATGAACAGTCACAGGCAGACAGTGTTTGTTGGTAATGAAGATCACTCTGTGGCTAAACACACCTTGGTGCACAGCCAGAACATCTTGGCGCAGTGTTACACCGTCCGGGTTATCTGGATACTTCCCACTGACACCAACCTTTCAGAACTCCGGAGTTGGGAACTTGCCCTTCAGCATATTCTCTCTTCCTGTTGCCCACCTGGTCTCAATCTCTGCTAAATTCAAATTCCCACCCACCATCTTAATATCTTTGCCTCAATTCTCTGGACAGAGCCAATGCCTCAACTGTTATCTCTTTCCAACCTCTTTGCTTTCTACAAATGTCTGCCTTGTTGTGTTAGCGCCTGTGTGTGTGTGTGTGTGTGTGTGTGTGTGCGCGCGCGCGCGCTTGTGCTTGTTTGCCTTTCCTTTTATCCCCTTAAGGTAAGTCCTTCCACTCCTGGGATTGGAATGACTCCTTTTCCACTTCCTTAGAACCCATATCCTTCCCTTTCTCTCCTCCTTCCTTCCTCTTTTCCTGAAGAAGCTACCAGCGGTGGCGAAAGCTTGTATGTTTGTTTGTGTGTGATTTCTGTCGATGGGCCTGTGCTTTGGGTAAGTCATTCAATTTCTATATAAAGTAGATGTAGTTTACTTACCAGGCAAAGGAGCACAGGTAGTGATAGTAACAAAGAAAAACACACACACACACACACACACACACACACACACACAAGAGCAAGCATTCTCAACCCAGTTGCTTCTTCAGGCAGAAGGGAAGGAGAGGGAAAAGGAAATGATGAGGGTTTTAAGGAGCCATTCCAATCCCGGGAGAGGAAAGACTTACCTTGGAGGGAAAAAAAGGAATGTAAACAAATACACATACACCCGCACATATACACAAACACACCTAGGCAGACATACTGTAGAAAGCAAAGAAGCTTATATATAAACCTGTTTTTTAAACCAAGTAAAAAGTATAATACAATTTCTCCTAAGTGCATACAAATTACAAATTTCTAATCCCATGCAGGCAGCCTAGACCTAAAATTTGGTGATTATTAATTTTAAATAGCTACGACAATACTTGTACAATTGAAAATGAAAAATGTGGGGTACATGGAATAGATAAAAGTAGGAAGTAGAGAAATCAAACAACAGTTAATAGCATATGTAGTGTGGCAAAATCATAACTCATAAATGACTTCGGTGAACTATTCATATCTCAGTTATATACTGTAAAACCTCGTTTTTACGTTCCCACTTTTTACATTTTCCCCCCATTTACACCATTTTTTGTTGGTCCCATCAAAATTCCTATGTTCACAATGTTAATTCGCCCTCGTTTTTGCATTAACATATTTACACTTTTCCTGCATTTTACACTTTTCGAAAGCATGTTCGTGAAGAAAAAAATGACATACTCTACATAAATTGACGCTAGCATGGCTTTCCCCTTAAAGTATAGTGCTTAAAAATTATTTGCAGTCGAGTTTCTTGACACTTTGCATTTATTCAAACGTATATTTCGCTTATCGTTGTTGGCAGTACGCAGCTAGTTGACTTACAACGCGCTGATTTGTGGCGATATAGTTCCACTTTGCACCACCTTCTTTGCCAGAGCACCTGGCATGTACTCAGACAAACAGAACAGTTTGTTAACGTGAGAATAACGCAGATTTGTGGCTGTGTAGTTCCTCTTTCCGCTAGCTTCTTTGCCAGAGTGGCTGGCATGTACTCAATCAGAACCAGTTGCTTTGTTGATGTGAGAATAAAGAGTTGTGTTGTTTTTGTGATACATATTTCTGATTAATAAAGAACGTTATCTGTCAAAGTTGGTTAACCTCAAAAAAGCGCTAATAGTGTGAGATGTCGATCCTATGCAAACGTCACAAAAATACTTGTGCATATGTTTGCACTCGAGAACACAAATAAATTCTCTAATATTGTCGTGTGAAACATCGAAAAATACAAAAAGAACAGAACTTCAGGAGCTGTACGACGTAAATATTTAATGCCGGTAAAAGGCAGTAATTTGAAGATGTTACATAGCCGGCAGCGGCGTCCAAACGATATCTATCAAAGCGGTTCAGGTAATTTTGAAGATGTTTTACATAGCCCAGCAGCGGTGTCCTCGATTATAATGAATGAAATCAGGTCAAAAATTTCTAATTCCCATAAAATTACCAGTTCTGCCTGGCGCATAAAATAGCGGCATCCTCGATTATAATGAATGAAATTGTCAAAAATTTCTACTTCCCATAAAATTACCAGTTCTGCTCTGCGCTTAAAATAGTAAAAATTTGGATAACCTTTATTGTATAATAAACTTCCTGGTGAGTATTTAGATGCTTATTATGTACATATATCACAAATAAACTACAAAAATGCAAGGCTGATCCAGTAATCATATTTTACTATTTGAAACATTATTTCCTGCATATTATGTTTTCCTGCATTTTACACCATTTTACTGAAGTCCCTTGAAAAGCGTAAAAATGAGGTTCTACTGTAATGCTTATACCTCAATGTTTTTTGTTTTAAATATTGCAAATATTGAGCTAGCTATTAAAAATTGACAGTCACAAATTATAGACCTGTCTGTATGAACTGGTGGTAATAATAATACTATTCTAATATTGTCTTCACTGCTAGAGTTACTATGTATTGTACTGTAGACAGCAGAGTAAACAAACAGTGTGCTTACGTCACATTCAGGCAATGAAATTGATTTAATTTTCTTTCACACTGCAAGCAACTTGTCAGTACGGGAGACTCGAGTTGATTGGCTACTCGACTTGTGCAGTTTCCTAGTCGTCAGGTAGCTGAAGACATAATTTGCATATCCCCGTGTGAATAGGGCCTAAGCGTGGTTGCAACTGCAATTCAAATGAAGGTAATAGTTCACACTTTGCTGTTTGTGAGGTGCAACAACCTGCCGTTCCTGGAATTCCTTACCATCTTCTGTCCCTCAGTCCAATGCAACGGGTAGACAGCCGGGGCCTTCCCAAAATTACCTGCTATTTGTAACAAACAAACAAAAAAATACCAAAAGAAAAAAGAACTCCAACTTGCAGCTATATACAATAACGGTTCTGCAAGGAGACTTACAATTTGAAATAATCTGTTGAATACAGTATTTATCTGTCAATAATTGCTGCAGTTTATTTTGTTAGGTATTTAAAGCAGTCATCTTAAAATCAAATGGCGGTCTGTTTAAAAATAATAATAATATCTTATTGAATGTGGACTGAGGCTGCAGACTTTTTGTTTCTTCTGATTCTTTGAAAGTTTTCCCTAACCTTTGTGGTGTAGCTGTTGTGTGTTACTGTTGAGTACATGATGTTATGGATTTAGTTTCACAAATGTGATTGCCTACAGTCCTGATGTACATACAGTAGATGGTAAGTATTTTACATTTTTAGAAAATTTCTTTCTTGTTCACCTTAGTTACCCCTCTTATTGCTTTTTGTTGTGTAAATGGTCTGTCTGTATCTGGTGGTGTTCCACCCCCACTCTCAATACTATACCACACTGAATATACAAAAGTATCAATTTAAAATATTTTTGTTTTAAAATTTTATAGTCTGAGGATGTTGAGACATGTTTATTCTGAGTTTCTTACAAATATATTCTGCACATACTTTCCATAACAGCTGTCCACTCACAACAATACAGTACCCAAAAATGTTTTGTTTATCTAAGGGCCAGTGGAGATGTAAATGGAGTAACATTAATATGTAGATTACAGCTAAGCAGGAAGTGCATTGTCATTTGCAGTAAGTTGACAGAATATTGTAATTGATTTCACTACTGTTGGCAGCAGTTCCAAATGGTTTGTTACTATTCTTTCCATAAATATATATTTTATTTTTTACTGGAGCAGGTAATGGTATCTTTATGTCATTGTGTATGCTCTCAACAACTGATTGTTCCTAATGAAAATGCTTTTAATACTGTTTCACCTCCTTTCAACCTAGTCTCATCCCAAGTTTTTTGTTTGTACTACTTTTGACTTATAGTTCTGGTGTCAGATTGTGCTATGTTTGTATGAATGCATTATTTCACTTTAACAAATGTTGATATAATGAGGCTTAAACATAACTGGGTGAAGATAAATATTACAAGCAATTGACTGCAGTATTTCAGGTGTCTGTCACAGAATTATCATCACCCAGTAATGTTCAAGCTTCAATATATCAACATATGCTGAAGTGATGGTGTACCACTATTGAAATAAGCATTTCAAATCTTGATTAAAATAACCAATTTTAGATTACAGGTGTATTTTTATTATTTTAAATTTTTAACTCAATGTAAAACACCCCTTATGTTCCTATATATCAACAAAATTTGTAGATTCTGTCACAAAATGAATCAAATGTGGTTAGCGAATAAGCTCTATGACCCTGGAAAAATACAAAACTTGACCTGGAAAACTTAGGTTAAAGAATCGCCTCACACCCTGTTGTTCTTCCATGTCCTTTGCTGTCTCTCACAAAATTAGTATGTCATCAGTAAACTGCATGGTTTTTATTCTCTCTCCCTGGACTTTAATTCCTTCCCCAAATTTCTCCTTGTGTTCCTTCACAGCTTGCTCTATATATAGATTGAAAAACATTGGGGAAAGGCTACAACCCTGTCTTACTCCCTTTCCAACCACTGCGGCCCTTTCATGCACTACAACTTTAATAACTACTGTCTGGTTTTGTACAAGTTGAATATAGCTCTTCGCACTCTGCATTTTAGCCCTGCTTCCTTTAGAATTTGAAAGAGGGTATTCCAGTCAACAATGTCAAAAGCTTTTTCCAGATCCACAAGTGCTAAAAATGTAAGTTTCCCTTTCCTTAACCTATCTTCTAAGATAAGTCACAATGTGAATATTGCCTCGCGTGTTCCTACATTGCTCCTAAATCCAAATTGATCTTCCCCAAGGTCAGATTCCACCAGTTTTTTGTGTTCGTATATTACAACCATGACTTGTTAAACCTTGAAGTCTGAGTGTTTCTGTCTCATACTTCTTGCATATTATGTAGAAAAATTTCATCATGACTGGCTCTCCTAATGATGATATCAGTTCAGACAGAACATCATCTACTCCTGCGGTTTGCAGTTCAGACAGAAAATCATCTACTCCTGGGGTTTTGTTTCTACTCAAATATTTTAGTGCTCTGTCAATTCTTCTCACAGTATAGTAACTCTTATCTCATCTTTGTCTTCAATTTCTACAATACTGCCTTCAAGCTTATTTCCTTTGTACAAGTCCCCAATAATTCCTTCCACCTTTCTGCTTTGTTTAGTACTGGTTTTTGATTAGTTGTTGATATTCATACTGCTGCTTTCCTTGTCTCCAAATGTATCTCCCATTTTCTATTAGTTCTTGTCCTAGTGCCTATATGATCATCTGCAGCCTTCCCCTTTCTCTCTCTCAGAGCTACCCATTTTTCTTCTACTGTATTACTCTCCCCGTTTCAGTCAATCCTTGCCTAATGCTCCTCCCATCTCCTTAATTTTCTATCGTTTCGCAGTCTCTTAAGTTTTAATCTAAAGTTCATAACCAATAAGTTACAGTCTGAGTCTATATCTGCCCCAGGACACGTGTCACAGTTTAAAACCTGGTTCCTAAACCTTTGCCTTACCATTATAATGTCAGTCTGGTACCTTCCTGTGTCTCCTGGTCTCTTTCACATATATATAACCTTATTTTATTTTAACAATGGAAAATCCGATAGGAATATCAATAATGGAAGGTAGGTAACAACTCACCTTACAGAGGCTCGCTGAGCTGCTGTCAGACAAGAAAATAGATAATCACATTCACATAACTTAAATTTGCGGCCATGGCCTTTGTCAGAAGAAGAAACACATATATTCAAGCAATCACTCAAACAACTACACACACACAACTATCATGTCCGGCCAACTACCATGTCTCTGGGAGCCTCTTTACGGTAAGTTGTTACTTATCCTCCATTATTGATAACCTTATTTTATGATGATTAAACTAACTTTTTGGGATTATTAAACTGTGCTCTGCACATTATTCTATCAGAGATCTTCTCTTTCATTCCTTTTCTCCTACTTTATATTCATTTACTACATTTCATTCTCTTTCCTTTCCTACTACTGAGTTCCATTTCCCCATCATGATTAAGCTTTCTTCTCCTTATACATTTCTTCGATCTCCTCATCATCGACAGAGATAGTTGGCATATACACTTGTACTACAGTGGTGAGCGTTAACTTCATGTCTATCTTTGCTATGATAATGTGTTCACTATGCTGTTCATAATAACTTACCCACATTGCTGTTTTCTTATTCATTATCAGACCTATTCCTGCAAAACCACCAACTGATTCTGTATGTATATTCCTGAACTTAATTGATCAAAAATCCTGTACATCCTGCCTCTGAACTTCACTAATCTCCACCATATCTAACTTTAACCTATTTCTCTCTTCAAATTTTCTAACTCACCTTCCTAATTGAAGGATAGAACACTCCACCATCTGATCCATATAATGCCTTTTTTTTTTTTTTTTTTTTTTTTTTTTTTTTTTTTTTAAAATTGATGATGACGTTTTCCTAAGTAGTCTCCACCCAGAGATCAGAACGGGGGACTATTTTACCTCCAGAATATTTTACCCAAGAGGATGCCAGCAACATTTATTCATACAGTAGAGCTGCGTTTCCTGGGGAAAATTGATGACTAGTTTCCTCTTGCTTTCAGCTGTAGGCAGTAACTGCATGGCAAAGGCATGTGAGTTGATGTTACAAGGTGAGCTCAGTCAATCATCCAGACTGTTGTCCCTGTAACTACTGAAAGGCTGCTGCCCCTCTTCAGGAACCACACAGTTTGTCTGACTATCTCCACAGATAACCCTCTGCAGTGGTTGCATCCACCATATGGCTATATTTCTTGTTGAGGCATGCAGGCGACCTCACCTCTGCAATGTCTGTGATTCATGAGGGTGGACTAAATACGTAGGAATTAAAATTATGAAAATTTTTAATTAGTAAGAATACATAGAAAAAGGAACGCAAACCAAAGGCTACATTTCGTTGGCAGAACATTTAGAAGATGCAATAGTTCCACAAAAGAAATTGCGCATCCTATTTTGAAATATTGCTGCACATTGTGGGACATGCAGAGGATATAAAGATCAGAGAAGGGCAGTTATTTTGTATTATCATCTCATTAGGGAGAGAGTGTCTCTCAAATGATGCACATATTGTGGTGTAACTCATGGCGAGATCTATTTGTGAAATATCTTTCACATTCATTCTCCTCCTGCAATCGAAAACTGTAAGATTTAGGTGCTCCTGTTAGTCATGCATTTTTTTATTATGGACCAGCACAGAAATATCATAAAAGCATTTTGATGAACCATCTGCCATGATCTTAAATGTGGTTTTGCAGAGTCTTTATGTAGACTTAGGTGTAGAAGAGAAGGAATACATAATTTTTTGGCATTGAATTTAGAAAAATTTCTTGTAAAACATTTAATTTTTGTATAAGATATATTAATGTCAAAATATTAGTTAATATTTTTCTAAAATTTCACCTTATTCAACTGTACACGTGCAGTTTTCTGGGTCCTGTTAAGAAACCTGTTACACTTCCTTCTGCCCATGTATATTCAATCACGAATTTCGACAGCAAGGTTTTTATTGATCATGAACAAACAGTTTTTATTATGATTTTTACTTTTGTATCCTTTCAAATGACAGTTTTGTCTATGGCATATGTATTACCAATAATGGCCGTGCAGGAGAAACTGAGCGGATCGCATGCCCTCCCGCATCGGAGGTTCAAATCCTCGGGTATGGATGTTTGTATTGCCTTAGTGTAAGTTAGTTCATAAGTAGTTTGTATGTTTTGGGACTGGTGATCCCGCAGTTAAGTCCAAGCTTTACAAACATTTGAACTTTTTTTTTATCAATAATGCTTATTTTTATTCTAAGGAGGTGATTGACAGAACAATTATGCTGAAGAGGAGCTCACTGGAGGTAAGTGATTTATTTGCCCAGTAGTTCACTTTTGCTGCACTATTTTATTATTTGTTAAATTTCTAGTATTTTCATTACATTTTGAAATGTTAGAAGTTTCAACTTGCAAGATGTACCAATGACATGCCAAAGATAGTCCCTCACATTTATTGAAATTCCAAAATACTTGTGGTAAATCTATAATCTTTCTGTGACCACTATTGAGAAATCAGTGATCTTCTTTGAAAGAAAATCTTAATGTGTACACGTTCTATAAGTATAAAACATCGCTCCTTGATCTTTAGACACACACTAAAATAAGTTTGAAGCACTAGAGGTGATTGAAATTCTGCCTGCAAATCGTTGGAGACTTAGTGTGGGGTGTGGGGGGCGGGGGGGGGGGGGGGGAATAAATAAGTAAATCTACTTCCACGTATTCCCTTCCTCTCAATGTCAAGAATATGTATTGAAAACACAATGTATTTACTACACTTGTATGAATATGTAATCCAATTTGTTGTGACTTGGAACACTTTATTAAATCACACATGCGGTACATGAATGAGTCACCTAAACCTTTCCGGTTGGAAACCATACATGCACTGCCTGCTGCCGCATCTCAGCCCGCTTCTGTCCCCTCGTCGCCCAGGTGGTGCTGTTAGCGCTGCTCGGTTTAGCAGCGCCGCTGTTTAGCATACCGGCGGTAGGCGGCGGATTCAAATGTGATGCGGCTATAACACATCTCCCCCCTTTGTGACACAAAAGTAATGTTGTTTGCCGATAGTACTTAAATACAATGAAAAAGCAAAGAAAACTTCAGCAAGATACAATAGATAATTACAAGTAACGATATGGACACATTGGAAATATTGTTGACAGTACCCATGAGCTATGTAGGTCTGCGGGGCATTTGTGAGAAAAGAGACACACAAAACTTCTGTAGCCCGCATGGGCAGTGGTTAACGAAAATCAGAATGGAGCACTCGAAAAAAAATACACTCGTCTTTCCTCGACGCAAATTTGTGAATGCCGGAAGGAAGGAAAGAAAGAAAAGAAAAAAGACCTTTGGCTCAACCACTGCACTGTGTTACACGCGTTGTACTGCACCAACATCCCTGGTGTTATCTGCTGCCGGTGCGAAGGTTCTCGGAAGGACCCGGGAGTAAGATCTGAAATGACCGGCATGTTGTGGATGTCGAGAGCCCAGTATTGGTGACATGTCTTTGGAGAGGGTTGGTAACTGCTTGGTGCGTAGAGGGGGAAACATCGGTGATGGTGGTGTGGTGTCCCCACCCTGTGATGAGGCAGCTGGGGTGTGAGATGATGCTACATCCTGGAGCACGGCTTGATGTGCAGGTGAGGGCTGGGTCACCAGGGGCAGCATGAAGTCTACCTCCATATCCAAAGAGTCGGGTTGGCTGGCTGGAGTTGTGTCGTGCATGGGCAGAACTCGTCTCAGCTGATTGACGTGTCGGGCAACATCTCTGCGGCTGTGCGAACGGTGTAGAGGTGGCGCCCATGTGCTTCTATGACGCAGCCCTGGATCCATTTCTATTCGTGTGCTTCTATGATGCAGCCCTGGATCAATTTATGTTGCTTGCCATAGCCCCGCATCCAGACAGGATCACTGGAGGAAAAGTTTCTTGCGGTAGCCAGAAAGGGATGGTTTGTGGGAGGTCTGATAAGATGAAGCAGTGTGCGCGCCTATCTGCTGTGCATTAACTCAGTGGGGCTGTGAGTGCCCAATGGTGTAAAGCGATAAGAGGCCAGAAAGTCGATTAGTGCCTCATCGGTGGAGGTGGAGGTGAGGAGCTTCTTCATCTGATTTTTAAAAGTTCTGACAAGTTGTTTGACTGCCCCATTGGAATGGGGGACAGGTGAAGTGTTCGATGCTCCTCGTGTTACAAAAGGTTGAAAATTCAGAGGATGTAAATTGGGGGCCATTGTTAGAAACGATAGTGGTGGGTAGTCCTTCCAAGGCAAATATTTTCGTTCGTGTAGCTGTGGTAGCTGCTGTAGAGGGAGCGGTGACAGGAACGACAAACGGAAAATTGGAGTAGGCATCTATGACGAGGAGCCAATAGTAGCCTAGAAAACGCCCGGCAAAGTCGGTGTGGATGCATTCACATGGGTGTGTGGGGCTGGGCCACGATGAAGTGGAGCTCTTAGGTGCTTGCGCCTGGGAGGCGCATGCCTCACACGCAGCAACCATGTGGGTGATGTCGGCATCGATGCCCGGCCGGTAGAAGTGTCTGTGCGCCAGTGTTTTGGTGTGGGTGACACTTCAGTGGGACCTGACGAAGTATGGGGTCTGTATCTGTTGCTGCTGCGATACGTTAGCCCGTAATAGGAAAACCAACTACTACTCGTTGTTCTGTTTCGTCCAGATGGAAACACAGAATTTCACTGCGGTCAAATGTTGTGTCAAGGCCCTTGGGAAGGCGCCACAAAACGTCGGCATTTGCATGCTTCGTTGTGGGTCTGAAGTGAATGTCGTAATGAAAACGGGATAGATACAGGGCCCAATGTTGAAGTCTGTGGACAGCCTTGTCAGGAAGGGACGCCGTGGGGTTGAAGCGAGACACTAATGATCAGTAACAATAACTTATTGGTCATGAATTATAGACTGAAACTGAAAAAAACTGCAGAAAGGTAGGAAAATAAGGAGATGCGACCTGTATAAACTGAAGGAACCTGAAGTTCTTGAGAATTTCAGAGGGTGCTTTAGGCAACAATTGAGAAATAAAACAGTAGAGGAGGAATGGGTAGCATTGAGAGAAGAAATAGTGAAGGCAGCAGAGGACAAAATAGGTAGGAAGGCAAGGCCTACAAAAAATCCTTGGATATCACAGGACATACTAGATTTGACCGATGAAAGGAGAAAATATAAAAATGCAGTAAATGAAATGAAAAGACTAAGAAATGAGATTGACAGGAAGTGCAAAATGGCTAAGCAGGAGTGGCTAGAATGCAGATGCAGGGATATGGAAGAATGTATGGATAGTGGAAAAATAGATACAGCTTACAGGAAAATAAGAGATATTTGGAGATGAGAAAAACAGCTCTTTGAATATCAAGAACACAGATGGAAAACCAGTTCTCAGCAAAGAAGGGAAAGCTGAAAGGTGGAAAAAGTATATAGAGAAGCTCTACGAAGGAAATGAACTTAGAGACAATGTTGTAGGAAGGGAGGAAGAAGTAGTTGACGGATGAAATAGGAGATACTGTACTGAGAGATGAATTTGACAAAGCACTGAAAGACCTACGTCAAAACAAGGCCCCTGGAGTAGACGACATTCCCTCACAGCTACTGAAGTCTCTGGGAGAACCAGCCATGACAAAACTGTTTCACCTGGTGTGTAAGATGTATCAGACAGGCGAAGTAACCTCAGACTTTAAGAAAAATGTAATAATACCCATTCCAAAGAAAGCAGGCGCAGACAGATGTGAAAATTACAGAACCATCAGTTTAATAAGTCATGGTTGCAAAATATTAACGCGAATTATATAGAGAAAGATGGAAAAGCTGGTAGAAGCCGACCTCGGGGAAGATCAGTTTGGGTTCAGGAGAAATGTAGGAACACGGGAGGCAATACTCACTTTACGGCTTATCCTAGAAGATAGATTAAGGAAAGGCAAACCTACATTTCTAGCTTTTGTAGATTTGGAGAAGGCTTTTGACAATGTTGATTGGAATAAACTCTTTCAAGTTCTGAAACAAGCAGGAGAAAAATATAGGGAGCGTAAGGTTATTTACAACTTGTACAAAAACCAGACTGCAGTTGTTAGAGTTGAAGGGCATGAAAGGGATGCAGTGGTTGGGAAGGGAGTAAGACAGGGTTGTAGGCTTTCTCCAATGTTATTCAATTTGTACATTGAGGAAGCTATAAAGGAAAGCAAGGACAAATTTGGAGAATGAATTAAAGTTCAGGGGGAAGAATTAAAAACATTGCGTTTTGCCGACGACATAGTAATTCTGTCAGATACAGCAAAGGACCTGGAAGAGCAATTGAACGGAATGGACAGTGTGCTAAAAGGTGCATATAGGATGAACATTAACAAGAGCAAAACAAGGGTAATGGAATGCGGTCTTAGAAAATCAGGTGATACTGAAGGAATTAGATTGGGAAACGAAGCAATAAAGGAGGTAGATGAGTTTTGTTACTTGGGCAGTAAAATAACAAATGATGGTCGCAGTACAGAGGATATAAAATGCAGAATGGCAATGGGTAGAAAAGCGTTCTTGAAAAAGAGAAATTTGTTAACATCGAATATTGATTTAAGTCTAAGGAAGTCTTTTCTGAAGGCAATTGTGTGGAGTGTTGCCTTGTATGGGAGTGAAACATGGACGATAAACAGTGCGGACAGGGAGAGGATAGAGTCCAGTGCCAGCTGTCACCAGTGCAGCATCCTAAACAGCGCTAAGTATCTGAATTTAATTTGTGTCAAATTTAATTTGCCAGTCTAGTTCATTTTCGTTAGTACTGTTTTAAGAGGTTTATTCTCGCGTACTTGCAGATATCGTTTGTACTACTGTCTTAATAGTTTATTCTATCATATTTGATAAGTACCGTTGTTTAGTCTTCGTCTTTGACCGGTGTATTTCAAAACAAGTCAGAGACCGTTACTAAAGCTCGTTATTAGTCAGTCCAATGCCAGCTGTCACCAGTGCCGCATCCTAAACAGCGCCAAACTGCCGGACTCAGTTTTGTTGATTTGACAGTGTAGTTACCACTGACCACAGTTAAGTCAGCAGCCAGCCGCCTTCATTAGAGTACTAGGCTTCTTTAATGTTGTTATTTGCAGTTAATTGTATCGATAGGATGGATAGGATGTGTGCCTGCTGTGTGCGGACGCAGGACATCTTCAGGCTGCTGTCTCGGGGTGCAGCGATGGTGGGGAGTCTGGTGCGTCGAGTGGGACACCTCAGGTGTCTCACGCTTAGCTCTCTGCCCCTGCTACCGAGGCACCTTCAGGTGTACCGGACGTCGTCGAGCCGCCTTCTCTGCAAGGGGAGTGGCGGGTTGTACGGCGTTCGCGTCGCTCGAGGCGGAAGGCCAATGTGGAGGCTGGACGTCCGTCCGCGCCCGTTCGTCCTGTGAGTGGAGGTGTGGCCACTCCTTCAGCAGGGTCCGAGCAGGTGCACGGGGTGAGGGGATTATTAGTTATTGGGAGCTCCAATGTTAGGCGCGTGATGGAGCCCCTTAGGCAGATAGCGTCCAGATCTGGAAGGAATTCCTACGTGCACTCGGTGTGTCTGCCGGGGGGGGGCCACATCCGAGATGTGGAGGCAGCCTTGCCGGCGGCTACCGAGGGTGCGGGGTGCAGTCGACTGCAAGTCGTGGCTCACGTCGGCACCAATGACGTTTGTCGCTTGGGTTCTGAGGACATCCTCAGGTCCTACGAGCGGCTGGCGGAATTGGTGAAGAATGCTGCCCTCGCACGCGGGGTGCAAGCAGAGCTGTCGATTTGCAGCATTGTTCCCAGTGTTGATCGGGGTCCTTTGGTTTGGAGCCGAGTGGAGGGTCTACTTAGCTTGCATTTATAGCAAATCTTTAATTCAGCGCAAAGTTCCTAGTGGTTGGAAAAAAGCGCAGGTGACTCCCGTGTATAAGAAAGGAGAGAGAACTGACCCCCAGAATTACAGGCCAATATCGTTGACATCGGTTTCATGTAGAATTTTGGAGCATATTCTCAGTTCGAATATAGTAAATTTCCTTGAAACGGAAAAGCTTCTTTCCATGAATCAGCACGGGTTTAGGAAACATCGTTCATGTGAAACTCAGCTTGCCCTTTTCTCGCATGACATCTTGCGAGCCATGGACGAAGGGCAACAGGCGGATTGTGTTTTTCTCGACTTCAAAAAGGCGTTCGACGTGATGCCACACTGCAGACTGCTAACAAAAATACGAGCTTATGGAATAGGTTCACAGATTTGTGACTGGCTGGAAGACTTCCTAAGTAGTAGAACGCAGTACGTTGTTCTCGACGGCGAGTGTTCATCAGAGACGAGTGTATCGTCAGGCGTGCTCCAGGGGAGTGTGATAGGACCGCTATTATTTTCTATCTATATAAATGATCTGATGGACAGAGTAAGTTGTAATTTGCGGCTGTTTGCTGATGATGCTGTGGTGTATGGGAGGGTGTCGTCTGTAACTGACTGTAACAGCATACAGGTTGACTTAGACAAAATTTTTAGTTGGTGCGAAGAATGGCAGCGAGCTCTCAATGTACAAAAATGTAAGGTGATGCGCATGAGTAGAAAAAACAATTCCATAATGTTCGAATACAGCATTAGTAGTGAGCTTCTTGATGCTGTCACGTCGTTCAAATATCTAGGCATAACATTGCAGAGCTATATGAAATGGAACGAGCATGTAAGGACAGTTGTGAGTAAGGCAGACAGCCGGCATCGGTTTATTGGGAGGATTTTGGGAAGATGTACTTCACCTGTAAAGGAGACCGCGTATAAAACGCTTGTACGACCATGTCTTGAGTATTGCTCAAGTATTTGTGACCCACAGCAGATCGGTTTGAAGAAAGAAATAGAGGCGGTTCAGAGGCGAGCAGCTAGATTTGTTACTGGTATGTTCGACCAATGCGCGAGTGCCACGTAAATGCTCCGGCAACTCAATTGGGGATCGCTGGAAGAAAGACGACGTTCTTTTCGTGAATTTCTGTTAAGTAAATTTAGAGGGCCGGAATTTGAAGCTGCGTGTAGTACGACCTTGCTGCCGCCTACTTACATTTCGCGTAAAGATCACAAAGACAAGATAAGAGAAATTAGGGCTCGTACGGAGGCATATAGGCATTCTTTCTTTCCTCGTTCAATTTGGGAGTGGAATAGGAAAGGAAATGCCTAGTAGTGGTACAGTGTACCCTCCGCCACGCACCTTACGGTGAATTGCGGAGTATATATGTAGATGTAGGCTTTTGAAATTTGGTGCTGCCGAAGAATGCTGAAGATTGGGTGGATGGATCACATAACTAATGAAGAGGTACTGAACAGAATTGGGGAGGAAAGGAATTTCTGGCATATCTTGACTAAAAGAAGGGACAGATTGGTAGGACACATTCTTAGACGTGAAGGAATCATGAATTTAGCATTGGAGGGAAGTGTGTGGGGTAAAAACTGCAGAGGAAGACCAAGGGATTGATATAGTAAGCAGACTCAGACAGATGTAGGTTGCTGTTCGTATG
This sequence comes from Locusta migratoria, assembly GCA_026315105.1. Classification (NCBI taxonomy): domain Eukaryota; kingdom Metazoa; phylum Arthropoda; class Insecta; order Orthoptera; family Acrididae; genus Locusta; species Locusta migratoria. The sequence goes on from CM048745.1 coordinate 40,642,336, forward strand.
TGGAGTTAAAGAGACTTGCTCAGGATAGGGTATTGTGGAGAGCTGCATCAAACCAGTCTCCGGACTGAAGACCACAACAACACAACAAGATGGAATTTTGACCCATATAGAGAAACACTGAATTTTTGAAGAGCATATATGATGGCAAGGACCTCTTTTTCTATTTGAGAGTATTTGTGTTGCGAGGCATTTACGGTCTTTGAGGCATAGGCGATTGGGCGTTCGGTTCCGTCCTGATGTCGGTGCACGAGTACCGCCCCTATGCTGTGTTGTGAGGCATCGGTAGCAAGTACAATCATTTGACCTGGTGTATAGGTAGCCAGACATGGGACAGTATGCAAGAGGGTTTTGAGGCGTTTATATCCTGCTTCGCAATCTTATGATTTTGCGGAGAACATTGTGAAGGGGATGTGCAATGTCTGCGACAGACGGCAAGAACCGGTGGTAATAGGCAATGGCACCCAGAAAGGCCTGCAACTCTTTGTCGTTCGTGGGGCGAAGAAGGGCTTCGATTGCCTCAATATTGCCTTTGAGTGGCCGGATGCCCTCCTGAGACAGATGAAACCCCAGGTAGACTACAGAGGGTTGGAAAAATTTGTGCTTTTTAAAATTGCATTTGATGCCGTTTTCCTGGAGAACTGAGAATAGGGTGCATAGGTTAGTGATGTCTTCAGCTGTGGTGGCGCCCATGACAACGATGTCATCTTGATAGCTGATGCAGCCAGGTACCGTGGCGAGCAACTGTTCAAGAAAGTGATGGAAGATAGCAGGGGCACTTGCGATGCCGAATGGTAAGCGCTGGTTTTGGTACAAACCGAAAGGGGTGTTCAGACCAAGAAATGTGCGTGACGCTCTGTGTTGGGGAAGCTGATGATAAGCTTCAGACAGATCAATTTTGGAAAAGAATTATCCGCCTGCTAACTTGGCAAACATTTTTTCATGTCGAGGCATGGGGTATGTGTCAATGAGGCTTTGATGGAAGATAGCAGGGGCACTTGCGATGCCGAATGGTAAGCGCTGGTTTTGGTACAAACCGAAAGGGGTGTTCAGACCAAGAAATGTGCGTGACGCTCTGTGTTGGGGAAGCTGATGATAAGCTTCAGACAGATCAATTTTGGAAAAGAATTATCCGCCTGCTAACTTGGCAAACATTTTTTCATGTCGAGGCATGGGGTATGTGTCAATGAGGCTTTGCGCGTTTACCGTAACTTTGAAGTCGCCACACAGGCGAAGAGAACCATTAGGTTTCTGCACAACAACAAGAGGTGCGGCCCATTTTCTGGCAGCAATGGGTAAAAGGACGCCGGAGGCGGTGAGTCTATCAATTTCCTGTTTAACAGAATCGCGCAGCGCAACCGGAATGGGACATGCGCAGAAAAATTTTGGTCATGCCGCGGGTTTGAGAGTAATGTGAGCTTCGAATTTTTCGCCCTTCCTAAGCCCGGCGAGAAGAGATCCGAAAATTCGCCAGATAAGGAATCTAATTGTGAGTAGGAAATTTCTTCAGACACTACATGAACAGCATCATCAACAGAGAAACCAAAGGTCCTAAAGGTGTCGTAACCAAATAAATTGTCGGTGCCTGACTGATCAATCACGAAAACAGTGATGTTTCGAACGAACGACTTGTAGGAGACATCCACATCCAGTTGTCCCTAAAGAGATATCTGTTGCCGGTTATACATACGCAAATGACATGTAACCGGAGATAGAGGTGGTGAACCCAAGAATACGTACGTCTGATAAGTGATGATGGTAGCGGCGGATCCGGTGTCGACTTGCATGTGAACACCGATGCCTAGTATTTTTACATCTATGTACAATTTGTTTGAGGAAGAGAATGTAGAGTTAACACAGAAGACAGAATCGTCCGCTACCTCATCATCTTGTATGGCTTGGACAGTGTTGGACCTACATACTTGCACAACGTGACCCTTTTTATTGCATTTGTGACATACGACCCAACGCTGTGGGCAATCTTCTCGTGCATGCTGCCTGAAGCAGTGGGGACAAGATGGTAGAGACTGTCTATTTTAGAGACTAGTTTTCTGCTTAAACTTCTTACGGGCATGCTGCGGTTGGACAGCGGCAACTTCCTCTTCCGCAGCGTGCGGTAAGTTGTCAACAAGGGGCCTATCAGACTGCACGTCACATATGTCACCCCACGAATCTATCTGTGCCCCTGCGGCTCTTGTGACTTCAAAGGTTTGAGCAATATTAAAAACATCATCTAATGAAGGATTGTCAAGTTGGAGAGCTCGTTGTCTGATTTCTTTGTCGGGGGCTGAGTGGAGGATTGCATCTCAAACTGTATGGTGGGCGTAGGATTCCCAATGAACCTCAGTTATGAATTGGCACTTACGGCTAAGCCCCTGTAATTCTTTGGCCCATGCCCTATAGGTCTGTCCTGGTTTCTTTTTACTCTGGTAAAACGCCACATGGGAGGCTATGACATGTGTCTGTTTGCTTTAATAAGCTGTCAACAAGGAACACATCTCATCAAATGTGAGGGATGATGGTTCTTTCAACGGTGCTAATTGAGTGAGAATTTTATACAATTTGGGAGAAATCCAAGATAGGAATAGAGACTTATGGAGTTGATGATCTTCAATGCTGAAAGCCAAGAAGTGCTAATGCAGACGCTTCTCGTAGTCTGTCCAATCTTAAGTGGTGTCTTCGTAGGGTGCGAACATGGGAATATTCAGGGCCGGCAGTTGGCTGTTGTTGTTGTTGTTGTTGGCGGAAGCGAGAAGTTGCTGTAAGACAGCAGCAATGACTGTCAGAGATTTTGCAAGTTGCTTGTGCTGTTCGTTGAGTAGCTTCTGTTGCTCCACCAAATGTGTTTGTTCTAATACCGTCATGTTCTCACTAAAGGCGCGGGCGGAAATTTGTAAAAATTCCTGACTGGTCGCCACTAAAAGTGTTGTCACTTTGAACACTTTATTAAATCACACATGCGGTACATGAAAGTCAGCTAAACCTTTCCGGTTGGAAACCAAACGTGCTCTGCCCGCTGCCGCACCTCAGCCCGCTTGTGTCCGCCGGTCGCCTAGGTGGTGCTGTTAGCACTGCTCGGTTTAGCAGCGCAGCTCTTTAGTGTACCGGCAGTAGGCGGCTGATTCAAATGTGACGTGGCCATAACACAATTCTTATACATTTGATTAAGACCATGAACACAAAATGAATCACAAACATGTTGTCCAGCTTTTCAGAGTGTCAAACACAATATAGTAGTATAAACAGTGATCTGACTGTGTGTAGTAATTAATTGTCTATTTGGTTCAAAGCTATGCGACTTCCAGAAGAAGTACTATATACTTTTAAAGTCACATTTGACACAAGCTGGCATTGGTACTTCCCCTCCCCCCCCCCCCACCACCACCACCACTCTGCCACAGTGTAGCAGCACATGTGTGGCAAGAGACAGTGCTCTCTCACACTTCTTTCGGATTCTGCTGAAATATCTGTTTGGAATTTGATCAAATGGGATACTGTTCATCTGTCTTGCGATCATTAATCATGAGCAGAAAAGGTTGGGTTATAAGTGTGACATTTTTATTGCTCAGTGGGAAGAGTTTTTTAAGCACATAATCGATAATGTTGCAAAATTTCTGAATTGTTGTAGAAAACAAGGCATGAATCACGGAGAATTTAAAGGATTTTTGGAGGATATTGAACCAATTCACAAAGACATTTATTTTTATTGTTAACAATATAGTAATAAGGACAGTTTACAACTCATCGCAAAAGATGTGATGACGAGCTGTGACAGGCACAATTAAAAAGACACATACATACAACACTTCAGCTATCGGCCATGGCCTCCTTCAGAAAATAGAACATTCACACAATCAAACAGGCACACAACACAGTCACACAACTGTCAGCTCCGGCTGCTGCACACTAAACTTACACTGAAAACTTTTTATGATACCTTTTTCGGCACGTCTAAAGGATGGCCTATAAAATCTCCAAATAGAGCTGATGAAGCTACAGTGCAATTCAATTTTGACATGCCACTATTGCCATCGTAATGGATATTTCATTTCATTTTATGAATGCATGCATCAACAAGAATTCCCAAGGATTTATGCCTGTGCTCAGAGATGCGTTGCAGTGTTAATTAATGATTTTCATTTGTGAACAGCTATTTTCAATTATGAATATTAACAAAACAAAAACAAGGTCTAGTTTGATGCTTCATTGGAAGATGTACTTCTAATTGCAACTGTCAATGTGATTGTTCCAAATATGAGAAAATTAGTTGTTTCAAATGATGCCAAAGATCAGTAAGGAATATTGAGAAATATTGCAAAATAAGGAACACCATAAAACTATGTTTTCATTGTATACACAGAAATTGGTATAATTATAATTATTATTCATTTTAATCTCTATATATAAAAGGCAATGTCCCGACTGACTTACTCATCACCCAGCCCAAACCACTGAAGATAGAAACTAGAAATTTGTAGAGGATGTTGATCTTACTCTGTAGGCATTATTTAAGAAGCAATTTTTCGATCTTTTGTCTGTAAGGGGGTGACATAGGGGATGAAACGTTTTTTGAAAATACTTTGCTATTTAGGAAATTGTAGAACTACAAAATTTCGGATTTTTATTCAGGGTCTGAATTTAAAAGACACTTGTCTTTTTTGAAATTCAACCAATAATGGGGTAAAATAGGGGATGCAAAAAACTGATTTTCAAAAATATGTTGCTGTTAACTCAAATTTCAAGCTATAGCTACGAAACTTAGGATATGGACTCTTGAATGGGATTAAAGACATGAGTTTTGGTATTTTTAGAAATTCAACAACTAAGGGGGTAAAATAGGGAATCAACGATTCTTTTCAAAAACACATTGTTGTCAAGACAATTTTGAAGAGAGAGCTGCATAAATTGGTATTTGTATTGTTTGTTAAAATTAAAACATGTTTTGGTATTTTTTGGAAATTCAACCATCAAGGGGGTTAAATTGGAGAGGGGGGTGTTTTTCGAAAGTATTTTGCTATTAAGGCAATTTTGTAGCTACAACCCTGAATTAAAAAGATACGTGATTTGGTATTTTCAGAAAATTAATCATTTAGGGAGTGAAATAGGGGATAAAACATTTTTGCAAATTCGTTGCTACAAAGCCAATTTTGAACCCAGAATTACAAAAATTGCTATTTGCTTACTTCGTTGGAATTTAAAAGACACATGTTGGGGTATTTTTTGAAATTCAACTATTAAGGGTGTGCCATAGGGGGGTTACAAGTAGTAAAATAAATTTTCAAGTGTTTGTAAATCTTAAGAGACTTAACTACAGGGTCATCAGTCCCTAAGGCTTAACAAACTAATTAAACTAACTTAGACTAACTTATACTAAGGACAACACAAACACCTATGCCCAAGGAGCAAATCAAACCCCTGAAGGCAAACAGCACTGTGCACCACAGTAGGGTGGCTCAATATGCACGGCCATTCTGCCATGGCTACAAGTCGTATCAACATTTCATTATGGTAGTATTTGAGCTGTCTCTATGAAAATTTATATTAAGAGGGAGAAACAACTTGTGCAGACCGACCAGCCTATGCATGTGAAGTGGACGTTAAGCTAGTAATTCATAAACAACAAACAAGATTGTTGCTGCGATAAGCACTAGAACAACACGTTTCTCTCCTACTACTGGTGGCACAACAACGCTGTATCTGCATTACTCACATGCCCCACACCGCTGGGGCTTCAGCAGAGCATCAGTGCTTTACCCGGTGACAGCCGGTGGTCGCTGAGCACCTGAGTTGGAGAGGCCTGAAGTAACCAAATGTGCCCACACTTGCACTGTGATCTAGTTTAGTCTCTAATGCCCCATGAACGAATGCTGCAAGATAAAATTGATTACCTTGTGCCCAGCCAAAAGGCACAGCTCTTCTTCATTTCTTCAAAAGCCAACACTCTGGCATATGAGGATTATGCAGGCCTGGTAAGTCACTTTCCGAGATCATCTAGGATACAGAAGTGTCAAGACCAAGGTGTGAACTATTCATCTTTGTTAACTTTGGATCAGTGCCCTCCCAGGTCAAATTCTTATCTTCAACGAGGAATTTTAAATTCGTTCTGCCCTCCTTTCCCCTCGTCTCCCCTCCTCTTCCCAGAAACCCTTACCAACCTCCTGTCCCTCCGCAGGTTCAGGTGTTAGAATAGGCTTGTCATAAGAAACAATAAAAGAAATCAACAACCTATGGCCCTTTGGGCATGGTCCCCTGTTAGAATATGGCCACAATCCCCCCCCCCCCCCCTTTTCCAAACATTTTGAAAAAATGTGGGAAATTTGGGGATAAATACCTTATTCATTTATCCATAGTACATTTAGACCTTTTGCACATTTTATAGTAATTGAACTGCAATTGTGTGCAAAATCCAGCCATTGGGATGGACGCCTTGTACTCAGTACTGTGTAAAAATGGATCTAACTTGCACCTTATATCCAGCAAGATTGAAGATCCACTGTGTGTGTGTGTGTTGGGGGGGGGGGGGGGCATGTATCCACTTGGCCATAGCTTCCTCACAACACAGAGATAGCACTACTGATGCGGAAGCTGAAAACTCCCCATGCATGCAAAGGTGTAGACACTCGTCTACCTTGGGCATCAGGAGTCCCAGCCAGGTGTTCTGTGCTGTGCCTGGGTGGTGCCCGTGATGAGAGTCTCTACTCAGAGGGCTGCCATTAGGGTCCCACAATGAAGCAGTCAAAATAAAACATTGCTAGTGCTCTAGCAGTCTTTGACTAAAATTTGTGGTCAGTGCTGAATAATATGACCTAAAATAATACCCTCACCTGGCTACACCATGGGAGGAATAAAGAGCTTAAGACAGAAGAGGCATACTCTCCAAAATACCCATGTCCTCAAGAATTAATGGGGATCTTTATGGCAACATGCCTCTATGACTAGTTTGGTGAAGTGCTGCAAATGTATAAAATATGAAATGGGTCAGTAACAGACACAATTTGCCTGTTACACTGACTGATGTTTCTATCTCAATAACTCGGCCTAATTTAAATGTGGTCCAGGTGATAATATTCCTTAGAGATCTCCTCCTGTAGACATATTGAGGTGACACTGTGAGAACACACTGGACGTTTGGGAGGATGGCAGTTCAAACTTGCCTCTGATCATCCTAATTTTTTTTCTTTTCCTTCATAGTTCTCTAATTCTCTCCATGCCAATTCCAGGATGGTTCCTTTCTAAGAGCACAGCATGCCTGACAACAACTATGAGTGTAAGCTCTTGTCTCTGATGCCACAGTGTTAAAGGGACTTTAAACCTTAATCTTCCATTACTTCCTCTTGCAGTCAGATGATGAGTTGCAGGCATACATACAGTGACAAGGTGTACACTTTGCAATAAAAGCAGTCTTCTTTGCACAGTGTTTTATTACTCTTCAATGATGCTTTTCACCCTTTATCAGATTATGAGATGCACACTGTGGTGTGACACCATACATTGGCTTGTGGTATCTGAAGATTCTCTGTGTGTTTGAACTCTTTAGTAGGCCTTAAAAGGCACCTTTTTTAGACTGAGGACAGCTGATAGGTATTCCTGCTTAAAGGAAGTCCCTCTAAGAAACGAACCACCTTTGACAAAGTCTAAGAATGTAAGTAATAGGGGAATTACTATTTTTCATCAAAATATACAGGGTATCAGAGATAAAGTTAATGAACTGTTTATTGATATTGATTATGACATTATTGGTATTTCAGAGCACTTTTTAAGTGATGTGACAGTTAAGAGACTTCCTTTACCAGGATACAGGTTAGCTGCCTTCTACTCTAGGAGTTCCTTGCAGTGTGTGGGAGTGGCCATGTATGTAAAAAACGATTTTTCATCGAGTCAATGAATTTTTCTAAACAATGCACAGAAAAGATATTTGAATGTTGTGCAGGAGTTGTTAATGTTAATGGAACTAAACTAGTAATTGTAGTTATTTATAGGTGCCCTGACTCAGATTTTAAAATGTTTCTGCCCAAGCTGGAATTGGTTCTGGGTTCACTGTATAGGAAGTATAAAAATTTAATTCTGTGTGGAGATTTCAACTTTAATTGGTAGGTGATAGCTCAAGAAAAAGTCAGCTGTTAGATCAATTTAATTCCTATAACATGATGAAAACAGTATTTTTTCCAAGGAGAGTGCAAGGAAATCGCAGTTCTACCATTGACAATATTTTTGTTCATTCTTCATTATTAGAGGGGCACTCTGTCAGCAGAATAGTAAATGGCCTATCAGACCACGATGCCCAACTTTTAATTCTAAAAAGTATTTGTTCTGAAACAAATGTGAAACATAAATATCAACTACTCAGAAAAGTTAATCCAGTTGCAATTGAGATCTTTTTAAGCCTAATTAAGGAACAAGAATGGCAGGATGTTTATAGTGCTGATAATGCAGATGATAAATATAATGCTTTTCTGAACACATTTATTATGCTGTTTGAAAGTTGCTTTCCGCTAGAACGCTCAAAACAGGGTACTTTCAGTAACAGACAGCCAGGGTGGCTGACAAAGGGGATAAGAGTATCATGTAGAACAATGCGGGAATTGTATCAAAATGTTAGAAGCAGTCAGAATGAAGATATGGTAGCCCATTACAAACAGTACTGTAAGGTTCTGAAAAATGTCATTTAAAATGCAAAAAGTATGTGGTATGCAAAAAGAATAGCAAACTCTCAGGATAAAATTAAAACTATCTGGTCATTCGTGAAGGAAATGTCTGGCAGCAGCAGCAGCAGCAGCAGGTAGAAGATATAACGTCAGTGCGTAGTAGAAATGTTTCTGTTACTGACAAGTTAGATATATGTGCAATATTCAATAATCACTTTCTGAATATAGTAGGTAAACTAAACAAAACCCTAGTTTCTACAGGTAATCATATAACATTTTTATGAAATGCCTTTCCGAGGCTGTTACCTGAAATGGTCCTTCATGATACTTCCATAGGTGAGATTGAGTCAATAATTAAATCACTAAAGACTATGGACTCTTGTGGATATGATGGGGTATCTCGCAGAATTCTAAAGTACTGTTCTCCATATGTTAGGCCAGTACTAAGCCATACTTGTAATTTTTCCTTTCAGAATGGTCAGTTTCCTGACAGATTAAAGTACTCAGTAGTGAAACCACTTTATAAAAAAGGAGAAAGGGATAATGTAGACAACTATAGACCTATTTCTATGCCATCGTTTTTTTCTAAAGTTATTGAAAAGGCTGTATATTCAAGATTAATTAATCATTTATAGAAGTTTGGTTATAGAAGTGGTTTAACGACTGAAAATGCTATATTTTCATTTCTCTGTGAGGCACTTGATGGGTTAAGTAAGAGGCTATGGACATTAGGCGTCGTCTTTGATTTAACAAAAGTGTTTGATTGTATTGATCACAAAATATTGTTACAGAAGTTGGAACATTATGGAATACGAGGAGTAGCTCACAACTGGTTCACCTCTTACTTTAATAATAGACAACAGAAGGTAATTCTCCACAGTGTAGAAAATGGCTATGATGTACAATCGCAATGGAGCACAATTAAGTGTGGGGTGCCCCAGGGGTCTGTTTTGGGTCTGTTGCTGTTTCTTATTTATATAAATAATATGGCTTAGAGTATAACAGGTGACTTTAAAAATTTTTTTGTTTGCTGTTGATACCGGCTTGGTAGTGAATGATGTTACTCGTAATATTGACACAGTATCAAATAATGCAGTTCAAGAGAGAAGTTCATGGCTTGTAGAAAACAAGTTGATGTTAAATCACAGTAAAAATCAGTTTTTTACAATTTCTAACACATAATTTGACGAAAGCTGACATATTGATTACACATAATCAACTGAACAGTTCAAATTTCTAGGTATTCAGATAGATAGTAAGCTGTTGTGGAAAGCCCATGTTCAGGATCTTGTTCCAAAACTAAATTCTGCTATATTTACCATTAGAACAATATCTGAAATAAGTGATTTTTCAACATAAAAAGTAGTCTATTACGCTTCCTTTCACTTACTTATGACATAAGGCATTATTTTTTGGGGTAATTCGCCTGATGCAAAAAGGATATTTCTGGCTAAAAACGGGCGATTCGAGCAATACGTGGTGCAAGTTCACGAACGTCATGTTGACCCCTTTTCAGTAGTGTGGGAATTTTGACACTGCATCACAATACATTTTTTTCTTTAATGTTGTTTTTTGTTAATTATATTAGCTTATTCCCTCGAGTTAGTAGCTTTTACTCGGTGAATACTAGGCAGAAGTTGAATCTACATTTGCATCACACCACCTTCACACTTGTGCAGAAAGGTGTACAGTATTCTGCAGCATCCATTTTCAGTAAGCTGCCACAAGAAATAAAGAATCTTACCACTAACCCGTTACCTCATTGCTCACTCCTATTATTCTGTCCTAGAAAAGTTAAACAATTAAGCTAATTCATTTTTATTGATTATTTTCAGTTTGTCTAAAGATTGTTGTATGCATAGGACTACTTAAAAATTTTCTATTACCATTCTTGTTTAAAAATTCATGTATTGACTTTTTCCATGACCATGGAGTCTCACTCCTCAATTGGGACTCACTCCTCCTATGGAACAGAAAACCGTATTATTATTATTATTATTATTATTATTATTATTATTATTACAGCACTGATACCTTCAGACACAAGATAGCCCATGTATACGTGCAGCTCACACTTGAGGCAGCAGAGGAGAGAGACAAGGCCTCTGCTGGTCAGCGCAGACTGCACACAACCCAAGCAGACAGAAGCAATGCAGTGTGTAGTGCTCTCATAACACAGCAAATGCTGTATGTCCACTGCAAACCTGCTGCTGCAGTTAGATTTAATTCTGGAGTCTCATTCATAATTCAATTAATTGTGTGTGTGTGTGTGTGTGTGTGTGTGTGTGTGTGTGTGTTAAAGTTCCTCATGAACTATTCAGGGAAAGCTGCTAGTTAAACAGATGCCACTTCAAAGAGATTCACATGCTGATAGAGGAAGACTTACAAAAAGTATTTTGTGATATGCCATATCTACTACAGGGTGGCCACTCAACCTGGAATCCAGGAAAATAATGAAATATCAGGGAATTTTGGAGTTCTGGGGAAAATCGTGGAAAAATCAGGGGATCTATACTAATAATAAATCTGTAAATGTAGGCCTGTTGCTGTTCACTTCAATCTTCAAAAATACTGAACGAATTTATATGCAGTTTTCACAGAAAACATGAAAAAAGGTTGGGTCAACATTTAGGTACAATTTTATCAAAATCAGATCACAGAAAAAAGCATTTTCAGTAACAGTCGTGTCTGTTTGTTTAACTATTAAAACCTCTTTCTCTCCAAAACTAGTCCACGAATTTGCAAGGGGTTTTCACAGGTAAATTGAGAGAAACTCTGGACAGCGTATAGACTTCGTTTCATAAAATCGGATCACGGAAACAAAGAATATATTAATTTGAAACAGTTTATCTATGTCTGTCATGTCTGTCTGTCTCTTTGAACACATTTATCTCCAATACTACTTGCTGAATTTTTATGGCGTTTTCACAAATAACTTGAGCATATCGTGCGGTTACATAAAGAAGTCAAATCAGAGCAAATAAACAAATCGTAATTTAATCATTTGTTTAAAAGCCATAATGTATGTCTATTTGTTGAGGATAATCTGCAAAATTACTACACGAACTTTCATGGTTTTCCTACAGGTAAATTAAGAAAATTTTGGAGAATAACATAGGCTTCATTTCATCAAAATCGGATGAGATGAAGGGAAGATATCATAATTTGAAGTTTTATGTGTACACTATGCTTATAAGTATGGTGTAGTACAGTAGATCTCCAAGAGTACTATATGAACTTTCAGCGGTTTCATAGGTCAACTGACAGTACCTTGGGGCAACATAAAAGCTTCATTTCATCAAAATCGGATCAGGAGAAGAAAGTATATCATAATTTGTAGTTTCTGGTTTATGTGATGCTTGAATTGCAGTGTAGTATAGCAAAGATCTGATAGAGACGCTGATACTTACATAGTACACCATGGCAATGGCCGCTGAATCATTTTTGAAAAACCAGTCACGTACAATGAGGGGAATAATTCTTTGTGTTGATAATCAAATAAATATTTAATGTTGTTCCAATCAGTAAATTAATGATCCCCCTAAAGCGAATATTTCATTGCCAATGTTAACATACTAGACTGCTGCTACTGCAAGTAAAATTTAACGACTCAAAAAATAAAATCTGTATCCTGCATGCCTTGAAATGCCATGGAAAGATAGAAAAGTGCTTCTTTCTGCATGTATCATTTGAATCTAAAACATAATGATGTTCCTTCGTGTCTATCGATGTTTTCATTTACTAAGAATTCTGTGCAAGGAAACACGAATTTATGTAGTTTCCTTTCTGATTTCGGTGCATTACTTATTACATCTTGAGTCCATTCCGTTTATGAATGCCTAGAGGACTGTGTAGTACAGTACGGAACAAATAGAGGCCCTGTTTGCTACATGGTGCACCAAAGAACTAATAGTTGGCGTGTCTGCATATTTTATTTTTATTTTTTATTTCTTTTTGGTGGTTATGCCATAGAACAGCAATGAACCACTAAAGGTGCTGTTGATTTTGTAGTGGTACAAAGAAACAATACATGGTCGTATTGTGTGTATTCCCTCAGTAACAAAAGTATTTTGAATTATGAGCTGTAATCTCACTTCTGTAAATACAAACTAACATTGAACAGCGAGTTGCTGATTACACTTTGTATATTCACAGCTTAACAATATTTCTTTGCTCCTTTTGACAGGGAATATATGAATTTAAAACATAGCGACATTCCTTCATCTCTATCGATGCTCTAATTTACATAAGAATTCATTGCAAGGAAAATCAAATTTATGTAGTTCCCTTTCTGATTTCAGTGTGTGTTCCTTACATTTTGAGTGTGTTCTGTTTAGGAATGCCTAAAAAAAAAAAAAAAAAAACCCTAGTACAGGAAAGGACAATGTGAGGCAACGTTAGTTACATAGTACACCACTGATGTTGGTAATGAGGGGAATAATTCCTTATGTTCACAATGAAATCAATAATTTGTACTGTTCTGGTTAGTAAATTAATTATCCTCCTAAAGTGAGTACGTAGTTCGTAGCCAACGATAGCAAAGTAAACGACTGCCACTGCAAGTAAAATTTAACCTAGGTAAGACACAAATTTCTTTTCTTTTCCTTCCTAGCTGCATTCCATATTCTTTGCAATGTCATGGAAAGAAAAGAAGTGCAACTTTCGATTGGTATAACTACTAAATTGTGCAAATAGTAGAAATATCTACTGGAGTGAGCATTGCGTTCTGTGCATCTTCTCAACATTAAGCTGGAATTACCATGTGATGAGACAAATCCACTCTTTCCACAAATTTATTTGCTCTTACTATTGGTTTGTACCACGTTGGCTGCAAAGAAGCCCCACCTCCTTTTCGCAGAGCAACCACATAACATGAAATAATATTTAAATAAATGTGTCACAGAAGCAACAAGAAAGTTGAGGAAGCGTCACTAAAAGGGCCATTTACACATAGTCATCCATCTTAATGGAACAAAAAAGGACCAAGATAAAGTCAGCGATTAGTAGACTTTTTTCAATATTACGTGACAATTCCACCATAAGATTCAGGACACAAAATCTGTTCTGCGCATCTGAATGCTCACTCCAAAGATAGTTCTGCTCCATGCCTGCCACTAGAGATACTCTACACATGCAACTGACAAACTCATCAGAAACCTATTTTTGGTGTGGACTACATTAAGATAGAGACAATTGTACTTAGAGTTATAATCCAACTTCTGAATATATAGTTCTATTACACAAGGTCGATTTCAGCTTTGTGCTTTACAAAGTAATTACTGCAGGACGTTGGGACATGTATTAGTTGAAAGAGTGGCCGATGCTGCTAACACATTCAAGACAATTCACTGGAAATACTGTATTTAATGGAAAGTTCTATACAGACGATCAGCTGATGCCATTCCTTCAGCTATTACCCAAACTTACTTTATCGCACATTGACACCACATGTAACCGACATGAACTGCTCTGTAGATTGAATTACCAGACTTTCAGCATTTATTGAGTTTTCGATAATAGGGAGTACTGCATACAGAATAACTTCATTGTCCCCATTGCAGTGTACTAATACTTCAGCTTACACTTACTGTGAGAGGTAAATAGTTCAGTACTACACCATAGAACGAATACTGGCACTGTTGTTATTATTACTGTTTCTCATCTCAATGATAGAGGTGTTTTCATAAGTTTACGCCAGACAATTACACACCACAGTCTTAACTTTATGAACACAAACTAACATTAAATTTACATCGTTCTGAAGTAAGGACTTAATTTCAATTTTCGTATAAAAAACTTATGAATAATCATTGTTTTCGACAAAGACTTCTACTTAAATTTGACATCATGCCTAGGAGAACTGAGTTTATTGACAGAGTGATCCAATAAGGATTCTGTTTTTGCTGACCTAAGTCCACAACCCTAAAAAACCATGATATACATAGGTCCCTCATAAACAACTGTTGTGAAGCATGGGCATATAAGCTAGTATTTGCAATTTTTAATTTTAGTAAGAGGTTTAAAAACCACAAACTTTATAAGTCATGTGATCTCAAGTCACATAATTTCCTATTTATGTGACTGCGAAGACAAGCAAACAAGAATTCGCTCTGGTGTAATACTATGCATGCATTGTTCAGTCGCATTCGAAAGTGTTAACTTGTGATAAGCTGGTCGTCACTTTCAGGAAGAACCAACAAAGTAAGTTTGCCTCCACCTCGCTTGAGCGCTAGTTTCGGTAATAAACTGAGTGCACTCACTTTGCTGCAGTATGCTGTTTTTCACACGTGCATCATTTGTTGTTGTGTACTGAAAAATATTCTCATCATAAGGGAGTGGCTAGATGAGACTACTTCAGCTGATAGAGGAATATGAATCCCATAGATGCTTTGGAGATCATATAGAATCTTATCCCAAAATAATAAATAGAGAAGATTCTGCTTGGCAAGATAAATTACATATAATGCTGTCCACTGTCATTCTTGTTTCATTTTTGTCATCTCTTTTGTTTTCTTTCTTCATGAAACTGATGCCAGAAAAATAAATTTCCACAAATAGTGTGCTCGTAATATGAAATATAGATCTGTAGTTTTCTTTGTTGCCAGTGTAAATCCATATTGGCAGGTACAAATCAATTTCTAGTGAATGTGCTTTCACCTGGGGCCTTAAACGATGCTATTACGTTTAACCCGCGAGCATCACACTATGAACATTTTCAGCATACTAATTTTAAAACAATTATCATTTTGTCATTTTTAAATACCAAAAATGTGTATTCTCTTATAAAAACACAAAAAATACTTAGTTACACAGTTGAAGTGCATTGCAAAGTGTTCATTGAGTATCAGCAAAATGCTACACATGCAACCAACTGTGGAACTTTTAAAGGCCTTTTGGGTTAAAGTACACTACTGTGGTGGATTTGTTGGGTAGAAAATTGTTAAAATCCTCCCCATTCACACATTGCACCTTCCATTTTCTTGTGGTTAAAGTTCCTTCGATAGATGTACTAAATCACTGTAGTTTAATGCTGTGGGTATAGAACACAGTTCTCAAGTATATTGCAAATCTACAGAATGTTTTTTGTGGTTGGTTTTTACCATCTTGAATCAGATGTGTGGAGGAAACAAATTTTCTAAGTAATTTGATAGGTAATAAGCGGTATAAAGTTCTGGCCAAGGCTGATCAAGATAGTTTTTAATTTATATAAACATCATGTCTTCTGAACTATGTGTGGTCAGCCATACAGTGATAAATTTTAATATTGGTGTTCAGTGACATATGTAGGTATTCTCTGCTTATAAAACATAAAGGAATAAATTAAGGTCTCATGCCAGATGCTCAATTTTTTCCACATGAATAGGATAAATGGAGTAAACCACTTTTTCACCATGTTCCAAGTGCATATTTCTCTTAGAAAACATCGGAAAGAACGAACGCCACATGGCAAGTTGTATTTACACTGTCCGTTACTTCAATTCGCATATTGCATTACCGGGTGTTGAAAGTTAGGTTATGTGTGGCAATATGCTATTTATATAGTCATAATTTAATACTGGAATTGAGGAAACAACTTCAAATATTATTGAAAGCTGGACACTCTGTAAATGGTATACTTAAAAGATGTCCAAATTTCCTCGTAAAATATCATTGACGTGAATGGCCAGTTATAAATTTAAAACAATAATGTCAGTTTGAATCTATTGTAGCTAAGCCAATATATCTGTTAAATTACCATTTTTTTCTTTATGTGCAACTAAAATATGACAAGAATAATTTCAAAAATGAATTACATACAACTGTTTATATACACATTATGCATGGCATATAATCTGTACTCTGTGACACCAATGTAATAAAATTTCTCTCTATTTTCCCTTCTCTCATTTTTTAAGGGAACTCCAAATTTAGGATGTCTGGTATTATCTCTGTTATAGGACATTTCAAGTCTTTTGTTGTCTTTTAATGCATGTTGTCTCACAAAATTTGTTATTTTCAAGCATTTGTACACATGGTTACTGTGATACATCTTATTTTAACATACTATATATGGATTAGTGCCTCTCCTTTCTTTTGGGGTGGAGTTAAAAATTTTCTTTGCTACCCTAAATTCTAGTTATATGATGTCCCCACATTCACACGTTTAATGTTCACTTAAAGTTCACGGTACACTCTTGGACAAAAAAACATGGCTGGTAGCCAGCCACCACTGAGCCGCGCCGATCGGGACATGGTACAATAAAGTTCACCGTGCTGATACTCTCTAAGTCCAGTTATCTGCACAATCTGGCAATACTGTTGACTGCAGCAGTTCATGCAGTACATCTTGAATTCAATTACAAATAGTATATGTCGGCTTCGTCTGTGGTCCTGCGGTAAAGTTTGTGGCTTGCAAGTTCGGGTATTGGCAATCAAAACTGCCTGTTGACAAAATTTTTATATCACGTCACTCGTGAATGATGATGCCATGAGTGTAAGAGGAGTATATCCACAACACATTTCACTTTTTGAAATACTGGTAATAACATTTCTGCCGATTAATGTTGCTGCCTCTGGATGTAGCATGTGGCAGAGCTCTTTTGGCCCACTCGCCAGCAGCCGGCGGCAGCAGCAGTGCGGTGCTGCACTGCCTCGCCCTCTGCCCCTGCGGCCACTCATCGCCCTTGATATGTAAAATGCTTTAGAGTTGCTGAGTGATGATCCTTAAAATAGGTAGAGAAATGTATCTGACACTTGATATCAATTGTGCAGGACGTCCCTATTTTAATGATGAGCATTTTATCACACTAATACAAAATACATCAGAGAGGAAAATAATTGTTATTGCTGTTGATCCAATCAAATAGCACTCTATGATGGTTAACACTTGTATTTGTGGTTTAAATCGAGTTTCTGTTCCTCTCAGGAAGCACTTCATGTAACTTGACATTGCCAGCAACTCGCATGTTTTCGTCAAGCCACAGTGTTTTAATGTCTATGATAAATGTAGGCGATAAGTTATGTGGATACCTCTCAGTGAATGCTATAAAGCAACACAAACACACATCAAGGTTTGTGTCTTAGTGTCTCATTTCTACAGCAAATATTTCACTTCAAGAAACTATATTAATCATTATGTTCACTTCCTCCGTAAGTATCCCCCAACATGTGTGTCCTAATTATATTTCTATCGATTGAGGTTAAGTCGAATTTCTTCAAACTCATTTGCATGGTGAAGCAATGCAAATATCTATAACCTTTTCCACAATTTGGAGTGGACATTTCGGAAAGACTTATTGCACAAAAGGTTTTCTTCTGATTTCATGCAATTTGCAGAGTATAAATCAAAGTAAATAAAATACCGTCCCTTAAGGTACTGTCTCCAACCAGGATTAGACCTGCCGACTCACACAAGGTATGAATCACAAGACAGACGTAGCACCGTACAAGCAATCATACGCTGCCGCCTGTTGGCCCCAGTCTCTGATAAATTTAATGCTGAGCCTCTACTGCATCACAAAATATAACCTGAAATGTAAATTACGTGAATAACAGCATTACTTGACTGCAAAAATTAAATTTCTGTCTCTCATATCACATGAGCATTAAAGAGCGAGAGTCATTGAAGTGGAATAGGAATGTCAAGTTAGCTTAGCGAGACAATTGCGAGAGTAACTGCACTCACATTTTTGCTAAATATTAGCAATGATGTTGCCGGTTCATAACTGTGCTAGGAAGACCTCTGTAACAATAAGCGACGCGAAATCACAATTGTCTCATAGGGTCTTCCAGAGGGGAGTCGGAGATTATGGTTAATATGCGGCGCTATCTCCTGATGGTTTCCAATGCCACATTTAGGCTGCAGATATTTAAGTCCTCCAATTAGGCCGGAAGCAACATTAAAATTTTTTGAAGCAACACTACACTTACATACACTACGGGTATGCTAGGCATAACCCACTGAAAGTTTTGGTATCATCTTTTGTTTGTTATATTTCTTGAATGTAATTAAAATCGACTCTCTCATCCCATCGATGGCCGGCTGGCTTTTGTAAGACACCACTCTAAATAGATTATTTTAAACAGGTAATTGAATTTTGTGGGCATTAAAATCCACGTTCACGTCTGAGTGAAGTGACCGTTTTCTAAATAGTCCGAATGTTAATGGAATTCCACTTGTTAAGTCAATATTGTAAACTGAAGGCGGCAACCTTTAATTGTATTAAATAACTAGAAATGAAGTGCATTTGGTACGATACATTGAAAATGTTTACACTACAAAGTTAATTCCCGCTGCCTTTTGAGATAACCTTTTGACAACCATATAAGTTACCAGTGAGCCGACATACTTGCTGTGAAGACTGCCCTATCCCTTCTAGCTAAAACATTCTGTAAACAGACTATCCTTATAACAACTTGCGAAGGTCTTTGTGTTTTAATTGGCAGCTCTACAAAATTCTCCAAACGCAACAGCTAGTAATAGATGTTTTTTTATGAATTTGAATTTTCAGGCTTCAACAATTTGTCAACAATTGAACGTAGTAGTCGGACCTTAGTTTCTGCTCTTTTTGACCTGTGTCACCTGTGCATGGAATTACGTCTTAACCCTTTCCCTCCCCTCATTTTTATCTGTCCGTCTAGCCACAACCATTTGTTCAAAGATAAATAACATTGCAGGGCTTCCAATAATTCATTGTGACTAGATTTTTTACCGTTACCTTGAGGAAACAAAAAACATTAGGCTACAATGCATTGTCAAAATATACGCATCGTTGCTTGATGTCTAAGTTGGAGTAAATGCAACAATACTTTCAAATAATTGTATCAAGGTAAAGGAAACAAAACAATTTAAAAACTGTATTACTAAATAATTTTTCAGTGTCTATATTAGTAGTCAAAAGTTTGAAAATGTTTCTGGTTACGATAAAGGAAACATATCCTGCACACTGCCATCTATAGTCACCCCAAGTTTCCATCCAAAAATTAAAAATAAATCAAAATTCTGTCAAATATACATTAATCCAATCATTATTTATAGATGTATGTAAAGAAATATTTTCGTTCATAAATCAATAAAATTTGGGGTTAAAAGGTTTAATATCTATCTACATCTACAACCATACTCCGCAAGCCACCTGACGGTGTGTGGCGGGGGGTACCTTGAGTACCACTATCGATTTTCCCTCCTATTTCAGTTACGTATTGTTCGTGGAAAGAAGGATTGTCGGTATGCCTCTGTGTGGGCTCTAATCTCTCTGATTTCACCCTCACGGTCTCTTTGCGAGATATACGTAGGAGGGAGCAATATATTGCTAGACTCCTCGGTAAAGGTATGTTCTCGAAACTTCGACAAAAGCCCGTACCGAGCGACAGAGCGTCTCTCCTGCAGAGTCTTCCACTGGAGTTTATTGATCATCTCCATAATGCTTTCACGATTACCAAATGATCCTGTAACGAAGTGCGCTGCTCTCCGTTGGATCTTCTCTACCTCCTCTATCAATCCCATCTGGTAAGGATCCCACACCGGTGAGCAGTATTCAAGCTGTGGGCGAACAAGTGTACTGTAACCTACCTCCTTCGTTTTCGGACTGCATTTCCTTAGAATTCTCCCAATGAATCTAAGTCTGGCATCTGCTTTACCGATGATTGATTTTATATGGTCGTTCCATTTTAAATTCCTCCTAATGACTACTCTCAGATACTTTATGGAATTAACTGGTTCCAGTTGCTGCCCTGCTATAGTGTAGCTAAATGATAAAGGATCTTTCTTTCTGTGTATTCGCAGCACATTACACTTGTCTACATTGAGATTTAATTGCCATTCCCTGCACCATGCGTCAAGTCTATGCAGATCCTCCTACACCTCAATCCAATTTTCCATTGTTACAACCTCTCTATATACTACAGCATCATCCGCAAAAAGCCTCAGTGAACTTCCGATGTTATCCGCAAGGTCATTTATATATATCGTGAACAGCAATGGGCCCACGACACTCCCCTGTGGCACACCTGACATAACTCCTACTTCGGAAGACTTCTCTTCATTGAGAATGACCTGCTGCTTTCTGTTATCTAGGAACTCCTCAATGCAATCATACAATTGGTCTGATAGACCATATGCTCTTACTTTGTTCATTAAACGTTTGTGGGAAACTGTATCAAACGCCTTGCGGAAGTCGAGAAACACAGCATCTACCTGAGAACCCGTATCTATGGTCCTCTGAGTCTCGTGGACGAATAGCGAACGCCTTTTTCGAAACCCATGCTGATTCCTACAGAGCAGATTCCTAGTTTCGAGAAATGTCAGTATATTCGAACATAATACATGTTCCAAAATTCTACAACTGACCGACGTAATAGATATAGGCCTATAGTTCTGCACATCTGTTCGAGGACCCTTCTTGAAAACGGGGATGACCTGAGCCATTTTCCAATCTTTATATGCTGTTCTAGAGACCTACAATACACCACTGCGAGAAGGGGGGGCAGTTCCTTCGCGTACTCTGTGTAAAATCGAACTGGTATCCCATCAGGCCCTGCGGCCTTTCCTCTTCTGAGCGATTTTAATTGTTTTTCTATCCCTCTGTCATATATTTCGATATCTGCCATTTTGTAATCTATGCGGCAATCTGGGGAAGGAACTACAGTGCAATCTTCCTCTGTGAAACAGCTTTGGAAAAATACATTTAGTAATTCTGCCTTTAGAGTGTCATCCTCTGTTTCAATGCCATTTACGTCACAGAGGGTCTGGACACTTTGTTTTGATCCACCTACCGCTTTTATACACGATCAAAATTTCTTACGATTTTCAGCCAAGTCAGTACAAAGAACTCTACTTTCGAATTCGTTGAACGCCTCTCGCATAGCCCTCCTCACGCTATATTTCGCTTCGTGTAATTTTTGTTTGTCTACAAGGCTTTGGCTACGTTTATGTTTGCAGTGAAGTTCCCTTTCCTTCCGTAGCAGCTTTCCAATTCGGTTGTACCACGGTGGCTCCTTTCCATCTCTTACGACCTTACTAGGTACATACTCATCTAATGCATATTGTACGATGGCTTTGAACTTAGACCACTGTTTCTCAACACCATCTCTACTTAAGATAAAACTTCTGAGCTGAGCCGTCAAGTACTCTGAAATCCCCTTTTTGTCACTTTTCCGAACAGAAAAATCTTCCTACATTTTTTAATATTTCTATTTACGTCTGAAATTACCGATGCTGTAACCGCTTTATGATCGCTGATTCCCTGTTCCGAATAGTTCGGGTCTGTTTGTCACCAGGTCTAATATGTTGTCACCACGAGTTGGTTCTCTGTTTAACTGCTCAAGGTAGTTTTCAGATAATGCACTCAAAATCGTTAAATGGATAAGTATATAGTGAAATACGGTGATATGGAATCTATAGCGTGTATGTTTTGTGTAAGTTTTTGGCTTTGCTTTGTATTTATTTTTCTTTAGAAATACCTGGGTACACCACTGAGCAAACCCCAAGATTTTCAAAAGTCGGCGCCTATGTTCGTTAGTAATAATTATATACGATTCCTGTAACGGACGTGACATTGATAATATATAAATAGTAAACACAGTCATCCTGTACGTATTATTGATGGCTGAACTGTTTTCATGCGGGCCTGGCTAGCGCCAATGAGGAGACGCAGCAACAATTACGAGGATAATTAATTTACTTAGCGGACAAGGGTACATCGAGAACCTGTCAACCATAGAGCAGGAACAGCATTAATTATTTATTTTATGGTCAACACAAAAGATTATTCCCCTCGTTACATGTTAATGTAACAATAAACATGTAATGTTTTCAAAAAACATACGTACACGCAACGCCACCTAGTGAGCGCTAGCCGGGCCCGTATGAAATACTGTTCTAACATTGTTGATTGCGACTTTTTGAAATACTAATTGTCCTCCAAAAAGATGTAACTATAACTCTGTAATACGGTACGCGACTTTTGCGAAAAGGCAATTTCTTTCAGTTGTAATATATTGCGTTAACAGCTGTCTTATAACAATACATTCAAAATATCGTTAAATATATTTAGAGACTAACGCCATCTACATCTTTCTGAGATGGACCAGAGTGAAACAATCATTAAATGCAGAGAACAATAGAGTGAATCCAAGTGTGAATCGACCCTTAGGTTCGTTCCAGCAGCTGCCAGACGGCTACTTTCAAGCGCCAAGAAACAAGTGTTTCTGCGCATGCGCAGCTACTATGACGTAAAAACCCTTGTTTGATACTTGCACTGCTAGAACACTTTTAGCACTGTTTCTGGATATAGGTGAAGGTGAGTTTAAAGGAATAATTAAAATACTTCCTAATAACGAAGAAGTGTAAACGAGAAATATCTGATCTCAAGTGGGATTGCAGTGTCTTCGAAATAATCGAAAAACACACACGTATCACGTGATAGCTATCCCCACTCTAACTCAGACCTTTCTGCGCATGCGCAAATTGGCAGCTTGACCGCGCCAGAAATATTTTTCCGGGTAGCGTCTGGCTGCTTGCGGCAACTGCTGGAACACCAAACAGTCACACTCCAAGTAACCAGAAGCGGGAGAAGGCGCTGCTGGAACACAAATTCAGCGTTGCGCATGCGCGTCTAGCAATCTGGCAGCTGCTGGAACGAACCTGTTACCTCTGCCCGCACAGATGAAAGGTTCGTTTGAAGAGCTGCATTCATGCTGCAGCGCATGCGCAGTACGAAAAGTCGTGTATGAAGAGCTGCAGGCGCCGTTCCTGCAGCCTGTCGGCTGTTCGAAGAGCTGCAGCTCATGAAGCCAGACTCGCGCATGCGCATAGCTCTCAGGCTTGTAGTGGGGGTAGAACTAGCGCCTTCGTTTAAACTTTAGTTTTCTGAAGTCACAGCGTAAGAGACTACTGCGTGTTAATTCTGTCGTTCTGTGTTTCTTCTGCTGTTAGTGAAGTATGTTTGTTATTTGCTTCTGTATATTGATGTATTACTATTTTATACGTATTGTATTTGTTTGCAAGAAATCACCTGTAAACGATAGAAGCGCATTTTCAAATTCCTTTGTTCCAGATGTCGAGCGATTCAGATTTCGTGTCCAGTGACGACGATTTCGATGAAATGTTGTTGCGCCGAAATAAAAAGCAGAAAAGCGAATTTTTTTAAATATGTGGTGCCGCAATAGTCTGAAGAGGAATTTGTATCGCATTTTAGGGTGCGGCGGCATCTGGCTGAAGAACTGGCAGAGAAGTTTAGGAATTCTCGCTTTTATAATTATCAGTCATGCGGGAATGGGAAGATACGTCCATTACAGCATATACTGATATTTTTATGGTTTGCTGGCCACGAAGACTGGGCTTTTAACAGGGGCCAATAGTACGCATTTTTGTACTTCAAAAGTAAGTTATTAGAATTACTACAAACTCTGAAAAACTTCCCCACTGGAAACCTTTATCAGTTTAAAAATATTAAACTGTTATTAACTTGTACATTTATACCATTCTTATTGCTTTTTTTTCTTACAGTATATGCAGTAATTTCTGTTTTTATGCTGTATATTTTTAGTTTTTAGTAATTCAACGTGTTTTAGAGTGAAGTGTTTGTCCGTCATGTCAAAACAGAGTATAACTCGATATCAAAACTCATACGAGACAGTGTATCCGTGGTTACATGTGATCCCAAATCACAAACGAATGCATTATGCTCTTGGTGCAACGTAAATAGGGAAGAGTGCTTTGAACAACCACGCAAGAAACATAAATTTTCCATAAACAAACGGAAGTCTATGGTTTCCACAATATATATTTGTCTGTTTAGTACTACAAGAATTTAAAAAATGAAACAAATTCATTAAAACAAAATAATGTTATCATTAAAATCTGCTGTTGAGTGTTATTTTACCAGATGACACTAGAATGGAAATACCACACAGCTGTTGCTTCAGATATGTTTTTGCATTCTCGGTTTCATCTCCTTGAAGTTCAAGAACTCGCCAACAACATTGTGCATTATTGCGCATGCTGGGTCATTAACATTCATTGATCTTTCAGCTAGAGTTTTCCAGGGCAAAACTTACATGACTGTGTGGGCTCTGGAAACTGAAAACCATCATTGGGAACAATCTAAATGAAAACTTAAGAGGTGAAAATGTTTTTCATATCCTGAAGGTAAAGTAAATCACAATATGTGTATTGAGTTCTCGATCTCTAGTTCATGAGATGTGACTGTATTTTAATATGTCAGGAAGTCTAGTATAAATGAACGGGCTATGTTGCATAAACGAATGCAATTCACATTAAAACGTACAGTATCCTCCAACTATTTGAACTCAACTTGGCCCATTATACAGGGTGTAAATTTGTCTTTTGTTATGAGGAATTTTGTAGTTCATAGGTGGAGTCAAAGTTAACATAATATAGTTATCTTTTTCCAGATCACTGTTTTGATCAGTTCTGTGAAGAAAAGGTACTTATGTCATACTGAAGACCTCAATTGGTGTGGCACTGAATTCATAAGCAATAAAATTTTCTGCCTCACGGTAGTCATAATTAAATTAAAATCCTCAGCTTACTTAATAAGACAGAATATACAAGAAATATTTGAATAAATTCTTTTCACAAAAGATGTATTAAATATGATTTGAAATTATGTTTTTTAATTATTGTAACTTACATTAACCTTGGATAAAATATTTCCTACAGGCAAAGGAATGAATCTCTCTTTCATCAGTTTCGACGGTCTGAGTACAAAGCAGTTTGGCTTATCATTACTTTTAAAATGTAATTACACAATCACAAAGGTTCTTCTTAAATCATTGTGTTAAATACTTATTCTTGCTGCTGCTGTTTCAAATTTCTTGAAGAGGAGAGGTTCCTAGTTGGTCTTTGAGGGGCAGCATTTTCATTTCTTACTGAACTACACATCTGTAAATTCATAAAAGTTTGTATTACTGTAAATTTTTAGAAATTTTTTATTTATTTATTTGGTGGGGGGGGGTGTTTTCCTTCACCCCCCTTTTCCCCTTGCGTCCATCACTGTTATTTTAGTTCTTTCATAGAGTAGAAATGTTGTTGTGGTCTTCAGTCCCCAGACTGGGTTGATGCAGCTCTCCAGGCTATCCTGTCCTGTGCATCTGACAATAAGTTCGGCAACTACATTCTTCTGAATCTGCTTACTGTATTCATCCCTCGGTCTCCCTCCACGGTGATGGAATAATAATGGCACAAAGTATAATCAAACTTAAAAATATTCATGGGAAGTGGAAACAGCCAATCATGTACATAAGACCAATTACTTTGTAAATAATTTTGCCTTGTCTTACTTTCATTGTGTTTAGGTTCTGCATAACCACATAATCCAAAACTGTGACATGTAAGTAGGGAAATCTAAGATCATCTGCTACTTTCCCTTCAGGTTGTAAATCCTGTAAAGGAGATAGTAACTTGAACTTTGCTCAAAATTAGAGTTATTGAAAAATTTGGAATTACAAAGTCCTTCATTTTTTATTTTATTTTTTTTATTTTTATTTTTTTATTTTTATTTATTTATTTATTTATTTTTTTTTTATTTATTTAATTCCATCTTACTTGTTCACTTACCCTTCAGATCTCTTAAATTTGTCAGGGAAAAATGCTAAAACTGTGTCTAGAACTCGGAGAATTTCATTTTGGGAATCTTGTGACATAATTCTTTAACAATGGAAAATCCTATTGGAAATGTCAATAATGGAGGATAAGCAACAACTCACTGTAAAGAGGATCATTGAGCTGCTGTGAGGCACGGAAATAAATAATCACATACATACAACTTAAATTTTTGGCCATGGCCTTCAGAAAAAGAAACACACACATTTACGCAATCACTCAGACAACAATACACACACAACCACCGTGTCCGGCTACTCCAGCACCACAAGCATCCAGACTGTGAGTGGGGTGGAGAGTGGAGGGGGAAGGATGCGGGGTAAAGGTGAGGATGGAAATTTCTGCAGTGCATGATGGACTGTAAAAACTCTTAAAGTTGAAATTTGAATTGCGGCAATGAATACAGTGAAGGGAAGCGGTGGGAAAGGATAAAAGGGAAGTTAGAGGTGTCCGGGGAGGGAGTGCGCGGATCTTAAACAATAAAATAAGGAAAACTAGGAAGAGGATAGGAAAAAATAATAATACAGGAAAAATATATGAACAAATAGGGAAAATAAAAATAAAATAAAAATTATAGAAGGAAACTTTCCTGGTGGGATAAATTTATATAAAAAATAGAAAATGGATGACTTACCCAATGCACAGGCTCATGGACAGACACAAGTAAAATCACACACAAACACAACAAATGTCTGTCTAGCTGTGTTTGCGTATGGATATGTGTGAGTGTGTGTGTATTTGTTTACCTTCCTTTTTTTTCCCCTTAAGGTAAGTCCTTCCACTCCTGGGATTGGAATAACTCCTTTTTCCACTTCCTTAAAACACATATCCTTCCCTTTCTCATCTCCTTCCTTCCTCTTTTCCTGAAGAAGCGACCAACGGTTGCGAAAGCTGATATGTGTGTTTGTGTGTGATTTTATTTGTCTGTTGACGAGCCTGTCCTTTGGGTAAGTCTTCCATTTTCTATTTTTTATATAAAAAATAAATAAAAAGTAATTAATTAATGGGATATTTTAAGGGGCAACACACAGTTGCAAGGAAGACATTAATTGGAGAGATGCAGGAGAGGGGGGGGGGGCAGATGTTAGGCATAGGGTATAGGGATGGAAAGTTATCTCAGGTTGAGGCCAGGATGGTTGTGGGACCGTAGAATGTGATGAAGGGACAACTCCCATCTGCACAGTTCAGAATAGCTGGTGGTAGAGGGGAGGATCCAGATTGCGCGGGTAGTGAAGCAGTCATTGAAATCCTGAGTTCTGTGTTCAGTGGCGTGCTGTGCCAGAGGGTGGTCCACCCCTTTACCTCCTGGATCCTTACTTGTCACTGTTGTTGTAGCGATGAAGCGGAGAGGACGAGAACTTCCTCTGATGATTCGTCCTGAAACCTTTCTTAACGCCGTGCTTGAAAGTGACAACCAGCAGATCATAAGCGATCATTTGCGATTTGCAAATGCTATTTGCGTACAATCGAACACCACGCGCAATGTGTTTACATTTCCTATTGGTCTTCCATTTCTGACTTTTGTTGGTTGCTTGGCTAGCGCTCGGAGGGTGCGGAGGGGATCGTGCATAAGCCCTTGTCAGATAAGGAACCGTCTTTAAACACCATCCTTATTTATTTATTTATTTATTTCTTGTTCCGGTGAACCATGTTGTGACTAAATCACAGGATATGGAACGTGTCAATTTTACACGCTGTTTGGGTACAGTTTATGATAAAACATAAATCAAACAAAATCTTTTCTTATTAGATTATACTAGATTCTATCACAAGAAAAAAATCGCTGATAAACAAAATTACAAGCCAACAACAGTTACAGTAAATAAGTATAATAGAATATGGATTTACAATAAAAATAATAAGGATTACAACTATTGATTTGTGCATGTATTTACAGTTTACATTAGGCCTACATGAAAATACTAAGTATTGTAGTTAAGAAACTCATCTTTTGAGTAAAACGTTCCTTGCAATAGGTACTTCAAGATTTTTTTAAACATGGGCCCATCTTCTACCAAACATTTAATTCTTAAGGGAAGTGCATTAAAAATTTTACAGCCACTGAAATGGTCTCCTTTCTGTATCATAGTTAGGTTTGCCTGTTCATAGTGGATATCATGTTTCCTTCTGGTATCATAACTATGATATCCCCTATTAGGCTTAAAATTTGTATTATCTTTTATTATAAAGCATTACACCTTTGAAAATAATTACTCTGTAAAAAACAGTTACGAACTTTTGGAAACAGACACACATCTCAATCCCGGCTAACGCTAGGCTCTCCTCGTTCGACATAGCAAACATGTATACTAACATACCTATAAACGAAACAATAACAGTAAGAAAAAATAATTTGCTGATGCACAAGAAACTTCCTCCCGGGTAAATCATTGAAATGGTCGAGCTGCTGGAAATATCACCAAAGTTCAACTACTTTATATTTCACGATAAAATCTACACACAGAAAGACGGACTAGCAATGGGGTCTCCCTTGACAGGTACACTGGCAGATATTTTCGTCAACCACTTAGAAATCAAATTCTTTAATTACCATTCTGAAAATAATGCTAAAATAGTGTATTATAAACGGTATGTTGACGATATTCTCGTCTTATTCAGTGGCTACCAACAAGAAATAGACCAATTTTCAAACGCTTTTAACGAAATGCACCATAACACCTCATTTGCCGTTGAGCATCAACAGGATAACAACATTAAATTTTTAGATCTTTCCATCAGCATGGTTCAAAACAAACATGCCTTTGGTATTTACCACAAACCAACATCTTCTGACGTCATTATCCCGGCTGTATCTTGTCATCCTGCTCAAAATAAAAAGGCTTATTTCCGTTCAGCAGTACATAGACTCCTCAAATTGCCACTACAAGATAATGAAGAAAAAAAAATAACTTAGCTGGCTGCGAAATATAGCACGGAATAACGGCTATCATAGCATGATCGTAGACGAGATTTTTAACATGGCCAAATCCAACAAAAACCAAGTGAGCCAAAATATGGAACTGGGTAAGAAACACTTTGCATCATTTCCCTTCAGTGTCCAGGTCTCGTATAAACTAAGTAATTTGTTTAAAAATTGTAACGTGCAAATTGCATACAAATCACAACCCTCACTTCTGCGTCTTTTAATACGTGACACAAATACAACGCAGGGCATACATCAAAACGGGGGCATATACAAAATTCACTGCTCCGACTGTAATGCATTGTACATCGGGCAAACAGGACGCAACTTCAAAACGCGTTACAAGGAACACACACAACTCGGCAGAAAAAACGCTGAAAGCAGATCCACCTTTGCTGCTCACCTTATACGCAACAGTCACAAGGTAGACAGTATCGAAAACAACCTAATAATACTCCATACAATGAAGAAAGGCTGTTTCATGGATTTTTATGAAGAGGTCGCTATATACACTCACCTAAAAAAGTCCAAGGAAGACACCCTTAACGAGCAATGCACTTTAAAGAATACTAAATTCTTAAATATCTGCCGCCCAGTAATTGACAAAATTGTTTAGAAATGCTCCGCAAGTTCGTGGCTGTTTTTGAAACATCTACTACTATTTGTAAACAGTACTACGTAAGCAATCAACGACGCGTCCAAACTGCTCTGGAGCCCGCACCAGCGTTCCTGGTTCAAATTTCGGTCGCTAGAGGCCGCCCCTCAACTATCGGCTTGGACGCCTCGTTCGTTGCAATCATTACATCCTAAGAATTTTTGTACCTTATTTAAACAATACAACCAACTTTAATGTACACTAATTAGAATACAATTGGCCCTAAGCTAAATTATTATACCTCCTGTACCAAAATTTTAAATTGACGACACGCCCACTTTTCACATAGCCTCATTGGCCCCTACATGTTCGGTTTTTATCCAGACATTTATAATATTTTATTATTGACCTTTACATTTTATCAAAGAAACTCATAATTTTCTTATAAAGCAAATCAATGAGAAAATATATTGTGCAGTGCATGTGAGGATATCGAGTTCTTTAAAAAGATTCCTGCATGTGTCTCTAGGCTGGACTCCACACATGATTCTTATGGCCCTTTTCTGCATACACAGTACTTTTTTAGCTAATGGCTGGTTTCCCCAAAAAATAATTCCATACGCCATAATGGCATGAAAGTAACCATAATAGGCAGCTTTCATCGTTTCCATATTCTTGTAAGAAGAAACAATGTGTATGTTGCTGAACTCAATCTTTTGCATAGATCTAGGATGTGGTTTGACCAGTTCAGTCTACTATCAATATGCAAGCCTTGGTACTTTGATGCATCCACCCTGGTAATAATTTGGTCACCTATTTTTACTACAATTTCTTCATCGTTAGGCCTAGAAGTTGTATGTAACTGAATGAGGTTTTTTATGTGATTTAAAGAAAGAACATTTACACAAAACCATTTAGTTATTTCAGTCAAAACCGTATTTGCTGTTGCCTCTAGTTTATCAACTGAATTATCAATGAGAAGAGTGGTGTCGTCAGCAAAAATGGTGAATCTACAGTATTCTGCACAGAGAGGCAGGTCATTTATAAAGATATTAAAAAGTAGGGGGTCTAGAACGTAGCCCTGAGGTACTCCACATGTGATAGTACCCCATTCTGATGATATTGGGACACCAGCTTCACTATCCAGCACAACTTTCTGTTTCCTGTTTGATAGGTATGAGTCAAGCCATTTCCCTGCTGAACCACTTATGCCGAGATGTGCAGCTTTTTGTAAAAGAAATAGGTGACTGACACACTCAACAGCTTTTGTTAGGTCACAAAATATGCCAGCTACCTTTAGTTTCTTATTGACGGAGTCCAAGACTTTGCCATGACCTAGGTAGTGAATTACCTTCCCCTTTCGTTCCCATCCTTTTTTCTTCCCTTCTCTCCCACCTGAAGAAGGAACTGTGTTCCGAAAGCTTGACCATTTTCATCCTTTTTCTTTTTTCTTCATTTGTGTCACTATCGGCGGTACAGCACAAAGGTAACTTCTGGCCAGTCAATCTATCTCTTTTGAAAAACAATTTATTATCTCAGAGGAGAATTTCCATCATTAATAAAAGAGTAACTTAGTTACAGTTAAAGTTACTTTATGTAAATAATAACGCCATTAGCATCTGTTACCTTCAAAAAGTAACTGTTAATAGTAACGGAGTTAGAAGCAACGCGTTACTCCCTAATCCTGCCTAAAACCAACTATACACGAAGTTAATACAATGTGTTTTTGCCTGTGCAAACTCTAAAATATGTTGCAGTACCTTACATAATTTTGTGCTACAAAGCAACTTTAATGAACAATGAAAATAAAATAAACCGTTTATCAGGTGAAGGTACTAAACTTTAGGATAAGCAAAAATTAAGATAAAAAAATCCAATATGCTCAAATAGTGAAGATACAGCTTTTTGCTTAGATTTCTTGAAATTGGATGATAAGTTTCAAAGCAGCCCAAATGGTGTCTCTCAGTGCAGTTGGTACCTTTGGTACTCAACCTCATGGTTTCTTGGGTATGGAAAACAGCATAAACTTCATTCCCAGATAAATGACTACAAAGTATATTTTTAAAATTTGAGTCATTGGAACAATTTCCTTCAGATCACCAGATATTCCATCTCTCTTCAGGGTGTCCACCCATCGGGAGAACCGGAAAAAGTCAGGGAATTTGACAATCGGCTGGAAAACCGGGAAAAGTCAGGGATTTTAAAATAAAACGCTCGAAAAGTAAAATTTTCCTAACATATATATAACGGATATTTTTCTCAGTTGGATGTAAGATGGGGTAAGAGTGTTCAAGTTCTCGTGTACTAGGCAAGATACTTTTACACAAAGACCTTGTAAAATAACTTTTACATGACATTGTAATGGCCGAGTGACGGCGACTAGTCGCTGCTCAGCTGTTACATACTAGAGATGGGCAAAACCGATGTTTTCAGAGATCGGATCAGAAATAGTCATTCACTGGGATGAACTAGTTCTTTTTCATGGTTCACCGACTCACCAACTGATAAAAAACGTAAAACGATGTCACATTGCTTTTTTGTCACTATACTTTTATCTGATTTGGCCATATTTTGAAAGAAGAAAGAAGAGTAATAATTTTATTGTAAGTCAGTAGTTTCGAGAATTAAAATTTGTTACTTACACCTACATTAAAAATTAAACATGTTATAACAGAATTTAAATATTTTTGCAGGTGAAATAATTGGAAAAAGAAAAAATATATTTTATACTATCTTTAAAAACACAATATTTTGCAGAATAAAAATACTAGTTCCCTATTTATACAGTGAGTAGTTTAAGCGAGTTGAATGAAACGTGATATATCGCGAGAGTTCCGTGCAGAACGTAGCAACTGCCGCAGCGGAATAGCCGTGCACAATAAGGCGTGTCCTACGTGAGCGACAAAAATCGTGCCAGTAAAGACGATTAAGGATGGAAAAGATCCACCGTGGTATAATAATAATGTTAGAAAGCTGCTGAGAAAGCAATGGCTGTTGCACTCTCGATTCAAAAAAGAACACGCAAATGATGACAGGCAAAAGTTAGAGATTCGTGCGTCTATAAAAAGATCGATGCGTGAAGCATACAATAATTATCACAGCCATACCTTAGCAAAAGATCTTTCCGAGAACCCGAAAAAATTCTGGTCCTATGTAAAATCGATAAGCGGGTCAAAGGCCACTGTCCAGTCACTAGTTGATCATTCCGGGGCAGTAATACAAGAAAGCAAACGGAAAGCTGAAGTTCTAAATTTAACCTTTAAGAAATCTTTCACGCAGGAGGACCGCACAAATATACCATCATTTGATCAACGTACTAATTCCGAAATGGGGGACATAGCAATAGGTATTTCCGGTGTAGAGAAGCAGCTGAGAGAGCTAAATAGGAAAAAGTGTGCTGGTCCGGATGGAATACCAGTTCGGTTTTACAAAGACTATTCTGCGGCGTTGGCCCCCTACTTAGCTTGCATTTATAGCGAATCTTTAATTCAGCGCAAAGTTCCTAGTGATTGGAAAAAAGCGCAGGTGACTCCCGTTTATAAGAAAGGAAAGAGAACTGACCCATACAATTACAGGCCAATATCGTTAACATCAGTTTCTTGTAGAATTTTGGAGCATATTCTCAGTTCGAATATAGTAAATTTCCTTGAAACGGAAAAGCTTCTTTCCATGAATCAGCACGGGTTTAGGAAACATCGTTCATGTGAAACTCAGCTTGCCCTTTTCTCACATGACATCTTGCGAGCCATGGACGAAGGACTTCAAAAAAGGCGTTCGACGCGGTGCCACACTGCAGACTGCTAACGAAGATACAAGCTTAGGGAATAGGTTCACAGATTTGTGACTGGCTGGAAGACTTCCTAAGTAGTAGAACGCAGTACGTTGTTCTCGACGGCGAGTGTTCATCAGAGACGAGTGTATCGTCAGGCGTGCCCCAGGGGAGTGTGATAGGACCGCTATTATTTTCTATCTATATAAATGATCTGATGGACAGAGTAAGGTGTAATTTGCGGCTGTTTGCTGATGATGCTGTGGTGTATGGGAGGGTGTCGTCTGTAACTGACTGTAATAGCATACAGGTTGACTTAGACAAAATTTCTAGTTGGTGCGAAGAATGGCAGCTAGCTCTCAATGTAGAAAAATGTAAGGTGATGCGCATGAGTAGAAAAAAAATCCTATAATGTTCGAATACAGCATTAGTAGTGAGCTTCTTGATGGTGTCGCGTCGTTCAATTATCTAGGCGTAACATTGCAGAGCGATATGAAATGGAACGAACATGTAAGGACAGTTGTGAGTAAGGCGGACAGCCGACTTCGGTTTATTGTGAGAATTTTGGGAAGATGTACTTCACCTGTAAAGGAGACCGTGTATAAAACGCTTGTACGACCACGTCTTGAGTATTGCTCAAGTATTTGGGACCCACAGCAGATCGGTTTGAAGGAAGACACAGAGGCGGTTCAGAGGCGAGCAGCTAGATTTGTTACTGGTAGGTTCGACCAATGCGCGAGTGTCACGGAAATGCTCCGGCAACTCAATTGGGGATTGCTGGAAGAAAGACGACGTTCTTTTCGTGAATTTCTGTTAAGTAAATTTAGAGGGCCGGAATTTGAAGCTGAGTGTAGTACGATCTTGTTGCCGCCTACTTACATTTCGCGTAAAGATCACAAAGACAAGATAAGAGAAATTAGGGCTCGTACGGAGGCATATAGACATTCTTTTTTTCCTTGTTCAATTTGGGAGTGGAATAGGAAAGGAAATGTCTAGTAGTGGTACAGTGTACCCTCCGCCACGCACCTTACGGTGAATTGCGGAGTATGTATGTAGATGAAATCGAGCGACAGCGCGCGATATTCAGCGACGCGACACGGCAGCTACAAGGGGCGACGCGGCCGGGTGTCTTATTATTACGTGAGCGCGACAGGTTCTCGCTACAAGATGGCCACTAGAACCGATCACCTGTTTATATAGTCTGGCATCCATAAACAGTAGAATACTGATAGTTCCACAGTAAGCAATAAAGTTTATTTAATTTGGGAAATAAGGCGTCAAAAGAGTAATGTCCTTTAATTTACAAAGCGAGAAATGTTCGTGGGTTATTTCATTCATAACTTCAAATACGAAAAAAAGACTGAAAATCTTCAGCGACATTCTTCGAAAATACGACGACGATTACAGATACTTTCGACTATGTCGTCAATGAGTTTTTCTTTTGTGAGTACAAACCTTCAACAATTGATTAAGTTCGAAGAGTGTCTTAGCTAAAGAAATAATTAGGTAAATAACTGTGGTGATACTCTTGCAGTCGGCGTAGTACAGGGGTAGCGTTCTCTGGGCTCTTATATTCTAAGTTTTGCAGTTGCTGGTAAGATTTCCGTTCCACCTTATATTTTTAGTTCCTGTAACTACAACCGTTTCACCTGTTATTTGTGCAAAGTTTTATATATTCTCTAAACAGAGCAATGCGAATTATTTTTTAAGTGCTTCCCAATATAGGTTATCTGTCATTGCAAACACACACATTCTACTGTACCAAACACATTAAATTCGTAATGAAACATTATTGCAAGATATTTTACTCAGAAACATAATTATAGACATCTCATTTGACATCCTATGTTCTCTCTCTTTTCGAAAACAAGTTTGTTGTTACTGTCAAAGATTTGACGCCAGCACCAAAAATTTCAAATGGACACATTCCCGAAACTGAATGGTATCAGATATAGAAAACATTAATGAACATCGTTGTTTTCTTTGTTATTCGATTATCCAGTCATTGTTTTCAAAGTGCCAGAATAGTGTAGATGCAAAAAAGACACATAATTTGTTACAGGACACTTGTCTATCAAGTCAGGAAACTGCGTGATATGGGCTTATAAAATTTAAGCAACAGAATGCACATTGCACAGGACTTTGTCTCTGTTGTTCCCTTCATGCAAACTACAAGTGTTCGAGAAAAATGGAGTAGGATCTTTTTTGCAGAAATTTTATATAGTTTAATTTTGTACTGTAACGCGTTTTTGCTACTGACTGCATATTTCCATACGTTTCATCTCGAAAACTATTCGGAATAGGACATTAGCCTATTTGACGGTTTCTGTTGCTTTCTGTAAGCAAGCTGCAAGCTTTATCAGAACACAGGAGTTGAGAGAACAGAGAGATGCTCGGAGTCGCTTTGTTCGGGACCGTGCGGTTCGCCAGAGGAGTGCGGGGAATAATGTACAGCGCGCCACACGGGCGGCTTCACAAGCGAGCGGAGTCGGGAGAGTGGTGGGGAGAGGTGAACCAGCTGACTCACCGACTCAGTTGTCGGTCGGATCGCCCCGATCACCGGAGTCGTGCGGAGCAGCGAGCTAGTGGGATTCGGGAGCCCGCGCTCACTGAACCATGCTGCTTGCGCAATTCACCAATTCTCGACTCGCAGCGTGGATGCACTGCATGCGTTAAGCGCTCATTTTTTGCAGTTTTATACTTGCATATGGTCTATAGTACATTTATTTTGTAGCTTAGAAAACGTCTGAAGCATGTGGAAAGGGTGTAGGAAAATTCTGAAGAATGTGGCAAGGGGTGCTTATGCAACTCATTGCTGTCACCAGAGGGACTTTTCTGATCAGATGAAGTACCACTCTTTTTTTTTTTTTTTTTTTTTTATTCATGCATCACTCACTTTTTAGAAGGATCTGGTTCTTTGAATCAGTTCAGGAGCAGATTGCCCATCTCTAACGGTGAGAAAGTAGCAGCGCCATGACTTTTTGACCTGTAGTGCACCAACATCAGTCAAAAAGCAAGACAACTGAGCATTACTTAACAACGGTTAAAAGTTGATAACGTTTAAATTCTCGTTGAGGTGCTCCAACACTAAACATCAGTTAGAACAATACCGTCAGCTAACCTGAAAATTAACCTTGGTTAGCTCTGTGTATTACAAAACACACCCAATTCGCATGCAAAGATAACAATTTTTGTCCGTAAATCGCATCAGTGTGTTGTTACATGAACTTTAGTCTTATTTACGTTCCAAATGTGCACGTTTTTCATAGTGTTCATTATCCTTTGTTACAATAGAACACTCAAGTGTTCAAAATACGAGTTTGATATTCTGTTTTAGAAATTTCACATTATGTTTTCATTCTACAGCGACTTCTTTCGAATCATATTACAATATTGACGACACTCTAAATCATATAAGGAGGGAAGATCTCTCACAAGTACAACTATTTACGGTACTTGTTTTTCGTTTCTCAAACTAAGAAACACGAACAGCTGCGAACGATGACGAAAACAAAACTTGATGAAGAAATAACTGCAGACAGCTGATATTATTGCAGAATTTTATTCAGAGTAGTTTCGTGACCACGTTTTTACCACATTGTCAAGGAGACAACAATTGAGCCATCTCTTGAGAATTCCGAGGGCACTTGCTTTGGGACGGAAGAACAAAGCTGAAATTGCATCAGCCAAATACTCGTCACGAGAAAATTTATAAATTTCACTGTTGTTGCATGTCGTTCAGTAAAACCGAAGCCTACAATGCAAAGGTTAGTGATAACATAAGATACTGATATGTGAGTTTAAATTATGCGCTGTATGAGGATAATCCGTTTCGTGGACGGACAAGAATACATCGAAAACCTGTCAACCATAGAGCAGAAACAGCATTATTTATATTTTCATGAAGAACACAAAAGGTGGATGCTGTTTGAAAACCCATTCACACATAATGAGGGGAAAATCTTTTGCGTAAACGATGAATTAATACTGTTTGTGCTCTTGATTGGTTTACGTAGCGTAGTCGTAAAACAATCTCTTATTGGCCGCCATGACTGACTAGCGGTTGGCACGATTGCAAACGTGATGCCATGTTTGCTACGTAGCGACGTCAACTCTTTCGCGTAATTATTTAGTACATTTCGGACACATGACTGGGAAACTTGTGGTGTTATTTTTGTGGTTTGTGTAGTGCGATTGTTTTGTTAAGAACTAGTTTTCAAAGTATAAAAGACCATTTTTAACGAAAGGTGGTTATTAGATGAATAACTTTCAACATGGCTTAGACCAGCAAAACATGACAATAATTCTGCATGTTGTTGTTTTTGTAAAACGTTTTTCCTTAGTAATATGGGAAAACAGGCTGTTACGAGTCACATGGTAGGTAAAAAGCATAGAATGGCAACTGAAGCAAGGAAAATGTCAGCGACATTGCTTCACTTCTTAAAAAAAATGCGTCAGCTGCGCCAGTTTTAAAAAGTGATGTAGAAAATAAAGCAGCATTAATAGAACGGGGGGGGGGGGGGGGAATGAAGCAGCACTAATAACAGAGAGGAAAACAGAGAAAGAATCTTCAATGCAGCCTAAAGCAGAAAATTGTGATTTGCCATTATTTGTATTAGAAACAGGAAGATCCAGTTTATGTGTAAAAACTTTATGTACACTGATGATGTAAGTAGAGCTGAAATTTTATGGTGCGTGCAACACGTCGCTTCGCAGTAGTGAAGACAGTGTAGATATGTTTCAGATTATGTTGCCTGACTCCCAGATAACAGCAAAAGTTCGACTACATAGAACCAAAATTGGTTATACTATTGTATTTGGCCTCAGCAACTTCTTCCATCATGAACTGGTAGACATGTGTAGCATGTGTTCACATTTTACATGTGGTTTTGATGAATCACTAAATAAAGTTGCCCAGAAAGGAGAGATTGATCTTGTAATTCGATTCTGGAATTCAAACACAAATGAAGTAAGCACACAATATTTTGGTTTTGCATTTCTGTGGCACTGTACATCTGTTCATCTACTACAAAGCTTTCGTGATGTATTAAAATCATTGAATACGAAAAAACTTTTGCAGATTTCCATGGATGATCCAAATGTGAATAAAAAGTTTTTCCATGACTTACAGGCTCATCTGAACGAAGATCCAAACATGCCTATTTTAGTAGATATCGGAACTTGTGGTTTGCACGTTACACACAATGCATACAAAGTTGCAGTTAATGAAACATCATGGAACATTATAAAATTTTTGCGCGCTTTATATAATTTGTTTCATCATGTTCCAGCTCGATGGGCAGATTATATTTATTATTCAGGTTCAACTTTGTTTCTCCTGAAATATTGAAATAATGGTTGGAGAATTCAAAGCTATTGCAGAGGGCGACTGAGGTTCTCTCACATATACAAAAGCATATTGAAGGAACAAAAACAGACAAGAGAATGCCAAGTTGTAAAAGTTTCAAAACTGTGTGCACTTGCATAAGTGATCAAATGCTGAAAACTAAATTGTCATTTTTGCTATCAATATCAGCAGATTTGGAACCTTTTTAAGATGCTTCCAGTCTGACCTCCCTCTTGCACCACTGTTATATGAAGAAATTCTCTCAAGAATGAAGACCATTATGTCAAGATTTGTCAAATCTCAGGTTTTGCAGTCTTCTTCAAAAATCACCAAAATTGATGTTCAAAATAAAGATAACCTTCTTTTCGCCAAAAATACTGACATTGAATTTGCCACGCGAGGTGCTCTTTGTAGTACACTAGGAGTGAAATACAAGGATGTTTTGCAGTTCCGGCAAAATTGTCGTAATGCAATGGTTCCATTGTGTAAAAAGTTGTTACAGGAGTCTCCATTAGCGTACAAATTTACAGAGGGAATTTCTTGCTTTGATCCTGCACCTACAATACAAGAAGATACTAGAATGAAACGTCTGATGATAGCTCTTAATATATCTGTAGGAAATACATGGATTGCCGGAATCACAGCAGACAGAATTAAGCGAGAGTCTATGGCTGTTTGTGAGAGTGATGTCTTTAAGGGCGTGGTATGTGATACCAAGTTAAAAATTGAAAGGCTTGACCAATTTTGGTTGCAAAATATACTACCAAAGGCCATCATGAAACAGAAAATCTGTCTTCTTTCATTAAGATGGTGCTAATTGTTTTTCATGGCAATGCAGCTCTGGAAAGAGGATTTTCCATCAATAAAGAAATTATTGTGGAAACTTTATGGAGGAATCTCTTATTGCTCAAAGGCAGTTTATGATGCTATTTTGTCAGTTGGTGGAATCAAACAAGTAAATGTAACGAAGCAAACGATTTTAGCGGCAAGAAATTCTCACTCTTTATGTAGAAAACGTGAAGAAAATGATTCGAGTAGGAGGAGGGAAAAAAGAGCAGCTTTAATTATGAAGGCGCTGGAGGAAAAAAAAAAAAAAAAAAAGGAAGGTCAAGGAAGAAGCTTATCAGTCAATGGCAAGGATAGAAGAAGAAATGTCACTAAAGAAGTGATCTATTGAATGTAATAATTTTATATGTATATCACTCGCATGTGTACTTCTTATAACTTTGTTCTTTTTTGTGTCTATATTGGTGTAACTAAAATACACACCTATGTGAAAGTTTTTATTGTGGCCATTGTGCTCAAAACACATTAACAGGATATTCTCCAAGAAAACTTCCTCTATGGTCTTTTTTGTGGAAGAACTACATTATTGGATGCATTAACTGTAAGGTATAAAATATATACTTTGCTATAAATTGTTACTTCAATGTTATTAACCATACAATTGGTTTTTCAACATTTCTTAGTGATTTGTAGTTGAATGATAAATATAAATTTGTATGGTTATAATAAAAGTTCTCAAGCTTCTCAACATCAGAAGGGGTAAATATATTTTATTTACTGTCTGTGGAATTAAAGCTAGTGAGCACTAAATTAATAAAATTCAGGACAACAAACGCGGAATCATATTTTCTGGGTGATACTTATTTTTGTCACTTAATATAAGAGACAGAGCAGTGTTGGTTTTAAGTTAACCTCTTGATTGGTTTTGCATCACAAATACTTCGATCTATATCTTTTGTGTGCCCCCTTGCAATAGTGTATAAGTGAATTATTGTGTCATATATGTCCATAATTTTTCCTTAAAATGGCTGGGATAATTGAATTTTTTTCTGGAAAACAGGGAAAAGTCGGGGAATTTTATAATTGAAATTGAGTAGACATCCTACTTTTATTAAAAATGTTAATGTAAGTAAAACAAACTCTGACTTTTCTAACTGGAAATCGTGAATTCATTTGCACATACATACAACTGAAATTAAGAGTCATTGGATCGCAAATTTGATTAGAAAGGAACGGTATGAGGAATGGTGCCTTCTGGAAATTTAAAACTACTGAACGATTCAATTTGTCCTATTGATAGCATCAATGTTTTCAGTAAGCATTGAGTTTGGTCCATAAGCATGATAGTTTCTGAATTTGGGTGATTTTTTTGACAATAGACCTTTTCTTCTAAGTAATCGTAACTGCCGTGGTGCGCCCCACAGAACCACAACGTCGCGCCGCAGTGCAGCCCTGCGTGTGCCAGCTCAAGTGACACGCACACCATGCACCGATAAGGGCCCTGCCGCACTGGGATGCCACGGCATCTCTGCTGGCAGCACGCGGTCTGCCAGTGCGGCAAAAGCAGGGATGCCAGAGGGAGGACTCCTTCAGTGTGCGCTCATTGTCGAAATGGTCGTAGAGGAGCTAGTAGATGGATTCGTCTATGAAGACTCACTTCAAGTAATTGGTTTTGAGAACAATGAATGTACGGGTCATTCAGGCAGAAGCGGTCGATCTGCACTCTCTGTGAGAGACAAATCTTCAGAGTACTTTGTTAATCATGATCCCGTCAAGAGGCAAAGTACTTACGTTCAGCAAACTTTACTAATGAAAAATAAAATGTTTTTGAAGCACTTACCGAGTTCTTTCTTCACTTCCAAAGACACTTCTTTTCCTCTGAAAATATCAACTACTTGTTTTTTTCAGTTCGCGGTTCGAATAATCCACGGATGATGTGTCCCAAATTGCTGGTCTCGCCTGAATTTCAGATATAAAAGCTTCCGAAGTAAACTATCCATTGTGGCACACACGCAAAACAGCACAGGTGAGCGGCAGGTAGCGCATGGCAGGTCTGCTGGCGTCCGGGTGCGGAAGCTCCCATAAGCCGCCTTGTATTTCATTGGCAGCGCCACCAGCGTGGCAGCGCCGCCAGCAGACGCTTGGAGCGGCGGGTCTGCTGGCAGCTTCGCCAGCGTCAGGTGGATGCCAGGTGTGGGAGGCCCCATTGAGCCCGATGTAGTGTATCGGGCGTCTCTGCCAGCAGAGATGCCTTGACATCCCAGTGTGGCAGGGCCCTAAGTCTGCAGCGGCGGACACTGCGAACCACGCGCCACGACCAAAGTCCCAGCGCCTTCCGGCAGGCGGCACTGCAGGCGTACCACCCGAAGTTTCCAGGTCCGCTCACCGCGCAGATTCAAGGAACCTCTTCGCAAGTAGCAAGTATGACCACATCAGCGGTCAGGGGCGGCCGCCAATCCGCATGCAAATCACAGCACAGGAACACTAGTCGCTGTTGCTTTAAATAGCCGCATTGCAGCTGAGACTCGCCATCTGACACCACGGACCACGAGGGAGCATCGCTGGAGCCGGACCATCTCAGAAGCCACGTCTCCGCTACGTCTGGCCACTAACTTCCGGACTCTGCCACTGCACCTTCCAACCGAGGTCTCGAAGCAGAGAACACCGAAACCCTTCAAAGGAATATAACACCTGCTACTATTAACTTTGTGGAAGAGATGGAGTTTAGCTACTCAGGAAGACTTGCTTCCAGTCGGTTTTGAAAGGAATTTTTTTGGTTTTACTTACCTATCAGAAAAAAGTTTTGTTTTTGTCATTCTTTAGAAAAAAATATTATTTTTTAATTCACATTGACTGTGGAGATTCCGCCGAGACTACACTCGGAATTGTTATAAAAGAGATTCTTACCATCTCGTGTTTTTTTTCCCTCCTGTGTATAACAATAATGTTTGAGCAATGTATATGTTTCATAATATTACTGTGAATCTAAATCAGTCATGTGGGCCTGTCAGCCTACTCTTATTCCTTCGTTGAGAATAGGGTATTTTCTTGTGTTAAAAATATTGTCTTGTTGAAATGGAAGCGGACTTCGAAGGCAGGGTTGTCAACTGAACACAGCAGGTTTATTGTGAACTGAAACATACACACAGCACTGACTGCCTCTCGAGCAGAGTGCTCTGCTATTTATAAAATTCAAAATTCAAATGTTTTGTTAAGCTTAAGGGACTTAACTACGGGGTCATCAGTCCCTAAACTTACAAACTACTTATCAACTACCTTATACTAAGGACGGCACAAATATCCATGCCCGAGGGGTGATTCGAACCCTCGACCGTGGCCGTGCAGACCGTGACTGGAGCGCCTCAGTGCCCTCGGCCACCGCGGCCGGCTGCTATTTATACACAGACAGAATGTACCAGAAATTAGAAGAATAGTTAACATAAGAAACAAGTAGAAATTACAAGTGAACATAAGAAACGTGTAGAACATTCTGGAAATGTTAAATACAGAGAAATATAATTCTTGCTGGTGGACGGGATTGAACCGGCGACCTCCAGCACCCAAATTAGTGATGCTATCCATTGCGCCAAGCTGGAAGTCGGCTAACTTGGGGTCTTAGGGCATTGCTCCCTCTTTTGAAAAAAACAGTGACCCGCTGTTAGGTTCCATTTCGAGACAGCTGCAAAGTCCTGCATCTTGATCTTCTCATGGGTCCTCTGTATGGCAGTTTTGGTGAATCCTTCTTTTCAGCACAATCACCGACGGCAGACGTTCCTGTTGTGGCTTTATCAGTATCATTACCGTCCTTGAACAAGGAGCCATATTCGCCTACCTGCTCTTCAGGGTGGTATTAAGGCTTCATGCAGAGGACATGAGCAATGTGTCTTAGTTTTTGTCGTTTCAATGACGGCTCATAATCCTTGACTTCGTATGTGACGTCTGACACGATACGGACGAAAGTATTACTTCAATAACTTTTCTGACA
Source organism: Locusta migratoria (assembly GCA_026315105.1). Lineage (NCBI taxonomy): Eukaryota > Metazoa > Arthropoda > Insecta > Orthoptera > Acrididae > Locusta > Locusta migratoria. The sequence continues at coordinate 40,685,988 of CM048745.1, forward strand.
GCCCAAGTTTCTGCACAGAGGTGATCTCCTGGGCTGTACACAACAGGTCGGTGCTTGCCGTTATTTCGCTGACGGTACTTCTCTTGGGCGTCCAGTGTCCATATGCGAGCCAGCTGTCTTGCTTCTTCGACCCTGGTGATTAGCTATTTATTATAATCATCCTGAGTGTCGTCCGGTTGCAACGGGAACAGCTTATCCATTGTCGTCTCAGCTTTACGGCCATGGAGCAGGAGAAACGGCGTGAAGACTGTGGTGTCTTGTCTTGCGGTATTATAAGCAAATGTTACGACCGGCAGTGTTGTATCCCAATCCTTCTGCTCAACATCGACATACGTTGACAGCATATATGCTAACGTCTTGTTAAAACGTTCTGTAAGACCATTTGTCTGATGATGGTATGCATTTGTCGTTGTGTGGACAATGTCACAACGTGACATTACCTCTGATACTAGTTTTGACTGAAATACTTTTCCACGATCAGGTATCATCACACGTGGGGCTCCATGCTTCAAAATAATGTCTTCTACAAGGAATTTTGCGATCTCTGGAGCTTATACAGTCGGGACAGGTTTGGAGACACCGTAGAGTGTGAGGTAGTCGTGCAGACTATTATCCATCGGGTACCGGTTGTCGACTTTGAGATCCTCCCTAAAAGGTCGATCCCAACTCGGTGGAATGGAGCTGCTGCAGGTGGAATCGGTACGAGATGCCCTGGAAGTAATTGTGGTACATGCTTCCGTCGCTGGCAGTCTTTACAGTGACTCACATAGTGCGTGACAGATTGGTAGAGACCTTTCCAGTAATACCTGAGTTTGATTCTGTCCAGGGTCTTCACGAATCCCAGATGACTGGATATTGGAACATCCCGGAAAAAACCTGAGAATAGTTGGTTGGAGATGAGCTGGAATGACTAGTAGCCATTTGGGGCTTGTAGTTGCTCTTATACAATCAGGACGGACACTATATCCATTGACTAGGTGTCCCAGGATTTTTATCTCTTTGGCGACAAAGAGGCACTTCTTTGGATTGAGATGGAGTCGTGCACTCTTAACACACTTCAACACAGTTGACAGGCGACTCAGATGTTCTTCAAATATTTTCGAGAAAACAACAATGTCATGTAAATAGCAAAGACACGTCGTCCACTTAAGGTGTCGAAGCAAGTTGTGCATCATGCGTTCGAATGTGGCTGGAGCATTACATTACTTTGAAATCATAGAGGCAGTCAGGTGTAATAAGAGCCGTCTTTTTCCCTGTCAGCTTCGTCAACCTTGATTTGCCAGTAACGTGTCTCCATGTCCATAGTGGAAAAGTATGAAGCTCCTTTCAAGCAGTCTAAGGTGTCGTCAGTGCACGATATGGATAGACTTTCTTCTGTTCAGCCGCCGATAGTTGACACAGAATCACCCAGTATCCGAGGATGACATTATGACTCCATTCTGTTAAAACGACAAATACAAACGGATGGGTACTGTTGTTGATGGTTATTCTTGCGACACAAGTTCCCGCTGGCTGGATGTACTTACGACTTTCAGGACAGTTGCTCCGGTATCACAGAGCATTGTCTTCTCTAGTGTACGTCGGTAATTATCCGACAACATAAAGAAAGAAGCTACTGAATTAACTAGTGCCCGGACAGGTTGGCCATCGATTATGACGTTGATCAGATTTCCCAGACATCGTAGTGCCTGTCGTCCATGGAGGATTTTCATCTGCGGCGGCCTCACCTCCGTAGATGGTTGCCTCGCTTAGTTTTCCTGGGCGCGGCGGCTAGGGGAGCGGCTGGCACCTCTGTACGGCGACGGTGATCGGCAGCGGTGCGTCAGGGACCGACCTCATCCAGGATACTGTGATGGGCTTCTTCCCATAGCTCGACTGAACTCAGCAGGTGATTGCTTGGAATAGAACTGGTCTGATGGCTGATGTCTTGAGACAAAATAATTGTCGAATACTCGCTTTCCCTCTCTGCAGCAGCTTACAACATATCCAAGGCGCCCACAGTGGTGTGTTGTCTTCTGTCCTCCAAACTTCTGTTCTTCTGCGGGGCTTCATAGTTGCCAGGGGAGCTGGTTGTGGCCGCGTCATCCGGTCCATAGGCTGCCGTTTGGCAGCTGCAGCGTAAGTTCATTGCAGGGTGCCGCCATTCTTCATGTCAGGTGCAAATGGCAGGGCAGACAGGAGCTAATGTCTGAAACACCTCTTCCTCAGCGGCGTCGGCTCCCTCGTGACTTAAAGGGCTCACATGCATGGCCATAATCTGATGCTCGCTCGCACTAATAGTTCCATCCGCCATGAACTGTTGTAATGCTTCTCTCACAATTTGTCGTATGAGAGAAGCAAAGTCATGCTGGTCTTCCACAATGGCCATAGGGACTACATTGGGGAATCTATCAGACTTCTTTCGTCCAATCCTCCTTTGTTGCATCTCTTCAATCTGCTGGCACCACTTGATGAATTCTTCCATCATAGCGACATCTTTTATCAGAAGAGCTTGGTACATGTCTTCTGCAATACCCTTCATCAGGTGCATGATTTTGTTGGCCTCAGTCATATCTGGGTTAAGTATGTTACATAGGGCCAAAACATTCTGTATGTATGACTGTGTCGGTTCACCATGTCGTTGGGCCTGGTTCTTCAGTTGTTATTCCACCAAGCGGATTTGTCACTGGCAGTCTCCAGAAAACACCGACGGGTGTCTGATGTACAGCTGGCTTACCGCTGGTTTCGTGTCCATGGATCTTCTGATGATACAGACGTTCGGAAGGATGTACTCGGTATATCCCTTGTATTCCGGTTCTAGTCCGTGTAAGCGACGGCTTTTACGTTGCCTAATCGAAGCCACAGTGATGAAGCTATTGCACAGGATACCCGGTGTCTCTACCAAACAATGTCGCGTTGAAATGGAAGCGGGCTTGACTTCGAAGGCAGGGTTGTCAACGAACACAGCACTTATACTGAAAGCAGGTTTATTGCGAACTGAAACATACACGCAGCACTGACTGCCTCTCGGTCAGAGTGCTCGTAATTACAAAGAAATAAATTCTTGCTGTGGACGGGATTGAACAGGCGACCTTCAGGACCGCAACCAGTGATGCTATCCATTGCGCCACGCCGGCAGTCGGTTAACTTGTGGACTTGCGGCAATATGGTTCGAATTGTTGTTATTCTAAATGATTGTAAGATTCAGATAGCATTTTTGCTCATTATTCTTACAAAACATCTGTTATTTTTACATTCTTAAAACTTAAAAATCATAAAGTTTCAAGTTTAGATCATGTGATCGAAAACGCCCTGTTATTGGCTCAGGTATCGGTGATGTCACAGACAACTATGACGCAGTAACTAGATGACAGAGCTGTATTGTTGCTACCCTTTCCTTAATTACTCAGTGTAAAGTTTAGTTTTATCATGATGTAAACACTTTTACAGCTTCTACGCCAAAATGGAAAAGAATTATGTGAAGGCTGACAGGCATTTAATGTTGATGCATTTAAGAAATCTTCATTCTTCAAAAACAATCCAAATTTTTACGTGCCAGAAATAAGAAACGTGAAAACAACATTGTAAATAACGCATATGCACATTTTAAAACTAATTACTGCTAGAGATGTTTCATGCCATTTGAAAATAGTACCCTACTTGTTGGTGTCAGCGGGCTTACTCTGAAGTCACCATATTATGCAGTAAAGAGTAAAATTTTACCTTTTATCCATGTGGCCTCGAGTGATTATGGTAGCTACATCAACAACACAATAGAAAATATTTGGCAAAATGTTCAGACCACATAGAATGACTGGATTAGTGTATCGTACAGACCATGAAATAAATAAATAATGCTGTTCCTGCTCTATGTTTTAACAGTTTCTTGTATGTTCCCTTGCCCAGCCAATAAAATTAATGGCCCTCGTAAAGTCGATCTTTCGTGACAAAACATTTGCGTTGTCACGTGATTGGCTAATAGTAACACCACATGATTCTCGCTATTCAGCACTTGTTGCCAACATTATCACAGCCGACCACCAGGATAGCTGGTAAAATTTAACCCAGTAAAACAAACAGTTAATGGAGTAATTTCATTTTTAACTATTTCAATGCTGGTTGCAAGACGTAACTTCGAAACCTGTAAAATACACAAAAATGCCTAGTGTATATTTATACAATATCTCGGCAAAGTCTAGAACAGGGACAGCGGAAGCATCGGCAGCGCTTTCATATCGCTCGTAGGTTGGCAAGGCATACTTCACGTAGCCAAAGGCATGTCACTTTCAAGTAAACAACGCAAGCGGGAAAAGATGGAATAAGTTTATAGTGCCGAAATTAAAGCCATGTTATGGTTTGTTGTTTGTTGAATGTTTGCGATTGTTTGTCAACATTTTGCCAGTTTCAGTTACAAGTGACAGTACACCACTGAATTTGCTGTTTAATCTGGTGGTTCTTGATTGTCTAATAACGAATCTGAATTGGGTATAGATTTATTTTTGCGAAATAAACTTCACAACATGACAGTACAATCATTTCTGCTTCAATAAACACATTTTTGCGTGACACTTTTAATAGTATTTACACTTGCATGTTACGAAAGTTTAACGGCGAAATGAATCGGCGCATTAAAGAAATCTCCCATATACGTACTTTACGATAGGGTGTGTTGTAGTAAAGTAATCAGAAGGGCGTTGTCGATGTATAAAACGGATTATCCACTATTGAAAAGGTTGTTTGAATAGGATCTACTGTCGATAAAAGTGCACTTACTGAAGATAAAGAATCAATGTTGTCTTTATAGTGGGCTAAAACAATATTCAAGTTGTGCTTTCACCAAATATATTAGGTAACAACTTTAATTACAGATAAATTGTAGGCGTGTAACATTATGAAGTTTTACTTCTCAAGTGTAAACATCAGATCATTAACCTGCACATAATACTACTTTGCACCTTTGCAGTAGAAGAGAGTGAAACTTAGCAGTGAACTATTGGAATAATATTAAGTGTTGACATACATCAAAATGATTCTCTTTGAAATGAACACATGCAGTGGACCCTAATCATTTGGACCTCTTCGAGCGAGTGTCAACCACATTTTGCACATCATATTATTTTTTGGAACTCGCAAAAACAATTTTTCTGGTGTCTTTAGAGATTGCTACAGTGCAGAAGTACGCAATATTTGTAGGTCATTTTGCGAACGTGAACGCCCAAGCAATATAATACTATTTGTGTACCTAAACGAGAGCAACAGCATGACATCACATGCATCACGTGACTCAAATTTAGTGTTTTAGTGGGATTTCAAATTATTTGAATTTCATTTCATTTTTTAAAAAAAGTACTGAAATTCACGAGGTATAAAAGCATGTTTGGAGCATAATATGAGATAATTAACAATATAAAAAGATTTTCAGAAAACTGTCAAATACCCTATTGGTGTGACCTACACAACTTTCTAGTCTTTGTTTGTGTATCTTTTCTGAAGCTAGGGTTACATATTTAAGAGGCATTCAAAACGAAATGAGCCGAAGTCTGCAATGTGCAAACCTTGACAGCTAATATTAAGACGTGTATAATGAAGTGTGGTTGTGATCAGAGTGTGGAAGTTCACGGGCATGCATGCACTTCACATGACTACACAAAGCTAGTAGCAGCGTGCATCAATCGTCCAGTGCTAGCAGTCACATTGCAAACAGTGACATGGCGGCATCAAAAGAAAGGCAAAGCGGTGTCGTTCATTTTCTGCCCAGTGTTAGTCACAACCTTGACCATCCTACCCAAGCGATCAAATAAAAATGACCGACAATCTCACCCATACAGGCCATTCTGCTCCACAACAATGCAAAGCCTCATATGTCCAACACAGTCGTGGAACTCCTCCAGAAATTCAAAAGGGAGGTTCTCTGCCCCACTCCATACAGTCCAGACCTTTCTCCTGGTGATTATGCCATCTTTGGTCCCCTTAAAAAAGGCTGTGAGGGTAAACGATTCACCACAGATGGTATCCAGCTGTACATGCAGAACTAGTTCACTTCGCAGCCCTGGGAATTTTATGAGACAGCCGTACATCACCTTGTGTCACAGTGGAAAAAGAGTCTCAACAGTCAGGGTCACAGTTACTGATTTCTGTAATTATGCCTCTGGCTCATTTCTTGTGGAGTGCCCCTTATATATTTAAGTATCAAGTTATTATATTGGCATAATCAGAAAGTTAATTTGTATACATAATGGAATGTGAAACTAGCCGTTATTATATGACAGCAAGGATATCAACTTCCAAGTTAGTCATGTTGGCAGTTGTCATTGATTTCAATTTGAAATATCTACATCACCATCTTTTGATGAAGAAATTTCGAAAAACCTGGATATATTTTACTTGGCTTTGCGTATTTACCTCACACTGTACCGTGAGGTGCCTAAAGTGATGGGATACCTCCTAGCAGTGTGTAGGACTTTGTTGCCGGCCGCGGTGGCCGAGCTGACTGCGGCGCGCCATTGAGGCCGGCCGCAAGTTGAGACGCAGGGCCGTGACGTGACGCAGGGTGAGTCACGGTGAGTTTCTGCGAACCACACAGCTGGCTGGAGCCGCGCACGTTGGAGCGCAGCGTGACGTGGCGCAGCTGCTACACGCGGTGAGCCTGCGGAGCGCAGTCTCCCGTACGCAGTTGCCTGCGGGAGTCAGGGTGACTGGCTGTCGATATTGTGTTTGCTGGTTCGCAAGGGAAGAAAAACTAACTGAAGCCGTGCGATTGCTAATCCTCTGTACTATTTCTTCATGTCCGTGTACCAGATAACTAGGAACATGTCACCATCAGCTCAGTTTGTTGTTAGAAACGACATTTTCCGTGTGGTTACAAAAATGGGGGCGTCATTGCTGAACATTCCCGAAAGTTCTCCACAGTGCATAAAAGATCAGCGGCTATCATCATAAGTTGTCCCCGTACAGTAACCAAACACCCAGTTCATCCCATTCCAACAGTCCATCCCAAATCCCACAGGAGAATAGAAATAATTAATGTATTTGCCGACAGCCGTGAAGTTTGTTGTTTATTTGATCTTTCACTTTATTGCTGTTACTTATTTTGACAGCTGCTGTCACATGTGTGTATTAACACACATTTATTCAGAAACTGTGAGATATCAAACCGGTGTAAAGGCCATTTCAAGAGTTTTCAATACCGAAACCAGTATTTAAATAAACAACAAACATTACGGCTGTTGGTAAATACATTTATTATTTGGATTTAAAATAGACCAGCCGCACACCCACTTCCAGGAATAAGATGGAACTACATGGATTCCACAGGCTAATCGTGAACTGCAACAATGCACTTCTGCTACAGCTTCAACTCGACATGAGTTGCTTACATTTATTAATGATTTTCTCTGAAAACTGAATTTCTGTTAGTAAAAATTTCTATATTTACATTTGATGTACAGAGGCAATTATTGTTTGTTATTAGAGAACATTTGCGCTGTTAGAATATTATGTTTATTTAATAAAGATTTTTCTGTAAAAGCTGAATTGTTACTCTCTGCCAATGGTTATCGTAATATTGTTACATAATGCATATAGGTGACGCATTCCTAATCTTTAAAACCCAGCTACTCTCTCCTCAGTTCCAATCGGTCTTGACACGTTGCATCCCTCATTCTCAATTTGATTCTTGATGAGACCATGCACTTCTTGGAATTGATCACGGTTTAATCTAAGATAGTTCGTTAATTTTTCATCGTGAAATTCCTTGGTTAAAGCGAATTCCCCATGACTGTCTTCATGTACGCACATTTTCTGCTTTTTGTTTCATCAAAGTGATGTTTCGAGCAAAAACTGAAAATCGGAATTGGATTCTGAACCTACATCTCTTGACACAGAAGAAAAGTACTCGCCATCCAAGCCAGGTGCACGTCTTCCCCCCACCCCTCGCCACTTTCACGCAGCGCAGCTGACTTTCCGCTGCAAACTGCGGCGTGGAACTGCGGTCAAACTTGCGGCGATTGTCTCCGTGACTCACGCTCCGTGAGAAATTTAACGTGAGTCACCCTGCGTCACGTCACGGACCTGAGTCTCAACTTGCGGCCGGCCTCACTGTCTGCACGTCCACTACGGTCGGGGTTTCGAATCCCCCCTCGGGCATGTATATTTGTGCCGTTCTTAGTAATAGCTAGTTCATAAATAGTTTGTAAGTTTCGGGACTGATGACCCCGTAGTTAAGTCCCATAAGGTCTACAAACATTTGAACATTTAGGACTTTGTTGTAGCTGACAAAGTGCAGCAACTCTGTGTGGTGCAGACTCAGCAAGACACTATAAGTTGCCTGCAAGAAAACAGATCCATGGTGCCTCTATGGCTGTCCATAATTGTAAAAGGGTGTTATTGGTACAAGATTTTCTTAATGAATGACCTTTCGATTGTCATTGATAAAAATGACATCATTATTTGAGAACATGATGTCCAGAAATTGCTGCAAAGTATCTCCAAGTAACTGAAAATAACCATTTCCAGTTAAATGCTCAGTCTGTTTGGAGTGGAGGACCCAGATATTTCCATATACAACCAGATCACATCATTATGGAACCACTGCTAGCTTGCACAGTGCCTTGTTGACAACTTGGGTCCATGGTTTTGTAAGGCCTATGCCCTATTCAGATCCTACCATCAGCTCTTACTAGATGAAATTGGGTCAATCCATGGATTTCTGGTGGTCTAGGGTCCAACCAACATGGTCATGAGCCTAGTAGAAGTGCTGAAGGTAATGCCTTGTTATTAGCAAAGGCTTTCGAATTGGTAGTCCGCTGCCAAAGTCCATAACTGCCAAATTTTGCCACTCTTTACTAACCGATATATTTGTTCAAATGTCCATTATTGATTTTCCATGCCGCGGTGGAGTAGCCGAGTGGTATAAAGCGTCTCGCTGCGGAGCGCGCGGTTGCTCGCCGTGGAGGTTCGAGTCCTCCCTGGGGCATGGGGATGTTCTCCTTAGGTTAGTTTACCTAGGTTTAAGTAGTTTGTAAGCTACGGACTGATGACCACGCAGTTTGGTCCGATAGATTTACTGACATTTGATTTGATTTTCCATGTTGATTTAATGCAGTGTTGCTCTTCTGTTAGCTGCCACTTTGTCATATTTGCAGGGTGGTAGCCACTGTGTTGTTTGTGGTGAGAGGTAGCGCATGAATTGTTGTGTCCTCGGCACAATCTTGACACTGTGTATGTCAAAATATTGAGATTATTTACCAGGGAAAGGAATGTTCTTTGCATATAATTCCCACTAAGATTCTGCATTGAATCTGGTTATTCCCATTGTGCAGACATAATCATATCACAAACTGAAGTTGCTAAAATAGAGCCACAGAGCACAATGATAGAACACTAAAGAACAAATACTGACTAGGACACACTAGCATGTAGCCCATGGTGACAATACACTCGACAACACTTTTTCTACAGTGTGGGCTGTCTCAAAAACTGCACCAATAAAACTAAGTACTTCAAAACACATTGTGAACACTAGTGTGGGAAGGATCTGTGGGAGAGAAAGGCAGGGGGTGAGGAAGTGCCGGGGGGGGGGGGGGGGGGGGTACATAACAGCTAGGATGTGGTTCGATATTTGTTACAACCCAACTTCTAACTCTGATTGGATGTCGTGAGGTGAGTGTAGTCAATGTGGACGGTCTTTGGGACAGATCTTTGAGGCAGCCAGAAGTAGCAGTGGTCATGTCCTTTTGGTACAGATGTTGGACTTGTAACACCAAGGTGGTGATATAAAGACCAAGTTGTTAAACACATGTGAGCAACATTTATTGGTAGATAGTTTCTTTGCCCTCTCATTAGCTGAATTTCCAGTATTAAATATGGAATGGAACGTTTCAAGGGGTAATTTAATCAGCAATCTGGGCTGGTGAGACGACAGGCTGCTGCCACACGACGACAGCTGTTGCCACACGACCAGCTGGCCACGCTGTGCACGCCAGTGGTGCCAACTCTCACTCACAAATAATGCTTGGATAGTGTCTTAAGAGGCATTGTTTTCTATTCAAGTCCTTGTAGTTCTCATATAATTAATAAATGACATTTTTACATGAATTTAATGACTATACTGCTTCCTCTTTATGTATTTATTTCACTAGAACTGTTTCGAGCACTTACTCATTCACCATGATCTTGCAAGAAGACACATAAATAAATACAGAATGTATGTTATTTATTCTATAAATTAGTTATGGGAATTTGTTTATAGTAATATTTTTGCATATTTTAAAACATTTGATACTTCCCTAAATTTTATTTTTGTGCTGTAATAAAAAATTAGCTGTTCTACGAAGTTTTATGTTCGGTTTCACCAAAATTCGTCTAAGTATGCTAGACAAATGTCAAATTTAACGGCTTTTTTTAATTTTTGACGTTCCACCAAAAGCTACAGCGTTTCATCAGTACCAGTGACAGTGTATCAACAAGGCGTTTGTTTTTTTGATTGAACAAATAAGGATCGCTAAGAAAATAGCGGGTATTCAATAGACATAAGTAATTGTAATTTTTATTTATCTTTAAAACTACCTACATTAACACTAAAAAAATGGAAAGTACTGATGAAAAAGAAGAGGACGGGATCTAAATTTTCAGATGATGAGAAAAGTTTGTTTGTCGGCAGTGGCGTAGCTATGTCACCAAGGGCCCCGGGGCAAAAATGTCTTTGGGGCCCTTTTTAAGATAAAACTATATAGATACAAAACTACATCATCAGCTCCTCACCGCCTACTGGAAGACGTAATAAGACAAACGTAAATACTACTAAGTAAATTATTATGTGTCAGTCAACAGATGTTTAATCGTTCTCTCTAAAATAACTGTGAAAGTTTGTTTGTTATGCTTTCACGAAAAATGATGGGTTCGATTTGGATGAATTTTTGCAGGGGGATAGAGTTGGACCTAGGTAAGACAAACAGATAAAACGACCGCATGGGGTAATTTTCGAAGTTGCTCCATACTAGGCGATGAGGTCGCAAGAAGAATATAATAAATAATAAGCGATGAAGTATTACTCATCCACGAAAACATGCCCCCCTGCCGCGAAGCAAACCAGCAACAGTCAGGTCAGAACTCGCGCGTCTACAGTGACAGCAGGCGGACTGTTGTCAGTGTCGACAACTCACTCTCGCCGAACTAATGCGCTGTTAGCTCATTGCTCCGTACCCATCAGCCTAATGTCGTTGAAGTTTTCGCATTTTGTTTGCTGAAACACTTTGGATTGAGCTGTGCCTCTACCATGCTTCATGAAATATATGTTAGTGTCTGTCCAGGAAGAAGTAATAAGTAAAATAACTAAGTCCACATCTTCGTTTATTATCGTGACAGTGGGATAGAGGGCAGCGTCTTGAATGCACAATTCACTATTAAAAAAGTAATTATTACATGAAACCTCTGATCCGTGAATGTAGCTAAACCGTTAAATGGCAGAATAAACAAAGAGTGTGCGGGTAGAAATGTACCTTAAAAGACATCACCAAAAGAATGTTCAAATGTCGGTAAATCTATCGGACCAAACTGCGTGGTCATCAGTCCGTAGCTTACGAACTACTTAAACCTAGGTAAACTAACCTACGGGAAAACACACACACCCATGCCCCAGGGAGGACTCGAACCTCCATGGCGAGCAACCGCGCGCTCCGTAGCGAGGCGCTTTAGACCACTCGGCTACTCCACCGCGGCCAAAGACATCACCTCGCATCGCAGGTTGTGTAGGCGATCTGATAGATTAATTATCTTCAAAAGTCGAAAGCCAAGATCGAAAAATACTTATTTTATGACGGCCGGATTCAATGGGCTCATCTTACGTTAAGTAGCACGTGCAACATAGCACTTAGTCGAAATATCAAATACATTAGTTAAAACATGAACAGCTTGTAAGAGTCTCTATGGATACAGCCATACATATCACCGCTTGAGCTGTTTTCTATTTCACTGATGAGGCACCAATCAGTAATACAATCCACAAAACCATCTACGATCCATATTTTCTCTTCTTCTTGCACGAATTTTAGAGTGAAGTTGGTTACGAGCACTACATTGGAATCTGCGATTAAGGAGCACTCCCTTGGGGGAATTCACTAAACAAACAGTTGCGTTACCATAATAACACTGTTCTGAAATAATACATTCTAGTGTCTTAATACTCAAATGTCGTCAAACTCTGCATTGTCAAACACACTGCTGGTAATTCAGCGCAATTCACTGTTATTTCGCAACGATTGGCAGCAATGGCGTATCCAGGATCGTGGTCTGGTGGGGGCTGAGCGAACACCTCCTAGAAGACAAGGCCTCAGAACAGACCGTGCCACGTCACACCGAGAGGCCGCGAACGCTAGCTGATTGGCGGGCCGCTACGAGGCGGTGGGCGTGCCCCAGCGGGCAACCAGTCAGCTAGCGTTCGCGGCCTCTAGGCGGTGGCGGCTGAGGTCAATCCGAGCTGACTTGATTTCTAAGAAAAAAAGTTCGCCGGGGCCTTTCTATTTGCTTTCCCCTCTATCTCTCTCTAAGCATGCCCTGGGGGATTCGAGGAGGGTCTGTGGATGGAGGAGGCTGCAGCATGGTCTAGGGGGCGGGGGCTGCAGCCCTACAGCCCCCCCCCCCCCCCCGGATATGCCACTGATTGGCAGCCATGGCAACTCCGACTTCAACCGACAACACTGTAATGGTGGCAGGGTCCACTCTTAGTGGCCCAGCAATAGACCTTGTTATGTTTATATTCTGAGATGGGAACAAGTTTTGGATTTCACTTCATGCGTTTGAGGTTTGTTGTACATGGTTCAAACATATCAAAATAAAAAATCATTCATTCATCTAAATTATTACATACAGTAGAACGTCGATTAACCGAAGTAATTGGGGGACATGAATGTTCGGAAAACTGTTTTCTTTTTTTTCGGATAATCGAACTCTACACTTATATTTGGCAATAAGAAGTAGCGTACAATGGATGTATTTATACAGTATTTGCAGGCGCGCGATCCTTCACAGTGCGCCGAGTGGCACGCCGCAACACTTGGAAGGCGCAGCTGTTGCTATGAGCAGATTTGATGCTGCCGCTACTTCTGCTGCGATGCCGACGGAATTTTTGTATACACCAACTGGCGGCTTGGCCGGTTAGCAGCGCCACTGAGTGGCGTCGTGTGAAGTGTTCCGCCACCCGGTGGCCCATTAGGTTACAGTGGCAAGCTTGGTTTGGGGGAGGTGGAGATAAAAAATTCGACGCTCTACTGTAACATTTTTCGAACGTCGCCACAGAGGGCGAGGGGCCCCTTGAGGTCGGGGGCCCCGGGGCACTGCCCCGCCTAGCCCTGTGATAGCTACGCCACTGTGTCGGCTCATTTCGGAAATAAAAGACAGAATTGAAAATAAGAGAATGGACACTGTAACATTGTGTGAAAAAGCATTAGAACAGCTCACAAACTGTTTTATAACAACTGAAAATGTTTTATGACAATTTTAAACAAAGGGTAAACGAAAAAGGAGCCAAGACAAGATGAACATGTTTAAGACAAGAGGCGGTCTTGCTACAACCCCATCATTGGACGAAACATCTTCACAGTTGCTGCAGATAATTAGTACACAGGTAGATCCACTTCCCAAATAGTGTTGATTGTGATGCTGTTTATGCACCACTTGCATGTGGTAGCTATGATGAATCATCAGATGTGGTTTTCAACACTCAGGACAGTGCAATCTTGATTTTTGAGATGTGTAAATGGAAATAGAAATACCAGTACATCCAAAACAAGAAGCGCTGCCGACCACCAGTGATATTTCCGAAAGTCCATCATCAGCACTTACAAACAAGAGGCCATGGACAGCAAAAAAAGACCTTCATTGAAGAAAGTAAGAGATATATTTCTCCAGAAATGTATTCTAAAATTGTAAAAACAGGAGCTGCAAGGGCACGTGAGATAATATCACAACTTTCGGAAGCGAATATAAATTTATATCACTAAGAACTAGAATTGTTCCTTAAAAAAACACAAAAAAGAAATGGAGGTGCTACAGGTGAAAAAGGAAACTGAAATAATAAAGCAAGAAAATAAAAAGTTGAAGACATGAGTATTACAGACAAAACTTCCGTATTATACTAACAAACAGTAAGTTTCTGTTTTCTGGAATAAATAAACGATTTATTTTCAATAACATTCAGCAGGACAGTAATATTGTAACGCCATATTGTAATTTTTAATTACCAAAACAGACACTAATATTGCTGTGTTTATTCTCAATCAATGAATTACTGCAACATAAGACAGCGTCTTTAATGGAACTGAAGCCCTCACAATCCATGCCTTTTCCAACATAAAGTTTATAGGTGCCTGAAAAATTTCCTTTTTTCTAGTCTATTGCCAGAATATAATAATTTGTTTGAGTTTGTTTGCATTATATTAAAACTTCAATATCAATAAGTGTTCACTTTTCACCATATTTTAACACACTTTTCTCTTAGAGGAAATGGTTTTAAACAATTATGTTCCGATTGGCAACTGCAGGGCCATCGTGTGGAACTGGGACACCAGGCACGTGTATTTCCTCAAACACTAAATAATTTATGTTAATTCGTCTTCTCCCCTCAAGGTAGTGAAGGACTTCCTGATCTTCTGGCGGCTCTTCTTCCTTTGTATAGCAATGTTGTGTAGTAAAGAATTAGCCACTATAATAAACAGTGATGATGTTACTGGTGTGTTTAATCCCAAAGACAGAGCCAGGAATCTCTGTTTCCGAACTCTGTTTTGTCGTTCGACAGTGTTTCTGGTACTGATGTGGACTCTGTTGTAATTTTCTTCCTCTTGATTTCTTGGATCTAAGAATGGCGTCAGAAGGAAGGGTGTATCCATTCTCACCAAGCAAATATCCCTGTTGAATTCTTCTTGTTTCAAATAACATTCTAATTTCTGAGTTGTCAAAAATAAAATTGTCATCAACTGATCCTGGACAGCGAGCTACTACATTCCTAATTATCAGGCTAGCATTGCAAACTGTCTGCACATTAAAGGAGAAGTATGACTTTCTGTTGTGAAATACTTCCGCGTTATTACCGCCAGGTGACAGAATCGGTATGTGAGTACAGTCAATGGCTCAAATTACTCCAGGGAAGTTACTAATCATGTAGAAGTCATGAATAACTGAATGAGCATCCTCACCTTTTGGAAATTGCACATATAGGGGTCTCAACGATGCAATTTCATGTGAAACCTTCTTGAGATATCGACAGATGGTTGATTTAGAAACCCGATTTAGATCTACTCTTGCCGTTTGAAGAGAACCAGTAACATAAAAACACAGAGTTAAAAGCAGCTTTTGTTTTCCTCGGCCTTAGTGGGTGCTTGCACCCATCGTACTTTAGTCCCTACCCTCAGCTTTCTATATTTGCGAGGTATGTGCCTGATCTGTCCACAGTTATAACATCTTTCCTTGTGGTAGCCTCAGTTTCCTATGTCTCTGCGAACTACGTTGGAGGGTCTGCTGACGCGAGGGATCTGCACCCTCTCTTTCATTGATAATAATGCACTTTCCTCTTATTAAGCTACTTCAACAGCATCTCCGAACGTTACTTGTTCCCGTTCTCCTCTACTACACACAATTGTCTGTATCTGCTCATCTGCTAGTCCTTGTATAAAGCATGCGCTTCCTAACGCATAAACCAGTTCTACTGCGCCTTTTCCGTCACTCTTGTTATGACCACTCTGAATGATTTCCATAGTTCATCAATTCTGCCTTGCTTGAAACATTCGACGAACGTAAAAATCGATTGTTCTCTTATCGGAGTAATTTTCCTCTAATATGTTGTGAATTTCAGGCCAACTACTCGTTTCTTCCCTTACAAGGAATTTGGACCTAGCATCCTCTGTGATTTTTGATTTCACGTATTGAAGTAGTTAATTTTTGTTATCAGGCTTGACAGCTTCGAATGCAGCATTTACATGTTCAATGAACTCCTGTAATTCCCATAAAAAATTTTCGGTACTGAGACCAGTGCATCCTTTGCACGTATTCCGCTATTATCGTTAGTGGATGAAGACATTGTTGACAGTTGCAAGGGACCTTATCATTAAATCGAAGATCTGTCTTGCCTGTTCTGCTGGCTGGCTGTGGTACCCCTGCTGGGCTGTGGTACCCCTGCTGGGCTGTGGTACCCCTGCTGGGCTGTCGTACCTCTGCTTGGCTGTCGTACCTCTGCTTGGCTGTCGTACCTCTGCTTGGCTGTCGTACCTCTGCTTGACTGTCGTACCTCTGCTTGGCTGTCGTACCTCTGTTGGGCTGTCGTACCTCTGTTGGGCTGTCGTACCTCTGTTGGGCTGTCGTACCTCTGCTTGGCTGTCGTACCTCTGCTTGGCTGTCGTACCTCTGCTTGGCTGTCGTACCTCTGCTTGGCTGTCGCTCGTATGGATTCTGGATTCTAGTCTGCTTGCGGTGCTGTTCGGGTTTACAACTGCTAACTTTAACTTTTTTTAACGCATGTAGTGCGTAGTATCTAGTCTCCCCTCTGACATTTACGACCTACCCCACACCTGGCACCACTTTTTATTTTTGTCGCGTCCCTGCACAGATCCTGTTCACTAATATAGTTGGTTGGACCTGCGTGATGCAGTGAGACGTTAACGACACTGGGGTCTTTCTGTTCCTACTTTAACCTTTGTGCTGGAGATGAGAGGGAGATGAGTCTCCTGGGCTAAAGAAGAAAATCTGTTCAGGCCTTGTGACGTAAATGAGAAGACTGGGGTTGACTAGTGGTAAATAACTTTCATGGAATTTATTAACGAAACACAAACACACATTATATGTGAGGTGTCAGACTCTTTCCCTTGATTCTATTTTTTCTCTTAACCTCCAGTGCAGGATAGCATCACTTAATATCACTGAATGTCGGAGACAAGTGCTTACAGTGCCTTGTTCCGTCTAATGTAGAAGTAGTTAATCTTCAACTATGTAATACAGAAACTTCCTGGTTAACTATCAACTCTCAAAAGTACATCAGGCTCACTTTCCTATCTCGAACACCAAGTTCTGTCCATCCAAACCACCACCTCCCGCAGTGGCAGACTCTAACATTGGTTACAACAAGTTCACTAGCTGCTTCTTCAACTAGATGTCAGCTTACTCACGATTATGTACGAGATAACCTCACACTATCACATGACTGACTCGACTCGACTTCATCCCTGCAGTGCCATCGCTAGCCATTTCATATGTGGTTTTGCCCACGGCACCACTTGTTCTAGAAGCTGTTGCCCTCGGCACCACTTCTTCTCGAAGGTTCCAGAACCTTCGATCGTTGCGTATGTTTCCGCTGGTCACGCGGCAGCTCGTGGTGAACTATCCGAACTTTACTCTGTTACCCTGTCCAAGGGTTGCTGCTTCTCAATTCTCGTCAGTCTGCGTGAGACTTGTTATCCGCGCCTAGTTCTTATCTTACAGCCACTGCCCTGCTTATCTGCCGACAGGCGCCTATGTTCCACTAGCTTCACAGAACTTTCCTTATTGCTACCATTTCCATGAGTTTATATGTTACATGTTTTCTGAGGCCCTGACAGAAGATGTAACAACGATACATGGTGTCGTGCGTTAATCGCAACGCCATTTGTTACCTGACAAACAAATGTACCACCACCATCATATCGTAAAATATGTGACACTAAAGCGTCTCGCTGCGGAGCACACGGTTGCTCGCCGTGGAGCTTCGTGTCCTCCCTGGGGCATGGGTGTGTGTGTTTGTCCGTAGGTTAGTTTACCTAGTTTTAAGTAGTTTGTAAGCCAAGGACTGATAACCACGCAGTTTGGTCCGATAGATTTACAAAGATTTGAACATTTGAATATGTGACACTCACTCTCTCTCTCTCTCTCTCTCTCTCTCTCTCTCTCTCTCTCTCTCTCTCCACTAGGAAAGATCAGTATGTACATCAACTTCAAGTTGTATCAAATCATTCAAAGCTCCTTGTGCTACGTATTCTAACACAAATCGACTTAATACAATACCGAAAAACCATAGAAATGATTCCGAAATTACCGTAAGCATTACTAACAGACCAGCTGTATTCTTCGAAAGTAATTGATGTGACTTTTCGATTTCAAACCCACCCCACCAGTGTGAACTTCGAATTTTCTTAACCAATAATTACATGATGTTGTTTGACTCAAACGAATATATCTGTTCGTTATTAGAGAATATTACGTAAAAAATTTCTGTAACTGAAACAACACTAATTCTAATATCTAAAGTCATCTGACAATAGGTCTGAGCTCTTTGTTTTAAGAGTCCCAATGGAACAGAGCAACATATACAACAGCAAAAAGTGGTGCTTTGATCAAAGATCCAATGACTTGCACTATGCAAGCTTAGTCAACAGATAATAGTCGCCGGCCGCTATGGCCGAGGGGACTGCAACGCGCCAGTTGTGGTCTGCACGGCCACTAGGGTCGGGGGTTCGAAACCCCCCTCGGACATGGATATTTGTGCCGTCCTTAGTGTAAGTTAGTTTGTAAGTTTAGGGACTGATGATCCCATAGTTAAGTCCCATTATCTACACAAACATTTGAGATAATAGTCTGGAATCGCTTATATTTCTCCACAATGAGGTTTTCCTCGTATGTTAACCGTTCATGTGGAAAAAAAATCCATTTGCTCCAGTGGACCTTCTGACGATAATATTCACTGCCACACTTATCAGGTTTCCCCCAATTTCATTGTGGGGGAGGGGAGGGAAGGGAAGAGGTGTCGTGGTACTGCCATCTAGTGGATAAAATTATGTTTTTCTGGACAGAAAAAAAATCATCTGTTGGCACCAACATTCAAGGAAAAGTAAAAATTGTAATTTCCCCTAGACGCCATCTTGAATTACGTCATAGGGAAAGGGAGATCATGGGGTCGTGGTCCTAGTGTCATAACGACCACTAGTTCTGCATAAAAATTTTTGGACTATTGCTAATTGCAGACACATAAAATTCAAATTTCCAAGTAGGTGCTGTCTGGGATTACTTCATAGGAGAAGGGGGAGTACGGTGGCGTGGTCCTGGGATTTCCATGGGCGGCCATTTTGTTTCGGAACCGGAGACGACGCCATCTTGGATGACGTTATTGCGACATTGCCACATCAGTGCCCAGGTAGTCAATGAGGGGGAGGACATCATGCAACGCTGAACTGCCCCAGAGCGGAAATCTCCGTTCACTAACACATGCTACAAACCAATACGTGTGCCAACACCAAACATTTCAGCTCCACTGGTAATCTGATCAAATACAGCGTCAACTGTTTGGAGCTCTGTCATTATGAATCAGTGGAAATAAGACTGTCAGTTAATAAAACCCTTATCATTCGTGATAGTGGCTTCCACCTCAGTGTTACGTGGAATGACATCATAGGAAAATTTCTTGTTATGTATAGCTGGCTACATTCGGCGACTTTACTGTGTGAAACAAAATCCAACTGATATATTATTTGAAATTTCATTGTGGTTGACTAAAACCTGACTTATTTTGCTCGGAGCTACTGGTTTCGATCACGGATTATTTTCAGGCCACAAGAAAGCGATATCAGCTTCTTATAATATTTCAAACGAAAATCTTTCATTTAGATGGAAATAAATTATTAACATTATAAGTACGTAAATTCCAAAGTAAGATGATATGTTTAAATAACAAGGTGACAGTACACTTCTAACTGTAATCTTGTTATAAAGGTTTACATGCTGATCTATTACTGCTGTGGTTTGAAAACGATCCATGATTGAAACCGGTAGCTCCGAGGAAAATTAATAACAGCTTATGGCCAACCACAAAGAAATTTCATAATTAGTTGACAGGTGTAAAGCTGCAGCTTAACACGAAATCCTTCCTCCAAGGAGGGCACGCTGATGCAGCACGCAGGCTGTCAGCAGGAGAGCATTTGCCCGAATAATGCACGAGCAACGCCAGCGAGGTAGACCATACATGAAATTTCCCAATTTTTCAAGTAGGCCACTATTTTATCTTCATGTCCATTCAATTTTTATTTATTTATTTATTACCTTTCTTCTACAAACATGCACAGGACTGTACAGCGGCGAAGAATGCTGCAGACAGCCTGCCTCACCTAGGGGCTTTGAAAGGCAATAAAGAATAATTGCCTTTAAACTCAGTTATCACCTGAGGATGGCTAGAAAAAAACTGTGGCGAAATATAGTCTCAGCAAGTTCCTGAAATTTAATGAAGCTATCAGGTAGCTGGGAAAGTTTTAAATTTCAGATCTGAAGGTAGTTATCATTGGCTAAAACTGTGATTCTAAATATCAAAATTTGTGGTGCTAAATAAAGAAATTTATTATTCAGGAAGTCATACACTGTGGGTGCTACTTAGAGGATATGGACAGAGGGGTGTGTCCAAAGAAGGGTGACCAACTTTTGAACACATCAAAGGGAAATAACCAAACTTGACAATGACTATCAGGGAGATTTAGTCACAGTAAATTTCAACTAGACAATTACATGTATTTACTTGAATGAGGATGTAAACATAAAAAAATAAGACACATTTTGATTATTTTTCCTCATAAATCTTCTTTTGTGTAGCTTCACAAACTGATACAATGTTTGTAAGAGTAAAATGGCATTAATAAGACTCAAAATATTTACATAGATTTGATTTTGCCTTCACGTATGTTTGGTTCTGCTTATGAAGTTCTGTACAAGAATGTTGGCTGCAGTCAGCTTTTACATACCACACACTAAAGTTGATTAACCATGGGCTTTAACCAGAGATATTGTTCCTCCCATATCTTGAAATTAATACGTAAATATTTAATCTTCTTGTTTCATGTAGTTTTCACTTCTTCCTTTTTTGCTGTGAAAGCAAACAGTGAAAATCGATTCACTTTTAAACCAAATGAAAATACACGTAAACACAGAGGGTATTAAGGAAAACAAAGGAGATTGCAGAAATCGAAGATTTGGTGCTAACTTTCCCCACTTTTCGATTGCTGGCAACTTAAGAATGCATTCGCCTTATACCGATTAGGAGTTCACTTTGTTGCACCAAAACAATACAAGGAAATAAAGACTAGTGACAGCCAATCATAGACATATTTATGTTTAAACAAAAGTGTTTCATTAGTCATATCTCACTTAACTCACACAATACATTTCACAATGCTTCAAAATAACCAGTACTGACAGAGTTTCCATTATTGATCAAGATGCAAATCAACATTTCTCTCACAACTCCATGCATTCCAAAGACAGGGACAACATGAATAGTAATTGAGAGTAGTATTTACAACATCAGACAGTAAAATTCGGTAATTTTCTTTTTACATTAACTTAGATGAAGTACAGTTCCTTACTGTCCTTCGAAATAGTCACATCCCATGACTATGCACTGGAAACTTTGCACGAAGTATTTATTCCTTTAGGACAGTATCCAAAAACCTTGCAACGTTACGGAGGTTGTCAGGAATATCATCAAACCTGTTTCCTTTCCTGGCAACGGAATAGGAAGGAGTCTGCAGAATTGAGTTTCAGCGGGTATGATGGATGTTTATGTTGCATGACAATGGTCGCCCACCCACAGGAAATATCATCAATCAGTTGAAAAAACAGGAGGGCAACTTGAACAGTCACCGTACTCGGCGGATCTCAATCCTCCTGACTTGTTCTATTGTCTCAACTCAAACTCGCTTTAAAAAGAAACAGATTTGACAATATTTCTGACATCCAACGAAATGTGAATAAGCTCTTGCTCATCATCGCAAAGGAAGACTCGGTGTAAAGTTTCCAGGACAGGTATTACTGAGCTCAGCAGTGCAAAGTTATGGGAGGTGACTATTTCAAAGGACAGTAAGGTGACTATAGTTCATCTATGTTTATATTATAGGACTATTCACCGAACTTTATCAAAGATTATATTATTAGAAGAAAAGCTATTGAGTTACTGCGATGGGGGGATTTCAGTTATCGATAGTGCACCGCGTATTAAAACAGTGATCACTGACCAAATATGTGGGACAATTATGGAGACAGGAGGATTAAAAAGAAAGTGCTGAAATATGGTAGAACCTGTGTGATGCAGGAGTGCTGATCGCTCTAGTTCAGTGTCTGGCCGGAGCCGTGAGCTGCCCCAGGATGACGAGATGCGTGATGACGATTGCGGCAGCCGAGACGAGCAGCGGGCGGTCGACAGTGATGAAGCCGGCGGCGGAGAAGGCAAGCGGGGGCCCGCGCACCACCAGCAGCCGCAGTGCCGACAGGGGGCTGTGGGGGTCCCTGGGGGGGCACAGCAGCCGCGAGCGCGTGGCGGCGGAGGCCGCGGCCGCCGCGCCGCACGACAGCACCAATGCTGACAGCTTCAGCCAGTGGAATGCCAGCCACAGCAGCGACGCCCACGCAGACCTGCCAGTGGATAGAACAGCAGCCGGCTGGCTGTAAAAATAAAACGCCGCGCCGCACGACAGCACCAGCGGCGACAGCTTCAGCCAGTAGAACGCCAGCCACAGCAGCGACACCCACGCAGACCTGCGGGTGGACAGAACAGCAGCCGCTGGATGTAAAAATAAAATGTCGCGTCGCACGACAGCACCAGCATCACGACGCCCACACAGACCTGCAGGCGGACAGAACAGCAGCCGGCTGGCTGTACAAATAAAATGCTGCACTGCACGACAGCGCCAGCGCCGACAGCTTCAGCCAGTGGAATGCCAGCCACAGCAGTGACACCCATGCAAACCTGTGGGTGGACAGAACAGAAGCCAGCTGGCTGTAAAAATAAAATGTCGTGCCGCACGACAGCACCAGCATCAACAGCTTCAACCAGTGGAACACCAGCCACAGCAGCGATGCCCACGCAGAACTGCGGGCGGACAGAACAGCAGCTGGCTGGCTGTCGTACTGCCAGCAGTTGCTCAGGACCCAACAGAACAGTACTAGTAAATAAGACGAAACGTATAGGAATCCTAAGTACACGTGCAAATTAAATAACAAAATTTTTACCCAGAAATTATTTTCAACAATTGTTTGTCAAGAGATCCTCGACAGAACAAAAGCGTGAGCCATGGCAAAGCTTTACAGTTTAGCCTTGAAAGCTTGTAGTGATTCTGCTGAAGTCGGTGAAATTGAATGAGTGACTGTGTCACTAATTTGCGTGTGGTTCATCACTCTTACGGCATCATTATGAAAATAAATATGAACCACTCCTATCAAGTGGTCAAAGTTAGATACAAAAACGCTTGGTTTCACTCTTACGAAATTTCTTATCACTGGGGATAGATGGGAATCCTAATCCTAATAAATAAGAAATCGGTGGATTCAGTGTTCTATATAGAAATTTAATTATCAAAACAGGGATGGTGCAAAAAATTCAGGAATGAATTATAATGCAAAAGTATGGCACAACCTCTACCTATTAAGAAAATTGGTTGATACTGGGGATGTGTATTTTTTTTTTTTTTTTTTTTTTTTTTTTTTGTATGATTTTTAAAATCGCTATCCAACTCTGTAAAGAATACAACCAGAAGCTCAAGAATACAGCCAACCTGTGGAAGGTACATTTATTTTTAACTGCCCTATAGCAAACGCAATGTGCATATATCACCAGTTCCCAATTAATCCGTTGTACTGCTCTTATAAGACAAAGCTGTGAGACGATGGCTACACAGTGAACGAACTACTGCGTTCAAAAATTCCTAAGTTACTCAAGTATCAAAGTTGAACAAGAAGTTCTCTCAAACTGTTTGCTGCACTGGCCAGGAGCAGAAGAGAAGCTCAATTGTAAGCTTGTAAATGAGTGCTTCTAAATGCAAATACAATCCACTGAAGTAATAATTTTGTTCCTCTGTTCAGAGAGAAACAAATACGAATACTTCAAGCAATGCAATCTGCACTCGCAACTAATTGTGAGCTAAGTCACTGGACGCTTTGCTAGCAACTGCCCACCTGCGTCCTCGCACCACGGGCGCAGCTAACCGAATTCCGCGATTCACTTCGCAGTAAGCCACATGTCTCTCCAGACAGTTTTCTCAAACGCCAATCACAGATATAGCTTCAAACTGTCCCCCACCATTACTTTCTTCCGAACATCTTTCCCACGAAAAAGAATCTTCTAGAGGCTTCTAGAAAGTTCCAGAACGTTTCGATCGTTTGGCGGTTGAAATCATTCCTCAATCGAATCGTCGCCCACAAGTTTTGGCGCGAAGTGCAAGGGCCATAAACCAGTCAGTAACCTATGACCTCACACCGTCTGGTCAACACACCACGCCATTGCGGTACCGTTAGGCATCCCTCGCCGCTTGCTGGTCTTCCTCACTGACTTGGCTGTGTTCTTCTTTCCACCTGCAAGAGAAGTACTGCAGGCTAACATTGTTAATATTAAATGGAGGGAACAGAATATGCACACCTTTTTGCACAAGGGTCAAAGAGGTCATACAAATGAAGATGCAATTTCTGTCTAGTACTAACTGAATGAAATCTGCTAACTCTTAGGAGTAACCAAGTGTTATTAACAACAAACGACATTAAATAAAATATGTATTCAGAAGCCAATGTCAGATTTCCCAGGCTACTGAAGGGGGCTCTACAAGAGATATGATAGCTTACCACACACGATCTTCATACCACCCGTTTCTACATCATAAATACCGTTTTTGATTCAGAACTGTTACCCCAAAAATAACAGCATACTGTATGTCATAACCGAATGAGTGTAGACAAAGTAGACTACTTTTCGTCTTGAACTATTACTTATTTCAGACACTATTCTAATGACAAATAATGTAGCATTTATTTTTTGAACAGTCAACATGGGATTTGTATGACAGCTTATATCTGATTTTCTAGGTAATTAAACAGTTCAGTCTTACTTATCATACGCCCATTCTGTGTAGTCAAAATGTCAGTTTTTGTTGAATTGAGTGTTAGAATAGGAAAAAACTGATTCTCAGTGTGATTAAACATAAATTTATTTTCCACAAACCATGAACGTAAGTCTTAAATTGTATCGTTTGCTAGTGTGTCAACATTGCAATAATATCCTTCATTACCAAGATGGTCTTCTTAGCAAATAGAAACATTTTCAGTAGTTTACTACAAGACCTAACATGTATGTAAATAAAAAAAAAACAGCAGCAGCCCTAGAACAGACCCCTGGGCACCCTCTCTTAACTGAGTGCTAGTACATATCACAGTCATTACCTTTTTCTCTGTTCTTACAGTAAGTGTACCAATTGTGAGCTACTCGCCTTGTTCCCAAGTGTTTCAACTTTCGAAACAGTATATTGTGATCTACACAGACACCTTTTGTTAAATGAAAAATGACACTAGACCCCTTGAAATCACCGCACGTACGACAATGACTAAGGTGATGTGCGAGGCCATTCCCTGTTTGGGTTTCGAATCCTCCCTCGGGTATGAACGTTTCTATTTTCCTTAGTATAAGTTAGTTCATAAGTAGCTTGTAAGTTTAGGGACTGATGACCCCGCAGTTAAGCCCCGTAAGCTTCAGAAACATTTGAATTTTTTTTTTTTTTAACTAACTGAAATGGCTCAACAGAGAGTAGGCCACTTGGACCTCAACGCATGCCAATTAGATTCTACACAGCAGTGAAAGATTTGAGTCGAAAGAAGGCCCCTGGAGTAGATGATATTCCCTCTGAACTGCACATATGCTTGGAGGAGTAACTCACGAAGAAAATGTTCCACCTGGTGTGCAAGGTGTATGCCGCGGCGGATTAGCCGTGCGTATTGGAGTGCCGTGCTGCGGTGCGCGCGGCCGTTTGCCGTCGGGGGTTCGATTCCCCCCTCCGGAATGGGTGTATGTGTTGTCCTTAGGTTAGTTTACCTTAGTTTAAGTAGTTTGTAAGGTACGGACTATGACCCAGCAGTTGAGTCCGATAGATTTACAAACATTTATTTTGTGCAAGGTGGAAGAGATAAGAGAAATACGCCCAGACTTCAAGAAGAAAGTAATAATTGCAATTCCAAATATAGCAGGTGCAGACAAGTGTGAAAATTACAGAATTATCAGTTTGCCGCAGTGGAGCGGCCGAGCGCATTGAGGCGCTATGCTGCGATGAGCGATGCCGTTTCCCGTCGGGGGCTCGATTCCTCCCTCGGGCGTGGATGTTTGTGCCGTCTTTGGTATAAGCTAGTTCATAATTAGTTTGTAAGTTTAGGGACTGATGACCCTGCAGTTAAGTCCCTTAAGCTTAACAAACATTTGAACATTTGAACTATCAGTTTAATAAGTCATAGTAGCAAAATACTTACACAAATTATTTACAGACGAATGGAAACATTCGTAGAATCCGGTTTCAGGGATGATCAGTTTAGATTTAGGAGAAATGTAGCAACACTTGGAGCAATACTCACCTTGCAACTTACTTTAGAAGATAACTTTAGGAATGTCAAACCTACATTGAGTCGTTTCAGATGAACCATATCTTGATTTTCATGAGTATTTTAAGTATGCTTGCTTTTATTAATTTCTTCCTGCAAAATTGTTGCTGAGAGAAAACATTCCAGAATGGACGTACTCTGTGACAATGCCAGGTCAGGTGTTCTCTCGCCATCGGCAGCCTATGGGTCAACACACGTGAAAGTGCCTTATCAATGTTCTGCACGGTCGTAGCAGTTCTGTTCTTGGAAAACAATGGCTGTTCTCTGCGGCGTCTGTCCCCTGTAAAGCATGCTCCTGTGGTCGCCGGATACAGGGGGTTGGGGATTTCCCTGCTGGCTGACAAGTCTTTGTTGTCTTATTGAGCCTGCGGCACTGTCTGTAAAGGCTTTCGAGGCCTTTAAATTGGCGTCTGGGCCGCGGAAGTGTACAACTCTGTGAGCTACTTGCAGGAGAAACATGCAGAGATTATGGTGGCTATACCTCTGGTGTAGGGCGTCTGGCGCCGAGATGGCGGACGACATTTGGAACAAGAGCTGTTGGAATGTGGTGTGTTAAAAACATCACCTCGTCCGTGGCGTTTCCCTCAGGTCATCTTCCACTTCCGTGAGAATGCGGAAGGCGGGCGGCTCTCTGGCCGCAGAAAAACGGGAGTTTCGCTGAGATGTTAGACAGTTTTAGCAATCCTCCTCGCCGGCCGCGGTGGCCGAGGTGACTGAGGCGCTCCAGTCACGGTCAGCACGGCCACTACGGTCGGGGGTTCGAATCCCCCCTCGGGCATGGATATTTGTGCCATCCTAGTTCGTAAGTAATTCATAAGTAGTTTGTAAGTTTAGGGACTGATGACCCCGTAGTTAAGTCCCTTAGGCTTTACAAACATTTGATCCTCCTCCTGAGAGCTATCAGGCATTGGCCAGACATTTCTATCTTAAAGAGAACTGGAGTTTTTAGTTTAGTGAGCCCTTGGCTTGCTTTCCAGCAGGAGAGGAGAGCGTGAAAATTTCACTCTGGGAATTGCGTTTGGGCAAGGGGAGAGAGCAGAGGCTTCTAGGGACAGTCCCTTCTGTTCTGCTCAAAGTTTTGCTTGCTTCTGCGTTGAGTGTTGGCAAACTGAGAATACAGTCAGCCTGTCTGAAATTAGTAGCATCGACACGATAATAAGCAATCCTTGCAGTTTTAGTGTCACCTGAGCATTCAGCAATCACATGTAAGATACTTGTCTGAAGTGGCAGGACATAGCCGTGAGATTGCTGACACTGAGATCCACTGGGGTCTGATAGCAGTTGTATCACTTTTGAAGTACGAAGCCGAGTTGTTGACCATGGCCGCAATTTGTCACCCCACCATGTCACAGACCGCCGCCGACATCGCGTCTTCACTCTATCGCAGTGTTTGGTAACTTGTGCTCCACTGGGTTCGTTAAGTTTTTCTGAGAATCCGGAAGATGATTTATATGGGGATCAGGTATCGGAACATTGCTCTCGGCTAGACCCCAGTTTTATATATCTATGACGTTAGTGCCCTACGACTCTCAAGCCATTTATCAGGAAAGAATAGTGATACTTGTAATATTTTTACTTAACTTTGTGTTTGTTTATATTTATATTTTGCAATTTGTTCTGATGTGCACAAGATCCATTAGGGAATAAATGTTATTGCGTTTACAACTGTTGACATTATTCAGCTTACCTATTATATCCCTTATCACAATTTTTGGAAGGTTTTTACGTATGGATTTTGGACACTACAATTGAGTTTTGTCTTAGAATTCAATTAAGTGGCTTTGGAAAGTCAAGGCGCCAAAGACTTTACTCGGCGGCAATGAAGTACACATATGTATAAATTATGTGTGTGGCTGCATTGTTGAATGTCGCGGAGGTCGCGATGTGTTACGAGCTGTGCTGTGGCGGCGTCTTTGTAACTTTATTAAAGAAAGAGCCGAATTCTCCATTAATTAAATTTGTCACCAAGCGAATTTCAATTGCTTCTTTCACAAATGAGTTCCAGAAAGGTGACGTGGAGGCTAAAATTTTGGTGTTTTCGTACATCATAGAGTGCCCAGTATCATGTGCTCTGCAACCGCCGATTTATTAGGTTGTAAGAGACAGGTGTACCTTTGGTGTTCCATGCATCTTTCGTGGACTCTAGACATCGTCTAGCATTTGTACGAAAGACCACATTTATAGGAGATCTTGTAAAAACTAAGTCTACCAAAGCACCAAATCATCATTTATCTAACATAAAAGTGCTGTTGTCTTTGTTGGGGGGCGAAAAATAACTTCAACTTTATGTTTGTTCAGGATCCGCCCGATTTCCGACGACAAACTTCCCAAATGTGGCGGAAACGTTACGGATTTAAGACCTTCTGTATCGTCCTCTGTGTTCTTTAGGCGTAGCATTGGCTTCATATGTATTTACTGTGGAGAATACCCGTTTGCCCCAAAAACGTTCGTGTGTGGAAGATCGTCCAGCAGTCTAATAAGAACAGTCATCGTCTCGGAGGGACGATGGCAACTATTTGCATGTAAATGAAAAAGAGTATGCACCAGTTTCCTACACAATGAATGTCCTAAGGTGCCATCGTTTTTGCGTGGTACCATTACATTTAGAAATGGAAGCATCCCTCTTTTTCGACTTCCTATGTAAACTGGATTTTTATTATATTGGCGTGGTGTCTGTTCTTTCGGACATGTGCCCTAATGCAGCCATTTTCCGAAAGAACAAACACCACACCAATATAATAAGACGGCGTTAAAAAATTCACTTATTTCACCGCATGTGCGGTCGTACTTTCGACCTCGCATGGGAATCAGTAATGGCGAGTGTAAGAGGGCATTGACGATATGGGCGCTACAGCCATAGCGTGCGACTTGTGGAAGTTTGAGACGGATGGGATGCAAGCACGGGTAGCCAAGTGTCAAGGTGACTGCTGGTCCGAAGCGGGAGAGGTTCGATTTCCGGCCCGGCTCACATGTTTCACTTGTTGCCATTGTTAAATTCAATGCCCAAATGCAGTCATTGCAAATCCTTTCTTTCCTAATCCTTCTTCCTTCCCCTCCTTCATCAATAATTGAGAAGGTTTATAAATTCTTGTGACTTTTCTTCACCGTCAGACTAGACAACAGACATGTCATCGACATACTTCCAGAATACTGTGGGCTTGAATCTGGCAGCGCCTGCTAGAGCGTCTACGACTCTCTGTGAAGATGAGTGGACGGTACTCAGCCGAAATTTTAAATGAAGTCTATGCGGCTGCACGCCCTAAATTTATTTGAACACTCTAATTTATACATCTTATAAAATGGGCTGCATGTGTGTATGTATGTTCCACATCTCCTAACTATTGAACCTATTTCAACCAAAATTGGTACACGTGTTCCTTACTATAGAGGTAAGAATCACCTACGACACATACGTAAGGAGATGTGACGTCATAAACAATGACAGTTATGAAAAACTGATGCTTCATGCGATAATATTCTACATCTGCTCTTAAACTAATCTACCGATTTCAACCAAATTTGGTAAAAATATTATTTAAGGTCAGGAATCATTTGATATGGTTGACAAAAACACCTACGATACATAGTTCATACGATATCATGTCATAAACAGTGAAAAAACCCCCATTTTGTGACTTGAATATCGTGATTTTATTCCTCAATTATTTGAGAATGAGAGCACTTAGCTACTTGCAATAAACTTTAAACGTAATTTCACATCTTTTCGAAACTTTTTCTGCTGAGAACCCCAACAAAATGATGAAAGGAAAAAAGTTTATTGCTTACTTCTTTTCCGATGTTCATGATGTATATCTACGACATTTGGCATGACGTTACAAGTTAATGTATTCGCGAGACATTTAACAGACATTACAGATAAATACCACTGAATGTTCCTTCGATATTATAATACAGTTCGAAATGTAGTTCATGAGATATGAAGTAATAAACAATTTGGTTAATGAAAATCCGCATGATCACACATGAGGTTTCGATTTATTACGGCTTTACTGCTAACACCATTCACGACATAT
The DNA here is from genome assembly GCA_026315105.1 of Locusta migratoria. Lineage (NCBI taxonomy): Eukaryota > Metazoa > Arthropoda > Insecta > Orthoptera > Acrididae > Locusta > Locusta migratoria. Next base: position 40,716,401 of record CM048745.1, read on the forward strand.
TTTGCAGACATTAGACAAATTTACCAGTGAATGTACCTTCGAATTTATGTCATAGTACGACACATATTTCATATGATGTCATAAACAACGAAATTTCTAAATAACTGCTACATCAAGCGCTGTTTTTCCACATCTCCTCCTAAGATAATGGATCGATTTCAACTAAACTTGGTACAATATTGCTTACTATCAGACAACAATCACTGTCGGATTAAAAACTACCTACGACACAGAGTTCAGATGATATGACGTCGTAAAAAATGAGTCACAAAGACATTCCCATCACGCGACGCGTGATTTATGAGACTTTATTCATCAACTACTTATTCATCGAAGTTTCCTAACATTACTCTCTACAAAACTGGAAAATAACATTATTGTGGGACAGATAGTCAAGGATATATGATGTCAAAAGAATTGAGCTGCATATTTCTTTGTTTTACTGTTTCATAATTTGTAAGCTGATTTCATGAATACATGAAGATGAAATCTTTTCCGAATTTTTATTTTCGTTTCTGATATAAGATCGGAAAAATGCATATACACCCGAGAAAAACCGGGTTTATCAGTTAGTATACGGTATAATTTGAAAGGCCTTCGAAGTGTTTTCATTGTGTCGCGCCCACCGTCCCATTACTTTCAGAACGACCTTCGACCTGAGATACTAGCAGACTGGGCAACATACGACCACGTGACTATTGACAAACATTACCCAGGTGATCAAAAAGTCAGTATAAATTTGAAAACTTAATAAATCACGGAATAATGTAGATAGAGAGGTAAAAATTGACACACATGCTTGGAATGACATGGGGTTTTATTAGAAAAAGAAAAAAAAGTATTGCTAGAAGCGTGAAAGATCTCTTGCGCGCGGCGTTTGGTGATGATCGTGCGCTCAGCCGCCACTTTCGTCATGCTTGGCCTCCCAGGTCCACAGTCCTCAGTCCTTGCAATTATTGGCTTTGGGGTTACCTTAAGTCGCAAGTGTATTGTGATCGACCGACATCTCTAGGGATGGTAAAAGACAACATCCGACGCCAATGCCTCATCATAACTCCGTACATGCTTTACAGTGCTGTTCACAACATTATTCCTCGAATACCGCTATTGGTGAGGAATGATGGTGCTGTAAAGAACATCATCTTTGCTTTGTCTTAATTCGTTATGCTAATTATTGCTTTTCCGATCAGATGAAGCGCTATCTGTTGGCCATTGTATGAACTTTTTTTTTTTGTCATTCCAAGCATGTGTGTCAATGTTTACCTCTCTATTCACATCATTCCGTGATTTATTAAGTTTTCAAATTTATACTGACTTTTTGATCACCTGGTATATCTATATATAAAGCAACTTTGCAGGTTTCAAGAAATTGCACAATTTTAAACTTATAATACTTAAATGTGAAATGTAATGTTACTCCCATCGACACAAAAAGCTTTGAAAATTAATAAGCAAAACTGGAAAGAATCACATGACTGATTGTACAATGTAGGCTTTCACAGCCGGCGTCAACTTCACTTAAAATTTCCGGGCTGATAGGCCGTGGTCAATAGATAAAATTTTCCCCTAACGATTCGTCTTCGACTGCAGAAACCATCATCGGAGGCGAAGTGGCAAGTGCAATGAGGTCTCGAGGGAGCACTGCATATATAGCCCCTTAAGGGGCTCAACATTCAGTTTACGGGCTTGGCGAACCCTGGGTCCCCGAGCCGGGGACTGATATGCGCCAACAGTCCTCTGTCACAGTAACCTCCGGGTAGGCTTCAACGACCACCACGTGGTGCAGTGGTGGAATGTCGGTTGTCCAGAGACCGAGGATCTTGGCTTTACTGCCTGGGTCGCGAGGATGGTGTAAAAACCCCTCTTAAAAAAACCCTAAATCCGAAGGTGAATTTCGCGCTGAGGGGATGCATGGATGTTGAGGCAGAACAGTCGTAAGCGGGCGACCTCTGAGGAATCTGCCACACCTCAGGCGTATAAGGTTTGCCCAGGCACGCGGGGCTCTGCCTGGGTCGATAGTGTTTCCCTAGCTACTCGCTGGACGCCCATGGAGTCTTTTCAGTTTTTTTTCTGATGCTCCCAGAGGATCGGATGGGACACCAGTGAGCATTCCTTCCCATCCAAACAAGCGACATCGTGATGGCAGTTCTCCCGAGCGTGCTCCTCCAAAGCTTCGATTTAGTCAGAGGAACAAGGCACAAACGTGTCGAAATGTTTTTTTTTTTTCATAGTAAAAAGAGTGGCGGGTTCCTTTACGAAGGTGTCCCCATTCTACATTCAGAAGGCACTTGATGCGATTACAAGTGGTTTGAATTTCATACAGAGGCTTCGTAACGGCATGCTGCCGATCGAAACTGCAACCTCTGGTCAAGTACAGAAACTTCTTCAGGCGAAATCTGTAGGTGAATACCCAATTCTTGCAGAACTGCATAAAACCTTAAATTCTTGTTGCAGGGTGGTGTCATGTGAAGATCTCATGAATGAAGATGTCAGTGTTCTCCAACAGGAATGGGCTAGTGAAGGCGTCACGGAAGTGCAAGAGTTAATGGAAATCTTGAGAAAACTTCTACCTTCATCTTAACATTTAACTCGCAGGTCCCGCCCAGTCATATTAAGGTTGGATTCTTACGTCTAACGGTTCGTCCTTTTTATCCAAACCCCTTGCAGTGCTTTAAGTGCCAACGGTTTGGTCATACTGTGGTCAGTCAGCTCACGAGACAGTTGTGGACTGCACCTCTCCACTGGTATGTGTTAATTGGTCCAACTCACATCCGGTTTGGAGTAGACATTGCCCCACCTACAAGGACGAGAAAAAAATTCAGTAAATAAAACGCGTCATGCGCCTTATGCCTAGGCAAAGAAGCACTTACAAGCCATACAACTACCATTATTCGTTACGTCATTTGCATCAGCTGTGAAACAGCGCGCGATCAAAGTTAGTGTGTCAACTCAGATGGAAGTAGCAACCGCTGCTACCAACACCTGCTCCTGTTGTTTCACGTGCCTGTCACCTCCGAAATTAATAGTAAAAATCAAGCGACTGTTGGTAAAGCAGCGTTTTATCTGTAGAGATGATGGTGCCACAAAAGCAATGTCATGCCCAGTCTATCAATATGTACAGTTGAAGAGAACGACTCTGGACAGGCGGATAGGCGAGTAAAGTTTAGTGGACCTGCTGAAGGAGAACTCGAGTGTCCAGTGGGGCACGAGCAGCATCATGAGCACCTCGTAGGCGCTGCAGGTGGCGCCGGCGACGCAGTAGGCGAGGTCCGCGGCGAGCGGCGCCCCTGCGTGCGCCTGCAGGTGGTGGGCAGCGCTGCCCAGGCACACCTGCGCCTCCAGCAGGCGCCACGTGGACGGCGCCCCCACCGCCAGCGCCTCGGCGACGCACGCGTCGAGGCGGCGCAGGCGCGCGCGCAGCTGCAGCACCAGCGCCACGAACTGCAGCGAGACGGTCGTCTCCAGCACCAGGTACAGCAGGTGCGCGCCGCACAGCCGCCCGAACGGCGCGTAGGTGGTCGAGAACATGGCGGCCACGACCGCGCACTGGCCCGCCAGCGCGATCGCCGACCACAGCCGTGACCGGCCAACCGCGCCACGTGGCCTTAAATCCTGCAAAAATCATCCGCTTAGTCCCTCACCGCCGGACGTGGGAATTACCGGTAAGCCTCTCCACCAGCCTTCACACCTATTCATCCATCATACGCCTCACCTCTGCTCCTTCCACCCTGCCTGGGTTTCCGCTCCTCCCACCTTTTATCAGACCCTCCAAATCCTAGAAAGCCGCATTTCTGCCTTGCCTACGGTATCCGACTCCCCTCCCCACGCAGATCCTATACGAACTCATCCCCTTTCCTCACCTCCTTCAACACCTTGAACACCTCCGAATCCTGTATGTCCGCTGCAAAATCTCGCAACCCCCTCGTTTACCCCATCCTAACAAACCCTGGGCCTCTGTCACGCTTACACCAATGTATTCCTCCCTCTCTCCAACTGCACACGCTACATGTCCTTTCCCAAGGAAACTTCCACCCTTACCCTACCGGATGACGCCCTTTGTCCTGAAATGTACCCCTGCTATCAACCCTGATGCTATCCCCGTAGCATCAGCGCCCCCTCCTCCCATTCCCTCCTCTACCCTCCTCCCACTTGGCTTTTCACTTTCCCGACTCTGGAGTCTCAACAACAACCCCTGTCCTTCCTCTCCTCTCTACCTCCCCAACCTCCCCCACGCTTCCTAACCTTCCCCTCCCATCCCCCTGCGGAGGCCTCAGTGAAGACTTTTAGAAACAGTGTAGTCTAGTGTTCAGTGCATCAGTGTCTCCGCGTGAGCCTTTACAGTGCGTCGAACAACAACCTCTCTTATTAACCAGTGTCGTCGTTTTACTTCTTCATTTGTCCAATGACTGTTCTCAATGTGATTTTACCGTCTATGTGTTTATTTCTGTTGCCTTGTTCATGTGCTTTATGTCTGCACTATTGTCTCCAGTGTCCTGTTTGTAATTCATCAATGTTCTCTTCGTGCCATGTTTTGCTTCCTCATTGTTTTTAACCTCGTGCCATGATTTTTAAGTCTTAATTGTAATGTGCGTGTACGCGCTGAAGAGCAGTGCCTGATGCTGCTGCCAGCCTGCCGACCCTGTCCGCGTGAATATAATAATAAAGGGAAAAAGAACCCGCTCAGTCACCGCCCACCGGACTCTAGCTTTGCCCCTCAGCGGCAATGCGCTCAACCCAGTGCCATCTAGGTTGCACTGGTTCAAACAAACCACAAGGAACTCTGAACGTCAAAGACAAGTTACAGAAAAACGACAGTTCGTAATGCACAGTTTAAGTTTTGAAGTATAACATTTTTACAGATAGCGTGTATTAACAAAAAAGAATAATCTATAATCTAAAGCGGATTGCCTAATGGTATTTACATGAGTAACATACAACTACTATTTTTGTTAAAAGTGAAAAGTTCTATTTTTTCATGACAACTGGTCATCTGAAATCCTAATTCTCCCAACATAAAGCGAAATTTTGAAATACAAAGAATCTACTTAACTTTTCTTACTAGAATAAACATTGCTAAGTCGAGGCAGCTTTTATTTTTAGTAGTGTGTATTTTTACTGTAAGCTGTAAAATATCAACATGTTTCGTATTATTTATTAGACAGATGCGATTTAGGTCTACATTTCTTTTGTAGTTGGTATATTCCTTAGTTGTTAGTGTTTAAAATATAACCAAACAATTTTGAGAACATCATTTATCTAACAAAATAAATACCAATTGATTCTTCCGATACTGTATGTCTGAATATGTTGAATAACAGCTTCAACAGCATAATACACGTTCGATGTATGTCAACGTACTAATCTCACGTCCTTCAGAAAACCGACATATTCTTTACATTAGAACTTACTTGTTCTTTAGAATTTGACCGTCAGTTAGATATTATATATGGAAGCTGTTCTAGGGTAGTGATTAGGCCGATTTACTGCCGATCTTCTAAAAAGTAGAAGAGGTTTTCCTCAACCTGCAGGAATGGACTGATGACCTAGCTGTTTAGTCCCCTCAAAACAAGAACAACAACAACATACTGAGAAATACGAAAGGAAAGTCTACATCCTTCCAGGCATACTTGCAGGAAGCAAAGAAGAAACCGAGTTGTATCAAGGGAGATAGAGGGGAGGAGGATCGTGTTGGGAATTGGCAGCTATTTGCAAACGACGTCGAACTTAGAAGAACGTTCAAACGTTACATGAATGAGAAGTCGTAACATTTGTTAGAAATGCGAAGATAAAAGAAAAAAAAAAAACACAAAATGGATGAAATTCACTACTGAGAGACAGCACTCTGTCATATGTAATTAACAAAATATTGCAGAAAATACTGCTATTTCACTAACAAAAAGTATTACAACATATTGCAAATGAAAACAAAAAGAGTAAAAAAAAAAAAAAAAAAAAAAAAAAAAAAAAAAAAAAAAAAAAAAGCAAGCACCTGATAGGATTTGAACCACCAACCTTTAGCTCCTCACTGACGCTTTTATCCACAAAACCACACTGATATCATAAAGCAACAGTTTTTAAGTCTACCTATAATCGAAAACATTTATTTATATTTAATAACGAGTTTAGGATAATGTTGCATTTAGTTGTTGCTTACAAATGGTGTAGTTACCGCAATTGAAAGCAACTTAAACTCGGAAACATACTATTTGGCCACGATAACTTGACGATTTTGCTGGTGCTGCCACAAGCAGCGAATGTCGGCACTAGTGGAAAGTTATTCATTTATTTACAAGTGCTGCCAACGGTCCAATGGTCCTTGAAGGGAAAGATTACTGTAAACATTGTTAGAGTAACGGGTCCAGCACTGCAGCAAGCTGCCTGCCCCTCAACCTCCACTCCCCGCAGCAGCCGTAATGGAGCTCCCAGCAGCCACCGCGCAAGTCGTCAAGTTATCGTGGCCAAATAGTACCAAATAGTGAAATAAATACGGCGATTCAAAAGTAGCGAGCGTCGGACGTCACGTGAGGATCTGTTGGGTGGTGGGGGCAGGGCTTTCACAGGACGTGACGTCGCTTACCGCCAGCAGGCGGTCGGCGAGGCGCAGGGCGCGGCAGAAGCGGCGCAGGTGGCGCATCCCGGTGGCGGCGCTGCCGCCCGCGGCCAGCAGGATCTTGGCCCTGCCGACCACCTCGACCGCCAGGTAGGTGAGCGGCGCCGGCTCCGTCAGCCGCGAGTACATCTCCAGGCGCACGGACGCCAGCGCCGCCGCCACCAGCGCGCTCGCCGCCAGCCAGAGCGCCGAGGGGCTGGCCAGCTTCCTCACCCACCGGCGCCGCCTGCTGGGCGAACCTGCGGCGCCGTCCAGTGGCGCCAAACCCACCAGCTTCCAGACGGTTGACAGCGGCCACAGCGAAGCGTGCACGTCGATGGTAGCTTTCCTCTCGAATGAGAGCGCGCCATTATCATTCATTTTCTCGGCAACTCCCTGCAAATGAAACGTGTTCACTATTTTGATCGTCGTAAAGTTTCGGCGACAGTAGATGGAAAGCTGACGTTTCCGCCGAGTAATGAACGCCTGCCTGCCGACATCCCATCTTTATAGGTAATTTAGTATAAGTGAGCGACACAGTGTAAACTCCTTTGCTTGTAAAGACAACCTAATTCGCTAATGGGTCAATGCGCATCTTGCCTTAGAACCAGCCGTTCCAGGTCCAACATCCAACTAGTCACTGTCAGTAATGTTTGTTGAACAAATATCACTCCACAATAGATTCTTCACATCCGAATGAAACAAGCAGAACACTTGTATGATCAGGCATATACGTCCATTACGTTATTTCCCTTCCGTTAGTTACTAACTACTCATCCACATCTACTGCACTCTTTCAAAACCACTATCAGACAACACTCTTAGTAAAAGAAACAAGAATGAGATCAAATCCACATGAGAATAAAAAGATTATAGTTAGTTACTGTTGTCATCTATGTAGATTTGTAAGTAATAGTCAGAATTAAATATTAGATTACTGGTTTAGGGAGTTAATATAACATGGCAAATCTACGTCTACATTCACTAGCTATCTTGTCCAGGATAGTTCTGGCGCTAGGTATGGATAAAGAACTTGTTCTTACGTAACCACTTCTTTTAACCCTGATGTTCTGTTCAGGTCTATATGACCCGAAATGAATATCCCCGTTATTTTTCATCATTTAAATACCAATATATATATTTATGAAACTCGATGACTTTGTCTGAAAATGGAAAAGCAGCACTTGTTTTAACAAGTTTAAAAAAAATTAACAAATTTGAGTTTGAACTGTAATAGTTACATATGTAATGATGTAATGTTCAGGTCATAATGACCCAACAAAAATATGTTTATTGTAATTCATAATTATTTCTAAAAGATGGAAATGATAGACATTATTTTTGTTGTATTGTGTGGGAATAGTGATTTGAATCATCCCAACTTACTCTCAACAATCAACTAAGGCTCCATGCGTTCACAGCAATGGACTTGTTTCTTGCTTTCCCCAGGAAATAATAATTGGCAGTTCTCAACAATATGAATGCTTTGGTTATGCTCAGTTTGAATTGTGACGCCATGGCGATGAAACCATAGTCTTATGGTGAGTTGGAAGAATTAGTAAATGCCCCGACAGATGAAGGATCAGTTTCTGAGTTTGAAGATCACGTCAGCAATACATCTGAAAGCGAGTGTTCCGATGACAGTTACGACAGTCCACAGGCTGTACAAAATAGTGTAGAGACTTTTCTTTCTAAAAATGGAAATACAGAATGGCAGTTGCATCCACCAGCAAAACATGATCGCCTACCAGCTTCGAATATCATCAAAAGTACTCCAGGAGTTACCAGGTATGCAATCAGCAGAATATCTGATGCAGAGGCGAGGCAAGACCAAAATAAAGTGTGGGCAAAATGAAGCTTGCGAGGCCCCGTGGTGGGGAAAGAGATTATCCAATCTATAAAAATTAATATTTGCTTTTTGTGTTTTTGTTCGTATTTTATAGATGGCCATGTCGCATATCCGATTGCCATAAAACTTTGTCATCTCATTGCTTCCATGTGCAATGAAGGTTATAGGCATACCAAAATTAACTTCGGAGGATTCTTTTCAATTAATTAATTCGTTTCTTACATGTTCACACTGAAATGGCTGGACGGATATAAATTAAATTTGGACGAGAAGTGCATTTACCCTGCATTAATATATGGGCTACCTTTCGTAAGCCACCGTACGGTGTGTGGCGGACGGTACTTTACAATGGGCTAATACGCTTGTTTTTCTTCACACTGAAACAGCTGGACGGATATTATAGAAATTTGGAATGCATCTACATCCACATCTAGATATACATGGATATTCTGTAAGTCACAGTGAAACGCAGGGCAGAGGGTTCATCGAACCACTTTTATGCTATTTCCCTATTGTTCCAATCTCTAAAAGCTCGCGGGGGATGATGATCATTGCTCCCTATGTAGGTCGGTGCTAACAATATATGTTCTCATTTGGAAGTGAACAGATCTTGCCGCAACAAGTAACGACTTTCTTTCAATGATTTCCACCCCAACTCGTACATCATTTCCTTGACACTCTCTCCCATATATCGCGATAATACAAAACGAGCTGCCCTTCTCTTAACTTTCTCTAAATCGTCAGTCAGTACCACCTAGAGCGGGTTTCGCAATGCGCAGTAATACTCCAAAATAGGACGCACAAGTGTAGTGCAGGCAGTTTGTTTAGGAGAACTGATGCATCATCCAAGTGTTCTGCCAATGAAACGAAGTCTTTGGTTCGCTTTCCGTACAATATTTTCTATTTGTTCTTTCCAATTTAAGTTGTTCCTAACTGTTACTCTTAGGTATTGAGTTGAATTTACGGCCTGTAGATTTGACTGATTTATCGTGTAACAGAAGTTTAAACAGATTTATTTTAGTGCTTTAATGTATGTCCTTACACTTATAATTATTAAGGGTCAATTAGTTTTAATTTGGAAAAGTTCCTTTCTGCAACGGGTGCAATTACTGGTATTTTAACAAAATGTGAATGACAGCATAAATCTTTGAGAAAATTTCGTTTCAGTTATTTTCAGTTGTGTATTTCAGTAGCTGTTTCACATCTTTGGTGTAGTCGGATAAATTTGAGATCAATGTTTGCCATTATTAATACAATTTGTAAGGTTGGAAGTCACAGCTGTCACCCAATGTGTGTAAATGTTGGCTGCTTTTAAATATTTTATCTTTTGGAGTAAATTTAAGTTTACTTGAGTATCAGATGTGACAGGTGTTGTTTTCGAAGTCGAAGCAACTGATTCAGATGATTCCCTAATACTAGATGCAGATTTGTTAGAAACTTAATTTTACGTTCACTGAAATCATGATTCGATAAAACTCTTTCAACTTTTCCTTTTCTTTTTTGCAGAATCAGATTCCCATTTTCTCCCGATGTCTCTATCTCTCTTACAGCCTAGGCCTGACATGTTAAAGAAACGATATTGTATTTGTAACCTGGAAACACTCAAAAGATTTTTACTTTTTCGCATAAGTACCTGTAGTCCATCAAGGTAAATGTTACATGAGGATGGGGTGAATAGGAAATAACATTATTGCTTTACATTTTAAAATTGGTGAGGGACTAAAGGTATGTGTTTAGCTTAATCCTGCATTGCTACCAACTCAGGCTCCACGCATCTGTCAGCATCTATGGTAGAAATACCACACAGAACTAACATTTCGTGCAAGTGTGTTATAGGGAGGACCATCTTTAAAAGCAAACCACAGACATTTCCGAGGTGGGGTGACTTACGTGCCTCAACGATACAGATAGCCATACCGTAGGTGCAACCACAGCGGACGGGTATCTGTGGAGAAGCCAGACAAACGTGTGGTTGCTGAAGAGGGGCAGCAGCCTTTTCAGTAGTTACAGGGGCAACAGTCTGGATGATTGACTCAGCTGGCCTTGTAACATCAGCTAATGTGGCTTTGCCACACAGTTACTGCGAACGGCTGAAAGCAAAGGGAAACTACTGCTGTTACTTTTCCTGGGGACATGCAGCTCTACTGTATGAACATATGATGGTGGCATCCTCTCTGGTAAAATATTCCGGGAAGTAAAGTAGTCCCCTATTCGGATCTCCGGGCGGGAACTTCTCAGGAGGATGTCGTCATCAGGAAAGACAACACTGGCATTCTACGGATCGGAGCGTGGAATATTAAATCCCTTAATTGGATAGGGAAGCTACAAAATTTGAAAAAGGAAATGGATATGCTGAATTTAGATATAGTGGTGATTAGTGAAGTTCGGTAGAAAGAGGAACAGGATTTCAAAATCAAATGTTCGAATGTTTGTATAGCTTATGGGATTTAACTTATGAACTAGCTTACACTAAGGACGGCACAAATATCCGTGTCCAAGGGGGGATTCGAACCCCCGACCGTAGGGCCATGCAGACCGTGACTGGCGCGCCGCAGTCCCCTCGGCCACCGCGGCCGGCGAACAGGATTTCTGGTCAGGTGGGTACAGGATTATAAATACAAAATAAGTTGGGGGTATTACAGGAGTAGGTCTGATAATGAATAAGAAAATAGGAATTCGGGTAAACTACAATGAGCAACACAGTGATCGCATTATCGTAGTCAAGATAGATACAAAGCCAACACCGACCACAGTAGTACAGGTTTATATGCCAACTATCTCTGCCGATGGTGAGGAGATCGAAAAAATATATGAGGAGCTAAAGGAAATTATTCAGACACTTAAGGGAAAGGAAAACTTAATTGTTATGGGAGACTGGAATTCGGTAGTAGGACAAGGAAGAGAAGGGAAGATAGTAGGTGAATATGGTTTGGGCAAAAGGAATGAAAGAGGAAGGCGCCTGAACGAATTTTGCACGGAACATAATTTAATTATAACAAACGCCTGGTTTAAGAATCACGAAAGAAGGTTGTATACGTGGAAGAGACCAGGAGACAACGGGAGATACCAGACAGATTTTGTAATGGTAACACATAGATTTCGGAACCAGGTTTTAAACTGTAAGACATACCCATGGACAAACATAAACTCTGACCATAACTTATTGGTCATTAATTGTAGGCTGAAACTGAAAAAAAAACTGCAGAAAGGTAGGAAGATAAGGAGATGGCACCTGGATACACTGAAGGAACCTGAAGTCCTTGAGAATTTCCGAGGGAGCTTTAGGCAATAATTGACAGAAACGGGGGAAAATAAAACAGTAGAGGAGGAATGGGTAGAATTGAGAGATGAAATAGTGAAGGCAGCAGAGGACAAAATAGGTAGGAAGGCAAGACCTACAAATAATCCTTGGATATCACAGGACATACTAAATTTAATCGATGAAAGGAGAAAATACAAAAATGCAGTAAATGAAACAGGCAAAATGGAGTACAGACGACTAAAAAATGAGATTAACAGGAAGTGCAAAATGGCTAAACAGGAGTGGCTAGAAGGCAAATGTAAGGATGTAGAAGAAGGTATAAATAGGGGGAAAATAGATACTACCTACGGGAAAATAAAAGAGATATTTGGAGATAAGAAAAACAGCTCTAGGAATATCAAAAACACAAATGGAAAACCAGTTCTCAGCAAGGAAGGGAAAGCTGAATGGTGGAAAGAGTATATAGAGAGCAGGGTGGCCACCGAACCTTGAAACCGGGAAAACCGGGAAAAAGCCTTGAATTTGAAAAAACCGGGGTAAACCGGGAAAAGGCCTTGGATTTCAGCCGGAAACCGGGATTTTTAACACATGAGATTTCGCGGCTTTAAGAGTTAAATGATCGTTCGCGTGTATAGCCTTTCGCTCAGATTAGATTACACGACCAGTTAGAAATGTACTTAATAAGTGTAAATAAGTAATCCCTGTAGTTTTAGTAAGATAAAACCTCAAAGTTTAATATTTAAAAGTAACAAAATGCCAGTCGTTTTAAAATTACGGTTTGCAAAATGCTCAGATCGCCAGTGCCCGCGTGTTTAATAATATTCTTCATTTTTTTTTTTTGTGTACAAAAACATTTTCAAATATACTTCTGGGCGGTTTAAAACGTTTTATAATTATAGGTTACGTATTCCGGGATCTATTTCTGTATTTATCTCGAAATGTTGTTCAACCAGGCGACTCAATTCCTCGCGATGTTACGTCGAAGAGACGGGATGTTATCGTAAGGCGCGACTACGAAATAGCAGCTAGAATGAAAGGCGATATTTATTTGTTCTAAATTTTATCAATTTTCGTAATTGACCCCCCTTCCCCACCAACACAGATCTGATCTTTGTCTGATTCCGTGTTGAAAAATCTCTTCACGGGAGCATTTTGTTGATTTTAACTATAAACTCCGTAAAAGTTGGTATTGTGATGCTTCGTTAGCATAGGCACCGACTACGGGTATGCTCGGTCGCTCAAGCATACCCCAAAATTTGAGTGGGTATGCTAGGCGTTTCTTTATGTTATATTTCTTGACTGTAATTAAAATCTACTCTCTCATCCCATTGATGCCGGCTGGCTTTTTTAAGACACCGCTCTAAAAAAGTTTATTTTAAACGGGTAATTGAATTCGTAGGCATTAAAATCCACGTTCACATGTGAGTGAAGTGACCGTTGTCTAAATAGTCCGAATGTTAATGGAATTCCGCTTGTTAAGTCAATATTGTAAACTGACGGCGGCAACCTTTAATTGTATTAAATAACTAGAAATGAAGTGGGTTTAGTACGATATATTGAAAATGTTTACACTACGAATTTAATTTCCGGTATCTTTTGAAGTAACCTTTTGACAACCACATACGTTACCAGTGAGCCGACATACTTGCTGCGAAGACTGCCCTATCCCTTCTGTCTAAAACATTCTGTAAACAGACAGTCTTCATAACAACTTGCGAAGGTCTTTGTGTTGTAATTGGCAGCCCTACATAATTCTCGAAAAGCTACAGCTAGTGATGGATTCTTTTTCTGAATTTGAATTTTCAGGCTTCAACAATTTGTCAACAATTGAACGAAGTAGTCGGACCTTATATTCTGCTCTTTTTGACCTGTGTCACCTGTGCATGGAATTACGTCTTAACCGCTTCCCTACCCTCATCTTTATCTGTCCTTCTAGCCACAACCATTTATTCAAAGATTGTAAATAACATTGCAGGGCTTCCAATAATTCATTGTGAGTAGATTGTCTAGCGTTACCTCGAGGAAACAAAGATCATTAGGCTACAATGCATTGTCGAAATATATATCGTTGCTTCATGTCTAAGTTGGAGTAAGTGCAACAATACTTACAAATAATTTTATCAAGGAAAAGGAAACAAAATAATTTAAAAACTTTATTCCTAAATAATTGTCCAATGTCTGAATCAGTAGTCAACACTTTGAAAATCTTATTAGTTACGGTAAAGGAAACATATCCTGCATAATGATACCATCTGTAGTCATCCCAAATTTCTCACCAAAACCTAAAAATAATCAAAACTTCTGTCAAATATACATTAATCCAATCATTATTTATAGATATAAACAAATAAATATTTTTGTTCATAAATCAATAACATTTGGGGTTAAAAGGGTTAATGTCTTGCGTGTGAAATCGTTAAAATGGATAAGTAAATAGTGAAATACAAAAGGACTTTGACTTATAATCGCGATGGTGACTGTGATATGGTATCGACAGCGTGTATGTCCTGTATAAGTGTTTGGCTTTGCTGTGTATTTTTTTATTTAGAGATACTTGGGTACGTCACTGACCATACCCCAAGATTTTCAAAAGTCGGCGTCTATATTCGTTAGTAATAATTATAGACGATTGCTGTGACTGACGTAACATTGGTAATTAGAGCTCTTAAATACTCGGGCTGAAACGTCCGCCATGTTTTCCCCAACATGGTTGGAATTGCGCTGCACTAACAGCATAGAGGCGCACGTCCTGCCTTCTTTCACAAATGATTTCGCGAAAACTAATTGTTAGAAATATTTAATTTTTTCGCTACTTATATCTTTATATGTCAGCATTTTGACGAAATCTGCATAATTTCGTGAATAGCCATGGTTAGTAAGATATTGGCTTTGAAATAAGAGACAGCGCTAGGTTAGGAAAAGTTTTCAGTAAAAAATAAGGGGTGCTATGTTATTTTGTTTGGTGCATGTTACACCATATGTTGCTGCGGATGAAATTTTCCTGACGTATTGAAATTTATTTTAAACTTAGCAGGAGATCTTTACCTTTCACTCATATTGCTAAAATTTATTTTATGTAGCGAACTCATTTCTGACAGTTTTTTTTTCCTTTCTTTCTTTTTCTTTAACGAAAAAGGGTAAAGTTAGGGATTTATTAATCAGTGTTCAGGTATTCCTTCATCAGTCACAAATGTTTATTTCTTTGCTTGTTGTCCAACGTGTTTCAGACCTACTACTCAGTTTCCAAAAACTAATAGGAGTTACATTTCTTAGCAGTAATAGAACGAAAATTACTAGATCTAACGTGGATTTTATGCGAGAATACTAGAAAAAGACAGATACCAAGAAACTCTTCACTACCTAATGAACTGACTTGTTGTCATTTCCTCACATAATAAAGCACTCTGGATTGAGATATTTACAATGACCTTTTGATATATCTGAAAAATTTAAATTGAATATTACATAGAAACACAGCACTTTTGTAGTTTTCAACTATTGAATTTAATGGGTTAAGAAGTTAGTGCCAGTATCGTCAAGTATGGAATTTATGCAGTAATAACCTGTGCTTTAATACTGAAGACGAGGAATTACCAGACAGGCGAGCGAATCCCAATGCTGCATGTTTAACTGGCATTATCTCAAGATATACATTTCTCACATATTTACTGTTTGGAGACGATGAAAATTTGATGTATTTTGAACATTTCATTTGCTTAATGTGTTACCTAACTTCAACAGAACAAAAGTTCCTCGCATGTCGAAAATTCCGTAACGTCGTCAGTAAGTGCATGTTCGTAAACTGTCAGTATATCCTCTTAATAAATTATTACCGCAAACGAAACTAAAATGAAAATGTAGTGTAGTCGTTCACGAACACATTCATGAAAATTTCAGGTTCATACAGCGAGTAGTTTGCGAGTATGAGCGAGTTGAATGAAACGGGAGGTAACGCGTGAGCTTCGTCCGGAACGTGGCGATTCCTACAGCTTGGGGAAAAATGGCGGACAGTTCAGCTCGGTTTTACAGGAGGCTTAATGATAATATATAAATAGTAAACACAGTCATGATGTACGTATTGTTGATGGCTGAACTGTTTTTCATGCGGGCCCGGCTAGCGCCAATGAGGAATTGCGGTAACAATTACGAGGATAATTAATTTACTCAGCGAGGGGAGGGTCAAGTGTAAAATTTTAAATGGGTACCCAGATTTTTTATTGCAGATTCGGATTCTAAGGCCCACATCATGTATGGTCTGGTTGATGATTTTTTCTTTTTTTTTTTTTTACGGCAGATGGCGCTGTAATAGTAAGAAATACTGCTGAAGAAAAGTACTAAATAGGAAATAAAATAAATGAAAACGATATTCATGATGCTTCAGAACGCTACCAAATGATACCAAAAATGATCCTTCCCTCTCCCCGCTTTTGACAGGGCAGTCTTCCAAAGTGATACCTTAGTCCAGATTGCCCTTGTCTGAATACCAGTTATAAATTGCCGAAAAAACACTTAATTGAACTAGCCAGGAAGAAATGTACATATAGTATCATTTGGTTGGATTCTGAAGCATCGTCAATATGATTAACCTTTATTTTCTTTCCTGGGTGGTACATTTCTTCAGCAGCATGGCAAATAATTCTTACCATTACAGTGCAATATGTTGCCAATTGAAAAAAAAAAAAAAAAAAAAATCAACCAAACTATACATAATGTGGCCTGTAGAATCTGAATCTGCAATATAAAATGGGAGTTTCCATTTAAAATTTTACACTAGACACCCACACCGCTCCCAAACGGTGGAGACAGTTCATGTTTAGTATCATTTCCTAAGCTCCGTCCGTTCATAATGGTGAAAACCGTTGTTTTTTCTAGTTATTCTGGTTTAACTTAAAATGTACACTCTGTACATTGTCTCAATGTCAAATCTGGGGTGGGGGAGGAGGGTCTATGTGGCTGCAGATCCCCCAAAACCATGAGGAAAACCCCATAATATGAGCTGGTTCTTTTTACAGCAGTTTGAGGTACAATGTCACAATTCTTTTGAGCTCTGTCCCCCCCCCCCCCCTCCCCAACACAAATCCTGGATTCGCCACTGCTTGGTGTATATTACAACATTACATGGTTCAACTTGGATGACATGTGTTTTAAAAATATGTAACTAGTTTTTTTCTGGCATAGTTGTTTGCTAACCCCTTGAGCAAAATTAAGTTTCTTGAAAACCTGGAAAATAATTATTTTTAACCTGGAAAACCTGGAAAAAACCTTGAATTTGAAAATGAAGGTTTGGTGGCCACCCTGGAGAGGCTCTACAAAGGAAATGAACTTAGAGGCATTATTGTAGGAAGGGGAGAAGAGGTAGATGAGGATGAAATAGGAGATAAATTTGACAGAGCACTGAAGAACCTAAGTCGAAACAAGGCCCCCGGAGTAGATGACATTCCCTCAGAGCTACTGAAGTCTCTGGGAGAACCAGCCATGACAAAACTGTTTCACCTGGTGTGTAAGATGTATAAGAGAGGCGAAGTAACCTCAGACTTTAAGAAAATTGTCATTATCCCCATTGCAAAGAACGCAGGTCCAGACTACAGAACCATCAGTTTAATAAGTCATGGTTGCAAAATATTAACGCGAATTATTTACAGAAGGATGGAAAAGCTGTTAGATGCCGACCTCGGGGTAGATCAGTTTGGGTACAGGAGAAATGTAGGAACACGGGAGGCAATACTTATTTTACGACTTATTTTAGAATATATATCAAGGAAAGGCAAACCTACATTTCTAGCTTTTGTAGATTTGGAGAAGGCCTTTGACAATGTTGATTGGAATAAACTCTTTCGAGTTCTGAAGCAAGCAGGAGTAAAATACAGGGAGCGTAATGTTATCTACAAATTGTACAAAAACCAGACAGCAGTTGTCAGAGTTGAAGGGCATGAAAGGGATGCAGTGGTTGGTAAGGGAGTAATACAGGGTTGTAGCCTTTCTCCAATGTTATTCAATTTGTACATTGATCAAGCTATAAAGGAAAGCAAGGTAAAATTTGTAGGAGGGATTACAGTTCAGGGCCAGCACCTGGAAGAACAGTTGAACGAGATGGACAGTGTGTTGAAAGGTGCATATAAGATGAACATTAACAAGAGAAAAACAACGGTAACGAAGTGCAGTCTAAGGAAATCAGGTGATGCTGAAGGAATTAGATTATTTAACTTAACAATAAAGGAGGTAGATGAGTTTTGTTACTTGGGCAGTAAAATAACAAATGATGGTCGCAGCGCAGAGGGTATAAAATGCAGAATGGCAATGGGTAGAAAAGCATTCTTCAAAAAGAGAATTTTGTTAACATTAAATATTGATGTAAGCCTAAGGAAGTCCTTTCTGAAGGCATTTGTGTGGAGTGTTGCCTTGTGTGGGAGTGAAACATGGACGATGAACAGTGCGGACAGTAAGAGGATAGAGGCTTTTGCAATTTGGTGCTACAGAAGAATGCTGAAGATTAGGTGGGTGGATCGCGTAACTAATGAGGGGGTACTGATCAGAATTCGGGAGTAAAGGAATTTCTGGCATACCTTGACTAAAAGAAGGGATCGATTGGTAGGACACATTCTTAGACATCAAGGAATCGTGAATTTAGCATTGGAGGGACGTATTTGGGGGTAAAAACCGCATAGGAAGATCAAGAGATGGATAAAGTAAGCGGATTCAGACAGATGTAGGTTGCTGTTCTTATTTGGAGTTGGAGAAACTTGCTCGGGATAGGATATTGTGGAAAGCTGCATCAAACCAGTCTCCGGACCGAAGACCACAGCAGCAACAACAACAACAACATGTGACAATGAACCATGGATCCACTACGATAGCATCAACTCTCATTGCCTTTTCAAGTACGCACTCATTCTCCCAGCAGCTCTATACAATTTTATAACTGTTTACGCTTGTTAGGCACACAAAATATTAGTATAACATTTTGTCGACCTTGTTCAATCTGTGAAATAAAATATAAAAACTGGGTATTTTGTGAGAGAAGGATGTCGGAAATGTGGTGCCCTAAAGGTATACCTTTACCAGAATGATCATATGTCTTTCACTGAACACGCATAACGAAATTCAAAACAAATGTTTGTGAATCTAAGGGACTTAACTGCTGCAGTTATTAGTGCCTAGACTGATACGGTTAATAGTGTCTAGTCTTACAAACTACCTAAACTAACGTAAACTAACTTATTCTAAGGGAGACACACACAAAAATGCCCGAGTGAGGAGTCGAAGCTCCGACGGCGAGCAACGGCCCACTCTGCAGCAAGGCGCCTTGGAACGCTCGTTGACTCCAGCGCGGCAAATGCATTATTAAAACAGAAAAAACATGGAACGGTAAAGACATAATACGTCACGGTAACTTAAGGGCATCGAACCACAACGTTATAAAAACAATGCAATGCATTGGAAAGTTAAGTTGGAAGATGTATCGTAGACCCAACGTGACTTGAGCCATTTGTAGCATATACACAGGGTGTCCCAGCTATCTTGTCCACCCAAAATATCTCTCGAACAATAACAGCTATTGGAAAACGACTTTCACCGGTACAATGTACGGTTGGGGCATGTACAGATTTGGAAACATTCTAAAACGAAAGCAAATGTGTTTTTTAACACAAACGTAAGTTTTTTAAATGGACACCCTGTATTTTTTCTTCAGCAATCCGTAGCATGACAAATCACATAAGCAATGGCGTTGATTGCATCGCAATATTCCAATTATATCCCGAGATATTGCGACACGAAGTTGACGATTGAAAAACCCGAAATGCGCTGCTAGCGCACGTCCTGATGCTCAGGCGTCAACCGCATGCTGCCCGTACATACTTACCAAGAGGTGCGAAACGAATAATACGGTCTGCTGCCATCCTGCATTAAAGTCGTACATTCCAGCAGGTATTTATCCCATAGGCTAGGGTGATGCGGTTCTGTAACATATCTGTGTACCGCAACGTTAGTCACAAAGTTAACTTCGCTTATCATTAATCCGTTACTAAAGAGGTAATGCCGTTCAACGATAAAACTTTACTGTAGATCTAGCGCAAGTGACAGTGAATCATTCACTCATAATAATATAATCTATGTTGATGGTTTTAGTGAAATGAGCAAGTGGACTAAAGGTTTTACCGTTGTTTAGGTAAAAATGTTTTGATTTGGGAAGTTCAGGTAAGACATAGAAGATGAATGTAAACATGCTTAACCAATTACTTTTATTATCACATAATTATGAATGTTATGTTTATCTTATGCGTTACACGACAAAATTGTTTCAAACAAAGGTTTCTGAATATCACTGGGTAAAATGGCCCTTTGTAGAAACTTGCACTGTGATACCAGCACTACATACTAAAGATAGCGTTCACATATCATGCTCAAAGTGATAACCATTAGCTTGCATACATATGGCCACTGCCGATGAAGGATGCCCTACTTCGTGCTACTGTTTTCTCTTTGATGGCTGTACAAGCATCAATAATGCGTTGCTTCACGTCCTCTGGTGTTGTTGGTTCATGTTGGTAAACTGCACCCTTCTCTGCTCCCCAAAGAAAAAAATTCAGCGGTGTAAGGTCCGGAGATCGGGCAGGCCACCTAACTGGGCCACCACGTCCAATCCACCTACCAGGCAACTTACGGTTCAGAAGTCGTCGTGCTCTTCAGTCGTTATGTGCAGGGCATCCGTCATGCTGATACCACATGACCATTCTCCTGTTCAGAGGTACGGTGTCCAAGAAAACAGGAAGATTGTGCCGTATAAATCTGGAGTACTGTCTGCAATTTTGGACGCCATTTACAAAGATAGGTCCGATAATGGTATCTCCAATAATCCCACACCAAACATTCACTTTCCACGGACGTTGATGCTCTACCTGACGGAGCCATTTTTGATTGTCTGCGGACCAATAATGCATATTCCTCATATTGACAATGCGAACATCTGCGAAAAAATTTGGATTAGTCAGAAGTTCTTGCTGAGCCCACCGTTGCTGAAGTCATTTCCATGAAGATCCTGGTGTAAATGAACATGGTAAGGATGAAATTTATGATGTTGAAGAATACGCTGTGCACTTGATTTCGACACACCAACTTCACGTTCAATTTGACGTGTGCTGATGTGAGGATTCACAGCTACGGTAGCGGGCAGCCGCGGTGGAGTGGCCGAGCGGTCTGAAGTGTCTCGCTGAGGCGGTTACTCGCCGTGGCGGTTCGAGTACTCCCTGGGGCATGGGTGTGGTGTTTGTCCTTAGGTTAGTTTAACTAGGTTTAAATAGTTTGTAAGCTACGGACTTATGACCACGCAGTTTGGTCCGATAGATTTACAAACATTTGATTTTGGTAGCGAGCACAGCAACTTCAGCACGTTCATCTGTGCGTGTTCTTGGACGATGTCTAGGTCTTGGATTTAAGCTTACCGTTTCATGTAGACGAGATGTGAGACGACCAAACATCCGGCGCGAAGGCGATGGCTTGTCAGGGAATCGTCTTCTGTACAGTCGTTCTGCCTGAACAGAATTTCGCCCGCCTACAACAGGATACTGAACTGAATCGTTTTGTAAATGCATTGAAGGGACAGATCGTGAAGGTTCAAGATGAGACGTAAACTAAACTACGGGAAACGGTAAATATAGTACTGATGTGCAAAATAAGGCTCAAACTTTGGAAACTAACATGAATCAAAAGCTAGTGAAAATCAAAGAACGAATAAAAACACTGTTGTTGTTGTTATGGTCTTCAGTCCGGAGACTGGTTTGATGCAGCTCTCCACCCTACTCTATCTTGAGCAAGCCTTTTCATCTCCTCATAAGAACGGCAACCCACATCCCATTGAATCTGCTTACTATACGCGTCTCTTGGTCTCCCTCTGCGATTTTTACCCCACACACTTCTCTCCAATGCTAAATTTACGATCCCCCGATGTCTAAGAATGTGTCCTACCAAGCGATCCCTTCTTTTAGTCAGGGTATACCAAAAATTCCTTTTCTCACCAATTCTGTTCAGTACCTCTTCATTAGTTATGCGATCTACCCAACTAATCTTCAGCATTCTTCTGTAGCACCACATTTCAAAAGCCTCTATTCTTTTCCTGTCCGCATTGCTTATCGTCCATGTTTCACTCCCGTACAAGGCAACACTCCACACAAATGCCTTCAGAAAAGGCTTCCTTACCCTTAAGTTAATATTCGATGTTAGCAAATTTCTCTTTTTCAAAAATGCTTTTCTTCCCATTGCCATTCTGCATTTTATATCCTCTGTACTGCGACCATCGCATGTTATTTTACTACCCAAGTAACAAAACTCATCTACCACCTTCATTGTTTCGTTACCTAATCTAATTCCTTCAGCATCGCCTGATTTTTGAGACCGCATTCCATTATTTTTGTTTTTCTCTTGCTAATTTTCATTTTATACGCTCTCTTCAACACGCTGTCCATTCCATTCAACTATTCTTCCAGGTCCTTTGCTGTCTCTGACAGAATTACAATGTCATCATTTCTTCCCCCTGAACTTTAATCCCTATTCCAAATTTTTCCTTGCTTTCCTTCACCGCCTGCTCGATGTACAAATTGAATAACATCGGAGAAAGGCTACAACCCTGTCTTACTCCCTTCCCAACTGATGCTTCCCTTTCATGCCCTTCGAGTCTAATAACTGCGGTCTGGCTTTTGTACAAGTTGTAAATAACTCTCCTTTCCCTGTATTTTACCCATGCCGACTTCAGAATTTAAAATAGTGTATTCCAGTCAACATTGTCAAACGCTTTCTCCAAATCTACAAAAGCTAAAAATGTAGCTTTGCCTTTCCTTAATCTATCTTCTAAGATAAGACGTAAAGTGAGTATTGCCTCCCGGGTTCCTACGTTCCTCCTGAATCCAAACTGATCTTCCCCGAGGTCAGCTTCTACCAGCTTTTCCATTCTCCTGTAAAAACTCTTAAGAGTGCATAAAAAGCTTGGCTACCACGTTCAGCCGAGGCGGATTAGCCGCGCGTACTGGAGCGCCATGTTGCGGTGCGCGCGGCCGTCCACCGTCGGGGGTTCGAGTCCCCCCTCGGGCATGGGTGTTTAAGTTTGTCCTTAGGTTACTTTACGTTAGTGTAAGTTGTTTGTGAGCTAGAGCCTAATAACCCAGCAGTTGAGTCCCATAGATTTACAAACATGTTGCTACCACGTTCACGTTAGGTGGCATAAATCCTAACCATGTGAGTCTTGAAATTGAAAAATTCGATCCAAAGGGTAACATGCACCCGGTTATTTTCATGGATGCGTGTAGGAAAATTATTACTTCAGCGTTACCTGAAGAAGAGAATATCAAGATTATAAGAACCAAGTACAAGCTTCCTAGGGTTTATTTGCGGACGGAGAAGTCAATACTGCTTCCTCCCGCAAGTCCCCTAAAACCTCCGCATCCTTGCGGATGCTGTTGCGTAGCAGTGTGCGTTTGTACCACCCTACAGTACGCACGAGGTGCCGTAGTTGCTGTCCATGTCTTTATGGAAAGCATAGAGTTCTGACTAACCTGTTGTCTTCTATAGTTGTGTCCACAGCACAGAAGACAGCACACAGGTCGTTGGTTCTTCTACAGCATACAAGTGAGGCTAAAATAAGTTCTGTATGATGGAAGCATAAGAAACGACTCGCGAGATTTTTTTAATTGTCAGGGATGCCATTTATTATCTAAATAATGAGAAAAACGAGCAACTATTGTTAATATGATACGGCCTATGCTGCCCATAGTTCATGTTGAGACCTCGACTGTTTTCACTATTACAAAAAATTGTTACTCATGACCGGCGCGGTCCAGCGCGTATAGTGGTCAGCTCGAGACTGAAACTGCGGCGCATTGCGAGAGGGCACCTGACGCTCTATTTCGCGCCAAAACAGGGCCGTCGCTCGCCTTCTGCAAAATCGCTCTTCTCTTGTTACAATAAGAGAAATCACCTTAAACTTTTTAAACTGTCAAAATCTAGCCTGTCCTTGAGTGATGTTTATTACAAATTCTCAGCTCTGAATAATTAATATTTAGTATATAATAAACAAAAGTAATTTCTAAATAAATCACGTGACGTGAAATGCAGCAGCCAATGCGAGGAGAGTACCAGTAACATAAGTGGGCTTTCCCACGAGAACCAGCACCTACTGTGCCATATGCTACTGCTCCCCACCCCACATTTCAACATATGCTGCACTGCTGTCTTTCTTCCGCGTTTAAGACACGTACAATGCTAACAAAGAAACGGCCAGCGGCCAGAAATATGAAGTGGCCACAGGCTAGGAATATCACAAAAGCCATGCGGTAACGAAAGTAGCTGGGCAGGTAACGCAAATGATAACTGCCGAACCTTAGAAGAAGTTTTAAACAAATTCGAAGAGAAGTACTGGTCCGCAGATAAACAGGACGAGGAACTGCAAGAATTGATGCATGCTCCTCCGTAGCGACCTAGTAAAGATACTAGTATGAAAACATACTGCGAAAATTTATGCAGAAAGATTGAGTATGTAAAAGGTCAAATGTCCGAGCGAAGTATGATTACAGTGCTGCGCGAAAAGTTGCCGTGGAGTGTACGCCGTTACTTGATGGGCAAGAAATACAAAGCTTCTTTGTTAATAAAAGTAGTTGACATGGATGTGTGGTACCAAAGTAATGACAACCGGTACTAAGGTAATAACAACACCAATAAAAAACATACCTAATTACGGTAACCAGAATTATGACAACAATGAATCTATTGAGTACGAAGTAAGGTGTACACACAGTGCAGGATTTACGTATAAGCTAAACAAGCTATAGCTTAGAGGCTCCCACTTTCTTGGGGGGCCCAAAAAATTGTTCGAGTGAGACAATTGTCGTATATTTCAACTAATGTGAAAACTTTAGAGGATATTGTTAATTTTGTCTTCGCATTGGTAGTGAGTAGTAGGTGAAGATGGACTGGGGAAAAGGGCTGAAAGAGGGAGTCGCCTGGTAGAATTTTACAGAAAAACACATAGAAGAAGGCGTATCAATGATGATGAAGAGAATGCTTTAGAGACAAGTTCAGAATCAAAACATTTATACCTGTGATGGATGCATTACAGTCAAGTCCGACAAAGAAACCGTCAGTATAAAATGACGCTGCATAAAAGTATTTACTCTTAACAGGATTAGAACCTACAGATGAATAGATTCGTGAAGGAGTTACTGCTTTATGCCAAACATATCCTGCAGAAGTGAAGCAGTTTCACCAATATGTTAGACATAGTAAAGCCTATGGTTCAGCGGAACATGATAGTTTATTTTTGACAATCGTGTCCAAACAGCATTCCCTAATGTAGAAGCAGTTTTGAGATTGTTTCTTAGTATGACGGTTACAAATTGCTCTGGAGAAAGATTTTTCCTCAACTGAAGTGGATAAAAAATGAATTTATAACAATGACTCAAGGCAAATTATATTCCCTCAGTCTCATATGCACAGAAAGTGACAAATTGCGCAGTTTATCGTTTGATGATGTCATCTGCGACTTTGCTGTGGCAAAGGCAAGAAAGAAAATATTTTGGTGTTAATATAATTTCGGATTCCTTAAAACATGTTTCAAGAGATTAGACTATAAAACCTTCGTAAATTGTGCCTTTTAAAATAGTTTTTGTTTCTCTTTACCAGAATTTTTTATTTTTTTATTTGTGATGAATAAAAATGATTTTATGTTAAAAACATTCATTATTTATTGTTGTAGTTGGTTTTTAGGGGACTAAGCAATTCATTATTTCCCTATCTATAATTGTGTATCAATTAAATCCATTAGGTATAAGAAAATCGTATTAGGCACTGACGTATAATATCTGAATATCTCAAGGGCCCCACTTGTGACCCACCGAGATTTTGGAGTGATCGGGCAAGCTAGCCGTCCACTGTTCAAAATATGGCAATAAAACTCTCTAATGACAGGCTGATGAAAATGGCCGAGATGCGTACAGCCATTATGAACTTAACCAGCCCGTTCCCCACCAGGCCACAGAGTAACACATACAGAGGAGCAGCCACCCCTAAACCCCTGTCCTACGCTCCCCTCGTAGTTCCGTAAGATGCTAGCAGATGTCAGGTGGATCGCTGGCTTAGGGTGCCTCTCACACGTTAGGGTAGCGTGGAGGGGAGATTGAGGGGAGAGCTCGTGCCCCCTGCCACGAAGCCGCGGCTGTGTCCAGCTTGCTGGCGTTTGAGGGGAGGTGGTGGTGGGGAGAGCTGCTACCTGCCGCCTGCTCTGGCCAGTTTAAAGGGCTGCTTCTGACCGCAGCGCCATCATGGGACATCTTATGGAACTGCTGGAAACCCTCCCTCCCCGGACCCCTGAGCGTAAGATCGGGCCCTTACGGAGGTTTCCCGTCTCTATATATTTGTCTGTGACCAGGCGTCGTTTGCTGCCAAGCAGCCCCCACTGAAGCACTCGAGTGTTTGCTGCCCTAGTGCTTTCCCCCTCCCTGCCCTTCCTGGGTGGCGGCTGAGGCAGCTCGGACAGCGCTCGCAGTCGCGTCCTTTTCGGGGGGCTGAAGTATCCGTTCTGAACGCTATCAAGTGTGACACTGTTCATCTGTCTTGCGAGCGTTCAGCATGAGCAAAACAGGTTCGGATATAAGTGTGCCATTTTTTTATGCTTTTTTAAATTTAAACTACGTTCCATTAATAGTCTGTTCAGACATTTAAATTTCAGCAAACAAATTAAGTAAGAATATTTACCATCAGCGTTGTCTCTTGATATATGCTACTTAATGAATAACATTTACATCAAGTTAGGTAGTACTAAGGAGTAACATATACAGAGAAGAACCCCCTCCTAAACCTCTGTCCTACGTTCCCATCGTAGTTCCGTAAGATGCTAGCAGATGTCAGACGGTTCTCTGGCTTAGTACCGGTAGACGACACTAGAGGCGCTCCTGAGGGTGCCTCTCGCACATCAGAGTAGAGCACTGTTACTGCTTTACATCAGAGGGTAACGTGGAGGGGAGGCTGAGGGGAGCGCTCGTGCCGCCGGCCTGCCAGCGTTTGAGGGAGGTGGTGGTGGGGACAGCCGCTACCTGCCGCCTGCTCTGGCCAGTTTTAAAGGGCTGCTTCCGACCGCAGCGCCATCATGGGACATCTTACAGAACTGCTTCAGCACCCCCCGCCCCGCACCCTGAGCGTGTGACCGGGCCCTTATGGCGATTTCCCGTCTGTATATATTTGTCTGTGGTAGTACCAGGTTGTAGAGTTCTAAAGAAAAACCAGCCGTCAACATCCATAGTAGAAGATTCAAAAGTTAAAAAATAAATAATAAGACCCTCTCAAACATTGTCATTTATTTACTTTCGAAACAAGAGCAGATGATTTTGCAAAGTTGTATGAAGTTACCTATACAAAATTTTCGCTAATTTTTAATATTTGAATGTATCTTACACAGTAGTAGCTGCGAATATATATATGTTTTTATGTTATACTAGCTGGTAGCCGGCGCATTGCTACCAGAGAAGAAAAAATTGTGCAAATAATGTTTGAAATTTGAAGGTATTAGCTTGTTTAGTAGCGAATGATGCAAATAAAATACGAACAAATGTATGTGACGTTTCGAATCTTCAGTATCCACCTCTTCCTCCTCTCTGTTCGTCTGTTGCTGCCCCTATCTCCTCCTGTCCCTTTCTCTGTCCATTTCCTCCTCCCCTCCCTCTGTTCATCTCCTTTCACTTGTCTATCTCTCCTCTCTCATTCTCTTCCTCTCCTCTCTTTCTGTTCGTTTCCTCCCTCCCCTTTCTGTCCTCCTCCTCCACCTGAGTTACTCCTCTCCCTCCGATATATGAAAACATACATACGGGAGCCAAGTTTCACAAGTTTCATGGAGACTGGTCAGTGGCGTATCCAGGATCGTGGTCTGGTGTGGGCTGAGGTCATTCCGAGCTGACGTGAGTTCTAAATAAGGTCGCCGTACAGTATTGCGCTTTTACTAATATTCGGACGACTGATCCTTTTCTATTTTCTTTCCCCTCTCTCTCAAGGCATGGTCGGGGGGAGGGGGGGGGGGGTGCTGCAGCATGGTCTGGTTTGCAGATTTTAAAAATCTTCTTCATGAAAACATACATTTATGTGCTGATTTTCATGGCGACCAGTCAAACAATTTGGATGTTTGTTGTAACGTCCCTCCGCCTTGCACCTACGGAGGCTTACGAAAGGTAGCCCTTGTATTAATTCGGGATATAAGCTATTTTCATTCCACATTTCATTCAATTCCGTCCATCCGTTTCAGCGTGAAGAGTAACAGACCTGTTAACACACTTCATTGTTTAGTCACGTTAATCAATTGAAATGATTGTACGTAATCTGAATATATTAGTACTGCACTGATAAACTGAATTGTTCAATCATATTTAAAAATGTCATTAGGATCGGAATACAACTGTAGAATCTGACGGGTTTAATGATTAATGAAGTTTACTTTTTCGTTAACGGTGTCCAGCTCTGGCAATTCACACAGTGGCAGTTCCAAGTAATGCCTCGCCCTGTCTGCCTTTAAAAAACATCGCTAAATGTCGTATTCCATTGATAAAAAAACAGTAACTTCAGCTATATTTAAAAAAGCGACGTACTCTTCCATTAACAATTATATATTAAAATAGATTTTGATGATAAAACAAATGGGTGTAGGTATTTCACAGTGTTATTCTGTCCTGTGATAATGTTGGGGCCCACTTGAAGTAAAACTTTCGAGAATTTGGCCTGAGGAGGAAAAAGGTTGACTATGGCTGGCTTAGGGCCTGTTCAAGTCTAAATCCGGCCCTGTGTACACAGCTAGACAGAGGCAGAGGTTGTGGTAGAGGCGTCCATCGCGGGAGAGGTGGTAACTACTCTTATTCATGTGACGACTAGTTTTCAAGGAACGAGGGTCCGCAACAGTGGAGGGGCGAACTGTTGCGGATGGTGAGGCACGGACCCATCAACAAAGAAACAGTTGCTATGGAAATACTGTAATAAGAAAATGCCCAGCGACCGCCCGAATGGAGCGAGTTCACGTGAAAAGAACTATGCGCGAACATCAGTGAGAAAGGGATGTACCTAATATGCATACAAAAAGAGATGTAATAGCTAGTGAAGTCGGGAGGGTTATCGAAGCAGAAGAGGATTATGCGTAGCAAGCTAAAGGATAGACGCAGATCTGGTGCAACCTCCTTTACAGAAGTGCCAAATGTCATGTCTAACGGGGTCAATATGAAAGTCGATGAGCGAGATTGGCTGTATGATGATTAGAAGCATGGAAAAGATAAGGTAAGAAAGGAAATTTTGCAGTGAAGAAAAATGAAGTTCAGCATTGTAATATTGAAGTGGGCAGTTTGAGAGAAGCGGGAATGCTGAAAGAAGTGTCATGCAACATACTTGAAGATAATGAGTATATAATAGAAAATAACGATGAGATTATTGACTGTATAAAAGAACGTGACACAGGAGGTTTCGTCAAATGAAGCTTGTATTAATGCCATTCTCGATTACGACGAAAGCGACCAACTTGGGCAAGCAGTCGGACTTGGCTGCCCTCCTGCCCTCAGGGGACTATAGCTATCTCCTATGTCATGCCAGGGAGTTATCATTTTTTAGGGGCTCTCATTTCAAAATTGATTTCTTTTAGCGTGTTTCCTTTTACCTTTGTTCTTTTTAGCGCAGGTTACTGATAAAAGTTGGCCGGCCGCGGTGGCCGAGGGGTCTGAGGCGCTCCAGTCACGGTCTACACGGCCACTACGGTCGGGGGTTGGAATCCCCCATCGGGCATGCATATTTCTGCCGTCCTTAGTATTAGCTAGTTAGTAAGTAGTTTGTAAGTTTAGGGACTGATGACCCCGTAGTTAAGTCCCATAAGCTATACAAACATTTTTGGTAAAAGTTGAGTTGGGCTCTAAATAAATAAATAAAAGATCATCAAAACCAGCAAGGACTCCCGAAAAGGAGGAGTTAAATTTCCCTCACCATGTTTGTGCAACGGATAGAAAGTAAGAGACGGTCAGCTAAGCGTTTCTCTTCTGCTAAAATTTCGGACAAGTCCTATGGAAAACACAAACTTTGTTGGAGACGGTTAAAATGTGGACATCGCGCCAGAAAGTGGCGGACAGTCAGGAGTTGTGAACAGTGACCACAAAGAGGGGCTGGGTAGCCGCACAGTAAGTGACGGCGTGAGAAATGGCCGTGTCCTGTGCGCAGCCGGCCGAGGATGACCTCTCAGTAATGTGAAGTTGGCACCCCTTTTTTGGAAAATGTACATTTTTTCAGAGTTCTAGACAGATATACAAAATTAAAAAAGTTCTGCAGAATTTCGCCGAAAAAATAGTAAAAATTACCACAACTTGAGTTTTTTTTTTAAATAATTCTTTGCCTATTAGCACAAACATAGTTCTGATCACAGGTCTAAATAGCTGTAAAAGAGTTCTACAGGAAATCCTAATGACATTTTTCTGTGCAGATTATACTTTATCAGATAAATGCAGTAATGTGGAATTTTTTTCGCGAATTAGTGCAGAACTATTTAAATTTTGTACAGAGAACTCCAGAACTATTGCATATCTGCCTAGAACTCTGAAAAAAATGCACATTTTTGAGAAAAGGGGTGCCAACTTCACAGTAGCGTGTAAATGGATTCCCCATTATTGCAATTATCTCATTAAGTATAATCTCACGCCGTCACTTACTGTGCGGCTACCCAGCCCCTCTTTGTGGTCACTGTTCACAACTCCTGACTGTCCGCCACTTTCTGGCGCAATGTCCACGTTTAAACCGTCTCCGTCAAAGATTGTGTTTTCCATCGGACTTGTCCGAAATTTTAGCAGAAGAGAAACGCTTAGCTGACCGTGTCTCTCTCTCCGCGGCGGGAGGGCCGAGAGGAGGCCAACCAAACAGTAGAGGAAGTCTCGATATTCCGGAGTCCGATCCCGTGGAGGGAGGACCAATGTGCGTGCCAGAGCGACACCACACGCCAGCCGCGAGACTTCCGCCTGAAGTTCACGTGGGGGCAGTGGCCAGCTAGAATTTTTAAAAATCAAGCCTACTGAATTTATTGACGGTAAAGGGGTCTTATCATTCGCTATCAGAAATATAAGAATCTCGCCGATGTTATAACTGTAAAAATAACGAAATAAAAAGCTCGTTAAAACGCTCTGTAGCATGTGGGCGGAGAGTTTAGCCTCCTCCCTCACTGATTCACTGACTGCAGTGCACTTGGTGGAAAATCGAAGCAAATTGCGAGTAGAGATAATATTTCCAGTAATTTTCATGTGGCAGCGCCCACTTAGGAATAAACGGACTTCAGATATTCCACGTGAGCGTAACAATAATAGATTCTCTTAGCACACCTCCACACTACACAATCCGCAAAAGGCACTTGGAGCAAACGGCACAGACACAGAGAAGATAGCTTTTTCCAAGTGCTGGATCTGCCGTTTTCGAAGATTTTACTAGTAACTTAATAGAATATGAAAGTCACCTAGATTACGGCGTAGTAATGCAAGGGCAGGACTACTAGCTAAACCCCCCCCCCCCCCAATGAAAAGAATGAAATTAAGCAGCAATGTGGATATAGAGAGTATGTTTCCTTAATTGCAACATTCAGAAACCAACGGACACCTAGCTAAATACGTCGACTTTGGGGACATAATGTTCAGTTTGTGAAAGCAAAATCAACAGTAACTTAGAAATTCGGTGAGAGGTTGCTGAAATAAAATTTAATGCCTGCTGAAAATCCCAAAATTAATTATTTAATCTTGTTTTTACAGGGGTGGTATCTAGCAAATCATAAGTTCATAATAAGTCTTGCTGCTGATAATCACAAATGCAGGTTTAGACGTCGAGGACCTCTGAGTTGCAATTTACTGTTGACTTCTTCAACGGTTCGTGTTATTTATCTATGGATATTGAGATTAGCCAAACCATTCAGTCTTTTTTCACCCATTGTATTTCTTAGGTATGACTTAATCCGACGGCCGCGGTGGAGTAGCCGAATGGTCTAAAGCGCCTCGCTGCGGAGCTCGCGGTTGCTCGCCGTGGAGGTTCGAGTCCTCCCTGCGGCGTGGGTGTGTGTGTTGTCCTTAGGTTAGTTTACCTAGGTTTAAGTAGTTTGTAAGCTAAGGACTGATGACCACGCAGTTTGGTCCGATAGATTTACAGACATTTGAACTTAATCCGACGAAGCGTTGAAAATGAGCGTTCAGTAGTGCTTGTAGATACAGACAGTGTGGATAATATTATCAATAGCCTAAACACATGAGGAAAGGCATGCTGTTCACATCAATTTAGTGCTTCTATAGAATTTCGTGGGATTTGCTTTCCTTTGAAATGCATATGCCAAAGTTGAAACTCAGCTTTAAGAACAGTCATGTTGCAATGATCCAGATCATCCAAGTAAAATGCAGCCAACTCAATGAATTGCTCTGCTTTCTTTTCCTCAGCATTTTCTGTGGGTAAAAGTGAAATGAAATTTTTCAGTGAGGTTTTGTGCTTCATAAATCTTAGACATATTATTAACGAAGGCATCTACCCACGGTACAAATATTGCACGCCTATAATACTTTTCTACGTTAACACGTTCGCTGCGGCTGACGCTTATAAGCTTTTCCGCGATCAACACGACAGAGCTACCGACGCTTATAAGCGTTTCCGCGATCAACAAGCCGAGCGGATAACGCTTATAATCGGCGCGTTCGCTAGCTGAGTACTCAGTTTAGTTTGTTCGTCTGTGCACTCATGTTAGTACAAGCCATCAAAAAATGTCATGTAACGTTTTCTTGTCTGCAGTTGTGTGTTTTCGTCTTTAGTCGTTTGTGTTGTGCATTGTTTGCAATGGCGGCGAAACAATCGACACCAGGGCCTTCTAACCCGAAAAAGAGTGAACAATATACGCTTATAAGCGTCAGACAGCATTCGGCATTTCTATAAACAGCACCACCTCTTGCGCAGACATTTTTGCTGTCAATATTACCTACGTGCACAACATGAACTTACAGGTTTCGCAGAGATATGATTTCAGCTCTCAGCGCACGTGCCCTTACGGGCATCCGCTTAGAGCGTTAGCGGCCTGAACTGGTGACCGCAGCGAACGTGTTATTTGATGGTATGTTACAGCGATGAGTTTGCCTTTGGCGATATCCTTGGTATAGTGAGACTAAATCCCAAATCTTCACTTCTTGCTTTGGCTTCTTTTCCAGATTCAGAGTCTACATTATTTCTAATTGTGCTAATATGTACAATAACATTTTCAGCTTGATCGATAGCAAATCCAAGTTCTATATTAGAGCGTTGGAGAATTTTGCTAAGGTTAACTGTGCAGCCAAGTAGCTTCTCTGCACTCAACAAAGCTATTATGAAATCACTTTGTTTAATGGTTAGTAGAAAGAACGTAAGCACCAGAAGTTGCTTCCTTCTCTTTCCAGGAGTTCATGATGTCAACCAGAGCACTGGTTACTGGTCCTAACAAATCAGCCATGATTAAAATAGCATCGTGCCTTTCTACCCATCTGGTGTGACAGAGCTATTTGTGTGTTTTTTTTTTTTGTTTTTTTTTTTTGAATGAGCGGCAGCCCCACCTGTTATACCTTCAATGTGGTTTTCAAGACAAGTTGCCTCTTAGGATAGTTAAAAAATGTATAAACTTTTTCAACTGTTCCAAAACAGTTTCGTATAGCCGGAACCTCTGCTGAATTGGAAATGCTTAAGTTCAGGCTGTGGGATACACAGTGAACATACAGAGCGGTTGGTTATTTTTCTCTGATACAACTCTGCGCTCCTTTTAATTTTCCGCTCATCATACCCTTGACCACGCAAAAACTGCATTTCAATGTTACATTCCTATGGTCCTGAAATAATATCTTCGGCTAGGTGTGCGCCTGTGGTGACTCCCAAGGGCATAAATTGAAGAAATTGTTCACAGATCTTATATTCTCCTATGACAGTACGGTATCTACTTTTACATATCAAACACACAAAGAGCACTGTTCAATATTTGATAAAGAGCACTGTTCAATATTTGATATATCTGTAGTTTCATCTGCTAACACATTTAGCAGCGTTAACTTCTACAGCTATTTTACGCTTAATTATAGCATCACATGACTCAATTATTTTATTCTGTATCTGCCAGCTGCCAATGCGACCGGTTGACTCTAAATGAGAATTCAGAATATTATCATCAGCATTAATTCGACTACGTAACAATGCACGAAAATTGCCTTCATTTCAGCAGGTTCTGCATTAACATTAAAAGAATCAGAATCTCTATGCCCTCGTAAACTTATTGCCTGCCGTCCGCAGAACTATAATGTTCAAATGTTTGTATAGCCTATGGGACTTAACTACTGGGTCATCAGTCCCTAAACTTACAAACTACTTATGAACTACTTACGAACTAGGACGGCACAAATATCCATGCCCGAGGGGGGATTCGAACCCCCGACGGTAGTGGCCGTGCAGACCGTGACTGGAGCGCCTTAGTCCCGTCGGCCACCACCGCCGGCCCGTCCGCAGAGAATGACTGTATGATAGGAACTATTTTCTGAAGCTTGGTTAGCTTTTGCTTGGTCAATAAGCTTGTCAACAGGTACAACTTCCCCTGACACAACCTTGACATAATCATTTGAGCGCAACACGGATTCTTTATGGTACTGCAACGATTCGTGATTGTCAAAACGCTCTTCAGGTTTCTTCCGATTGTTAAATGCTACAGTCACAAGTTGGCCTGTTAGTTGAGAGGCGGACATTCCCACTTCTTTTGCAGCAAATAATAGAGAAAATTTACAGAAAACACCGTCCTCCATTTTTGAATACGCAAGCCACTTAAATTTAGAAAGCCAGGAATAACAAAATGTCCTGTTCTGACTTCCACAATTAACTACAGGAAAACAAAAGTTAACATCTGGGACCCATGCATTTAAAAGTGCTTCCATTTTATCTCTGTCCCTTAAAGACGTATTCTTAAATATAGTGCAATATCCATATGACTTACAGTTTTAGAGTCCCCCGACGTCGATTTCTGGTTTTTAATCGTCGAGGACATAGTCAACAGAATGGTACTTGATGGGTCTTAACTTATTGGAAGCTTCTGCATTCGCAGTTGCATCTGCTTTCTTCTTTGATGTAGCTGTGAAATAATCCTGAAGCGTTATTTTCTTACTGGTGCTCATTTGTGCGGTTGCAGTACCAACTTCTTTATGAAGTTAATTAATAGTCACACAAAAACAACAATTTAATACACCGACCTACAACGTTTTTCTCATTCAGCTACGCTTATCATTTAAGCTGCTTCTGTCGATTCTGTTGCACCACAGTCAGGCAACCACTGGACGACAATAATCACAAATTTCTCAATAAACCACACTACACACCAACAATATGGTACATACAACCCGTTATTATTATTAATGATAATGATGTCTGTCTGCATTCTTAATCAATTACGGATAACGTTTGAAAAAAAAAAAGATTGAAATTAAGTAGATTTTCATGGATTGATAAAAAAGGAGATTTTGCATTTTTGTAACCAGCCGAAAGTAGAAAAGTAGACGCGCAAAAAAAAAAAAAAGAAAAAAAAACTTCTAAAGAAGTAGACATGGCAACTAGTGATGGGAACAATCGAATGTAAACAATCGCTTCATTCGGTTGTTGGAAAAAAATCAATCATTCGGTTGTAGTTTCTCGTATCGGTTGGATTATTCATTCATTCTTCTGAGTGAAACTAGTCGGTGGGAACAACCGAATGAAACAACCGATTCAATCGGTTGGACTATTCATTCGTTCTTTTGAGAGAAACCAGGCGATGGGACCAACCGAATGAAAAAATTGAGACAGAATGTTGGCCTCTTCTGTAGTTCTTTTGAGTGAAACCAGTCGGTGGGAGCAACCGAATGAAAGAGTCAGTCGGTCGTAGTTTTACTATGTTGGATTAATATTCGTTTATTTTTTTTCGAATGAAAGTAGTCTGTGGGAACAACCGAATGAAAACATGCGACACTTTTGCAGTTTTGTACATTGACTGAATTACTCATTCTTTCTTTTCAATTGAAAAGAGGCAGTAAGTTTTTCTGTCGGTTAAACCATGTAATCAGTATCCCAACTGAAACGACTCAGTAGTGTTTTAGCTTACAGAGCTATCCATTTATTTGTATGAATGAAACTGACATGCACATCAGATAACTACAGCAGTGCTACATTATACTTCCATGGAAAAGGAGTATGCCAAAGTGAAAATGCATTTTACAATGTTCATTTAATTATGTCCTGAATGAAGTAACTCCTCGTTTTATAATATACAGTAACAGTGATTCATATTTTGTTGTAGATTAAATTGTTCAACGTGCCATCAACGAGTAACTAATTAGATGTCACATCGCTGGAGCAGGCCCGCGATCACTTTCATTGCCCACCACAGACCTCAAAGACGCAGATCATCTGGGCCCTATCAGATTACTTTCGCAGACACCCGCAAACTGTAGAAGATAAGTGGCCAATGACCGCGAAGTAACGCGGGGAGCGGGGCAGGAGTGGGGGGCTGCGTTTTGACTGCTGACAGCGCCAGCAGGCGCGCGCCAAACCCCACACAACAGTGTCTGGCGGGCGGGGCGTGCCATCGCCGATTGTTGTCGGTTTCTTACTGTCTCAATAAAGAAGCGTGGAAACTACAGGGTGTTCCAAAATGATCGCTACAAGTTTAATCTCGCATACTGTATCACCGAAGTGGGAACAGGTAGAAACGTGCGGTTTGCGGCTTATTGTTCATACATATGTAAGGTACTAGTAGGACAGAGTTAAGTATTTTAACTTTGAGCATATTTGCTAGATCCAAATTCGAAGATCACTAAAACATTAGGTATTAAAAAAAGTTTATTAAAGTATTTTGTATAAAAATATTTCTAATAGAAATATTGTTGTTAATTCCATCTAATTTGAAGGGGTGCGAGAAGACGTGCAACATTTATCAGTGCTGTAAATTTTCTTCAGAGCGTCTGTATTCATCAACAGTGTATGAAAACATTGATCTCAAGTTTCATAATTATTCACTCTTATCACAGATATTTCTGTGGTTATCGGTGAAACGGTGTGGAGGTTTATTCCATCCCTCCGCCATGTACCATACAAAATCTTAGATGAACAGTGAACTGCCTCTTGTTTTGAAAGTCAAGTGTGCAAAATTTCATCAAGATCGGAATAAAACTCTAACTCTATATTGGCGTTGAAGTCTGGAATACCTGCTCTCATGCATCAAACTAAAGTAGATGTAGACGGTGACCATTCTCTTTCTTTGAAGGTGCAGAGTGAAATATATAATTAAAATTCGAATACAAACGGAATTTGTCGAAGTTAGTAGGTAAAGTACCCTCCGCCATGCAACTACCAAATTTATTGTTTTAAAGGTCAAGTGTGCAAAATTTCATCAAGATCGCAGTCAAATTGTGGTTTTTGTCGAAGTTAGTATGTAAAGTACCCTCCGCCAGGCACCGAATGAAATTTGATGTATACAGTGACATTCCTCTTGCTTTTAAGGTCATGTGTGCAAAATTTCATCAAGATTGGAACAAAACTGCAGATTTGCATTCTATAGAAACACACACAGGGACACACTGCTATATTTTTAAGATTTGTCTCTAAGAATGTTTCATGCTGAAACACGGTTCATTTATACCCGAGAAGGCTGAAGGAGTATGCAAATAAAGTCACAAAAACTCGATGAATTAATAAAAACATCCATATAACTGCAGAAACCGACAAAGACTTTTTCCAGTCGGTTGTACCGCATCAAGTGAAACCACTCAATGCCGAGTACATTCATGTAAAGGACAGAGACTTGTTTCATTCGGTGCTCGCGCATCGACTGAAACCACTCAAACCCAATGAATGAGTGAAAACATTCATACAGCGGCTGCAAATGACAGACTGGTTTCATTCAATTTTTTCGCATCGACTGAAACCACTCAAACCCCGCCAGTGAGTGAAAACATTCGTACGGCCACAAAGACTATTTTCATTCGGTTGTTTCATTCGACTGAACGAAAAAACAACCGATTGACCGAACGGTTGTTAAAAACAGTCGGTTTTCCCATCACTAATGACAACACAGCTACTGACCTGCTAAGCAGCGGGTCACCGCATATGAACAATCGGCTCGTAACTTCCGAGTAGTAACAATAGCGGCAGCATCAAAGCTGGTCGCGGCGGCATTAAAATCGCTCACAATACAGCAGCACACGTTCTCACTGGCGGCATCAGGTTGACGACCATTGTCACATTCACTCGCGTTTGGCAATTATAGTTACGTTATGATTTATTAAATGTGTAGTATTTCAAATCTCCGGTGTCGACCTGTTTATTAGCCCCCCCCCCCCCCCCCGTGGCTGCGCCACTGCCTGGGGGAATGGAATAGGCAGCTAGCCGGGGTAGGAAAAGTGCTTCCTTGGCAGCAGTATCCACACATTCATTCCTTGATATTCCGACATGACCAGGAACCCACAGGAAAGCCACAGCGGCTCCATTGACGCTAAGTGAGTAGAGGCATTCCTGGATACACTGTACTATGTGGTGGACTGGGTATAGCTCACAGAAGCTCTGAAGAGCACTCAGGGAGTCCGAGCAGATGACACTATTAGGGAGCGAGTGTCGCTTGATGTATTGGGTGACCTGATAAATAGCAAATAGCTCCGCAGTAAAGACTGTACACTTGTCTGGAAGATGATGTCAGGAGAAATGGCCACCAAGAACAAAAGCGCAACCAGCACCATGGTTAGGTTTTGAGCCATCAATGTAGATAAAGCTGCTGTCCCCAAACTGGGTGCAGAGAGCAAGAAACTCCTTTCAGTAAACTAGGTTAGGGGTAGTGTCTTTGGGCAGTGAATGGAGACCAAAGTTTACCTGGACCTTGGGGTGAAGCCATGTTGGTGAAGACCTCTCTCCCACAGAGAATGTAACATGGAGGTTGAAGCCAAGCTGCTGGAGCAGCAAATGGAAGTGCACTCCGGGAGGTAGGAGATAAGATGGACGAACTGCGAATTGACGGTCAAGAGATGTGTCGAAAAAGGAAGCATAGCTGACAAACGGCTCCCATAACAACCGAGGAGGACGGCAATTCTGCAGCTTCAGCGTAGAGACTCTCTGCTGGACTAATATAGAAGGCTCCTGCAGCCAGACGGATTCCTTTATGGTGGATTGTGTTAAGGCGACGTAAAATAGATTATCTTGCAGGTGATCAAACTATACATCTGTAGTCCAGTTTCGAGAGAACTGGAGAGTGGTACAAGCGGAGAAGAGTGGTCCAATCTGCTCCCCAGGAAGTGCCGCTCAATACTTTGAGGACAATGAGTGAGTGGGAACAGTGAGCTGCTAAGTAAGAAACATCGGAGGACCATCAATGTTTCCTGTCAAACATGAGTCCCAAGAATTTCGCTGTGTCATCAAAAGGAAGGACAGTGGGTCTTTAAGGTGAAGAGATGGTGGAGAAACCCCTTTCGCCCTCAAAAGTTCATGTAAACCGTCTTGTCTGCCGAAAATCGGAAACCGCTGTTAGTGCTCCAAAAGTAGAGACAGTCTAGGCACCACTGAATAAGTCGCTAGTGTAGACACATTCTGTGACAGCTGCAGAAGATGGCAAAGTGGTCTAAGAAAAGAGAAGCCGAAATACTTGGTGGAAGACAGTCCATAACAGGGTTGATGGCTATTGCAAACAGAGCGCCACTGAGCACTGAGTCTTGTGGTACACCGTACTCCTGTATAAAAGTGTTCAACAGGGTCGAACCCACACGCACCTTAAAAACAAAAGTTCTTGAATAAAAGTAAGCAGACGACCCCAGATGCCCCAAATACGTAGAGTCTGGAGGATTCCCATCCTCCAAAAGGTGTCTTATGACTTCTGCAGGTCAAAGAACACCGCTACTGTTTGGCGTTTCCGTAAAAAATAGTTCATCACGTGAGTGGATAAGGTGACAAGATGATCCATAGCAGAGCGGTGCTTACGAAAACCGCATTGGGCAGGCGTAAGCAAATTCAGAGACTCTAGCCACCATACCAGACGACTATTAATCATACGTTCCAGTACCTTGCAAACACTACTGGTGAGGGAGACCGGACGGTAACTGGAAAACTAGAAGGAAGATGGTTGTCCTTACCCAGCTTTTGGAATGACGTTGGCTTCACGCCAACATCTAGGGAACGTTCCGTCCATTCAGATGTGGTTGTATGTTTGGAGAAGAAAGAGCAGGCCTTCGAGGGAAAGGTGTTGTAACATCTGAACGTAAATTCCGTCTGGTCCTGGGGAGGAAAATCGTGACAAAGAGAATGCCCGATAAAGCTTCCTCAGAGTAAATTCGGTGTTGTAGCACTCACGGTTCTGAGAGGAGAAGAATAGCGGCTTTGCTTCTGCTGCTCGTTTTCGAGGGAGGAAAGCAGGATAGTAGTTCTCGGAGCTCGAAATATCAGCAAAATAGCGGCCCAAGGTGTTTGGGCTGTCTACGGGGGCCACAACAGTGTCATTTCCAACTGTGAGACCAGGGATCAGGGAATGGGCCGAGATCCCAGATAGTCAACGGAGGTTACCCCAGACGACTGAAGAGGGGGTAAAACTGTTAAAGGAACTAGTGAAGGACAACCAGCTAGCTTGTTTACTATCACGAATAGTGTGGCGGCATTGGCGACGCATACGTATATAGCCGGTGCAGTTCTCCAATGGGGGATAACGTTTGAAGACGTGAAGTGCACGTCTCTGGGCTCTGATGGAATTGCAGCATGCCTCATTCCACCAGGGAACAGGGATGCATCGCAATGTGGAAGAGAAACAAGGGATGGAATCTTCTGAAGCTGAGAGAATTGTGCTTGTGAGGTAGTCTACCCTGTTGTCAATATCGGAAAAATGATATTCGGTGAAGGTGGCTAAGGAAGAGTAGAGCTGCCAGTCAGCTTTGAAGAGTTGCCATGAGGGTGGACATACCGATGTAGTGGACGTCAGCATGCGGATCACACATGGAAAGTGGTCACTGGAGTGTGTATTCGAAAGGGCAGACCACTAGAGCCGACGGGCAAGTTGAGTAGTACAGATGGAAATGTCCAAATGGGAAAGGGTATAGGTATAATCGGAAAGGAACATACGTTCGCCAATATTTAGATGGTTAAAAATATCAACTAAAAGAGAGCTTCTCTGACAGAGGCGAGGAGAGCCCCAAAGAGGATGGTGGGTGTTGAAATATCCAACAAGCATAAATGGAGGAGGAACCTGATCTATAAGGTGTAAAAGATCAACCCTGGTGATGGTTGAAGAAGAGGGTGTGTAGACAGTGCACAGTGAGAAGGAAAGAAGCTGGATGTTTAGAGGGATAATTTTGCTATATATGGTATCCCGTATGAGCAGCATGACGCCCTCATGAGCTGGAATTCCTGCTACAGGGGAGAGATCAAAACGAATGGAATTGAAATGTGGAAGATGAAAGTGATCATGGGGGTTGAGTTTAGTTTCTTGTAAACAGAGGACCACCGGACAGTAGGTTTGCAGGAGAAGCTGCAATTCTGCCCTTTGGCTCGAATTCCGCGAATTTTCCACTGGAGGATCGTCATAAAGGATGGAAAGAGCCTGGAGAAGTTATTTCACTGCCTCCGTGATCGCTGCCCCTTGAGAGAGAGTGACGTCCATGAGTTCCATAGGTGGCTCGGATCGAGCAAGTGAGGGTGAAACCCCCTGGGAGGTCATAGTGGCTTCTTCCTGCAATTTATGCCACTTCCTTTTCTTCTTTTCGGCCTTATCTGTGCGAGAAACAGAGTCCGAAGTGATAGACTTGGCTGTATCTAGGTCCGAGAGGGACCTTGTATATTTCGGGCCCACAGAGTGCGGATCCCGTGACCGACCTACAGTAGTCGTCTTTTCGAGACATTGCTGGGAAGAAGGGTTCCAGGATGGAGCCTTGTCCCCAGCAGGTGCTGAAGAAGAGGGTTTCTTCTCCAGCCAAGCAGAAAGGGAGGCGGAAGGGAGAGGGGAAAGGGGCAGAGGGGTAGGAACAGGGGTAGAGGAGGAGGGAGAAGGAAGTGGGGGAGTAGGGATGGGGGGGAGGAGGCTGGGCGGTACCAGGAGAGGGAACGGTGGTAACCGCCAGGGAGGAGGAAAGAGTGACGCAATGGAGGCAAAAGTGGATGTTATCGGCACTGGATGGCTTAAATTCCTGAATCTTCTCTTCCTTTCAGAAAAGTGGATAATCTGGTGAACGAGGCGAATGGGGACCATGGCAATTCACGCATTGTGGAGATGACATGCAAGGGCTCCCAGCATGAAGGGGGTGGCGACAGTTACCACACACCGGGTCACTGGTGCACCTGGAGGACATGTGGCCGAAACGGAGGCAACAGAAGCAGCGAATAGGAAATGGGATACATGGCTTCACATCGCATCGACAGACCATTACCTTTACTTTTTCAGATAAAGTTTCCCCTTCGAATGCCAAAATGAAGGCACCAGTGTCCACCCGATTATCTTGGGGGCCTCTGTTAAAGACATCTGTGCCTTTCTACAGCGGCCACAGCAGGCCCGTAGAAAGGTGCAGATGTATTTCAATAGAGTTGATACTGAATTTTATCAATACAAATCTCGAAGTAGACTAGGCTGATCGTGAGAAAACCGCATTCATCACACCAGAAGGCCTATATGAGTTTAAGGTAATGCCATTCGGTTTTTGCAGTGCAACAGCAACTTTTGAACGGATGATGGATAGTATTCTGCGTCACATCAAATGAACAATGTGTCTTTGCTACTTAGACGACATCATAGTATTCTCCGACTCTTTTGATGAACACATCAAGAGACTGAGGACAGTACTTGATTGTCTTAGGCAATGTAACCTAAAACGTAATACAAGAAAGTGCCTCTTTGGCGCCAAAGAAATCCAAATACTTGGACATCTTGTATCCAACGAAGGTGTGAGGCCAGACCCAGAGAAGGTGAGGTCTATATCGGAATTCCCTATTCCTAGAAATACCAGTGACGTAAGGAACTCCCTTGGATTATGCTCCTATTACCGACGTTTTATCAAAGACTGCTGTGTCAAGGCCAGGCCACTCCAGGAGTTACAAAAAGCTGATGCAAAATTCACCAGTGGTGAACCACAACAAGATTCTTTCAACATTCTGCGAGAAGCTCTTACAACTGACCATGTACTTGGCCTATATGACGAGAGAGCACCCACAGAATTGCATATCGATGCCAGTGGGTATGGAGTTGGTACTGTTCTGATGCAAATTAAAAAAAAAAAATGTATAGCCTAAGGGTCTTAACGTCGGGGTCATCAGTCCCTAAACTTACAAACTACTTATGAACTAACTAAGACTAAGGACAGCACAAATATCCATGCCCGAGGGTGGATTCGAACCCCCGACTGTAGTGGCCATGCAGACAGTGACAGGAGCGCCTCAGTTCCCTCGGCCACCGCGGCCGGTGATGCAAATTCAGAATGGAAAGGAGACAGTAACACCGTCTGCTTTCAGGACACAGTTCATTCGCTACTGTCGTTTCTGTCTTTTATTCTCGACCGGTGACGCGTCCACGGCGTTTTTATCTCTAGGTTTTATCTTCTGCTTTTATCCCCATCATTAGTGATTCAGATTAGCTGACTCTAGGTTTTGTTAGTGAGGGTATCCGTGGTCCAGGGTCCCG
The DNA here is from genome assembly GCA_026315105.1 of Locusta migratoria. Lineage (NCBI taxonomy): Eukaryota > Metazoa > Arthropoda > Insecta > Orthoptera > Acrididae > Locusta > Locusta migratoria. Next base: position 40,759,767 of record CM048745.1, read on the forward strand.
TTCACGTCTGGGTTACCCGCGGCCACAGAGGCTAAGGACAGATTTTAGGGACTCCCTACTGGTGCTTTTACTTCTAACGATTTTATCTCTTTTAAGTAAAAATATACTTCTAACGATTTTATTTCTTTTAAATAAAATTGACATGGCTTCAAATCTTAATAACTTTGACAAGGACAATCGCTCCGCTAACATTGAGTTTATCAGTGAATCCACAGGAAGAGGTCTAAATCTTAGAATTATGACAAAACCTGTTTCAAACGATCTAACCAATGAGGACGTAGGAACCTCGGAACTTGATACTCCAACCGAAAATTCTCCAAACCTTGAAGGATTCCACGAACAAACAAATCAAAAAGGCAAAGTACTTGAAAAATCAAGAAACAGAAAACGAGAAGGACGAAAAAGGGCCAAAAAAGAAAAACAAAAAGAAGAACCAGGAGAGTACAACTCCAACATTGCGACCCAATAATAAATCAAATAAAAATGAAATTACTAATCAACTCTTCCGAAAAAGGATTCTTGAAATGAACTTCCTCAAGGAAGAACAGGAACACCTGACAGCAACAGAAACTACATAAAGGAATGCTTTCAAGGAAGATCAGGAACCCCTAATAGCAACAAAAATCCTACTCAGACAATGACATCGACTAAAAAGGATGTCTCAAGGGATGATCTCACTCAGAAACCAGGAACATCAAAAGAGACAGGCAAGGCTAATGAAGAAAATTCTAATATAGTAGTAGAAGAAGATAAACTAGAGGAGAAAAATACTAGCGTAGTGGAAGTTCCAACCGATGAAACTAATCCTATAGGAAGTAGTTGTGGTGATCTCTGGGAACGGCCTGGGGCAGTTTTTATTAATGGATTGAATAAAGATGTGACTCAAAAGAAGTTATTTTTAGCTTTCAAACAGTTGTCAATTATAAATGATATAGAAACTTTTAATTTCCAACGAGATGGATCAGTGAAGGTGGTTAGTTATCACAAAGATATATTGAACAAAGTTAAAAAGTTTCTTCAAAATTTCTGCCCTGAGGCGAAGGTTACTTTACCTCGATCACAAATTACTAGATCTCAAGGTGAACAGTCCAAAGCAAAATTACCAACTTTTAATGTAGTTATAAAGAATATTGATCTCGATGTAGAACCTGAGGAAGTGCTGGAAGAGCTTAAGAGTAACCAGATTCTAAATATACAGAATGTGGTCAGAATTAAATCCAAAAAGACATCACACGAAGAACGAATGATGAGGGTTTTTACACGAGACCAAGCTACAGTTGACTATTTATTGGAACACCATTTTAAATTTCAAGGGCAGATTCATAAGGTAGAACCACCGAGACTTCCCCCTCCACAACATATAGAATGTGCTAAATGTTATGGTTTTGACCATCTCACTGCAAACTGCCAAGTTGGGATCAAGTGCAGTAAGTGCTCTGGGAATCATCTATCGAGTAATTGCACATCTGAAGCAAAACAGGTAATACGTGCGAATTGCAATGGGAATCATCATTCCACAAGGAAAAACTGTCCAAATCACCCAAAGGAGACTGCAAATGCGGAGACGGCGGTCGTAATAAAATGTGTTGACCCCCCAGTTACACCAAAACCAGAATCAAAAATCGAAGAAACCTTTCCAAACACAGATGATCTTCTCAGAGCTATCGCCACAGCTCTTATCAATATTCTACCTGAAAAGAAAGAGAAAGTAGTTAAAGCAATGGACCAAGTGGCGATGACCTTTTTTAAGAGAAATATCCATGGAATTCAGGCAGGTCCTCTTATGCATTATTTTATTAATAAAACTGACCAGGCAGGAAATCAAACACCAAAAATTCACAACAAAACATATAGTTCTGTGCTATGGCCAACTTTAGGACAAGAAAAGAAAACCTAACCATTGGTTTTGTTAATGCCAGTGGCCACCGCTCCAAGCAACCTATTTTGGAATATATAGTTGACAAAGAGAGGGCCAAAATCTTCGGAGTTACAGAGACACGGGCAGATGAATTACCAATAGCCTTAAAAAATTATATATGTCATCGCAAAAATGGAACTAATCATAGCTGGGGAGTGGTAATTTTACACGATATTGATATACCAGCAGTAAGAATTATGCCACCTGAAGAGTTTAATGATATCCAAACAATAGTTTTAAAATTAAGTATGAATATTTTAAATTTTATATATGTGGCGCTGATATATAATTCTCGAAATGCGATTTTAAATACCAGTTTTATTGACTATTTGACTAATCTTGGACCAGTCATCATAATGGGAGACTTTAACGCCCGATCAACGAATCTTGGAGATTTAAACACAAATAGAAATGGCCTAATTTTAGAAGAACTTTTAGTTAAAAACGACCTGGTCAGATTTGAAAATGATAAACCAACTTATATCGGAGAAACTGGGACTTCCATACCAGATCATGTGATTTGCTCTAGTTTTATTCGACAAGATTTTAGTGAAATATGGATCGGTGATGCTATTGGCAGTGACCATTTGCCTATATTTTTTAAAACTACACTTTTATCATTCGACAGCCAAAGTCAATCTAATATTGAGGCAGATAAGATTATTTTTAATTTAAATAAAATTAATGTACATAAATTTCAAGAACTTGTGAAATTGGCCCTACAGGATAATCAAGGAATTATTGATACAGAGAACATTGACGAATATAATCACAAACTAGTTCAAATTATTAATAATGCTACACAAGAAAGTGCACCTAAAGTCACAATAATGCCAGGGAAACCAAGAATTCCACGATATATATTAAACAATATTAAATTAAAAAAGAAAATGTATAAACTCTACACACAAACTAGACAATCAATCTACAAAACCAAATGGAACAGGCTGAATCGCCTAGTAAGAAATCAATTAAAGGAGCTTAGAACTCAAAAGTGGGTCCAAACAATTCGTAACCTGGATCATAAAAATTCAACCCTATTTTGGAGAACTTTTAAAAACATTACCGGTGACAATAATAAAGGAACTTCACCTTTAATTCAACATGGTCCAATAATAGCTGATGACCAACAAAAGGCCGAGTTTTTCAGAAATGTTTTGAACGAGATCCATCAACATCCAACCGATGAAAAATTCAACTTAGAGCACGAGCAATTGGTTAATCAAGAGATAGAATCCCTGATTGATAGACAAACAGACATGGATCTAGATCAATCTCAAATACTAAAAGAAATTACCCAACAAGAAATAATTGCAGCTATAAAGAATGGCAAGAATAATGCACCAGGTATTGACGGAGTAACACGAAATATTTTACGTTTAGCTCCAAAAGAATTTATTATATCACTACAAAAGTTATTCAACCAAGCATTACACCAAAGGAATATACCCACACAGTGGAAGACTTCTAAAGTCAATGATATTAAAACCGGGAAAAGCATCAAATGATCCTAAATCTTATAGGCCTATCACATTATTATCAGTCATCGGAAAAACATTTGATACAATATTAAGAACGAGAATGCGGCATTTTATAGACAAGAAAAATCTTATACCGCCTATACAGGCAGGTTTTCGTAAGGGTCACTCTACCTTAGACCCAATACTAAGATTGGCCACAAGTGTCACCGAAGCTCTAAATTTAGGAGACTGCGCTATGGCACTCTTATTAGATATAGAACGTGCCTTTGACAAGGTTTGGCACAGAGGACTCTATTATAAGCTGATTAAAATGTGCTTCCCAAATCAATTAGTGAAGCTGTTACAAAATTGTCTTGATAACAGACCAACTAGAATATACATAAATGGAATCTTCTCAACACCTTTCTTTCCGATAGCTGGTGTGCCGCAAGGAGCAATTCTCTCGCCTTTACTCTATTCACTGTATACAGCTGATATACCAACACCTACCAGATGGAATGAAGATATAGCCATGTACGCAGATGATACTGCATACTGGTGCAATGCATCTACGTCCGAGGTACTTTACCGAAATGCAACACAATATATCCAAATCTTAGAACCATGGTTTGCAAAGTGGCGTATATGCCCAAATCCTGAAAAAAGTCAGTTGATAGCTTTCCATCATAAGAACTTAACGCAGTATAAGCCACAGAACACGGATAAGCTACAACTCCATTTATGGGGAAAATAAATCCAGACCCAGAATAAGGTCAAATATCTAGGTATTATCTTTGATACTACCTTAACTTATAAATTTACAATCTCTGATCTGATAAATAAGCTAGAAAAAGACTTGGCTTACTAAAAATGATAAAGGGAAAATTTAATGGAGCATCAACATCAGCCCTCATTTACACCTACTGCTGTTATATTAGACGTAACCTCGAGTATGCGGCACGTATTTGGCCAACATCAAGAGCTCATGTACATAAAATATTAAGTACTGAGAGGAGAATTCTTCGAATCGCTGTGAGAGTTAGCCCTAGCACCAGTAGGGAAGATTTATACCAAATAGCTAATATTCAGCCACTAGAACAAAGGCTTATAAAGAGGACAGCGAAATATGGAATTGATAGAATCTCAACAAGCACTAAAACAACCGAGTTGCTGCAAAGAAATCCAATCACTATTAATTACCCTAGGTATAAATACCCCTATCCACCTAGTGCCATAGCGCAAGACATTGAAAAACTATATCCAGGTAAATACGATCTGCAATCAATTATAGGAGAAGAGGATTTATATAACCATTTATTACTCCAAGAAGAGCAATCAGATGTATAGCTAACACAATACTATCCCCGCACTGAGGTTTTTCTTCAGCAGATCAACAATAGCGGGTAACCTCCCAAGAGAAGTCATTAAGCAATAATAAGAACTAGCAAGAGTCCAAATTCCCCTTGTATTAAAATAAAATGTGTCACCACAGTGCTAACAGTAGATAGTTTCCCTGGCTTGAAACGAACTTAATGTTCGAATATAGACCCGCCATCTCCATATGGGGTGGAATGAAAAAAAAAAAAAAAAAACTTTCAAGAGCCGAATAAAGTTACTTGTTGTTCTATGGGCCATTTGCAAATTTCGACACTATCTCATTGAGAGACCATTTACAGTTGTGACAGACCATCATTCACTTTGCTGTTGACGGGTCTTAAGGACCCAACAGGATGACTCACTACGACTTCAGGAATATGACATTACCATAGAGTAGTAACGTTGAAGGAAACACCAAGATGCTGAATGCCTATTGAGGAACCCGGTTGAAGATCACCAAGGAGACGTTGGGGATAGTGACTGCCTCACTGCACTCCATGACCTTTCTGATGAACAGAAGAAGGACGCCAAGTTATTGAAAATCGTGCATGCCTTAAGTGGATCAGAGGAGGTAAAAAAGGAGATTTTAAGTTAATTGATGGGGTACTTTGCAAGAAGAACTTTGACCCCTTTGGAAAGAGGTGGTTGCCAGTGATCTCAAAACACATACGTTAAGATATTCTACAGAAATTTCACTATGCGCCTGAGGCAGGTCATTTGGGATTTATTAATACTTTTTTTATTTTTATTTATTTATTTGTTGTTTCTGTTCCATAGGACCCACTTGAGGAGTAAGACTCCATGGTCATGGAACAAGTCAATACATTGTTACACAAGAATGGTAATAGAAAAATTTTAAGTAGTCCTTTGCACACGACAATCTTAAGACAAAGTGAAAAGAATCAATAAAGAAAAAATGAATTAGCTTAATTGTTTAACTTTTCTAGGTGTTCCTCGACAGAATAAAATGAGTGAGCCACGAGGTAACTCTTCAATTTAGATTTGAAAGCATGTGGATTAGTGCTAAGATTCTTTAGTTCTTGTGGCAGCTTACTGAGAATGGATGCCGCAGAATACTGCACCCCTTTCTGCACAAGTGTTAAGGTGGTGTGGTGCAAATGTAGATTAGACATCTGTCTAGTATTCACCGAGTGAAAGCTACTAACTCGTGGGAATAAGCTGATATTATTAACAACAAACGACATTAAAGAAAAAACGTATTGTGACGCCAGAGTCAAAATTCCCAGACTACTGAAAAGGGGTCGACATGACGTTCGCGAACTTACACCAAATATTGCTCGAACCGCCCGTTTTTGAGCCAGAAATATCCTTTTTGCATCAGGCGAGTTACCCCAAAAAACAATGCCGTACGTCATAAGTGAGTGAAAGTAAGCAAAATAGACTACTTTTCGTGTTGAAAAATCACTTATCTCAGATATTGTTCTAATGGTAAATATAGCAGAATTTAGTTTTGGAACAAGATCCTGAACATGGGCTTTCCATGACAGCTTACTGTCTATATGAACACCTAGAAATTTGAACTGTTCAGTCTCACTTATCACATGCCCATTATGTGTAATCATAATGTCAGATTTCGTCAAATTATGTGTTAGGAATTGTAAAAACTTAGTTTTACTGTGATTTAACATCAACTTGTTTTCTATTAGCAATGAATTTATCTCTTGAACTGCATTATTTGATACTGTGTCAATATCACGAGCAACATCCTTCACTACCAAGCTGGTATCATCAGCAAACAAAAATATTTTACAATCACCTGTTATACTCGAAGGCATATCATTTATATAAATAAGAAACAGCAATGGTCCCAAAACAGACCCCTGGGGCACCCCATACTTAATTGTGCCCCATTAGGATTGCACGTCATAGCCATTTTCTACACTGCGGAGAATTACCTTCTGTTGTCTATTATTAAAGTAAGAGGTGAACCAGTTGTGGGCTACTCCCCGTATTCCATAATGTTCCAACTTCTGCAACAATATTTTGTGATCAACACAATCAAACGCTTTTGTTAAGTCAAAGAAGACGCCTAATGTCCGTAGCCTCTTATTTAACCCATCAAGTGCCTCACAGAGAAACAAAAATATAGCGTTTTCAGTCGTTAAACCACTTCTAAAACCAAACTGTACGTTTGACAGGAAATTATGTGAACTGAAATGATCAATTAATCTTGAATATACAGCCTTTTCAATAACTTTGGAAAAAACCGATGGCATAGAAATAGGTCTATAGTTGTCTACATTATCCCTTTCTCCTTTTTTATAAAGGGGTTTCACTACTGAGTACTTTAATCTGTTAGGAAACTGACCATTCTGAAAGGAAAAATTACAAATACGGCTTAGTACTGGGCTAACATATGGAGAACAGAACTTTAGAATTCTGCTAGATACCCCATCATATCCACAAGAGTCCTTAGTCTTTAGTGATTTAATTATTGACTCAATCTCACCTATGGAAGTATCATGAAGGATCATTTCAGGTAACAGCCTCGGAAACGCATTTTCTAAAAACGTTATATGATTACCTGTAGAAACTAGAGTTTTGTTTAGTTCCTCTACTATATTCAGAAAGTGGTTATTGAATATTGCACATATATCTAACTTGTCAGTAACAGAAACATTTCTACTACGCACTGACGTTATATCTTCTACCTGCTGCTCCTGACCAGACACTTCCTTCACGACTGACCAGATAGTTTTAATTTTATCCCGAGAGTTTGCTATTCTTTTTGCGTACCACATACTTTTTGCATTCTTAATGACATTTTTCAGAACCTTACAGTACTGTTTGTAATGAGCTACTGCATCTTCATTCTGACTGCTTCTAACATTTTGATACAACTCCCGCTTAGTTCTACATGATACTCTTATCCCCTTTGTCAGCCACCCTGGCTGTCTGTTACTGAAAGTACCCTGTTTTGAGCGTTCTAGCGGAAAGCAACTTTCCAACAGCATAATAAATGTGTTCAGAAAAGCATTATATTTATCATCTGCATTATCAGCACTATAAACATCCTGCCATTCTTGTTCCTTAATTAGGCTTAAAAAGATCTCAATTGCAACTGGATTAACTTTTCTGAGTAGTTCATATTTATGTTTCACATTTGTTTCAGAACAAATACTTTTTAGAATTAAAAGTTGGGCATCGTGGTCTGATAGGCCATTTACTATTCTGCTGACAGAGTGCCCCTCTAATAATGAAGAATGAACAAAAATATTGTCAATGGTAGAACTGCTATTTCCTTGCACTCTCGTTGGAAAAAATACTGTTTGCATCATGTTATAGGAATTAAATAGATCTAACAGCTGACTTTTCCTTGAGCTATCACCTACACAATTAATGTTGAAATCTCCACATACAATTAAATTTTTATACTTCCTATACAGTGAACCCAGAACCAATTCCAGCTTGGGCAGAAACATTTTAAAATCTGAGTCAGGGGATCTATAAATAACAACTATTACTAGTTTAGTTCCATTAACATTAACAACTCCTGCACAACATTCAAATATCTGTTCTGTGCAGTGTTTAGAAAAATCGATTGACTCCGATGAAAAATCGTTTTTTACATACATGGCCACTCCCCCACACTGCAAGGAACTCCTAGAGTAGAAGGCAGCTAACCTGTATCGTGGTAAAGGAACTCTCTTAATTGTCACACCACTTAAAAAGTGCTCTGAAATTCCAATAATGTCAGAATCAGTATCAATAAGCATTTCATTAACTTTATCTCTGATACCCTGTATATTTTGATGAAAAACAGTAATTCCCTTATTACTTATATTCTTAGACTTTGTCAAAGGTGGTTCATTTCTTAGAGGGACTTCCTTTAAGCAGGAATATCTATCAGCTGTCTTCAGTCTAAAAAAGGTGCAGCCCTAATACCAACTACTACAGGAATTTTTCCATGAGTGAAACCCCCACCCCCTACTACACTGTCACCTATGAGCTTTGCCAACCTCCCCTTCCCATACCTATTGAGGTGCAGACCGTGCCTAGTAAAATCCGACCTTTGGATAGTCTCAACTGGCACCACTGCAATGTGATCCATGCCCTCCGTCATCAGCGCCTTCCCAAGCCCCATGTTAGCACGGCTGACAGCCGTATTAAGACAAGGCCTATCATGACGCTGAAACAGCTGCACGAAATGCACATTCGTGCCACCAGTTTCAGTTGCTATCCTTTCCAGATCACCACCGATATCATATTCCCCGTCCATATCAAGACTACATAAGTCCCCTATGTTACAAGTGACCTGAGCTAACCCTGCACTAGGCTTCACTATGCTGGTGACCTGGTACTCACTCCCAAGTACTTCCTGAAACTGTTGGCCAACACCTCTGCCATGAGAACTACCTAGCAGCAGAACCTTCTTCTTCCTAAGAGACCTCTCTACACATTTCGGCTTACCAAAAGCTGAGGTCTGCTGCGTACTTCCTACACCTACAGCTACAGGAGGTTCATCTCCACTCAACTCTGACAGTTGGTCAAACCTATTTGCAACTTGCAATGTAAAGCTATCTGAATACCTTTATGATAGAATCCCCAAGAGATTTGTCTGGCCAGGGTTGTTTACGACTGTTTGTCACTATGTATCACACTGCCGAGAATGCCAGAGGAAGGCACTTCCTCAGAAACGCCCTGGACGCCTCATACCAATCCCACCAGCAGAAGCGCCATTTCAACGTGTTGGGATAGACCTCCTCTGACGGTTTCCGATATCTGCTAGCGGCAATAAGTGGATTATTGTTTGCACCGATTATTTGACTCTATATGCCACTACAAAAGCTGTGAAGACGGGTGAAGCAACTGAGGTAGCCAAATTCATTGTGGAGGACATCATATTGAAACACGGAGCCCCAAGGTCAATAATCACGGATTGAGGAAATGCTTTTGAATCAAAACTTGTGGCAGAGAGAAACAATCGGTACACATTACACATCACCTGACGACTGCTTACCATCCTCAAACGAATGGGCTCACTGAACGCCTTAATAAAACTTTGGCTGTCATGCTGTCTATGTAGATCAATATCGAGCAAAGCAACTGTGATGAGTTGCTACCGTTCATGACGTTTGCTTACAACACCACCAAGCAAGAGACCACAGGATTCACGCCATTCTTCTTGGTGTATGGGCGTGAGGAAATGACGACGATAGACACTGTTTCCATTCCATCCTGATGACTTGGACGACGATTACGTTGGCCAGTTGTTAACAAGGGCTGAAGAATCTCGGCAGTTGACTTGACTCTGCACACTAGAGTTCAAGAAAAGGATAGCTGGAGGTATGACTCGGGCCATCACCCTGTCGACCTCGTGTGGATCTTCATTCCTATCCAGAAAGTTGGTCTATCCGAGAAACTACTCAGACGTTACTTTGGGCCATATAGAGTTGTGAGACGACTATCTGACATTACATACGAAGTCGAGGATTTCGACCCACAGTCAAGACGACAAAAAATTAGAAATACAGTCCAGTTCTTTGAATGAAGCGATATAGAGTTCCCTCAACTCAGGGGAAATTCGAAGCTCCATCACGCCTCAACAGAAGCCGTGATGGTGATGCGATGTCTAAGAAGTCCTCAGGCAACGCAAACACCAGCCATCGGGAGTTGGAGTACACAAGACTGACAACCCATTCCCGGACTAGGACGACGAACAACGAGACGCTGTTCTCTTCAGGAAGGAACAATGTCACAGAAAAACATAACAAAACGGCCAAATAGTCCGGTGGATAGAGCTGGGGACTCTGGTGCAGAGGGTCCTGCGTTCTAGACTCACTGTACATGAAAATTACGATTTCGACATTCAGTATGATTTCAGTTCTACTACGTTCTAGTATCTTCTTGATTTATCTGTAAACTATGTTCTAGAAGTTTCTTTGTGTATGTATAAGGTGTAAATATTCCAGCCAGAGGCAATCTGCTCCGTGCTCTTGTATGCGATTGAACTAGTCAATAAAGCTTTGTTGAACTCAATCCAGTGTTTCTGTACCTACAAGGACATTTGATCCCTGTCAGCTATGTGTATCATTCTGGTGGAGACACCGGGTAACCTGACTCATGATCGCACGAATCTTTTATGGTACAGTGGCGCCTATCAGACCACGAGAGAACTGTCGTCTTTGTGGCGAGAAGCCGGAATTCGTGCCATATTCCACTGGAAGGAGTTTGTCCGAGCGGGAAAAGGGGGAAGAAGAAAGAGGAGGAGAACAAGAAGACAGACCCAACATCACAGCAACTGTGTGCCAACATGTGAGACATCCTGCAGTGTTCTCTGGACATGATGGACGAGACCCACCCAAGTGGCTAAAGGAATACAACCGCATCACTAAGTTCAACAAATGGGACGACACTGTAAGCCTCGCTAATGTATTCTTCTACCTAGGTGGAACCGCTAAGCAGTGGTATGAGAACGAGGGCAAGTTGACCAGCTAGGAGACATTCAAGACAGAATTGCAGAAGTACTTCGGAGACGCATGACGACATAAATCTCAGGATGAGGAGAAATTGAAATGCAGTGCTCAGCGTCCTACAGAGACGACGAAACTGTACATTCAAGACGTTTTAGAGCTCTGTAAAATAGTCGACTCTGGCATGAAGGAAGAAGAGAAAGTCGCAAATCTCATGAAGGGGGTAGCTGAAGAAATGTACCGAGGACTTCTCCTGAAGGAGGTTTCTACAGCAGGAGACTTCATAACATGGTGCCAACACATTGAGGCGATGCATCAGAAACATATTGGATGCAAGATGTATCGGCGACTCCCAAATGTTGCATCGATGGAGGAAGAAACAGGTCTTACAGACACCATACGCCAAATACTGCGAGTAAGAAGTTCAGAAGGCAATGGGAGTGTATTCAACCACAAGCCGATACACTTAGGAGATCCTAAGAGAGAAAGTACAACAGACGTTGGCTCTAATCTCCCAACGCCCAGTTCTATCAAACCGAACAAAACAGCCAAGGCCAAGGTGAATGTACGTACCCACAATGCAGCGTGAGGAACCTGTGTATACTCCAAGGAAGACCGACGTCTGGAGAACCCAGGATAACGAGCCGGTATGATTCCACTGCAGGCGACCAGGACATGTGGTGCGCTACTGCCGGGAAAGACAGCAGATATTTAATGATGCCTGTGCTGTGACAGCAGACGCCAAACTGAAATGAGCCAATGCCAACCTCTGGAAGACGAGGTAGATCCACCATGGATCACTGCGAAACTGACAGGGAACTACATCACGGTGCTCATGGATGGCCGACTAGCCCGAGCTCTTGTGGACTCTTGAGCATCATTTTTAGTTATTTCGGAGAAGTACCATCGCCATTTGTAGAAGACTATGTTCGCCGACAGCAAAATCGCTCATCTGAAGGTGGCGAATGGGAAGTATGTAAAACCTGTACGAAGATGCATTATTCGAGTCGGTATAGATGACCATACCCAGCCATTTCAGCTCATTGTTTTACAAGAATGCAGTCACAACGTCATTCTCTGCTGGGACATTTTGAAGGCTTCACAAGCAATTATAGATTGTGGTCGTTCAGAGATAATGTTAGACAAAATTTCTTGTGGAGAAGGAGACAAAAAACCCATTGTGTGGAGGTTACGTGTGTTAGATGAAGTGATTGTAACTGCAGTCAGCACATCAGCCCATGGAGAGTGCACCTATGCGTCATAGATACCTCTCATAATCAGTCAACAGGCAACATTAGTACTACCACAGTGAGACAAGACGTTTCTGCTCGACTGTCGCCTGATCTAACAAAGAAAAAGCAGAAGAAGCTACTCGCTGTTCTACAAGAGTTTTCTGAATGTTTTGATGCACGGGTGAAGAGCAAATTAAACAAGCTGCAGGTGAAACACTGTATTAACACCGGTGATCATTAGCCAATCATTCAATGAGCACATTGTGTTTCAGCCACGGAACGTCATATAATCCGCAAAGAAGTAGAGAAAATGATGGAGGACGACATCATTCAGCCATCTTAGAGTCCATGGACATCGCCGGTGCTTCTCTTTAGGATGAAAGACGGAAGTTTGCAGTTCTGTGTCGATTACAGGAAACTCAATAAGATAAGTAAAAAGGTCGTTTACCCTCTTCCCCGAATAGCCGTTTTGGCGAGGCCTGAGCAGTTTGAGAGTGGCCGTCCAAATATACAACACTTTGTGTCCGTATTAAAATCGACGCAGTTGTAATGAGAACGACACTTTAATTAGAAACACTTTAAATTCTTTATTAAACAATGTGAAAGGAGTTGATTGCAGAACAATGCATAATCGAGAGGTTTTACAAGCAGTAATACGAATCTCGACACGAAGAAGAACATAAAAACTCCGTAACTAATTAAAGAAACAAAAATATTCTATGAGTAAGCGCGAAAGCGACACAGCGCCCCTAGCGGCAGGCGCGGAAGCACTTTGACAGTAATACCAAAATAATCCGTGAAAACACAAAACTCTCACTGCACTGTTTCTTCGCTGTCTGCTACATCAGCCCCCGCCGGGAAAGCGGAACACTGTCTAAAAATCTTGCAGGGAAATGGACTCGTTGACCTGATCTTGTTCTGTGTCCTGAAGGCTGCTTCTCATCAGCGGCTGGAAAAGCTGACTGGGTCGGGTGTCTTGTGTTTTCATTGATACTTCGTCTTGAAGAATGTATGCAGGCTTTATTGACTAGTTCAATAGCATACAAGAGCACACAGCAGATTGCCTCCGGCTGGAAGATTTACACCTTATACATACCCAAAGAAACTTCTAGAACATAGTTTACAGATAAATCAAGAAAACACTAGAAAATAATAGAACTGAAATCAAACTGAATGTTGAAATCTTAATTTTCACGTACAGTGAGTCTACAATTCAGGACCCTCTGCACCAGAGTCCACTGCTCTATCCACCAGGCTATTCGGCCGCTTTGCTATTGGTGTTCTTCTGTGACAATATCTTTCACATATTACAGGAGCCCACTCTGGCTGACGAAATAGAAATTCATTGTTAAAATATCCGGTATCTTAATGTCTGATGTAGTGTTTCTACAAGTTGATAATAATTTCATGGCAAATGTGAATATGTAGACTTTTTCATCTAATAACAAAAATTTACTTACAAATAATTCATAGAAAACAGGAAACTGCAGATGTTGCACCGGCTGAAGGCAGCCTCTGCAGACACTGGCCACTGTTTTGGACCTAAAGCACCGCATTGTACGCAAAAAGGTGAACTGCACCAGTCGGTGACATCAAACATTTGTGTTTTGACACAAATTGGTGGCCAACTGGGCGATAAATCAAAATGTGTATTGTCACTGGTTTACGTGAAGTAAGACTGCAGTTGTATTCAATACTACTGTCCTGTTAAAGGAAAAGTAGAGAATAGTAAAGGTGCTCTCAATGGCGGGATTTGTGTGAATGCATTATGTTAATAATCTAAAGTCAATCATTATTTTTTAACTTTTATCAGGAAACACGACTCTTCGTTAAATAGTGACAAATTATGAAGTAGTGGGGCCCCCTCTAGTTCGAAGCTCCTGGTGGCCACAGTATTTGTGATTGCCTTAATCTGGCCCTCAATCGAACAAAAATGTCTAATTGTTCTGTTCAGTACCCAAAAAAAATTGCTTGAAGCTTTTCTCATTAACATGCTGAGAACCTTCAATGGATCCTTTTATGCTTGACAGACTGTAGGCCTACTGAAGACGGTCTACATGGGTAGAATTTCAAAGAAGCTGTCACTATCTGCTAAATCTGAAGGATTCTTTGAGATGAGATTGGCGATGTTAACTTTCAGTTCATTACTTTCTAGGTCCACAAAAGCCAAAAACTGGTGAAAATAGATGAAAAAATTGTTCATCGCTCGTGAATATTGTTGTCAAATTTTGCTTTACAAAATTAAAAATAGCAAAAAAGATCTGAATTAATTTGATGCTTACAGCTGAAGTTGTTCAGCTGTCCTTTCATTTACATCAGATTTCCTATTGATAATCTCTGATGAAATGCCAACTGCCTTAGCAACTACTTTTTTTTCATTTGAAGTGATGTTATAATGTCATCGCTACGTTGTGGGAAATTCCTTTATTCTGTCTAACATTTTTGTGATCAATAGGGGTCAAGATATTGCACCTAAATGATATCAAGAAGCCTTTGAAAGCTGTCAAGTACTTCTTGAGATCCTAATCAATATTTTTTGCTGATGAAGTTAATACAGCAGGAACACATCTAAAACTTTGAATATCATAGGATGTTTCTTCAAAATTTGGTGGAGTATTTGTAGACTTTGATTGCAAAAAGACTTAGGCAAAGGTACAAATTGATTCAACAATTCCCAATGACCAGTCCTAATAGAGAAGAAAGAATGAAAACTGTCAACATTTATAAAAAAGAATCACATCATAATTCAGTTAAGCAGCATCAGCACCATTCCTGTTGAGTGAGTATACTCCACAAGGAGAAAGCATTGCATACTGTGTTAATACTAAGGTGACCATATTTTCTAGATATAAGTTCTCAACATAACCTCATTTTTTAGATCTAAATTTGGGACACAATACAAATTTTATAATTTGTGTATATATTTTGTTATATTAGAAGAAGATTTTAGTGAAAGTAACAAAATATCAGTTTAAGTTGTTACAAAAAGTACATTAATTTCCACTTTATTTGTACTTTATATGATGAGGGAGTGCGATCAGAACAACAGTATTTAACAGTGCAGTGAAAGTCTATATACAGTAGAAAATGTTTCAGGTATTTCAAGTGACTAGAAAGCAAAATTTTACCACATTTTGGTTAATAATAGGATCTTGTTTTGAATATAAAATTGAAACTGTACTGCAGAGCCATATTTCAGACCAGTATTTCAGGTGCTATTACTTCGGGAAAGAAGTAGAAGAAAATGAAATAAACTGTATGGAAGAATGGGGAATTATTGAAAGATCTAAAAGTGAATACAATGATCTGACAATTTTAGTTTTTAAGAAAGATAGCAATGACAAAATAGTAATAGACACATGGGAATTAAACAAGGTTATCAAGCATGAAACCAATCGTCCAGAATATATGGACGATTTACAGCAAAAGTTTCACAATGTGGAATGTGAAGTAAATGACTAGTCTTGAGCTTGAGCTGACTTCCGTTCAAATTGAACACTTCAGTATTAGTGTTCATCTGTGCATTAGATGGTGTATTAGGTAAAGAATTTGGTCCAGGATTACGATCTATCTTGACGACTTTTAACAGGAACTTTCTCGTGGGAGGAGCATTATGAGTTGTTAAGTATTTGACATGCTGGTGTGCAGCGGAATGACTTTGAAAATAAAGAATGTGAAGATGGATGTAGAATTTTTGGGGCATTTTATCACAATTTCTGGGATAACTAAAGATCTGTGAAAATTAGAAACTATTAGGGACAACCCACCACCAAGGACGAAGAAACAATTACAATCGTTTCTCAGGATTTGTAATTTATATTGGAAATATGCAAAGGGGCAAGTTTTTAATGATCCGGACTTATGTAATTTGTTGAAGAAAATCAGTGCATTTATTTGGATGTAAAAATGTCAGGTAGGTTTTCAAAGATTAAAGACAGAACTATTAGAGAATCAAATTTTTCACCATCCAGATTTGTCAATACCTTTCTATATGGGAACTGATTCGTCTGATTATGGGATTGCAGTACATATTTTCCAAGAAGTGGGAGAATATGAAAATAAAGAGATTCACTCGACAGCTTTTGTGAGGAGGACTTTGATGAAATATGAAAGAAATTATAGCATGCCTGAAAAAGAAGCCATAGCTATTGTATGGGGCTTTAAGAAATTCACAGGATTTTTGTGGAGGCACAAAGTTATTGTGCACATGGACCACTAGGTGTTAATGTTCTGAAAACTTTTAGATTGTTGCACAACTGATTAAGGAGATGGTCATTGTACATGCATCAGTTTGATTATAAAATTTGCCATATTAAGGGTGTAGAAAATTGTGTAACTGATGCGCTATCAGGAATGGCAAACGATCTGGATGATGTTATTAATGAACATAATAAAGGTTTATTGAAAGTAATGTATTTGAAAGAGGTTAATGACAGGAAGAAGATAGAGAATATCTGTAGGAATATGCACCGACATCAGAATTGATTATGAAATTTCATAATTAACTTCAATGGGTTATAATGAAAGATAAAACTGGAAGAACCAGAGATGAAGATGAGCACATAGCATTAAGACTAGATGACACATGGGTAACAGATGTGTGCAGTGTTGCTGAAACTTTCAATACGCCATTTCTAAACTACTGTATTACTGACCGGTAACTGCAGCAATGGAATATCTCAGACCTGTCACTACAAATAACTACACTAATATGAGTGTGGTACAAATCAAATAGAAGTAATGTCCACCATAAAATACTTAAAACCACAAATTCCAGTGGCTATGATAATATATTTTATTGTCACCATGTGTTTTCTTCAATATTTTGACAGTACAATATCCTTCAGCATGATTAGTCCTGAGATATGAATATACATTAGTTAAGATGTTCCTTTTGCAAGATCCGGCTAGTCCATGCCTTGTGTTAAAGGAAATAATATTTGAAGATCTGACTCATCTCCGAAGTTGTCTTCATGAATTTATTAGAACATCTGCAAATTTACTCCTTCGCCTTACTGATGAAAGAAGAACTCTTCTTTGAGATTATACAGAACTTTACTACATTGAGAACTAAGCTACTACATTAGCTTGACATTATTAGTTCTGATGTATTCCGTATGGAATGTCAAATAATAATAACTATTACTACTACATATAAAACAAATGATAATTAATCACAGATGTTATAAATCTTCTTTCTTCCTTGGCACTTTGCAGTCCTTTTACTCCATACAAGTGAGCCCATAGTCCCACGCGAAGACCTGGGGAAATAAATTCTGTCTGACAGTCTTTGTTCACACAATGCCAAACCTCTTATAAAATAAACTATTTGAAATATATTGGGTCGAGATAGGAACCAGTAGTGTACAATGTTATGCTACAATATCAACAAATTTGATTAAACAGTGTGCCTCTGAGTTTAGTTATACTTTAAGTTACTTGTGTGATCAGTCTTATCAGTGGAACATTTCCTTGCTGGTTGAAATGTGCAGAAATTAAGCTATTATATGAGAAAGGAGATAAGGAAATTCCATCAAATTTCACTTTTGCCTGCATTCTCATCTTAAACATCTGACCACTAATAAAATATTATCCATCTCACAATTTGGATTTCTAAAGTGTTCTGATGTGTATCTACACACACACACACACACACACACACACACACACACACACACACACTGAGAATGTAACTAATTTTTTAGACAATAAATCACAGGCCACTGATATCTTTTGTGATCTGTCAAAGGCAATTGACTGTGTAAATCACAATATCCTTTTGAGAAAATTAGAATATTACAATGTAACAGGAAATGCTGCAGAATGGTTCAATTTTTATATCTCTAACAAGAAACAGGTGTGTGACCTGTAATGAGAAGACAGACGAATTCTGGGGGATAGTGCCATTCTTTCTCAAAATGTGTTCTTTAAACCTGACTTTAAAAGTACATCCCGTTTGACCTATGTAGTGGGAAGAACAAGTATCACAAACAATTTTGTAAATGCTGGAATTATCTAAGGGAGAACAGGTTGATTTTAAATTCTGTATTAAATTATTGTTGGTCAAGAAGGCAACATTGCAATTATACTTATATTACAAAGAAGACTTTGGATCTAATAGGAAATGGGCCCCAGAAATGGAATGGAGAAATTTATTTATTTATTTATTTATTTATTTTTTATTTTATTTTATTTTATTTTTTTTTTTTTTTTTTCGGTCAGATTCAATAGGAGAGCCAAGTGTTACAACTCTTTTAGCAGTTTTCTTTTTAAGGATGTTTTCAACTATGGCAGGATCGTATTCATTATTAACTGCTATGGTTTTTATCAAGTTTATTTCCTCCTCGAAGTTTTCTTTTGAGAGTGGGATGGAAATGGCTCTGTGGATGGCAGAATTAAAGAAAGCATTTTTGTTACGTTGAGGTTGCATAGAAGAGGCGGGTACAATTTGATCAGTATATGTTTCTTTGCAGTAGATATTGAAAGAAATTTTCTTTTCTTTTGTGTCCCAGCCTCGTCGCCGTTTTTGTGTCTCGTTTCTGTCGTAGGTGTCGGTGGCCAAGTGGAATGAGACCGACACAGGAATAGAGATAGCACGCTGGTGCAGGTACGGAGGGGAGCAGCCAGAAACTAGAAACACTAGAGTAAATTAGTACGAGATATATATTGCACAGAAGGTATACAATACTTAACTTTTACATAGCTCAGTACTGCAGAATGCTGATATATAGTTGAGCTAGAGGTCTGCCTAGTGCCTGTACGATAGCCAAGTCTTCACAGGTGCCTATCTGATTCCGAAGGTCCTAACTGGTTGCTATCTCAGTCCCAAGTGAACGATGTTGTTCAGTGGTGGCCACGAGCGGAGTTGCAGCAGAGGGCGCTCGTGGCTGTCGTCGTAAGAGCGCCGTGCCGTGCGTGCATGGCGGCGCGCGGCGAAAGTAGGTGGCGCGCACTTTGTACTTGTGCGACACCACATTTTCTTCTACTGTTAAGGTCAAGTCAAGAAAATTTTGTCGACGAGCCTCATTTTCGAGTTCACAGGTGAAGGTGATATTCTCATCTAGTCCATTAAAAAGTGTCAAAATGTAATCAATGCCAGTAGGAGGTCCTTCGTAGATGACTAAAATGTCATCGACATATCTAGAATAGGAAAGAATGCCTAACGTTGTAGCAGAGAATTTGTGGAAGAATTTTTCTTCCAGAGAATTGATAAAAATGTTGACAAGGATACCAACTAACGGATTTCCCATAGCAAAACCATCGACTTGCTAGTATAATTTTCTGTTAACTTGAAAATTCCTAAATACAAAGAAATAGTGGTGTAGACACAGCTGTAAATTATTACCAATAGGGAAAGTTTTATTTTATTTGTATAAATACAGTACAGTTCTTAGGACGCCATGCTTCATGTTAGTATAGGTACCAGATGGTGATGGTTGTTGCGGATGGCGATATGTAGGGGCTGGTCCTGGAAGGCATCCCTTAACATCCTGTCGGCTCCTATATCGAGAAGTGCAATTACTGCCTGTTCGTGGCCAAACTGTGCAGCCCAGTGTAGCGGCGTCCCCCCATTTGACCCTCTGGCATTGGGGTTAGCAGAGAATGCTGACAGCTCCCGCACCACAGCTGTGTCGCCACATTCTGCAGCGTAGTGGAGCGATGTGTTCTGCAGGTTGTCTCTTGCATTCACTTCTGCCCCGTGCTCGAGTAGACACTGCACCACATCCACGTGTCCCCTGGATGCTGCCCAGTGCACGGCGGTACTCCTCTCTTCGTCAGTCGTCATCACATCTACCCCAGCTTCGATAAATGTCTGCACTTCCTCGACTGCCCCTTCCTTAGCTGATTGTATCAGCCTCCTTCCTCTTTCCTCTTCAGACCTACATAAAATACAAAAAATGAAAAACTTTACTGCCAACCACACACACACACACACACAACACTAAAGAAACAAAAGTGTCATAAAACCAAAACTGTGAGAAGTTCAGAATACATATATGTCCCGAAACAAATTAGAATTCTCACTGCTATGATACAGAACAATCCAAAAGTGAGGATATAAGATACAGATGCATAGCAGTATTCTCTCATCAAATGATTCAACCACTTCAAAACTGATTCAGTTTTGTAAGTCTGACTAACATTGCTCTCTTTCGGTAGTGATTGTTAATAGTTGCAGGCAATTGCCGTGTTTCTACAACCTGTGGGAAGTATTCTGTTCAGTTCATCTTTAATGTCTGCTGATAAATATGTGAGTACTACACAAATCAATTTTGTTTGCATATGTGCAATAATACATAGTAATGTTTCTAGCCACACTCGAATGATGAGAAATTTAGAGTTTTCTTCCTTCTGCTTTTTTCTAGTTTATTGTGATAGTTGCAGTGCTAAAATGGAGCCATTCTCATATTTTGGCAAAGGATGATGTATGCAGAATTCATGGATCTAATATGCCCTTCTGGGAGTGAGAATGAGTTAAATTTGATGATTCAGGTGAAGCTCCAACAACAAACATAAATAATTTGGAATCTGCAGATAGTGATAGCGAGCCTGAGACTACTGTACCACATACAGGTACCACAAGCTTCTGAAATTTATATTCAAAAGGAAAGACCACACTGCCTCCATCAGTACTAGAGTTGTCTACTCCAAATCAGATTTTTAAATATTTTTTAACTGGCGAATTAGTGGCAAAAATTGTTGATGAAATCGATCTTTATAGCACACATAAAATCCAAACAAACCATTTAATTGCAATGTTCATGATATTCATAAATTTATAAGCAAATGTATTATTAGCTCTTTGGCTCTGTTACTGCTGTTTGTGATCTCTGGAATGATGTTACTGGTGTTGAGACAGTAAAACAGACAATGTCTCAAAGTTCATTCACACTGACAATCAACTCCAACAAACTTCGTTGACAACTGCTTTAAACTCTGAGTTTGACTTTGTTTCCAACTGTTGTCAACAGTTTTGTGAAATCACGAGACAAAATAGAAGAATAGAATACCAAACTGCAAATTTCAAAGTGAAGCAGACCTGAAGAAAGAAGTACGTGAAAATTCTGAGGAATACATAACTACCGTCGACAATGTGGAAATTTTCTCTGTAACATGTATGTTTTCTTTAGGACAATGTAGTAAAATCCATTTCATTCAGAAATAATTTGTAAGATACATGGGGTAGACAAAATAACATGAACACCATGCAGCGTACTAGATACTGTTGTAAATTTACACTACTATGTATTAACATTATGATACGATCACAATGCACAATTCACATATTAAGTGTGGACATTATCTCAGGTATATTATAAATTTTTTTCTGCAACTGTCAACACAAATAATAGCTGGAAACAGATTTTCAAAGAGATCAACTTGATGAATGCATAGTTAGCGGGAACATCTGTTACAAAAACAGTCACACTGTTTGTTTCAGTAGCAACAGTATCCTCGAAAAGGAGTAAAAACAACATCATCAAAGAGGGGCAGTGGCATAGCGCAAAGTTAACTGACAATGACCAATGAGTATTAAGAGAGATTGTGGCTGGACAACATAAAACTATGACAGCAATAGCAAGTACAAATCTCTAGGCTCAGTGAGTAATACTGTTTCGATTTAAATAAAATGGTTGGAGCTTAACTTTCATGGAAGGGCTGCAGTTGCTAAGCCCTTAATGGCAGCCAATGCAAAACTGTGAAGGAAGTGGCGCCATTATCATAAAACCTGAATAGCTGATGACTGGTCGTATGTGGTGTGATCTGATGAATCATAGATTATAAAGCTTCCTACAAACAACCAGGTTTATGCATCAAAAAGATCGAAAGTATCTTATGATACGGCATGCCTCCTTGCTTAAGTCAAGCATGGGGAAAGTTCAGTGATGAGTTGAGCATCTACATTTTTGCTCTCACTAATAGGATAATTGTGAATGAGGATCTCACCATCCTCGAAAGCAAACTTCTCACTTTGACTTCCATATTGCTATCAAAATCTGTCGAACTCAAAAATGATAATGCGCCCACACACACAGAGCCAAGGAAGAGGTGAACTATCACGGCTGCCTGACCCTGAGTTGAATGACTTTCAACATAAGCAGTGTGATAGTTACTTTTGTAGATGCTTAGTAATTCACCAGTTAAAGAATTCCGAGCTGACCGTTCTTCTTTATGAAGACTGACATTCAACTTTTAAATCTTCTTTTCATGTTAAAAATATGAAAGTCTTGAAACAATGAGGTCCAGCAATAGCTGTGCCTCTAAGTGCTTTTGGTCATTAATTAATTACCAAATGAATTGATCATTTCTCACTCATATATATACTTCGTAGAATAAACCACTCTTTTAAACATTTAACTCTGCCTCAACTGTTATCTTAGAACTGTTATCTCTGTCCAACCTCTTTGCTTTCTACAAATGTCTACCTTGTTGTGTCAGCGTGTGTGTGTGTGTGTGTGTGTGTGTGTGTGTGTGTGTGTGTGCCGCGCGCGCGCGCGCGCGCGCGCGCGCGCGTGCACACACACACACACACACACACACACACACACACACACACACATACACTTGTTTGCCTTTCCTTTTATCCCCTTAAGGTAAGTCCTTCCACTCCTGGGATTGGAATGACTCCTTTTCCACTTCCTTAAAAACCGTATTCTTTCCTTTCTCCCCTCCTTCCTTCCTCTTTTCCTGAAGAAGATACCAGCAGTGGCGGAAGCTTGTATGTGTGTTTGTGTGTGATTTTATTTGTGTCTGTCGATGGCCCTGTGCTTTGGGAGAGTCATCCGTTTTCTATTTTTAATATAAATTTATCCCACCAGCAAAGTTTCCTTCTGTAACTCCATATTTATTTATATTCAAGGAGTTCTACCAATTAGTACATAGGAATATGACACAAATATCTTTACAGACATCAGACACAGAATATAAAACCAAAATCAACAACTTTTTTCTTCTTAGCAACCCATGAACCACAGACAAAATTGAACCACAGACATTTCCGAGGTGGGGTGGTTTGCGTGACTCGACGATACAGATAGCCGTACAGTAGGTGCAACCACAGTGGAGGGGTATCTGTGGAGAGGCCAGACAAATGTGTGGTTCTGAAGAGTGGCAGTAGCCTTTTCAGTAATTACAGGGGCAACAGTCTGGATGATTGACTGAGCTCGCCTTGTAACATCAGCTAATGTGGCTTTGCCACACAGCTACTGCGAACGGCTGAAAGCAAGGGGAAACTACAGCCGTTACTTTTCCCGAGGACATGCAGCTCTACTGTATGGAAATATGATGATGGCATCCTCTCGGGTAAAATATTCCGGAGGTAAAATAGTCCCCCATTCGGACCTCAGGGCGGGGACTACTCAGGAGGATGTGATCATCAGGAAAGACGGCACTGGCATTCTATGGATAGGAGTGTGGAATGTTAGATCCCTTAACCGGGTAGGGAAGCTAGAAAATTTAAAAAGAGAACTGGATAGGTTGAAGGTAGATATAGTGGGGATTAGTGAAGTTCGGTGGAAAGAGGAACAGGATTTCTGGTCAGGTGAGTACAGGATTATAAATACAAAATCAGTTGCGGGTATTACAGGAGTAGGTCTGATAATGAATAAGAAAATAGGAATGTAGATAAACTACTACGAGAAACACAGTGATCACATTATCATAGTCAAGGTTGATATGAAGTCAACACCAACCACAGTAGTACAGGTTTATATGCCAACTAGCACTGCCAATGATGAGGAGATCGAAGAAATATATGAGGAGCTAAAGGAAATTATTCAGACAGGGAGAGGAAAACTTAATTGTTATGGGAGATTGGAATTCGGCTGTAGGACAAGGGAAGGGAAGGGAAGATAGTAGGTGAATATGATCTGGGCAAAAGGAATGAAAGAGGAAGTCGCCTGGTAGAATTTTGCACGGAACATAATTTAGTTATAACAAATACATGGTATAAGAATCACAAAAGAAGGTTGTATACGTGGAAGAGACCAGGAGACACTGGGAGATACGAGATAGATTTTATAATGGTGAGACATAGATTTCGGAACCAGGTTTTAAACTGTAAGACATACCCAGGGGCAGATATAAACTCTGATCATAACTTATTGGTCATGAATTGTAGGCTGAAACTGACAAAAACTGCAGAAAGGTAGAGAAATAAGGAGATGGGACCTGGATAAACCGAAGGAACCTGAAGTTCTTGTGAATTTCCGAGGGAGCTTTAGGCAACAATTGACAGAAACGGGGGAAAATAAAATGGTAGAGGAGGAATGGGTAGCATTGAGAGATGAAATAGTGAAGGCAGCAGAGGAAAAAAATAGGTAGGAAGGCGAGACCTACAAAAATCCTTGGATATCAGAGGACATACTAAATTTAATCGATGAAAGGAGAAAATATAAAAATGCAGTAAATGAAACAAGCAAAATGGAGTACAGACGACTAAGAAATGAGATTCACAGGAAGTGCAAAATGTCTAAGCAGGAGTGGCTAGAAGGCAAATGCAAGGATGTAGAAGAATGTATAAATAGGGGGAAAATAGATACTACCTCCTGGAAAATAAAAGTGATATTTGGAGATAAGAAAACGGCTTATGAATATCAAGAACACAGATGGAAAGTCAGTTCTCAGCAAAGAAGGGAAAGCTGAAAGGTGGAAAGAGTATATAGAGAGTCTCTACGAAGGAAATGAACTTAGAGACAATATTGTAGGAAGGGAAGAAAAAGTAGATGAGGATGAAATAGGAGGTACTATACTGAGAGATGAATTTGACAGAGCACTGAAAGACCTAAGTCGAAACAAGGCCCCTGGAGTAGATGACATTCCCTCAGAGCTACTGAAATCTCTGGAAGAATCAGCCATGACAAAACTGTTTCACCTGGTGTGTAAGATGTATGAGACAGGCGAAGTACCCTCAGACTTTAAAACACATGTTATAATCCCCATTTCAAAGAAAGCAGGCGCATACAGGTGTGAAAACTATAGAACCATCAGTTTAATAAGTCATGGTTGCAGAATATTAACATTAATTATATACAGAAGGATGGAAAAGCTGGTAGAAGCCGACCTCGGGGAAGATCAGTTTGGGTTCAGGAGAAATGTAGGAACACGGGAGGCAATACTCACTTTACGGCTTATCCTAGAAGATAGATTAAGAAAAGGCAAACCTACATATCTAGCTTTTGTGTATTTGGAAATGGCTTTTGACAACGTTGATTGGAATAAACTCTTTCAAGTTCTGAAGCAAGCAGGAGAAAAATTTAGGCAGTGTAAAGTTATTAACAACTTCTACAAAAACCAGACAGCGGTTGTCGGAGTTGAAGGGCACGAAAGGGATGCAGTGGTTAGGAAGGGAGTAAGACAGGGTTGTAGCCTTTCTCCAATGTTATTCAATTTGTACGTTGAGTAAGCTATAAAGGAAAGCAAGGAGAAATTTGGAGAAGGAATTAAAGTTTATGGTGAAGAATTAAAAACATTGTGTTTTGCCGACATCATAGTAATTCTGTCAGAGATAGCAAAGGACCTAGAAGAGCAGTTGAATGGAATGGACAGTGTGCTGAAAGGTGCATATAAGACGAACATTAACAAGACCAAAACTAGGGTAATGGAGTGCAGTCTAAGAACATCAGGTGATTATGAGGGTATTAGATTAAGTAACGAAATGATAACGGAGGTAGATTAGTTTTGTTACTTGGGCAGTAAAATAACAAATGATGGTCGCAGCGCAGAGGGTATAAAATGCAGAATGGCAATGGGTAGAAAAGCATTCTAGAGAAATTGGTTAACATCAAATATTGATGTAAGCCTAAGGAGGTCTTTTCTGAAGGCATTTGTGTGGAGTGTTGCCTTGTATGGGAGTGAAACATGGACAATAAACATTGCGAACAGGAAGAGGATAGAGGCTTTTGAAATGTGGTGCTACAGAAGAATGCTGAAGATTAGGTGGTTGGATCGCATAGCTAATGAGGAGGTACTGAACAGAATTGGGGAGAAAAGGAATTTTTGGCCTACCTTGACTAAAAGAAGAGATAGATTGGTAGGACACAGACATCAAGGAATTGTGAATTTAGCGTTGGAAGAGAACTGTGTGGGATAAAAACCAAAGAGGAAGACCAAGAGATTGATACAGTATGCAGATTCAAACAGATGTAGATTGCCGTTCTTATGTGGAGTTGAAGAGGCTTGCTCAGGATAGGGTATTGTGGAGAGCTGCATCAAACCAATCTCTGGACTGAAGACCACAACAACAGCAACTGTCAAACCACACATTTTTCCAAGGAACTTCAATATATACCTTTAACAGGGTATACATAATATCTGAGGCCACTTGCTGCTGCCACCACCTCCAGAATCTGAAACAAAGAGATTCTGGTGGCAGCTGCTGTTCCTATCATGCCTAATCAATTCACTAAAATTTATTGATAAATATTTGGGTATCTCAAGGTATTGAAGAAGTGGGGGAAAGTTGCTTGTACCACTACAGAGGTGTGCTTTTTACAACATACGAAATTTGTCAAACATCTTTCCTGGAGAACAAAATCGATATGTCTCACCCTAATATGAACCGTTATGGTGAATTTTAGAGTAGAGATTGAAGATCAGATTTACAGCTCCAACTTCATACAAGTAATTGGTGGATGTTTCGGTACAAGAATGGATAAGATCCTGTATAACCTATAAAGACACTTTACAAATCTGTTCCTCAGAGAGTTGCAGCTGTTCTCAAAGCCAATAAATAAAAAATAAATAAATACTGTGTTAATGTCATGTGTTTATATTATTTTCTTAAACCCCTGTATATAATAACTAGCTGAAAAATGCTCCTGCTGGAGCACAGAAAAGGCGAATATGTTCTCTAACACAAAAGTGTGGAACCAGCTACCTCAATCCTCATTCCGACTTGTAAACTTTGTAAATACTTTTGCCCAGTTAAGCCGTCATAGTCAGCAATGTCTTGTCACTGTCAGTGTCTGTGTCTGTATATGTCTCTGTCCGTTTGTTTGCTGTCTCTCCCACTACCGCTTTCTTTCTGTGTCAAACTTTCCCTTGCGATTCTTCACCGCTGTCTGTTTCTGCCACTTTCATTGTCTCTCTACCCCACTGACGTTGTCCCATTCACTTCCTGCCCTGTTGCCAGTATCCTTTCTTTCTCAGAGTCAGCTTTCATTGTCTTTAATCACTATTGTCTCATTTACACATATGTCCATGGAAATGGTTTGCATGGGGTTTGACCTGTAGACCGGAAAACTTAAGCACGTGGGTACTGAGGATGGGAAAAACTGGACAAATTGTTTCGTGCTATAGTATTGGAGAGCCGCACGCTCATGCTTTATGTATGGTCTCCATTCGGCTCAGTTTCCCACTGTTTTCTTTTTTGATCCAATTGCGACTATCTGCATCTGTCTTAGTTTGTTGTAGCCACTGTTCCTGACTTCAGACATCTCGTTTCGCTTCCCACTGCTGTTTTCATGCATATGCCTTTCTCCTGAAAGGACACTTTCTCTGTTCCATAATATATGGCTCTCTCTGCCTGTTGCACTGTCTCTGGCCTACTCACATTCAGCCGAAAAAAGCGCAAATATGTTTGCGTGCCAAAATGTTTGGTGAGGAAGTTGGAATGAGGATCGAGGCAGCTGGTTCCACACTTTTGTGTCAGAGAACATATTCACCTATTCTGTGCTCCAACAGGAGCATTTTTAGCTGGTTTCCATCTTTTTCCTGTTACATCAGAGTGTACTGCTTATATAACATGAAATCAATGGTGAGTAAAATTTGCATAGTATTTTATATACCTTGATACATTTGTACAAACGTCAGACCAGTAGTTTACTTTCTACAAAGAGCTTCACATTCAGATCATTGCTAAACACACTTAACTGATACATACATTTAACAGGGGGAATTTAAGAGGTAGCTCACCACAAATAGTTCTTTGTTAGACACAATTTATGGTGATAAGTTATTAATATACCTATCATCGAAACTACAAACATTTTCAGTGCAGCCTCAATTAATGCCAATATGTAACGGGTGTAACATCATAACTGCAGAATGTTTCATCACAGACCGATTTACGAAAATATGTGACAGGTATACCCGTGCAGTGTAAAATTTTTCGGCACATACACACTGTATGGTGATCTGTGACTAATATAACTAAATAAATTACAGATAAAAATTTACGATGATTTGTAACTTTTATAAATGTTATCGGTGAATAAACGGCGACTACAAACACAGGTTCCTGACTTCCAAACGAAGAACCCTTGCTGTACCTACGCTACATTAGTTAAAACCATAATTACACGTTGCCCGGATATTACATGTATATTTGTCATAAATGTATGTGGCAACTTGGAATCTACATATCTCGGTAATGGATAGTATTATTGGAAAACTTTCAAAGCTATCCGTAATCATAATATTAGAGCACATCGTTAAAATTTCGACAATTTGCCATGAATAAAAGTGTAGATTTGCCAATGCATGCAGTTGGATCTTTTGATACCTAAAATTATGATTTTTGTAGCGTATCGCGATAACGAATACACATTTCCAAATACGGGAAATGGATTTTTCAGATAAACAACATACACACAACATTTTAGTCATTTCCTATTTCTCAAGAGACATTACCTCACATCAGAAATAGTGTTTTTGAACCTATTACTGTTGTGTGCTATCATTCACGGACCGATATATCAAGAACCACATAAGATATAATTCTACTCTAAACTTTGAATAACATTTCGATATGTTATCTACATTTTATACTTAGCTATGTGTAATCTAAAATCAACCATATGAGAAGTCTACGCAATGTCTTTTTACCTCTGCAAACTCTTTAAAATATGTTGCAATAGTTCACTAAACCGGATGCTGCATATTAACTGCAAAGTTAATGATAACAAATATCGACCCTTCATCGACCGAAGATTTCAATCTTTAAGATGTACAAAAATCAAATTTTTTCACTGAGTACTTTTTTTCAAATCACATGTTGAGTTTCAGATTTGTCTGAACGCTGTCATTTAGCACAACACACACTTTTCCTAGGAAAATATCGCAGTTTTTTGGCCATATCTTGCTAAAGAACTAAGATTTACGAAAACTGAAAAATGCTGTTTATAGATAAATGTCTGCAGGATGTATTGTAAATATTTGAACAATTTTCTATAGTTAGTTATTTGGACATTTGCGATTCAAGGTGCTAAAACGGCTAAAAATCGGGTTTTGTGATTTTCTGCAAAACTATGATAAGTTTCAAGCTCTGGATCTCGGTAACAGATAATGATATCGAAAAAATTTAAAAATGGCCTTGAGAATATCGTCATAAGAACGTATGGTAAAAATTTCTAAGTTTTTCAATGAATAGATAGTATCGAAGTGACCATCCCCACAATTTTTTTTTTTTTTTTTTTTCTTTTGTAGCCAAAAATCATGGTTTTTAGAAATTTTCTTAGGAACCGCCCATGAATGAATGATGCTTTTGTAAGCCATTTAAAGTCCACCATACAAAGCCAACTGATTTGATCAATTTGGATGGGCTCCAGGAAGTGTGTAACTTTGAAAATTTTGACGACGTACTATACGATAGCTATAGTATACCGATTCTTCTAATAAGTACACAAATGATCACTAGGCCAAGATCTATCCTGAACACTTTATCCCTTCACTCTGAGATGAATGGAACCTGAGATATGGGCCCCTAAATAATTACAAATTCGCATGTGCTGTTTATGAACACTGCTGTGCACGGTATGATTAACTAAAATACAAACTGATCACACCAATATATAAAATATCTTCAGCAATGGGTATTGTTTCTATGGCATACTCCCCCACATAACTCTATTTGAGTGATGCTGAACTGAACATGATTCTCATTGTGAATCCTGACAATGGCATGCATTTCTGTTACAAACACCCACTCACAGATCCAATTTCACCATAACTCAAAACTATAAAGAAGGAATACAATGAAGTGACAAAAGTTGTGGGATGCCGGTATGCAGGTGGCAGCAGTATCCTGTACAAGGTATAAATGGGTGGCTCATTTGCAGAGCTGAGATTTCTCCTCCCCTGATTCATGTAGAAAGATTTCTGGTGTGATTATGGCCTCACAGTGTAAACTGACAGGCTCTGAATGCGGAATGGTTCTTAGAGTTAGACACACACAGAACATTCCATTTCGTAAATTGGCAGGGAATTCAATATTCTGCATTTCACAGTGTCAAGAGTGGGCCATGACTATCAAATTTCTTAAAATGGACTGGGTTCTCTGCTACAACAGAATCGATGTTTGACTGGAAATGTTTAGATTTAGCTATGTGGACTATCTACGGCCTTTTATAGGCTTCATGTTCTCGAACAATGTTGGGAATTTTGTGAACAGCTATGTGACCTATCACACTGGGCTGAAACTGTTTGCCATCAGCTTAAAGAACATTCTGTAGCATTCATATGTTAATGATTCCTTTGACATTTTAAATTCTCGCAGAATTGTTGACGAAAAGACATTAGCAAGTGCCTATGGAACAAACGAGCAGCTCCAAAAAATAATTCTCAGCAAAATGCATTTGTGCTGTAAAACAATACAGATTGGAAACCGAAGGCAGCTGTCACAATTTCAGAAAGGACTATTAATGTCCATTAATTTTTAATTTGGCCTTCATTATGACCTTTTGACACTAGGCATTAAGTATATATTAACAGCATGGCTGAACCAGGACTGCCTTGAAAATTTGTTTTCGCAGATTTGGAGGTCTTGGCCATTTCTATCAGCATCCTCCTCCTAAAGAAGTAAAACATGGCTGCGTTTGTTGCTTCTGGGAAAGAATGTCCAAGACATTCCACTGTCTAATACTTCGTCTCTGAGATGGGAAGATGAATCACCCCAATTCCTATCATCTAGTTAGCTGTGTGGAATTTTGCCGGATATGTCTGAAGCAATGGCCATGTTAGATGGGGAAGCAGAGATCCAGGACGTAAGTTTTAGGTGTGAGGCTGCTGCACCGTCTGCTGTGAGAGATGCTGAATGCCCAGCTGAAGGATTCAGATATCTGGCAGGCTACATTGCACGCCTTGCTGCGAAATATGACACCTCACTGGGGGTGTTGCCTAATGAACTATTTTGTCCTCTTCCAAAACACCTCACTGAATACGGGTGGATAGAATATCTATCATGAGGAGGTTTGTTAGTGCTGTCTAACACTTGGATGGGACAGATCTCAGAGTTTGAGTTGCTGTTCAATGAGATTAATGGAAGTGAATACTTTCAAAAGAAAAAAAAAAATATATATATATTTCTAAGAGATTAGCGCACGTAATTTTGCAGAAATATCCTCACGTGGTGCCGGAGGTCATTAAAATATTCTTACGGACCCGAATTTTTTTTCAAGTGTGCTACCTCAACATGAAGCTGAAGAAAGAGAAAGCAGCGGCACCAATATGGCGAAAATCATGCCGGTGGAATTCTTCGGTTGTCAGAAGGATTTAACAAGGTATGTAACTGCAATAAGCAATGTGTAAACAGTTAACTTTTTTGTTTTTTGTGGTGTTCTATGTGACAGTACAGCACAGCTTCATGCCCCTTGCTGGCAGTGCTGCTTCACCACTGATGTCATTTCAACAGCCAATAGCAGATAATTTCGCTTTGAGCCCAACCTTTTATAGAATAACCTTGGACTGATCAACATGAAAATTGGCAGATCAATATATAAATATGTGAACATGAAAACTAAAATAACAATGTTTAATATTAATTATACAAAGAGTCAAATGAAACTTTGTAAGGGTTCTACTATGTGGCCAAAAATTTTATTCTATTTATTTTATAATTTTATTAGCAGCATTTTTAGAAGATTTTAGAGGAAAAGTCCTAGCAGGAAAATATATATATATATATATATAAAAGTAGATGAAGTTTACATACCAGGTGAAGGAGCACAGGTACGTGACAGCAACATATATAAAACACAATCACAAGCTTTCACAACCATTAGTTGCTTCCTCAGGCAAAGAGCAGGGAAGGAGAGGGAAAAGGAAAGGATGTGAGTTTAAAGGAGCGGGCGAAGAATCATTCCAATCCCGGTAGAGGAAAGACTTACCTTTGGCGAAGAAGGATAGGTAAACACACACACACACACACACACACACACACACAAAGGCAGATATATGCATTTACCTAAAACCTCTTTTCTTATTACCCTAACCAGCTTCATCCTAACCCACAACTACTTCACCTTTGACGGCCAGACATACCAACAACTAAAGGGAACAGACATGGGATGGCCACCTCGTACACAAATATATTTACGGGACACTTAGAGGAAGCCCTCCCGGATACCCAAGCCTGTCAACCCAAAGTTTGGTATAGATTCATTGATGACATCTTCATGATCTGGACTCACAGTGAAGAAAAACTTCAGAATTTCCTGTCCAACCTCAACTCCTTTGGTCCCATCAAATTCACCTGGTCCTATTCCAAATCCCATGCCACTTTCCTTGATGTCCACCTCCATCTGTCCAACAGCCAACTTCACACATCCGTACATATCAAATTTGCCAATAAACACCCAATAAACATCTGTCCAGCGGCCAACTTGACATATCCGTCCACATCAAACGTACCAATAAACAATTATTGGTAGGTTTGATGTGGATGGACATGTCCACAATAGTACCTCCATTATCCACCCCCATGAACCACAGACATTGCCGAGGTGGGGTGGCTTGCGCGCCTCATCGATGTAGATAGCCGTACCGTAGGAGCAACCAGAGCGGAGGGGTATCTGTGGAGAGGCCAGACAAACGTGTGGTTCCTGAAGAGGGGCAGCAGCCTTTTCAGTAGTTATAGGGGCAACAGTCTAGATGATTGACTGAGCTGGCCTTGTAACATCAGCTAATGTGGCTTTGCCACACAGTTACTGCGAACGGCTGAAAGCAAGGGGAAACTACAGCCGTTGCTTTTCCCGAGGACATGCAGCTCTACTGTATGGAAATATGATGATGGCATCCTCTCGGGTAAAATATTCTGGAGGTAAAATAGTCCCCCATTCGGATCTCCGGGCGGGGACTACTCAGGAGGATGTTGTCATCAGGAAAGACAATACTGGCATTCTACGGATCGGAGCGTGGAATGTTAGATCCCTTAATCGGGTAGGAAAATTAGAAAATTTAAAACGGGAAATGGATAGGTTGAAGTTAGATATAGTAGGGATTAGTGAAGTTAGTTGGCAGGATGAACAGGATTTCTGGACAGGTGAGTACAGGATTATAAATACAAAATCAGTTGGGGGTATCACAGAAGTAGGACTGATAATGAATAAGAAAATAGGAATGCGGGTAAACTACTATAAGCAGCACAGTGATCGCATTATCATTGTCAAGATAGATACGAAGCCAACACCGACAACAGTAGTACAGGTTTATATGCCAACTAGCTCTGCCGATGATGAGGAGATCGAAGAAATATATGAGGAGCTAAAGGAAATTATTCAGAAAGGGAGAGGAAAACTTAATTGTGATGGGAGACTGGAATTCAGTAGTAGGAAAAGGAAGAGAAGGAAAAATAATAGGTGAATATGGACTGGGCAGGAGGAATGAAAGAGGAAGTCGCCTGGTAGAATTTTGCATGGAACATGATTTAATCGTAACAAACAGGTGGTTTAAGAATCGCAAAAGAAGGTTGTATACGTGGAAGAGACCAGGAGACACCGGAAGGTATCAGATAGATTTTATAATGGTAAGACATAGGTACTGGATTCAGGTTATAAACTGCAGGACGTACCCAGGGGCAGATATAGACTCTGACCATAACTTGTTAGTCATGAACTGTAGGGTGAAGCTGAAAAAACTGCAGAAAGGTAGGGAAATAAGGAGATGGGACTTAGATAAATTGAAGGAAAGTTAAGTTCTGGAGAATTTCAGAGGGGGATTTAGGCAACAATTGACAGAAACAGGGGGAAATAAAACCGTAGAAGAGGAATGGGTAGCATTGAGAGATGAAATAGTGAAGGCAGCAGAGGACAAAATAGGTAGAAAGGCAAGACCTACAAAAAATCCTTGGATATCACAGGAGACACTAAATTTAATTGATGAAAGGAGAAAATATAAAAATGCAGTAAGTGAAACATGCAAAATGGAGTATAGACGACTAAAAAATGAGATTGACAGGAAGTGCAAAATGGCTAAGCAGGAGTGGCTAGAAGCCAAATGCAAATTTGTAGAAGAATGTATAAGAAGGGGAAAAGTAGATACCGCCTACAGGAAAATAAAAGAGACATTTGGGGACAAGAAAAGCAACTCTATGAATATCAAGAACTCAGATGGGAAACCAGTTCTCAGCAAAGAAGGGAAAGCTGAAAGGTGGAAAGAGTACATAGAGCAGCTCTACAAAGGAAATGAACTTAGAGACGATGTTGTAGGAAGAGAAGAGGAAGTAGATCAAGATGAAATAGGAGATACTATACTGAGAGATGAATTTGACAGAGGCTTGAAAGACCTAGGTCGGAACAAGGCCCCAGGAGTAGATGACATACCCTCAGAGCTACTAAAGTCTCTGGGAGACAAGACTATTTGAACTGGTGAGTAGGATGTATGAGACAGACAAAATGCCCTCAGACTTTAAGAAAAATGTAATAATCCCCATTCCAAAGAAATCAGGCGCAGACAGGTGTGAAAATTACAGAACCATCAGTTTGATAAGTCATCGTTGCAAAATTTTAACATGAATTATCTACAACAGAATGGTAAAGCTGGTAGAAGCTGACCTCGGGGAAGATCAGTTTGGATTCAGGAGGAATGTAGGAACCCGGGAGGCAATACTCACTTTACGTCTTATCTTAGAAGATAGATTAAGGAAAGGCAAACCTACATTTTTAGCTTTTGTTGATTTGGAGAAAGCGTTTGACAATGTTGACTGGAATACACTCTTTCAAATTCTGAAGTCAGCAGCAGTAAAATACAGGGAAAGGAGAGTTATTTACAACTTGTACAAAAGCCAGACCGCAGTTATTAGACTCGAAGGGCATGAAAGGGAAGCATCAGTTGGGAAGGGTGTAAGACAGGGTTGTAGCCTTTCTCCGATGTTATTCAATTTGTACATCGAGCAGGCGGTGAAGGAAAGCAAGGAAAATTTTGGAATAGGGATTAAAGTTCAGGGGGAAGAAATAAAAACATTGCGTTTTGCTGATGACATTGTAATTCTGTCAGAGACAGCAAATGACCTGGAAGAGCAGTTGAATGGAATGGACAGTGTGTTGAAGAGAGCATATAAAATGAACATTAACAAGAGCAAAACAAAAATAATGGAATGCGGTCTTAGAAAATCAGGTGATGCTGAAGGAATTAGATTAGGTAACGAAACAATGAAGGTGGTAGATGAGTTTTGTTACTTGGGTAGTAAAATAACATGCGATGGTCGCAGTACAGAGGATATAAAATGCAGAATGGCAATGGGAAGAAAAGCATTTTTGAAAAAGAGAAATTTGCTAACATCGAATATTAACTTAAGTGTAAGGAAGTCTTTTCTGAAGGCATTCGTGTGGAGTGTTGCCTTGTACGGGAGTGAAATATGGACTATAAGCAATGCGGATAGGAAGAGAATAGAGGCTTTTGAAATATGGTGCTACAGAAGAATGCTGAAGATTAGGTGGGTAGATCGCATAACTAATAAAGAGGTACTGAACAGAATTGGTGAGAAAAGGAATTTTTGGCATACCCTGACTGAAAGAAGGGATCGCTTGTTAGGACACATTCTTAGACATTGGGGAATCATAAATTTATCATTGGAGGGAAGTGTGTGGGGTAAAAATCGCAGAGGGAGACCAAGAGACGTGTATAGTAAGCAGATGCAAGTGGATGTGGGTTGCCGTTCTTATGAGGAGATGAAAAGGCTTGCTCAGGATAGGGTAGGGTGGAGAGCTGCATCAAACCAGTCTCCGGACTGAAGACCATCAAACATTCCCTTTCCTACAGCTTAGATCATCGTGGCAAACGAGTCTGCTCCAGTCCCGAATCCCTGAACCAGTACACCAATAACCGAATAACAGCTGTCACATCATGCAGCTATCCTCCTGCTCTGGTACAGAAGCAAATTGCCAGAGCCACTACCTCATCCCCCCAAATCTAGAAACTTCCACCAAGGAACTTCAGAAGTGCCCCTCTTGGCACCCTTTCTGGGATTGGAACGGACTCTAAATGTGCCTTACCAGCAAGGATACGACTTCCTTAAATCCTGCCCCGAAATGAGATCCATCCTTTGCAATCCACTGAGAGTGTCTTTCTGTCCGCAGCCCACCTAACCATCGTAACCTCTCAGTCAATCCCTACGAAATCCCCAAACCACCTTCCCTACCCTCTGGCTCCTACCCATGCAACCGCCCCCGTTATAAAACCTGCCCTATGCACCCTTCCACCACCACTTACTCCAGTCCAGTAACCCAGAAGGTGTACACAATGAAGGGCAGAGCCACTTACAGTAGCACCCACGTGATTTACCAACTCACTTGCCTGCAATGTGAAGCGTTCTATGTGGGAATGAGCAGCAACAAGCTGTCCATTCGCATGAACTGTCACAGGCAGACAGTGTTTGTTGGTAATGAAGATCGCCCTGTGGCTAAACATGCCTTGGCACATGGCCAGCACATCTTGGCGCAGTGTTACACTGGCTGGGTTATCTGGATACTTCCCACTGACACCAACCTTTCAGAACTCTGGAGATGGGAACTTGCCCTTCAGATTATTCTCTCCTCCCATTGCCCACCTGGTCTCAACCTCCGCTAAATTCAAATTCCCGCCCACCATCTTTAGCATCTTTGCCTCGGTTCTGCGGACAGAGCCTCTGCCTCAAGTGGTATCTCTGTCCAAAATCTTTGCTTTTTACAAATGTCCATCTAGGTGTGTTTGCGTTTGGATATGTGTGAGTGTGTGTGTGTATTTGTTTACCTTCCTTTTTGTCCCCTAAGGTAAGTCCTTCCACTCCGGGGATTGGAATGACTCCTTTTCCACTTCCTTAAAACCCATATCCTTCCGTTCCTCCTCCCCTTTTTCCTCTTTTTCCTGTAGAAGCTGCCAGTGGTGGTGAAAGCTTGTATGTGTGTTTATGTGTGATTTTATTCGTATCTATCGACGAGCCAGTCCTTTTGGTAAGTCATCTCTTTTCTATTTTTATTTTTGTTTATCCCAACAGGAAATTTTCCCTCTATAATTTTTGTTTCATCAATTTGAATAGAAATTGGATAACTTACCTAAAGCACAGGCTCATAGACAGATACAAATAAAACAAACACAAACACACATACAATCTTTTGCCACCGCTGGTAACTTCTTCAGGAAAAGAGGAAGGGAAGAGGGGAAAAAGGAAGGATACGGGTTTTAAGGAAGTGGAAAAGGAGTCATTTCGTCCTCCTCCGTAGCTCAGCGGTAGTGTCGCTGACTGCCACGCAGGAGGCCCGGGTTCGATTCCCAGGCAGGGGACTGGGTATTTATTGGGTGTTTATTGGCAGATTTGATATGTACGGATGTGTGAAGTTGGCTGTTGGACAGATGGAGGTGGACATCGAGGAAAGTGGCATGAGATTTGGAATAGGACCAGGTGAATTTGATGGGACCAAAGGAGTTGAGGTTGGACAGGAAATTCTGGAGTTTTTCTTCACTGTGAGTCCAGATCATGAAGATGTCATCAATAAATCTGTACCAAGCCTTGGGTTGACAGGCTTGGGTAGCCAAGAAGGCCTCCTCTAAGCGTCCCATAAATAAGTTTGTGTACAAGGGGGCCATCCTGGTTCCAATGTCTGTTCCCTTTAGTTGTTGGTATGTCTGGCCCTCAAAGGTGAAGAAGTTGTGGGTTAGGATGAAGCTGGCTAGGGTAATAAGAAAAGAGGTTTTAGGTAGCATTGCAGGTTGTCGGCGAGAAAGGAAATACTTCATCGCAGCAAGGCCCTGGGCATGCAGGATGTTTGTGTACAAGGAAGTAGCATCAATGGTTAGAAGGATGGTTTCCGGAGGTAATAGGTTGGGTAAGGATTTCAGGCGGTCGAGAAAGTGGTAGCACATAATGGGTTGATGGTGTTGGTCTGGCATCTGTTCTGAAAGAACAGATGTCACTTCTGATCCTATAGTTGTTATTCTTTTATATTCACAGAATTTATGACATCAGCTGTGAATGGACAGGGCAGAAAATGTCTACCCAGCTGGGATCACTGTGTCCCCAGTGGTGTAGTGTTCAACCCAACTGCCTAGAAAGCAGGAGACCTGGGTTCGAATCCCAGCTGGGTATACATTTTCTGCCCTGCCCATTTGCAGTTGATGTCATTGATTCTGTGAATATGAAATTTATTACTTATTTTGTAAAGCAATACTTAGGTGGCATACATAACTTAATAGGGGTCAATAGAAGTAGGTGCTGAACTTTTTTTTCCTCTCTTTTTTTAACAATGTTGAAGTAAATAAAGGAGTGAATTACGGTGACTTTTGCAAACATTCACGAGTGCTTACAAAGATGTACAATGTTTGTAGAAGTGTCTGCTGTGTGCCACTGTAGTCAGTTGGCATTAGGACCAAGTCTGGACTTGTCTCATAGGAACCATGCTCTCTGAATTAACTGTAAAATTCTAACCGTTAGTTTCAGATTTACTAAATAGTCTTGTATTATGGTGCGGCTAGTAATAAAGCACCATAAATGGCAGCCCAGATTTTATTTATGTAGATTACCTACCCATAAAGATTTAGTATCTCAGCTCTTTTATTAAGACTGCCATCAGTTTGCCAGTGTAATGTTTATTTGTGAAGGGACTACATCATTGAGAGCATTCCTATTAAACAGGTAGGAGGAATGCCTACACATCAGCTCACAAGTCTGACTCAAGCACAGGCCCGCTTATCTCGCAAACCCCTGATGGACTGCATGAGCTGGTAAATACGCACGCTCCCTGATACCTCCTTCTATGGACTCCTGACTAGACCTACACACTCACAATAGGTTTAGTCATTAGGAGGGGGTTCTTGCAACTTATATAATTCAAATAGATGTGCACAAATAGTAATAATAATAATAATAATAATAATAATAATAATATGTACACAGCCTATAAGAGTAGTTAAAGGAAGTGGATGTTTTCATATTTAAAGGGGGTATTAGACGAAAGATACATGTCTATATGACATTAATCTATTGGTAGAATGAGTAGAACTACAAGGCCGGCTATATTGACAGCAGTGTAAAACAAAATTTCACAGAAAATGAATAATGTTATTTCTTGGTGTCCCTATTTTGGGTATTATCTTGAAATACTAACTTTTTGACCATCTTCTGCTACTACCAGAGAATTCAACTAAATTTCTAATTTTTAATTACTATAATTCATTTCAACAGGTACAAATTCCTCATTTGCTCCTGTTGATTTTTCACTTTTCTTACTCCTGTTATCATGGCATTAAAATAAAACCTATAAAATTTGCAGAGTTCAGGTAGGAACAAAGAGTCCACAAACAAAATAAATTCCAATTACATTTAAAAAAATTGATTGTCACTACTTTGTAAAAACAACTGGTCAATTTGACCACAACCATACTAGTGTATGGAATTATTCATAGGAGAGGAGGAGGAGGAGGAGGACAAGGAGTAGGAGAGAGAGAGAGAGAGAGAGAGAGAGAGAGAGAGAGAGAGAGAGAGAGAGAGCAGTAAGAGGTGTAGGCGGAGGAGGAGGGCTTGGAGAAATTAAGGATACCACTGCCTGAAAGAGATGAGAGGAAGAGATTGACAGGGAGTGGGGCAAGGAAATGATGGTCTAGTAAGATGTCAGGTGAAATGAGAGGGGGAGCTGTGGAAGAAACGGGAGATGATGTAATGTAATGGAAGACTGTAATAAATAGCTAATTTAGGAATGTTATTTTGAATTCAAAGTAGCATCACATCAAAAGGAAGGGAGGAGGAGATAAACAGGAAGATAGGGGAGGAGCACAAGAAGTGGGACAGGCAGAGGAGATAGGTAGAGAGGGGCAGGAGGAGAAGGATAGAGAGAGAAGGCAGGACCAAATGGATGGAAAGTGGAAGGAGAGGAGATATACTAATACAAAATTTGACTATAAAGTACCTTGCACCACACTGTGTTAACAGCAGGTGGGCATAATCAATATGTGAGTTGAATTACTGCAACACTTTCACAATTATGACTGGCTAAGGGGTCAGTGTGATTCAATATTCCTGAAGGGGACTTGTAACAATTTGTTGACCCCAAGCCACCTTGAGCAGCATTTAATCTGGTAAAATCAGGTCAACATCATATTAGAAGAGTAACTCATTACTTTTTTCACCTCTGCATATTATTTCCTAACAACACTTTTCATTCAAAAAATCAAATAAATGTGAAAGTTCCTTTCCTTTTTTTTAAATTTTTTTTTTATTCTTATCTAAACAGTGGTACTATGAGTGAAATAACTGTACATGCTTAGTGATGAAACTCACCCCAGAAGGTAGGGAGCAACCTGATTAGGTGGAAGCATGTGGTGGCGCGCTGTGCGTCATCTGGAGCATCTGGAGGGCAGAGACGCTGGGGCAGTGGTGGTCCAGTCATCTGCAGTGGTGGACCAGCCACCTCCAGCAGTGTTCCAGTCACCTGCAGTGCTAACCGTGGTCCAATCTTTTGTAGTGGTCGCCCAGTCTTCTTCTGCCGCCTCCACACTGCACACAGAGTGTCTCTTTTGGGTGTGAGTACATTCACATGAGCGCTGCAGCTAGTACAACAGTTGGACTCTCTGTGAAGATAATACGCTTTTCATCATCCAAAATGCAACTAAGGAGGACAGGAAATGTCACAGGCAAAAGTATTTGGGAGATAACACATTCTATGAAGATCACGATTGAAACTATAGTCCCAGGTGAGGTAGATGATGAAATCATCTCTCAAACATAATACAACAAAAACATTAGAGATTATTAAGAACAGCATAATATCTCATGTTGTGCACCCAGCCACTGGTTCCTACAAGATTGTATGGACCACCTTCACAAGGATACTGTGCCTATTCGTTCCACTGTGAGTAACATTGGGGTGCCAACATACAATTTGGTGAAATATGGCAGCGAGAGTTGAGACCTCTGGTAGGAAAATGTGATCATCACATCTATAACTCACAAGATTTTGTTCATTGCCTCATGAACTTTGTTAGTTTCGACGTGGTCTCACTTTTCACCAGAGTGCCATAGCAGGAATCATTTCTTTCATTGGTGAGAAGTTGGAAGGGGGAACTTGTTGATTTATGTACATCACCTAAATTCTCTTCATTGTAATGTCAAGTTTACAATGTAGATGGATACAAATAGTGAACTACTATTCCTGGACATAGCCCGGCTGGTACAGAGAAAGGAGGATGGCACCTTGGGTCACGCTGTTTTTCATAAATCTATACTCATGGGTTTATACCTACAGTTTGTCAATTTTCACCATCCTCCACAATGAAGTGTTCTGCTTAGGACGTTGGTCCACAGAACTCGCCCCTTATCAGATTTGGACAGCTTATGTGATGACTTATACCCCCTTCATATTGTTTGCTTAAAGAATGGATATTCTGAATAGGAGATTCGCTTTGCCTTACACAAACAGTGAGCAACTGGAAGAAAATGAAGAATGCAAAGGAATGGTTGTCCTACTTACATCAGTGATATTTCTTCAAAAGTAGAAAGAATATTGAAGAAAAATATGGTTACATGCATCTTAAATCCTGCCAACAAAGCTGAGAGCTTTCTTAGGTTCTGTGAAATATGATCCTGGTCTCAGAAGGCCTGCTGTCTACATGATTCGCTGTAGCTGTAGAAAATCTTATACTAGACAGACTTGTCACATAACGGAGCACAGATGCACTGAACATCAACGACATACTGGACAAGCCAGATAAATCTGCTGCCTGAACACTGTCTCAATATGGGGCACAGTATGTATTACAAGAATACGAAAATTATTTAATCAACGTACTTGTACTCAGACTGTGTAATTAAAGTTGGGGTGGAAATTTGCAGTTCTACAAATCTGCTTGATAGGGACACCAGCTACCAACTTAGCACAGCCTGGGATCCAGCAATGGGCATTTTGAAATCACAATGACCACTGAGGGGGATGAATGGCTGTGACAGAGAAGAGGCTACAGCAGCAACATAGTTTTATTGGTTGATCATGGTAAGCTCAGATGCAGACCAGCGACACACACACACACACACACACACACACACACACACACACACACACACACACACACCAGCATGCAGAGCCCAAGAGAGGGCAGTGGGGAAGCTGTTGGCAGCACACAGTATGATGCACACTTTTGTGTGCATTTAGAGATGTTTTGTGATGTTTGGAAGAGTGTTTCCTTCTGGATGTTTGTTGAAGACGTATAAAGGCAACTCCAGATTGGTGCAAATAGAACAGAAAGTTTGAGATATCTTATCAGTGGAAGAATTATATTTTTATTTTGTTAA
Source organism: Locusta migratoria (assembly GCA_026315105.1). NCBI lineage: Eukaryota > Metazoa > Arthropoda > Insecta > Orthoptera > Acrididae > Locusta > Locusta migratoria. Next base: position 40,802,660 of record CM048745.1, read on the forward strand.
TTTTTGGAAGTGTGTTCCCTTCTGGATGTTTGTCACTGAAGTACAAAGGCAACTTCTAATTGGTGCGAATAGTACTGAAAATTTGTGCTATCTTTTCAGTGAGCAATTTGAAGCTCTTTGAGATAAAAATCGATAAGATTTCCTGTCAACTGAAATTTACACTACAGAAAAACATTATTTTTTTGAGTTTGGAGTGTGGAGGAAATAGTCAAGAAATTAATATACTTCATCAAACCAACAAAAACTATTTACTAAAATTGTTGAATTCTAGAAAGAAAACTTGTTTGTCAATTTTCTAGTAATTTTGAAATGGTGACAGCCTCAGAAAAGACATTGGTATCATAAATGGTGATTAATTCCACTGCTTTTTAAAAAATGCCTGAATTATAGAGCAGATATCACAACTAATTAAGATCAGATAAATTACAACATGAGAATCATGGGGCCAGTACCTGTGGAAAGGTAGTGAAATAAGTAAACAGTGTATTCAATATAGAATGGGAACATGGATAACAGCTTGGAGATGTAGGTCAATGAAGGCAAACCTGGGAGTGTTTTACTCCGTTATAATGGGGCAGCCCTCTGGGCTGTGTTGGCAGAATGCCTTGAAAGCAACATCAGAGAACGTGCCACCAGCATGCCCGCCCCTCGTGGGCCCCACTGGCCTGCGGGTGTCGCCAGTGCCTTCTGCCTCGGAAGACAGTTATCCCATCGGCGATACTTACAATAATAAAAAACAGTCGTACTCCGAGAGAACAGAAATTTACCTCCAAAACTCCTATCCTCTGATAATTACAAGACAAAATGAAAGAAACTGAATAAAAACAAGATAATACTATTGATATCCTTCCGGAATAAATCCAAATAATATTATTTGGATATCCCAGAATTTGCCTGGAGTGACTTCAGAAAATAACTGTAAAACTAAATTAGGATGGCCAGAGGGGGTCTGAACCGCCATTCTCCAGAAATTACTGGGACTTCTGCAGGGGCTAAACTAGTTTAGGAAAGTTGACAACAGTGTTAGAGGACAGGTGTTCAGGAGCAGTGTATTTCATGTGGTCATTCCTCCCTTCCCCTGCTTGCTCTCGACCATCTTTCTACCCCATTTTCCACTTGCCTCCCTCTTTCTTTTCTCCCTGTCTGCCTCCATATATTCACATTTATTTCCTTTCTTCCACCCATCACCACTCCCTGTCTTAGATACTGTACCCCCTTAAGTGTTTCATTTCATTACGAAGCTGCTGCATTATCTCTCAACAGACTTGCCTCAATCTATCCTGCTAACCCCTTCTCTCCTCATATTTGCTTCCCTTCTCCTTCCCCAACTCTGCCAATGCAACTGGTATGGATAATCGACAGCCGCTCTTGCTGTGGCTATGTGTGATTTTGTAGACAGGTATCTGTGTGGATGTGTATATATCAATAAAAGCATTTTCCTACATAAAGTGCTAACATACTGCATACATACACAGAAATGATAGCAATACAACACAAAAAGCTGTAATACTACAATGTGTCTTGCACAAAACCAGTATGACTTATATCCAACTGTGGCAACACTGTATCAAAAGTTGGCTACGCTGTTTTTCAATGAATTTATTGATTGCAGATGTGTGTCGAGTGTCAGTTGTGAAAAGCTCATATTGTTTAGTTATCCAATATGTTGCAGTGACATGGAATATTTGTGACAGAAATTAGAGAAATTTGCATTACAACAACAAACTGATATGGTGGAATTTTATATAAAGATAGATCCGATCAATAAATGTATGTAAATGTTTCAAGCAAAGTATCCTGGTAGTAAACTCTACACAACCAGCACTATTCAGATCGCTAAACTAAATGGAGAGTTTTAGGATCCAATTAAAATTTGCAGAGGAACAGGTGTCTGAAAGTGAAACTAAAAACAGATTCACATTCTCAATTCTGGAAGGTTATCACAGCAGGTTGGTGTATCTCATACAATGTGTCATCTTGTGGTAAAAGGTATTGTGGGTTTTTCACAGGGTGTGAGCCCTAGGAAACATACCTATCTGCGTAATAACACTTTATTACACCAATAGTGCACAAGCATAACTCAGACTATATGGAATTGTTATGGCGGCCGAGAGGCGAATCACCCGAAGACAACAGAGTCGACTATGGCTTTCACCGCCACAGTAGGATATTAAAAATCCATTGTGTATGTAAATTTGAGGAATAGCAGGAAAATGTTCACTATTGTAACTGACTGTTCACATCAATATTACTAACAGTTACTTGGATCCCTTGCTTTACTTCACGTCAAATGAGGCATGGTTTCCTTTATCAGGTTACAGAAACTGCCAGAATTGCAGGTACTAGTTGCAGGACAGCCCACATGTTCTGCATGAAAAACTTCTCCACTCTGAAAAGATATGTTTTAGGTGTGCTTTGCCCACTTTGCATTATTGACAACATATTTTTCAATTAGACATTAATCTATGTCTCTACATTAGACATTACTCTATGTCTCTACATTTCTGACAGGAGTCTGTTAGGCATCAATGTTGGGAGGGGGGCAACGTTTATATGAGGCCAGAGAAATTCCTCATTGCATCAAAAAGTTGCCAACATTTAAAGCTTGGCACAGTGGGATATGGAAAATTAAGAATATTTTGCTCTCATCCTTGACTCTTGTAGCAGCAAGGAAGCAATGAGTTGAACCATATTGTTGTCCACATTGGGTTGTCCTGTATGGAGGTGATCATTAACAGCACCTCTGCCTAAACAACAGTGAGTGGGAAGAATGGTGCTTCAAATCCTCCTTCAGCTGTTAATCTTTGCATTTTCCGCAATTTCCCTAAATCTACATCTACATACTCCGCAATCCACCATAAGGTGTGCGGCGGAGGGTATACTGTACCTTTATTAGGCATTTACTTTCTTATTCCACTCCCAAATAGAATAAGGAAAAAAAATGTCTATATGCCTCCCTACGAGCCCTAATTTCTCTTGTCATTAAGCAAAAAGTAAGTAGGGTTCTGTCCCTCTACATTTCCTCAACAGAATTTCTCGAAAGGAATGTCTTCTTTCCTCCAGCGATCCCCATTTGAGTTGCCGGAGCATTTCTGCGACACTTGCGCTTTGGTCAAATGTCTGACCAGTAATGTACCTAGCTGCTCGCCTCTGACCTGCTTCTATGTCTTCCTTTAAACTGATCTGCTGTGGGTAAGTAGTCGTACAAGCATTTTATACACAGTCTCCTTTATTGATGAAGTACATCTTCCCAAAATTCTCCTAATAAACCGAAGTCAGCTGTCTGCCTTACTCAGAACTGTCCTTACATGTTCCTTCCATTTCATATCACTGTGCATTTTTATGGCTACATATTTGAATGACACATCTGCATCAAGAAGCTCACTACTAATGCTGTATTCGAACATTATGGGGCTGTTTTTACTACTCATGCAAATCACCTTACAGTTTTCAACATTGAGAGCTAGCTGCCATTCTTCGCACCAACTAGATTTCTTCTAAGTCAGCCTGTATGCTATTACAGTCAGTTAAAGATGACACCCTCCCATAAACAGCTGCAAATTACAAGTTATTCTGTCCATCAGATTATTTATATAGATAGAAAATAATAGCGGTCCTATTACACACCCCTGGGGCACGTCTGATGATACACTCTTCTCTGATGAACACTTGCTGTTGAGAACAATGTACTGAGTTTTGTTACTTAGGAAGTAATCCAGCCAGTCACAAATGTGTGAACATATTTCATATGCTCATATCTTTGTTAGCAGTCTGCAGTGTGGCATCATGTCAAATTCTTTTTTGAAATGGAGAAAAACACAATTTGCCTGTTGCCTTTCATAAATGGCTTGCAAGATGTCATGTAAGAAAAGGGCAAGCTAAGTTTCACACAAATGATGTTTCCTAAACTTGTGCTGATTCATAGAAAGAAGTTTTTCTGTCGGAAATTTACTATTTTTTTTGAGCTGAGAACATGCTCCAAAATTCTACAGAAAACTGATGTCAATGATATCGGCTAGTAATTTTGTGGGTTAGTTCTTTTACCTTTCTTATAAATGGGAGTCACCTGAGCTTTTTTCCAATCACTAGGAACTTTGCGCTCAATTAAAGATTCACGATAAATGCTAACCGAACTGGTATTCCATCCAGACCAGGACACATTTTTGTATGTAGCTCTCTCAGCTGCTTCTCTATACCAAAAATATCAATTATTATGTCCTCCATTTAGGAGTTAGTGTGTTGATCACATGATGGTACATTTGTGTGGTCCTCCTTTGTGAAAGATTTCTTAAAGGTTAAATTTAGAACTTCAGATTTCCATTTGTTTTCTTCTAGTACTGCCCTGGAATCATCAATGAGTGACTGGATAGTGGGCTTTGACCCACTTATCGATTATACATAGGACAAGAATTTTTTTGGTTTCTTGGAAAGATCTTTTGCTAAGGTATGGCTGTGGTAATTATTCTGTGCTTTGCACATCAAACTTTTTATAGATTCATGAATCTCTACTAACTTATGCCTGTCATCTTTTCCGTATTCTTCTTTGAACCGAGGGTGCAACAGCCTCTGCTTTCTCAGTAGTCCAGCAGTCAGATACTTTTACCTGGAAAGTATTCCAAACTTTATGAAATTTTAGTATATTGTGTGTAGGTACTCTGTGGAGTAGAATATGAGTTTTCGACCTCAATGACCCTGTGCTAACTTTGCAGGGGCCAAAAAAAACTTAGAAATTTTTGGCCATTTTTCACTATTTCATTTATAACGTCCCAACCATGCGTTTTTCGCAAAACATACCTCAGAACAAAGTTGAAGAGCATAAAATTTCCTACATATTTCACTGGTCAAAATTGTTTTGTGACCCACTAATGACTGAGATACAGATGTTCAAAAATACAGTGATTTTCTAAAATTACCAAAAATAGCTCCAAAACTAAAATTTTTGCCTTATTGTCCAGTAGGGATAAACCTAATAATTGGACAAATCTGAAATAATGGCTACAAAACGTTTTATTGTTTTAATGGCTATGCTTTTAGCCCAATATGACTATCATAGATTTTCCCCCTCAGCAGAGTTGTGCATAAGTGGTGGGGAGCTAAAATGAACACGAAAAATGGGCATTTTTTTGGTTTTGTGATTATATCTAATAAATGACTCAGAACATTGAAAACATAGTGGAATTGAAAGTTGTAGGCCATGAAATTCTGCATTGAATGAGACAATCTGAATATTTATTGAACCACCTGTTTCAATATTAGTGCTCTTCAAAATTGGAACAATTTTACATGTTCATGGAAAATTTTCTTTCTAATCTCTGTTTTTTGGTAACTAACTCATATATCAATAATTTGGTTCATTAAAAGGATAGAGAGAGAGACATTCTGCATTTGATGAAACCAAAAGTGAATATTGGACCACCCATTTGTGTACAGCACCTCCTTAAAGTTGGACCATTTCTCAACATCAATTTTAAATGCAGTTCTTTAGTAATTCTTATGTACACTCTTAAGTACAGAACTATAGCAACCCATTGTCTTGTGCTTATTTAATATAGTAATGGAATAAAATCAAAATTTTGGAATATTTGAAAAATAATATAAAAAAGTTTTTCATGTATAATAAAGTGATATCCATTCAACTGATATGAACTAGACAGGAGAGAGACACACTTCTTGAAATCAAGTAGTGGTTATTATACTTTGTAATAACAACATTTTACATAAAGGTATGAGATGTAAAGGGTAAGAGTAGGTATTACACAAATTTCACAGACGTCAACATTTGACTGTCATTGCACCACTCAGCTCCGCAAAGTCTGTAATTTTCAAGTTCGTCACCCGTCACTTGGCTCCACATAGTCTGTAATTTTTGTCACCTAATATATGCAGTCCAGGTCTTCATCAACATCTGGTTCATCAGTTTCATCTGGTTGGAGTGAGTTAGTGCACGAGTCCCCTTACAGTTGACACAAATTTGTGAGCACTTCAAACCAGCCTTCTGACACCCACAACTACCTGCCCACCCCTTGTTCCATTTGCAGGAAATTGTTGAGAGAAGAGACTGTGGAGCTGGTTCCTTGGAGATAGGAATGGGCCCAAGATTAAACTCTGAAACCTGCCATCCCCAGAGGATTGGATCCATATGGTGTCCTGGATACATTTGTACTTTTAAGTAGGTCCTCAAGCAATGCTGGCAGGCAACTTCCGACACTGCATCTGGATTTATCAATCACTTTGGAAAACAGGTAGAATTGCAATTTGTCTAAAGTGTCTTCCGCCCTACGTCCATGGAGGGTTGTTAAAACTCGGTAAACAGCTTCGACAATAGCTTCTGCTTGAGTGTCATGCTCGAATAAAAGTTTCATGTCTTCATTCATTTATGACCGTTAGATTGACCACCTTTTTCTTGCCCTGACTAAAGAGTGCTGAAGCTGTGTGACAGTCACAGTGACCTTCTGATGTGTTTTGCCAGTTTGAAACTGCTGGAATGAAATAATTTTGATGAGGCCTTTCCTCTTCCAGGTTTCAAGAAATATATATATGCTGATGGTGTGGCTAGGGCATTGAGCATGATAAGATGATCCATATCCTCCCCAACTACCACAACCTTCTCATGTTCCTGTGAGAACTAAATCGCTGTGGCAACAAACTGGTGGTCTGCATCTTTGTTAGCTTGCTTTTTTTTACATGTTCTGCTGGGCAAGGCAGTGTAACAATGATAAAACTGTATCTTTTGTACTTCCAGAAATAATGGACCAGAAAGTCGCCTCCAAAAAATAAGAACACTATATTTGACCAAATTTGCAGACAAATTTATCTATATAGGTTAACTCAGATTTTAATTTCAACTGAAACATTAGAAATAGCAGCTTATTCTTTACTAAAATACTCTTTGTTTATCCTTGGTGCTCTATGGGCTGAATGGTTAAAGATCTTGAAATGTGATGCAACTCGTCATATGCAGTGTATGTATTAATAAGCAAAAACATGGTGCTCTTATTTACAGTAGCAGTGACGATAGCACAAGGGCGGCAAGGTCTCGTGATGCGTAAACACGTCAGAGGTGGGTCATTTAAAACACACTGTGGAATGGGTGGGAGGCTCGGAGTCACATTGGTGTCGTGGCTCGCCGCATGTGACGGTCTCGCCAAACACCAGCACATACCGCCGCATTGTGTGTCATTCGCTATGGTTAAATAACTGCATCATTTGGCATGCATCCACCATGGAAGAAAGGTGGGAACTGGTGAGACCCAGCCAGAAAAAGCCTTTTTTACCTGAGCCCGAGCTGTCCTTTTGCCCGTGGGTGGTTCCGGGTGGCTCGATAGAGCAATAAACTGTGTTGCCTAGTGGACAGACACAGGAAGCTACTGCGTGATAATAAAACCTTTTGTAACAATTATTTCCGATTTCTCTAATTTTTAGGTTTATCCCAACTAGACTATAAGACAAAAAATTGAGTTTTGGAGCTATTTTTGGTAACTGTAGAAAATTAATGTATTTTTGAACATTTGGGTCTCAGTCATTAGTGGGTCACAAAACACTTTTGACCAGTGAAATATGTAGGAAATTTTATGCTCTTCAACTTTGTTCTGAGGTATGTTTTGCGAAAAACACATGGTTTAGTTGTTATAAGCGAAATAGTGAAAAAAAGGCCAAAATTTTTGAGGGTTTTTGGCCCCTGCAAAGTTAGCACAGGTTCCTCAAGGTCAAAAACTTAGATTCTACTCCACAGAGTACCTACACACAACATACTAAAATTTATTAAGTTTGGAATTCTTTCCAGGTAAGCCCCTTTTTTACGAACTGCTGCCTGGACTACATAGCTTTCGAACATTATTATTATACCACGGTGGATCTTCTCCATCCTTAATTGACTTTACAGGCACATATGTCTCTGACCCTTTATTTACAATGCATTTAAATTTAGTCTACAATTCCTCTACATCCATTGTACTGGAACTAAACGATGTCCATTCATTTTTTAAGTGTGATCCTAACAATTACTTATCGGCTCTTCCTAACAAAAACATGCTCATAGCATTCTTGATTGGTTTATGAACTTTGGCCATCATTGACATGGACAATATCATAATCACTAATTTCTGTCTCTACACTGACATCGTTAATAAGGTCAGGCCCGCTTCGTAGCCATAAGACCTAAAATATGTCCATTGCGTGTGGGTTGGCAGTTTAAATGCTCAAGACAGTTTTCAGAGACTGAGTCCAAAAGTAGCTCACAAGACTGCTTGTTTGTACCACCTGAAATGAAACTAGGGAGGTCCCAAGCTATACTATTAAGGTGAAGTCTCCCCAGACTAATATTGCATGGCCCAGATACCTACTTACTACCTGGTGTAGACTTTCTTCGAATGACTCTAAACTGCTACGTCAGCACAATAGGTAGATGGCAGGATCGATTCTTTGAAAGGGCATGGCTGATTTCCTTCAACAACCTTATTTAAACAATCAAAGTGCAAGCTCTGTCCCTAATTGTGGTGTTGACGGGACATTACATCCTGATATTTCTTACTTTCTTTTCTTTTGCCAAATCTGAATATTCTAACCCTTTGTGCAGTGTCGCACACCACATGCTTTGTGCAGTCATTGGAAACAGCCATGCATAGACCTCATGCTGCTCCAGTTTTGAGACGAGAACATTGCTCTATCCTTCTAAACACCATGTAATGTGGTTAGGCTATTGCTGAGTTTCAGCAGTCTACACACAGCAGTAGATTGACAAAGTTCTGTCCCCACTTGCTGTATAAACTCATCTCACTGGCCTAAACTGTGTCAACACACATGGCAGCTTGCTAACTTACTTGTTAGACATTACACTACTTTGTATGCAGTCCTTGCATTAATAGCTAAATAACAGCATACTTTATACTTACAACATACACACATAATAAGTGTTGCATCATAAAGATTCTAGAGTTCCTAGCCCATTACATAAAAATCGAATAGAGATGTACAAAAACAACATTTTGGTTCTCTTTCTTGCTCATGAAAACTGAAACTGATAAGTTGTAGGAGAATAACTTAGATATTCTGAATTTGCATTCCAAATTGCAGCTTATCCTAGTACCCCTAATACTCAGTAACATGTCCTCTTGCACTGAAGCATACCAGTATTCGTCAAGGCATACTGTCCACTATATCATCAAGGGACTGTTGGTCCAGATTGTCCCACTCCACAACAACAAATTTCCGTAGATCTCTTAGCTTGGTTTGTGACTAGTCTCATCCGAAATCAACCTTTTTGATGTATCCCAGGCATGTTTGAAAGAGTTCATGCATGGCAATTCTAATGTGATTATCTTGATGGCATCCATTAGGACGAATCCCTCACCAAATGCTGCTGATACGGCTGACTACATGTCAGATGATATCATCCCTAAACATATAGGCTCAGAAAAATAGTGTGGATATGGTTGCTTTTTAAGCTGTTTGATTATAGAAGACAACCACCAGTGGTGTATGGTGGTCCCACACGCCACATTAAAACATCAGGGAACCACCACCTCGCTGCACTTGCTGAATGGCATATCTGAGATGTTCAGGCTGACCAGCTTGCTCCCACATATATCTTTGATGATTCTCTGTTTGAAACTAGATGTGACTAGTTTCATGTCAAATCACTCAGTTTCAGAACAATTTCCTGCTCAACCATCATGAATTTTGTTGAAATTTTGTGTGACCATTCACACATACCCCCAATGAAAATCGGTAAAGTTTAAAATTCGGCGATATAACACTGCTGGAGATACAGTGACTTGTTTACTCCCATGTGCAACTTTGCATGCGGTGGCCGTAAATATCTGGCAAACTGAAGCTGTAATATCTAGGAAAAAATTAAATTTTACAATTTTGTAAAATTTTATGCATTCTTTTAAGAATAATAATGAAAAGAATTTTATGAGCTTTTCAACTATAAAATTGTAGACAAATTCGGTTGAAAAATCATTAGCTGAAAAAATTTCAAAGTTTGACTTCATATATCTCGGGCACTAAAGATACTAAAATTGTGAAATTTGGCATATAGTAACCTCACAGTGCAAGGTTCTCAAATATAAAGCTTCATTACTGGATAACTGAATAAATTAAATACAAATTTGAAAATTTTATAAAAAGGCCAAAAATGCACCATTTTTGACCTCATATTGCAAGAAAATGTCTTTAAGGATGTTCCAAACTGGGCTCACTAGGAAGACCATGACTTAAGCTGCCAAAATAAATATATTTAATTATCTAACATAGACTAACAGTGGTATAAAATTTGAAGTAAAATGTGGAAAAACACTTAAAATTTGGATTTTTATATCTTGTGAAGTAATCACATGATGGGCATAAAACCAAATATGTAATAACCCAGTAGCACAAGGATGTGGGATATAAAATATCATGCTCCTAACGTTTTGCAGTATTTTACAAATTGGTGAAAAAGTTGACTTCTTTTGTGAAAAGGTGAAAATAGGGTATATTCTACACTTTCACCAATACTGTTTTTCAGTAATGCTTATAAACCAGTCCAATGCAAACATTGTGCTTTGTGTTCTACTGTAACAGTTAATTTTATTTCTAAAGGAGCCTGACAATACTATATGTAGTGGACCAAAGTAGCTGCAAAAATTGTACAGTAAAAAAAGGACTTTAGCTGTTTATATCATGTTGACTAAAGGCAATAAGCCATAATAAACAGAAAACTTTGGATAAAACATGTAAATAATGGTAGGTTTTGAATCTAAAATATTACTACCATAATACTTTTCAAATTTTTACGAAATCAGTTCAATTTTACGTTTCTCAAAAACTTTAACAACTTTTTCCATTTGATCTGATTTTACAATAAGTGTTTATAGATTCAAAGTGCAGCAGCTGGAAGTGACTGTTGTATGACTTTGTTGTGTGCCTGTGTGATTGAGTGAATGTTCTATTTTCTGAAGAAGACCACGGCCGATATCTGAAAGTGTTGCATGTGTGTGTCTTTTGTATGTGCCTGTCGCAGCTCGTTGCCACGTCTTTGCAGTGAGTTGTAAACTGTCCTTATTACTATATTATTATTCAAACCTGGACTTTCCATTATTAGATTTGTGTTTATAGTAATTTATAGCTAATCCCAGTTATAAAGAGTATGACTGGTATTGCACAGCTTTTGGGCGTGACCCCTATTGGCAATGTCATTGCTGGTTGTCAAACTGGTAATAACATTCTCATCATAGACCAACACAATATAGTAATACATTATTTACCAATTTAACAATTAAAAATGAAACATTTCATAAAACAAAATTAAGAGGTACCAAAAATGTACCTTCTTGCCACGGCAAATTACTAAAAATTTGACCATCACTTTTGGACACCCTTAGCACAAGATGAAGAATCAATGGAGATTTTTTTGGTTTGTTGATAATCTTTTTCAACAAAAATGAAATCAGTTACTGAAAACAGATTTAGTGAGAGATGACTGAATATAACCTATTTTTACAGTTTTTATGAAAACGAATCTGGACTGACTTTGATATTTGGAAAACAGTATTTGAACAGTATTTTAGATTCAAAACTTTGTGTTACTAAACTGTTTTGTCCAAAGTTTTATGTTTATTCTGGCTTATTACCTTTAATCACAGAGATATAAATGGCCAAAGTTGTAATATTATGTGGTGAATTTTTTGCAGCTCTTTGGTCCAATTTATTGTTAGCTTACAGCAGAAATTAAATCCACTGTTTTGAAGCTTTACTGGGAAACAGTATTACTAAAAGACATGTAGAAAGTAACCTATTTTCGACTTTTCACAAAAAGTTTTTTTTTTTTTTTTTTTTTTTTTTTTTTTTTTTTTTTTTTTTTTTTTTTTTTTACAAAATCTTCAAATTTGTATTTTAAATTATTTGCAATTGGAAAGTAATGCATTAATGAAACTTTTTATTTGAGAAACTTACATTGTTAGGTTTCTACATGCCAAGTTTAAGTTTTTTAGTATTTTTAGTGCCCATGATATATGAAGCCAAACATTAAAATATTTTCAGGTGATGGTTTTTTTCAGCCAACTCCACCACAAGTGACTATATCTCTGGCTGTATTGCATTGACAAATTTCAAACTTTATCCATGTTCATTGGGGGCATGTGTGAATGTTTACATAAAATTTCAACAAAATCCGTGATAGTCAAGGAGGGAGGCCTTATTGAGTTGACATGGAATAGGACAATAGTAGTTTATGCTTATCATGTGTCCATTCTGCATGCTCTCGAAACATTCTGCAGAACACAAAAATCATTATTCAGCATACTCTCAGAATTCCTCCAAACTGTAATCCATAGTTGCTGTGGCTGCATTTGGGTGACAAAAACAAAGCAAATCATTGACAGATCCTGTACCTTTGTAACTTCTCCACATCACTTTGGTTCACACCGACACATCTGGATACTTCCAATGGCCAGAGTCCGACCTGACACAAACTAAAATTGTGGATATGAATGATCTTTCGATTTGACCTTCTAAGCATGGAAGAACTGCAATCAACACAAGCAGTGTACTTCCTTCCTGGTGTTATGACGATTTGATTGACTGTCTTACCCACTATTACCCATTTATGTGTGTGTTGAGTGGCATCTATGGACAATCAAAGATGCAATATACATATTCAATGTTGCCGTTCAAGAGACCTTGGAGAACCAAGGCGAAGCAACACAGTTTTTGATGTGTTTTAAACACACACACACACACACACACACACACACACACACACTGGAAACTGGGGAGGAATGTATTGTCTTCTGCTTACCTGGTTTCTGCTGAAGTCACATCGAGTAGCTGGCTCACTTCGACCACGTCCTTGGGGTGGTTTGGTTCATCACGGCATCGGCCCAGCCCTGTGTGGCCAACACCTGGTGGGTGTGGGCCTTCACATAGGCGATGGCGACCTGGCGGAGCTTAGGGCAGCTGTGCCTCACAGCTGCAGCCGCCGCGTTCTCCACAGTAAGCTGAGCCGACACCTGCCTCTCGCAAGCCGCCTTCAGGTCCGACATGCTGTACTTATCGGCTGCGGCCAGCAGGTTGGATGCCATGGTGGCCAGCTGCGGGACCCTCTGCGTGTAGCAGTAGGCCAGCATCTCCCTTAACACTGGGTCCTCGATGTCGGAGATGACTACCTGGCCACTGACGGTTTCCAGCGTGTTGTGTCGAAACATGGCTTCGAAAACAGGACTCCTGGCGACCAGTACCGCCCTGTGTGCTGCCAGCTGTGTTTTCCCTGCCACCAGTATGACCACGGCAACGTCTCCGGCATCCAGGAGGGCACCCAGCTCCGTTATGTACGTGGTCACCTGGTCTTTCTTGGTGGCTGCCATGGTGGTTGATGCTGAAACAAGGTGTCACTGAGCATTCCTTTGCCTCTAACAAGGTGCATTTGATAAGTGTGTCACCAAAAATGAAATATTCTTAATTCCAATGGAAGCTTAAGATGAAATCAATAATTACTTCACCCATTTTAGCTGCCCATAGCAGTAATTATACAGCATTATAAATAGTGACTTAATAATGAATAGGAGAGGAAACAAAAGTACCGGTATTATTTTTTATTTAATTATTTTATTTAGCTGCATGTGCCATTTGAAGCATGCTTATGGGTGTTTGTATAGAAATCTGTTAAAAATGCAACTGACAATATGTGGACTGGGTATTGAACAACTCAAATATCCAAGAATACACAAATAGGCCTTTGCCTTTTGAACAGAAAGTTATAATAAGAGAGCAGAAATGACAAAGTTTCTACTGTGCCAAATCCCCAATCCACCTTGGCTGGATACTAAGCATATGTACTTGTTTTTTTCCACAATGGACAAAATGTTAATTACATTCATTCTGCTTATTCTGACAGGTATTTTATTTTCAACATTCTCATGGTTACAAGTCAGTACTTTGTGAAACGATGCTGCGTCTGTAATGAACCACTTCCCTGTGAGTTGGCTTGCAGAAGGTGAATGTATATGACTTAATTGAATATTGTTTTTAAAAAGTTTACAAAATGTAGCATTAATATGGATACTAACCAAGCATCAGTGTGTAAAAAATTATGCAACAAACCCATATTCCATTAACTTCAAAGGGAAAAATTCACACGATGTAAGCAGTATGCTGGATGTAACACCGTACTTCAGAAATGAGACAAATAAGTTGATATCTTATTCACTCTAATGTGTTGTGTAACAACATAAATGCTTGAATATTTTGCAACCTCACTCCATAAACCAACATTACATAGAGAAAAAGCAACCAGAAAGAAAGATTACTCGTGAAACATGGATTTCCGATACTGACAGGGAAAAATAAAAAATCTGCAACTGATCCTTATTTTAACACTGCAAAAAGCATCACTTTTATAGTCATTTGCAAAACTTTGTACACATTTGATGACAGTGTGAGAAAGTTGGTCATCATCTATATTCCCAAGAAAGCAACAAGTTTTGTAACTATGCACCCCCTGTGTATTACAAATAAACTGACTTTTTCATCTAAGGAATCATATTTGTGAACTCCCTGACAACCCTCCATTTCTTGCCTCCTAACATGAGCCTGCACGAAAGAAAATGTATAAAATTATATCCAGTAACTACTAATTAAGGAAAGATATTCAAGAATCTTGACAAATTCTCAAAAATTTTCCTAATGAGTATGCCCCTTTATTTTAGTGCCAACATTACAATGATATGTATGGTAAACTACATGACACTGCTCAAAAATACTACTCCAGTATCTCCCAAATTTCTAGATGTTTTCAACCAAATTTGACACGTAAACATTGAGGAGGGGGGGGGGGGGATCTATAAAATGCATAAGATTCGAGCAGTTGTAAGAAAAAGAACTTGACGTACCATTTTAACGTCAGTGCCTTCACGAAACGAAGAAAGTGACCAGATGATGATACCCTAAGTGTATAGAAACCAGTCATCAGAAAATTAAATTAATATTTGTGATTTTGGCATTTTAATACTTCAAAGCAAAAATGTTATCTGAAGCAGAATCTCACAGACTGTGGAACAGTGAGCTTTGGCCCACAGATTTCCTCACCGACACTTCTTGGTTTGCACATAATAGCCAAAGCGACAGATTCTGTTACTGAATGAGTTTTTAAACAGCAAGATAATACAGATGATAACATGATTTAACCAGTTCTATGAAGATTCAAAACTACAGCCTGAAAATGAAAAATTACATTCAAGTAATTTCACTGTTTTCTAAATTGGTACCTGAAATCATTATCGAAATATACCATACATACAGATATTTAAGTGTTGCAGATGACATTTCTTAAATGAATAATGCATCTTTCTACTATGCAAATGTTAATTGCTCATTTGTATATTTTGAGATCTTGAAGACGCATTACACCACCAGTTGTTTTTCTACCAGTAATTGACAGTTAAAGTATCACTCCATAATTCCTATATTATTTGATTTTTAGAATGAGCAAGCGTTCCAGTTTTTAATGACTTCCACAATATAAAAATCAACTGACATATAAGTACACAAAATATTAAGTTTCATGGTGATCTTCGTTATGTAGAAATAAACACCTTAGATAAATTAAATTTCTAAAAATAAACAGAATGAACATTCCTTTGGGTAGATGATTCTACTGGTAATACTCAAATACAATCGTACTGGCACAATAACAAAGAAGTATGAGAAATAAAGATAATTTCTGAATAATTAACTTTATTATAATTCCACTAATAACACATCTGAAGCAATGAAGCTTGCATATATTTACTGAAACAAATAACTTAATTTTATGTGCATTTATTTCCACATAAGTATTAAAAATTAATCATATAATATTTTGATGTTAACTGATGTTTAATGCTGTTACTGAGGTTTGTAAGGCAAGGAAACATTTCCACAGCAGCACAGGCTTCACTTTATCTTGGCCAATTAGCAATTAATACACTGAAGAGCGCTGACTATAAAACTACATTTAAACTCATTTAAATTGTGATGAGCTACCATTTTGTAGCAGCAATTATTGATTTATCACCTACACAAGATACTTATTGTGTTATATAGTCATTGCTGACGGTGACTACCACAGTACCTTCCTGCAAGTGTTTACATATCTCCATTGTTTGCAAATGCATGCCTAGACCACAGAAACTCGTCTAGGCACATGTATGCAAACAACAGAGATATGTAAACACTTGCAGGAAGGTACTGTGGTAAGCACCGTCAGCAATGACTATATAACACAATAGGGATCTGGTGCAGGTGATAAAATCAATAATTGCTGCTACAATGGCAGCTCATCATGATTTAAGTGAGTTTAAATACAGTTTTATAGTCAGCGCATGAGAGGCACACAATCTCAGACCTAGCAATGAGGTGGGAATTTTTCTGTATGACCATTTCACAAGTGCACTGTGAATATCACAAATCCGATAAGATGAAATATCACTGCCGCTGATAAAAGAACATGTAAAATGCAACCCTGCAACAAATTGCTGCAGCCATCAACAAATGTCAGTGCATGAACCATTCAATGAAACATCATCAATATGGGCTTTCAGAACTGAAGTCCCAAGTGTATATCCTTGCTGACTGCTTGATAAAAAGCACTATGCCTTGCCGGACCTGTCAATGACGACAATGGATTGTTGAAGATAGCAAACAAGTTTTCTGGTCTGATGAGTCTCATTTCCAATGGTATCAAGCAAATGGATATGTATGGAAATGGATAATCCATGGACCCTGTATGTCAGTCCATGCCACATCAAGGTGTGGCACTTTTGTGTGCTCACAGGGATCCTACACAATATTAAGAAGGAGTAATAGTTTCCACATTGATCTAATCATCCTCCCTGGAGACAAAGGTTCCACCACGTGATTACGTGACAGAAGGCCTATGTCAGTTGTCTGATTCCTCCTCTTATAAATTGTGCCAGGATGACCCCATCCCAAAAGCCAAAAACGGCCTACAATCCCAGCTAAAATCTTATGGCCCTTCCCAGAGTTCCCTTACTCAATATGCAGCAGTCTTCTCAAAGGTCTTCACAAACACCCTTCTGACCTAATCTGATTTTCCATATCCCATTTATCCCTCCAACCACAATAACCAGTCACAAAGGGGTGTCTCCTTGTCACACAATACTAACCCAGACTGGAACAATTAAATCACATCCTTCATCAGGGCTGTATCTGTCATCATGCCCTGTATAAGAGACACACTACCCAAGAACCTACCATCCTATCAGAGGTTGGGCCACCTGTGACAGCAGCCACACGATTTACTAACTCTGCTGCAATCATTGCACAGCATTTTATATTGGTATGATGAAGAACCAGCTATCCACCAGTATGAATGGCCACCATCAAACTCTGGCAAAAAAGCTAGATGGACCATCCTGTGGCACACTGCAGCTGAACAGCACTCTTGATTTCAATTGGATTTTTTTACTACCTGAGCCATCTGGATCCTCCTCTGTGCCACCAGTTTTTCTGAATTGCACATATAAGAGCTGTCCTTCCAACACATTCTACAATCCTGCAACCATCCTGGCCTCAACATGATAATTTGCCATCCCTACACCCTATGTCTAACGTTATCCCCCCATCATTATCTTGTATCCCTCCAATTCATGTCTGCCTGGCTCTGTCCCCCCCCCCCCCTCCCAAGGGCAAGTATGTGTATGGTGAGAGCAGGGCCCCAAGGTAATGCAATCTGGGCTGCATTTCATTTCCCTTCCCCTCCTTTCCTATCCTCACTCCTACTCCTCCAGGAAACTGATGACCTCAGCAGTTTTGTCCCCCTGTTCCAAACAACCACTCAACCTTGTAGCTGTGTGTTGCTCCTTACAGTAGCCCCTGAATTATTATTATTATTTTTTTTTTTATTTTCCCTTTTCCTTTTTACATTTATCATTTCAAATCCCCCCCCCCCCACTCCTCTACACCTCCCTTTTATCTTCTCCCACAACTTCCTCTCACTGTAGTCAATGCTGATCTCTCATTCCCATCTATCAGAGCTTTTACAACTCATCGTGCAATGCAAAACTTTCCATCTCCATCCTTACCTGACATCCTTCCCCCTCCACGCTCTTCCTCACTCACAATCTAGATGCTTGCGGCACTGGAGTGGCCAGAGAGAGTGGTTGTGTATAGTTGTCAGAGGGATTGTGTGAATGCATATGTTTCTTTTTCTGATGAAGACCACGCCCAAAACTTTAAGTTGTGTGAATGTCTATTTTTGTGCTTAACAAATCAGTAAGCCTATTTATGACAAGTCATTACCTATCCTTATTAATAATAAACCTGAACTGTCATTCTGCATATCATTCACTCAGTCCTTGTCCCAAACATGTTATTTGGCAAGGACATTGGGTTCTTCTGCCCATTTCTTCTGTAACTCTGGTCTTTACATTGTAAAAAAGATGCTTGTAGGTGCAATATGTCAGACTTCTGCGATGAAGTTATGTGCTAACTATTTCTCAGTTCTTAGTTGCAAAATATGAAACCTTAAAAATATATTGCTAATATCAGTTCCTATTCACAGGGCCAAAAACTTTTATAGTGTGCCGGATAAAACACGACGACATTGCGCTCGCAGTTGTTTATAATTGATACATTTCTCCAACGTTGGGTGGCGGTGGAAGGTGCGTATAGCACATCGCCGGACTCTAAGAGCGTCGCGGCAGGCTGCAGTGCAAGGCACCGGGACGCGACAAGGAGAATAGGGTGTATGAGGTATGGAATTTTTGGTAGCGGTGAGAATGACTTCTGTGACATATTCGACCTGACTTTCACAGGTGGGAAAATCCTGATCATGAAAAACAGCCATGGAAGAATAAAGCCACCAGTCAGCTTTAGAGATGTTCCAACTGGTGGAACGAGGAGATGGGGTATGATGCAGGAGGTGGATTACACAAGGGAAATGATCACTCGAGTATGTGTCAGAAAGTGCATACCACTCAAAATGACGCGCAAGCTGAGGAGTGCATATCGTGAGGTCTAAGTAGGAGTAAGTATGTGTTGTGTCGGAAAGGAAGGTCGGTGCGCCGATGTTGAGGCAGACAAGATTGAGGTGGTGGAAAAAGTGCACTAAAAGGGAGCCTCTCCGAGAAGGTGCTGGAGAGCCTCACAGGGGGTGGTGGGCATTGAAGTCGCCTACCAACATGAAAGGTGAAGGGAGCTGGTCAAAGAGGTGTAGCACATCTGCCCTAGTAAGGCAGACAACGATGGCGTATAGATATTACAGAGGGAAAAGGAAAAAGTGGAGAGAGTGATGCAGACGGCAGCTGCCTGTAGGTGAGTATGCAGTGAAATGGGATGGTAATAGACGTCATCCCAAATGAGCATCAGAAGCCCTCCATGGGCTGGGGCAGGTCGAAACGCACAGAAGTGTATTGGGAGAAGTCTGCATGATCACATAGACGTAACTTACTTTCTTGGAGACGAACTAGAAGCGGGCAGCACAATTGAAGGAGTAGTTTTAATTCCCCCTGATTGGAACAAATGCCATGAATATTCCATTGAAGGAGTGCCATGATAAAAAATGAGAAGAAGAAAAGAAGGAACAAGAAAGCGGGGTCACCTCGATGGCCGCTGAGAACCGGACTTCGAGTGAGCTTTGCTATCACTATCTGGAGGCAGAGAATCGTGTTCCATGTTTTCGACTGACGCGTCTGCCACCTTTCTGTGTTGATCAGGAGGGGCAGCTTCCACCGCCGGTAATGGGCCGGGTGCCTGGCTGACAGAGCCTCCCAGTGAAACAGAAGACGGCCGAGGCCGGCAGCTGTTGGATGGCATGACCGAAGAGTCACACCATGACGGGGGGGGGGGTTGCTGTTCTTTGTGTGAGCCTTCTTAGAGTAGAACAGGCGGTTGACAGTTGAGAAGTCGGAGTTTTTAGGAAATTGCCACGAATGGGTTCTTTTTTAGAACTCCGGGCAGCAGATTTAGGTGCCCGGGATGTGTGGGGAACTGGTTGATGAATGCACTGTAGAACGGGCAGAAGGGATCGTAGAGGTGGAATAAGCAATTTTCAGGCTAGCCGATCTGAGAACAGTGTCACAGAAGGTAAAATCGCAGGTCTGAGTGCCTGCCTCCGTAGTTTGTCGAGGGGAGGTGAGGACCTGGCTGGGAGTACAGTGGGCTACCTACTTGCTAACTTCCTTTTCCTTAACGTGAATTTCCTGGATGACCCACTCATCCTTATAGACGGGGCAGTCCTGTGAAGAAGCAGCATGGTCACCCATGCAATTAATGCAGTGAGGGGATGGAGGTGGACATTCACCCTTACGGGCATCCCTGCCACAGGTGGCCCATTTGGCTGCATTAGGACAAGATTTACTAGTGTGATTTCATCTCTGGCAATGGTAGCAGCGCGTAGGGTTGGGTATATATGAGCGAACGAAAATGACTTCATAGCCCTCTTTCACCTTATATGGTAGGTCAACCATGTCGAAAGTCAAGAAGACAGTACTAGTCGGCATGAGATCATTGTCAACGTTTTTCATAACTCCCTGATGGGACATATAGTTGAGTATATCCTCGTCCGATATGCCATCCTGAGATCTTGCGAAGACTACCCCACCCCCCCCCCCCGCGAGTAGTTGAGGGTGCGGTGATCCTCCACTTTTACAGGAGGACACAAGCGTAGCCCGGAGTAATTTCTGTG
This sequence comes from Locusta migratoria, assembly GCA_026315105.1. Lineage (NCBI taxonomy): Eukaryota > Metazoa > Arthropoda > Insecta > Orthoptera > Acrididae > Locusta > Locusta migratoria. The sequence goes on from CM048745.1 coordinate 40,823,325, forward strand.
CCTGAAAGGCATTCTCAATTTCAAGCAACAAGGTCCCATTGTGCTCTCTGGAGCAGGTCTTCATGAGACCTGTGATCGCATTGACACCCTTCTGAATAAGAAAAGCATTTACAGAAGAAAAATCCTGATCAGTAGTACAAGATACTACAAGGAACTTGGGAATGTTAGGCAAGACTTTATTTGACAGATTCGTCATGTTTCCATTTTTGGGTCAGGGTTATAGAAGATTTGGGAGGTTTCATAGCCTAAGTGTCCCCCATCATTACCGGCATCTCCAATGGCGCGCTCCTTCCCTGTGGGAGCCCTCACTGAGGGCGCACGAATCTTAGGTGACTGATCACACCTCAGGTCACACCTCCTGAGAGCAGATTAAGGGACCAATCGGCATGTTCGGAAGGTACCAGCTGTGGTAATCACCCCTCCCTGGGCCTGGCCTTTACCGGAGGGTGCGTACGTGCCCTACATGTCTACCCGGGGTGGGGAGTTACACCTTACCCCATCACTGGCTACGCAGAGCGTGGGTTGACCTTCAGACACGCACAGGGAGGAAAGAAGAGAGGAAGGAGAGAAAGGGATGAAGGAGGGAGAATCTCAAATGCGGAGGCGGAGATTAAAAGGGTGGGTTGAGGACAAGGAGAAAGGAACAAGAGCGGAAGGCAAAAGAACAGGAAAGGAACAGGATCAAGAAATGGAGAAGTCTCGGAGTAAGAGAAAAAAAAACCTTTGACTGAATGAAAACTCCCATCTCCGGGTGAAGGCATAAACTGGGAGGAAAGTGGGAAGCGACCTGGGACAGAAGAAAGGCTGCTTCGGCTCGGCTTCGGCTGCGCGGCACACACATACTCAAAGCTATTCCTAGTATATACACTATTTGAAGTGAACAGTTTAGGCAACCAAGTGAAACATGTGGACACACATCCGTAGGAGAATTGAGATTGTATTTTCTTTCAGTATAAATGAGCTCTCAGTAATAAGCTATCATGCCACTATCTATAATATTCTTTTAATTACAATGTTTGTTGACAAAAGAAAGATGAAACACACTAGAATATATGAGTCACCAACATGGGCTGTCAACGAGGAGTGATTCGGACTGCAGACTTAGTCAAGTGGCCACGTAGTACAATAAGATGTAATCTAGAATGGGCAGTCAGACAGTGCACAGGATGGCCACCAAATCTTCATTTTCAAATTCAAGGTTTTTTCCAGGTTAAAAATAATTATTTTCCAGGTTTTCATGAAACTTAATTTTGCTTAAAGGGGTTAGCAAACACCTATACCGTAAAGAAACTAGTTACATATGTTTAAAACACATGACATCCAAGTTGAACCTTATCACGTTGTAATATACACCAAGCAGTGGTGAATCCAAGATTTGTGTTAGGGAGGAGAAGGGGGGGGGGCAGAGCTCATAAAAATTGTGGCATTGTACCTCAAACTGATCTAATAAGAACCAGCTCATATTATGAGGTTTTCCTCGTGGCTTTGGGGGATCTGCAGCCCCCCCCCCCCCCCCCGATTCAATACTGCCACAATGTATAGTACAGGGTGTACATTTTAAGTTGACAAACCAGAATAACTAGAAAAAACAAACAGTATATATTCAACAACAGTTTGCACCATTATGAACGGCCGGCAGAGGCTTAGGAAATGATACTAAACTTGAACTGTCTCCACTGTTTGGGAGCGGTGTGGGTGGCTAGTGCAAAATTTTTAAATGGAAGCTCCCATTTTTTATTGCAGATTCAGATTATACGGACCAAATCATGTATAGTCTGGTTGAATTTTCTTTTTCTTCAATTGACAACATATAGCACTGTAATGGTAAGAATTATTTGCCATACTGCTGAAGAAAATGAAGGTTAATCATATTGATGATGCTTCAGAACCCAACCAAATGATACCAGATGTACATCTCTTCCCGGCTAGTGCAATTAAGTGTTTTTTCGGCAATTCATAACTGGTATTCAGACAAGGGCAATCTGGACAAAGGTATCACTTTGGAAGACTGCCCTGTCCACTGCGGGGAGAGGGAGGAATCACATTGGGGATCATTTGGTAGCGTTCTGAAGCATCATGAATATGGTTTTCATTTATTTTATTTCCTGTTTAGTACATTTCTTCGAGTATGGCAAGTATTTCTTATTATTACAGCGCCATCTGCCATAAAAAATATCAACCAGGCCATACATGATGTGGGCCTTAGAATCCGAAACTGCAATAAAACTCGGGGTTCCCATTTAAAATTTTACACTTGAGACTCTCCTCCCCCCCCCCTCCCACAAACGTTGGAAACGGTTCAGGTTGACTATTATTTCCTAAGCCTCTGCCATCCGAACATGCTGGTGAAATCATTTTTTCATATCTACTGTTTTTCCGAGTTATTCCGGTTTGTCAACTTAGAATTTACATCCTGTATAATGGACTAAGTTGAGTTCAAGTAGTTTGAGAATACTGAAAGTTTCAATGTGAATTGCATTCGTTTCTGCAACATAGCCCGTTCATTTATACTAGAGTTCCTGATACATTAAAATACAGTCACATATCATGAACTAGTGATCGAGCATTTAGATTGTTTCCAATTATGCTTTTCAGAGCCCATACAGTCAAATACGTTTTGCCCTGAAAAATTGTAGCTAAAAGATCAATGAATGTTAATGACCCAGCATGCGTAATAATGATAATGCGCACTGTTGTGGGCGAGTACTTGAACTTCGAGGAGATGAAATGGGGAATGCAAAACCATATCTCGAGCAACAGCTGTGTGGTATTTGCATTCAAGTGTCATATGGTAAAATAACAGTCAACAGCAGATTTTAATGAAAGCAGTATTTTGTTCTAATGAATTTGTTTCATTTTTTACACTCTTGTAGTACTAAACAGTGAAATATACATTGAGGAAAGCAACAGACTTTGGTTTGCTTATAGAGAGGGTTAAAGTGCAGTTTATACGGCAGCGGCTAGCCGTCGCTCTCGCTAGGTTAGGAACGGCAGAGCAGCCAATCAGGAGTCGAGTTATGCTGGCCAATAAGATTGCGTTTTTCATGACCAGTATATTTGGCGTCAATTTTGAAGTTTATTTGAGGATTTCGATGCGGCGTTTGTGTGATTGTAAAAGATTTTCCATTTATAAACGATTTTTAGATAATAGTATTACGGTCATGAGTGACCTATTATTAATACACCGCAGCAGTCAATCACACAGCAGGTATAGCATGTTTTACTTATTTTATGAACTGTACGAAACAGTGATCATCTTAAGTGAAAGTTAGGTTGAGGCTAAACGAGATTTTTGTGAGGGCGTGTAGCGCCCGAATCTCCGGTTCAGAAACAATCGATTTACTGTTAGCTGTAGGCTCGATATATATGTATCATTTCAGTCCGAGCTACCTCGATTGCAAGTAATCTTGGAAATTACCGCAATTACTTTTACTGACCGGACAAGGGTACATACAAGAACCTGTCAACCACAGAGCAGGTATAGAATGTTTTATTTATTTTATGATATGTTCGAAACAGTGATCAAGTGGCATCCATACTGATAGCAACTGTAACTTGTTGATCGTCAAAAACTGTTGCATACACCGCTTCGATTTCTTTACGTAGTACAATTGTAACGCCGTTTCTTATTGGCCGCGGCATCGCGATTTATGATTGGCTGCTCTGTCGTTCCTAAACAAGCGAACGCGACGGCTAGCCGCTGCCGCATAAACTGCAGTTTTACCTATGGAAAGTTTGTTTCTTGATTCTTGCGTGGCTGTACTAAGCACTCTTCCCCAAAGTAGAAATATTTATCTTTGTGTTGCGCCAAGAGCATAACGCATTCGTTTGTGATTTGGGATCACATGTAACCCACGGATACACTGTCTCGTATGGGCTCTGATATCGAGTTATACTCTGTTTTGACATGACGGATAAACACTTCACTCTAAAACACGTTGAATTACTTCATCTGTGCGGGCACAGGTAAGGTCGATTCACACTTGTATTCACTCTATTGTTCTCTGCAACGATTGTTTCACTCTGTTCCATCTCAGAAAGATGTAGATGGCGTTAGTCTGGAAAGATATTTAACGATATTGTTAATGTATTGTTATCAGACAGCTTTGAAAGCAATAAATTACAACTGAAAGAAATTGCCTTTTCGAAAAAGTCGAGTACCGTATTACAGAGTTATACTTACATCTTTCTTGAGGACAATTAGCAAGTCAAAAAGTCCCAATCAACAATGTTAGAAGTGTATACTGTATTTCATACAGGCCCGGCTAGCGCTCACTAGGTGGAGTAGCGTGTACGTATACGTTTTGAAAACCCATTAACATATATTACCGATGTTACGTCAGTTACAGGAATCGTCTATAATTATTACTAACGAACATAGGCGCCGACTTTTGAAAATCTTGGGGTATGTTCAGTGATCAACCCAGGTATTTCTAAAGAGAATAAATAAATAAAAAGCAAACCCGAAACTTATACAAAACATACACGCTATCGATTCCATATCACCGTCACCATCACGATTATAAGTCGACGTCCTTTTGTAATTTACTATATACTTAACGATTTTCACGCGCAAGACAGTAACCCTTTTAACCCCAAAATTTATTGATTTATGAACAAAGACCGAGCGAGGTCCCGCAGTTGTAACGCACTGGACTTGAATTCGGAAGGATGATGGTTCCAATCCACCTCCGGCCATCCTGGTTTAGGTTTTCCGTGATTTGCCTAAATCACTCCAGGCAAATGCCGGGATGGCTCCCTTCAAAAGGGCACGGCCGATTTCCTTCCCAATCCTTACCATAAACTCCGAGCGTTAGCTCCGTCTCTAATGACTAAGCTGTCGACAGAACGTCAAAGCTTCCATCCTTATGAACAAAAATATTTCTTTGCATATATCTATACATAATGATTGGATTAATGTATATTTGACAGAATTTTTGATTATTTTTAATTTTTAGAAGGAAATGTGGGATGACTACAGATGGCATCTGTGTGCAGTACATATGTTTCTTTTATCGTAACTAATGACATTTTCAAACTGTTGACTACTAATTTAGACATTGGACAATTATTTAGTAATAAAGTTTTTAAATTATTTTGTTTCCTTTACCTTGATACAATTATTTGAAAGTTTTGTTGCATTTGCTCCAACTTAAACATCAAGCAACGATTTTATATATATATATATATATATATATATATATTAGCCTAATGCTTTTTGTTTCCTCGAGGTAATAGTACTCAATCTAGTCACAATGAATTATTGGAAGCCCTGCAATGACATTTACAATCTTTGAACAAATAGTTGTGGCTGAACGGACAGATAAAGATGAGGGGAGGGAAAGGGTTAAGACGTAATTCCATGCATGGGTGACAGCTCAAAAAGAGCAGAAACTAAGGTCCGAGTACTACGTTTATATATATATATATATATATAAACTCTTGCGTTTCGAGAATTTTGTAGAGCTGCCAATTAAAACACAAAGACCTTCACCTTCGCAAGTTGTTATGACTGCCTGTTTATAGAATGTTTTAGCTAGAAGGGATAGGGCAGTCTTTGCAGCAAGTATGTCGGCTCACTGGTAACGAATGTGGTTGTCAAAAGGTTATCTCAAACGATACCGGGAATTATATTCGTAGTGTAAACATTTTCAGTGTATTGTACCAAACCCACTTCATTTCTAGTTATTTAATATAAGGTTACTGCCTTCAGTTTACAATACTGACTTAACAAGCGGAATTCCAGTAACATTCGGACTATTTAGAAAACGGTCAGTTCACTCACATGTGAACGTGGATTTTAATGCCTACGAATTCAGTTACCTGTTTCAAATAATCTTTTTAGAGTGGTGTCTTACAAAAACCAGCCGGCCATCAATGGGATGAGTGAGTCGATTTTAATTACAGACAAGAAGTATAATGTAAAGAAAAAACTGATACCAAAATCTTCAGTGGGGTATGCCTAGCATACCCACTTAAAATCTACAAAATGCTTCCGTGAAGAGATTTTTCAACACAGAATCAAACGAGATCTGTGTTGATGAGTATCACTGAAAGGGGGGGGGGGGAGTCAACTACGAAAATTGCTAAAATTTAGTACAAATAAATATAGCCTTTCATTCTAGCTGCGTTTTCGTAGTCGCGTCTCTTCAACATACATCGCGAGGAATTGAGTCGCGTGGTTGAACAACACTTCCAAATAAATACAGAAATGTGTAACGGAATGCATAACCCATAATTAAAAATCATTTTAAACCGCCCAGAAATATATTTGAAAATGTTTTTGTAGGCAAAAATGAAGCGATGAATATTATTTAACCCACGGGCACTACCGTCTGAGCATTTTGCTCACCGTAATTTTAAAACGACTGGCATTTTATTACTTTTAAATATTAAACTTTGAGGTTTTTTCTTACTAAAGCTACAGGGATTACTTATTTACACTTATTAAGTACATTTTGAACTGGTCGTGTAATCTGAGCAATAGGCTATACACGCGAAAGATCGTTTAACTCTTAAAGCCGCAAGAGCTTATGGGTTAAAAATCCCGGTTTCTGGCTGAAATTCAAGGCTTTTTCCCGTTTTTTTTCAAATTCAAGGCTTTTTCCCGGTTTCAAGGTTCGGTGGCCACCCTGGTGCACCCATATGGAGTCAAGTGGTGAAAGGTGCACAGCTTAGTGATCTGTATAAAAGTGTGACTTAGTTTAAGACAAAATAACCATGTACCGGCTTCCATGGAAAAGTATTTGTGTGATGAATATTGACCGCAGAGCCAGCCCTAGCTTGCACCAGGCCTCAGAGGAAACTTCCGAACAAGGCTTTCCTGCATCCTCCGCTCCATCATAGGTAATACACCTTTGTTACATTCAAAAGAATTCTAAGTTTCGTCATTGACACACTACCAATAAGTCAAAAGACTTAGCAGCAGATGTACTGTTACGATAGGAAAATAATTAACAGAAAGAATAATAGTAGGTATGACAATTACTAAAATGTTAATGATAAAAAATTACTTAGCAATCCGATTACTTCAAATTTGATTAAATTCAATATCAAACAAGTTTCACAAGTGTTTTCAGGACATACACTTATATTTTAGAGCACTTGACAAGCTCTGTTTTTAAAAGAAACCAGCTAAAAACCAGCGTTGCCAAGGTATTTATTTATTTATTCAAGACTGGAGTTCGTACCCCTATCCCTTCTCTTTCTGTCCATCTCTTTTTTCTAATAATAGGGTATATTTATCAGAGAATATATTTGTCTTGCATCATATAAAAAATTTTAAGTACAGTATCAAAATAAAGATAGTAATCAAAATACAAATGGTATCATCGTATTCTTACATTCATTTAATTCACAACTTCACAATATAATAATGGAAAGTCCAGGTTGGAATTAATAATATAGTAAGGACAGTTTACAACTCACCACAAAGACATGGCGATAAGCTGTGACAGGCACATACAAAACACACACATATACAACACTTTCAGCTATCGTCCATGGCCTTCTTCAGAAAATAGAACACTCACGCAATATATACATTCAAGCTTTTGCAACCATTCGCCGCTTCTTTAGGAGAAGAGGAAGGAAGGAAGGGAAATGGCCCGTATTTATGGCACACTTAGATGAAGCCTTCCTAGATACCCAAGCCTGTCAACCCAAAGTTTGGTATAGATTATTGATGGCATCTTCATGATCTGGACTCACAGCCAAGAACTCCAGAATTTCCTCTTCAACCTCAACTCCTTTGGTCCCATCAAATTCACCTGGTCCTACTCCAAATCTCATGCCACTTTCCTCGATGTCGACCTCCATCTGTCAAGGACCAACTTCGCACATCCGTCCACATCAAACCTACCAATAAACAACATTACCTACAATATGACAGCTGCCATCCATTCCCTATCAAACGTTCCCTTCCCTACAGCTTAGGTCTTCGTGGCAAACGAGTCTGCTCCAGTCCCGAATCTCTGAACCAGTACACCAATAATCTAATAACAATTTTCACATCACGCAGCTATCTTCCTGATCTGGTACAGAAGCAAATTGACAGAGCCAATTCCTCATCCCCCCCCCCCCCCCTCAAATTCTGAACCTCCAACAGAAGAACCCCAGAAGTGCCCCTCTTGTCACCAGATACTTTTCGGGACTGGAGCGGACTCTGAATGTGGCTCTCCAGCAAGGATATGACTTCTTTAAATCATGCCCTGAAATGAGATCCATCCTTCCCACTCCACCGAGAGTGTCTTTCCGCTGCCTACCTAACCTAGTCAATCCCTAAACTACCTTCCCTACCTTCTGGCTCCTCCCCTTGTAACTGCCCCCATTGTAAAACCTGCCCTATGCACCCTTCCACCACCAATTACTTCTGTCCCATAACACGGAATCTGTACACGATCAAGGGCAGAGCCACTTGCGATAGCACCCACATGATTTACCAACTGACATGCCTGCTCTGTGAAGCGTTCTATGTTGGAATGACCAGCAACAAACTGTCCATTTGCATGAACGGTCACAGGCAGACAGTGTTTGGTGGTAATGAGGATCACCCTGTGGCTAAACACGCCTTGGTGCACGGCCAGCACATCTTGGCACAGTGTTACACAGTCCGGGATATCTGGATACTTCCCACCGACACCCACATTTCAGAACTCCAGAGATGGGAACTTTACCATCAGCATATTCTCTCTTCCCATTGCCCACCTGGTCTCAACCTCCGCTAAATTCAAATTCCCGCCCACCATTTTTAACATCTTTGCCTCGGTTCTCTGGACAGAGCCCCTGCCTCAAGTGGTATCTCTGTTCAACTTCTTTGCTTTCTTCAGTATGTCTGCTTAAGTGTGTTTGCATTTGTGTATATGTGTGGGTGGGCATGTATTTATTTACCTTCCTTTTTTTCCCCTAAGGTAAGTCTTTCCTTTCCAAGGATTGGAATGGCTCCTTACCCACTCCCTTAAAACCCTCATATTTCCTTTTCCCTCTCCTTCCCTTCTGCCTGAAGAAGCAACTGGGTTGTGAAAGCTTGCATTTGTGTGTGTGTGCGCGTGCGCGCGCACTATTTATTTGTGCTGCTGTCACACCTGTGCTCCTTCACCTGGAGAGTAATCTTAGTCTATTTTTTATATATAATTTTTCCTGCTAGGAATTTTTCGTCTATATATATATCATCCAGGCTGGCCAATTGTGGCCGGTTACCAATCCCCCACAGAATGAATCTCTGCCTACATAGACCAATACCTTCAACCCATCATGTGCAGTCTCCCATCCTTCATCAAAGACACCAACCACTTCCTCGATCGCCTGAAATCCTTACCCAGCCTGTTACCTCCTGAAACCATCCTTGTAACCATTGATGCCACCTCCTTATACACAAATATCCCACATGCCCAGGGCCTCGCTGCGATGGAGTATTTCCTTTCACGCTGACCACCCACTTCCCTACCTAAAACCTCTTTCCTTAATACCCTAGCCAGCTTCATCCTAACCCACAACTTCTTCACCTTTGAGGGCTGGACATACCAACAACTAAAGGGAACAGCCATGGGAACCAGGATGGCCCCCTCGTATGCAAACTTATTTATGGGACGCTTAGAGGAAGCCTTCCTGGAAACCCAAGCCTGTCAACCCAAAGTTTGGTACAGATTCATTGACGACATCTTCATGATCTGGACCAACAGTGAAGAAGAACTCCAGAATTTCCTCTCCAACCTCAACTCCTTTGGTCCCATCAAATTCACCTGGTCCTACTCCAAATCCCATGCCACTTTCCTTGATGTCGACCTCCATCTGTCCAACGGCCAACTTCACACATCCGTCCACATCAAACCTACCAACAAACAACAGTACCTCCATTATGACAGCTTCCATCCATTCCATATCAAACGTTCCCTTCCCTACAGCTTAGGTCTTCGTGGCAAAAGAGTCTGCTCCAGTCCCGAATCCCTGAACCAGTACACCAATAACCTAATAACAGCCTTCACATCCCGCAGCTATCCTCCTGATCTGGTTCAGAAGCAAATTACCAGAGCTACCTCCTCATTCCTCCAAATCCAGAACCTTCCACCGAAGAATCCCAGAAGTGCCCCTTTTGTCACCGGATACTTTCCGGGACTGGAGCGAACTCTGAATGTGACTCTCCAGCAGGGATACAACTTCCTTAAATCCTGCCCTGAAATGAGATCCATCCTTAATGACATCCTCCCCACTCCTCCGAGAGTGTCTTTCCGTCGCCCACCTAACCTTCGTAACCTCCTAGTCCATCCCTATGAAACCCCCAAACCACCTTCCCTACCCTCTGGCTCCTACCCATGCAACCACTCCCGTTGTAAAACCTGCCCTATGCACCCTTCCACCACCACTTACTCCAGTCCAGTAACCCGGAAGGTGTACACGATCAAGGGCAGAGCCACTTGCGATAGCACCCACGTGATTTACCAACTAACATGCCTGCAGTGTGAAGCGTTCTATGTGGGAATGACCAGCAACAAACTGTCCATTCGCATGAACGGTCACAGGCAGACAGTGTTTGTTGGTAATGAGGATCACCCTGTGGCTAAACATGCCTTGGTGCACGGCCAGCACATCTTGGCGCAGTGTTACACCGTCCGGGTTATCTGGATACTTCCCACCGACACCAACCTTTCAGAACTCCGGAGATGGGAACTTGCCCTTCAGCTTATTCTTTCCTCCCGTTGCCCACCTGGTCTCAATCTCCGCTAACTCAAATTCCCGCCCACTATCTTTAGCATCTTTGCCTGGGTTCTGTGGACAGAGCCTCTGCCTCAATTGGTATCTCTGTCCAACTTCTTTGCTTTTCACAAATGTCTGTCTAGGTGTGCTTGCGTTTCGATATGTCAGAGTGTGTGTGTATTTGTTTACCTTCCTTTTTTTTCCCCTAAGGTAAGTCCTTCCACTCCTGGGATTGGAATGACTCCTTTTCCACTTCCTTAAAACCCATATCCTTCCCTTTTCCTCCCCTTTTTTCCTCTTTTTCCTGAAGAAGCTGCCAGTGGTGGCGAAAGCTTGTATGTGTGTGATTTTATTTGTTTCTCTCGACGAGCCGGTCCTTTTGGTAAGTCAAGTTTACTTACCAGGCTAAGGAGCATAGGTAGTGATAGTAACATAATTAAAACACACACACACACACACACACACACCACACACTATATATTTCTTTGTGTTATGCACTGATATTGATATTAGGAAAAATAGTCTAAGTTTCCATTTAGTTGTCCATCTAGAATTGTGTACTTATATATACTGTGTTGTGTTGTTGTTTCAGAACCATCTCAAATGACCATGGCGTAAGTACTGAAGGCGGCAGCGCCTGCTACGAAGCGAAAGTTGTGCAGCGTGTGTCACCGTGCTGTTTCTCCTCAACAGCTGCAGCCGTTACACCAGCACAAAGGCAACATCTGAGAGGGTGTTACCGGCAAACAACCTGCAATCTGTCCCAGACCAGGCTGTTCGCCTGGGCCTCCACAGCAACAACCCAGCCAAATCCACTGCCTGTGAGAGGTACGCCTTTCCCAGCAATTAGCTCTCCCTCACTGGCCCCATATTCTATGGGTAGGTCATTGCCATTGGCATCTAATAATATTAATAGTATGAATAATCATATGTTTAGTGGTACTTCCTTCCCCTGTCTTATTTATAGTGAAGTAGGATATTACATTCCAGGTATTATGACACCTCTTCAGTACTTGACATCGCTAAGGCTTTTAATGTGCGCATCTCTTTCTAACGGATAGAGAACGCGGCCGGAGGATACTATAACAGTCATGTTCATCGAGGCCTTCTATCCCTTGTTGGAGGCTGAGCTGCTTAATGGCAGAAGTGAGCCACATAAATGCAGCTCAGTCTTGCTCTTGCAAGCTGTCCCACACACCCATATGCTCCGAGGGGACAGAAGACAAGCCTCCATTACGGCACTATTATACATAGTCAATCACCGAGTGGTTTCACTAAACAACCTTAAGTGTAATTATGAACTGTTTCTCTGAGATGGTGGCAGGTAGTTCATCACAGGCACGCAGCCAAATAGTACACTTTGATATTCATATTCAAGTATCTGATACAGTAAAGGAGGGGTCCAGTTTTATTCAATTTCTTGTTGATATTAAGAACAAGAAGGCTTGCATTAACATAGGTAATGGGCCTAAGATGATGAAGGATGGTCAGACTGAGGAGAGAGAGAAATTCTGTTTTGCATGAAATGATATCCCATTGTGATTTACAGTGATTTTGAGTGTATTACTCATTCTAATCACTGCACATGAAGGTATTCCCCCTGGCCACAGTCACAACCTTCACAGAAAAATGTGTGTCGAATGCTGCAGCTTACAAGGTTGTGTGAACAGTTGTCACTCAGTGCACAGTGGTTGCTCACTGAGCTCAAATAGGTTGCAAGTATGTCAATGCTAAGCTATACAGAAAGGTTGTTCCAATGACCATATCATGGGATGACTATGAATCACATAATAAGGCTATAATTACCATATTTGTAGGTTGCTGTTGGAAAGTCAAAACTCTCTGCAGAGACCACTTAGCAGTCTTCTTGAACTATCTTTTGAATTATGATGCTTGTGCCATAACTGAACACTTGCCTAATTTCTGAATAAAGTTTTGGGCTTTATTTGTTCAGAGGGAGCGATATGCTACTTTCACTGTAGGTTGTGCATGTAACGTCTTTTGCACCTCATAGTATTTCCTGTAATAGCCGGTATTTGGGCTGTGCAAGCAGTTTTGAAAATACACAAACATGTTGAAAATGGAGTCCAGCCATATGTGTAGAATATTATAATACTTGTTTTGTCAGAGCTGGAAGGTCCTACAATTATTTCATGAATATTTTCAGGAAGTATTGACCTTCTTATTAATATGATGATGATATCCAAGTCCATCATCAGACCAGTCAGCTATGAGAAATTTTTACGTTTCATCCACCTTGCCATGTTAATGACAGCATCAAGTACAGGCATGCAATGGGTGTGTGTATATATAACCTTTTAAGTGTTATTTATCAGTATGTCTGACAATGACGTGTGATGAGGTTGGTGGTGCAGTTTTATATGGCCTTGTGTTTATATGAATGGAAAACACACACACACTGATGATAGCAGTAATAATAATAATAATAATTGGAGGTAAGAAATAAAATGTGAATGCAGATTGAGTCTATACATATATATTTAGTAACCACAAACACACCTTCTTTAGCAGTCATAATTAGGATGCACATTAAGGTTATTGAAAAAAGTGAGCCGCCTCCATCTTTTCACCTTTACACAGTATCTCATGTAACTTCTTTGAATTCTGTGTCTGTTTCTCTGACACTTAAACTACACTCCATTTCAGGAGGCACTATCAAAACGATCATGTAATTCATCTACATAAATGCTACATACACATACATATTCAGCAAAATGTTTATCACATTTGAACATACAATAGCCATTGTTCCAGTCTCTCCACTATGCATGATACAGTCCAAATGAGTCCAAACAAGTTTTCTGAGTCATTTACTTTGATACATGAGGCATCATTGTATATGCAGTCAATTGTACTGAATGCCTGATGGAGGAATGTAATGGTGCTCATCCTGCTCTATAGTCATCTGAATACTGACGTACACTTTTGCACGACAGTTCATCCCAGGAGTGTTCAGCAAAGTGCACTGTTAACACTTTTCACGACATTCTCCAATTCTGTCACAACACACCACTCTTCCTGTGCTAGTGTTTCAATGACTATTTAAATGCTTCAAACCAATTGCAGTTAACTGTATGTGGAGGCAAATAACAGTATGGGTGAACTGGACACATGGGTCTTTCACATCAACATTGCTCCTCATTTCACCGCACACAAACTTCTTTGAGATGGCTCATATGTAGGCAGCCAGTATTGTGAGCCATCATGCAGTTGCATTTCAGCAAGTCAGATGCTAGCTGAGTGCCTTCATAGACAGCGACACCAATAGTAATGTCTCATTGTCCTCCTCTGTCATGCTGACTAGGTGCGCTAGTGGGTTCCAGGTGAAGGTTAATAATTGAGATGCACAGGTTCCTGTCTCTGGAGGTCTTGTCACACTCTGGAAGATGTCTGCATGTAGGGGTCCCAACATAGCTGAATCTACTGAAATATAATACTCAATATAGCAGCAAATATGATGATGATGATGATCAAGAATATACAAATACATTTAAATATTAGTGGTAGTACAAGGGGACACTTATTCTTTCACTTCCTTCCTCTCTTATAATGCTGTTGGGATGATCTCAGCTGCAGCTGATGACTGTTCATGTTGATCTTTCAGATGGGCACTGCTCATTGGTTGAGATCAATGGGTAGGTGGTGATGGGTGGGGGGGGGGATATCTTTGTACTCTGGTGGGGGGTGGAGGGAATTGGAACTTATGTCATGGTGCCATCTACTGGTGAAGATTATAAGCTTCGCACACACACACACACACACACACAAAAAAAAAAAAAAAAAAAAAAAAGAAAAACCAACCTGGGGTGATAGCTACTAGTGTTCGAGGAAAATTCAAAATTTTAAATTCCCGGTAGATGCCTTATTGACTTATTAAATTTGAAAATTTCTACGCCATATTGATTTGGAACTGGAAGTGATGCCATCATCTTGGATGACATCATTTGATGTTGCTACATTGTTGCCCAAGTGGCCAAAGAGGGGAAGAACATCTGGAACAACATAGGTTGTAGGCCCACTGTCACTTTACTCACAGTAGTTTATGCTACAATGAAAATTATTATTGCAATGTATAATAAAATGATATAGCAATAATTTGCATATGGAGTATAGTATTTGATATCAAAATATGGTCTGTCACATGCTATACTTTAAAATATGCATTGTTAATGTCTGCCAACTCAATTGTAAGCTGATCTCTCTTTAGTTTTGAAACAATTTAAAAGCACTTGGATGCTACAACTCTTCCAATGAGCTCTAGGAGACATGCATATGGGGAATACGACATATTTATCCTTCACTATTACGACCTAACTCTACATTACACCAAGGGGAATTAGAGAAAACACATTACGTTTTAATCGAGTGCTGGTGGCAGGGAAAAGGTAAGTGAATTTGAAAGAAAATTTATAATCGGGTTGGAATGATCCACTATGGGCCAGGGCCAGTTATCAGACAGTTTTGTTGCTAATATAGCTATAGGATGTTAATGTAGTTGGCTTAAGTACCCCAAACAACTCACAATCTCATTTCTTCAACTCTGCCTTTTCTTTACACTCATTTGTATTACTGCAAAGGGACATGGACATGAATGTTACCAGAAAGGAAGGAAGATAGTGGTCTGAGAGATGGTATACTAGAAATAAATGATGTGAGAGCCTAAGTCTATTCAACATCACCAGGGTGGAATATTAAAGTTCTGTTCATTCTCACTAACCTGGGATCTGCTCTTTATGTTTCCCCAGCACAAAAATAGTTTTAAAGTCACAGGCTTGTTGTTCTTGATGTGGACCTGACAATATAAACGGTGTTGCCCAAGGCTTTAAAAATATAATAAATAATACTTCACTCCACAGATGGTATGCCAGACGCTTTTCTATTCATTTTGTATTAAAATGAGTGTTATTACAAAGCAAGCATCAAACTGCTTCTGATACAGTGAATCAGGGCTGGATTTAGACATGTGCAAACAGTTCTGTCACATAGGACCCCACACTTTTGGGGTCCCATTCAAAACATTAGGAGGTAATTTGAAAACTATCATCTGTAATTTTGTTTCTGAAACTGCTTTTCATGTCATGTAATTCATGTATATACCCATTGTGACATGACTGACCACTGGAGTATGTCTCAGATTTAGGAAATTATTGCCTGAATTGAGAGTCGAAGGATCCAGGGGTTATGATAGTGATGTGCTACAGTAACATCCAGTGTCCATACAAGACTATTGCTTATGCTTAAACTCAGAGGCTGATGAGTCATTGTTTATCAATACCTCTCCATGCCCTTTCTACTCATCATTGCAACCAATAACCAAGCATTACATTGGTACATTAAGAGGTGTTTTCTACAAGACAGGCAAGAATGTCTATCTTGTCTTGCCATGCTGTCAGTGGAGCAAAATGTGGTTTCAAAATTGAGTTATGAATATATTCTTGATGAATTTGCTTGTCAGAAAGCAAGAAAAAGCTATTTTGTGGCAAGTGAGTATAACATACAACTAATTTAATCTTTAAATATAAGGCAGAGTGTGTGTTTGTTTGTTTGTGTGTATGTATTGCATAGAAATCTACAGTTTCCACAAGCTTCAGTACATGAGGACAGTCCCCCTAAGTGTAAGGATCAAGCGCTACAAATAGTTCACGGGATAGACACCATAAACAATGAGATACACGAAAAACTGCTACATCAGACGACAATGCTGCACATTTCCTCCTAAACCACTGGACTGATTTCAACCAAATTTAGAACAAATATTCATTACGTGAGATAGCAATTGCTGTACGGTAAGAACCACATATAACATAAGCAATAGGAGTTGCAAGTAACTGCCACATAACACGATGAGATTTTATAAATACCTTATATGAGAATGTCAGTACTTAGCGACTTGCAACAAACTTTAATCATCATTTTATACTTTCATTAAACTGGTTTCACTGACAACCACATCAAAATAACGAAAGGAAGAAAGTTTCTCACTACTTTTCTGCTGTCATGGAGCAAAACAGCGGCTTTCGGTATGACTCTACAAATTGTAGACGCAGGAAATTTAACATATAGTATAAACACATACTGCGGAATGTACCTTCGAAATTTTATCACAGTATGTCGGAAAATGTCACCATCACGCATCAAGTTTTAATCTATTACTTCTATAACACTAACTCTGTTTGCAATGGATTTTACCAATTTACATCTCTTATACAAATAAATATATAACAGCAAAATTATAAAACTGTACAACATATAATGCAGTAAATATGAGATCCTTTAAACTGCAATGGGTAAAAACCTGTCACATTATGCACCACATATGAAATACATTTGCCACTAAGACACTCTTCTATTCCAGTCAGCTTAAGGAAATTCTGAAAGGTGACTGTTCTTAACAACTTTGAACCACCTTTGAACTGTGAAGAGCACATGGCTGCAGGTGAAAGAGCTACAAGGAAAAGAAGAGAATGAAACAGTGTACATTCATTATTTCCAACCAATCTAGTTTTTAACTTCAAGAGACTGCAGTTTACAGCGAGACTTCGTTTTCTATCACAGGGTAGTCTGTTCACTCCTGAGGGATGGATTTAACATGTCCATGTTTCTCATACTTGCAACTCTGTCACTTGCTCAGGGGTGGCATCACCAAAGAAATTAATCATATTAGATCCTGGAAAAGTCACAAGAAATAATGTTTATAGTAAAGTTGTAATATGTAAGGACAGTTTACAACTCGCCGCAAAGACGTGGCAACGAGCTGCGACAGGCACATACAAGACACACACACATACCATACTTTCAGCTATTGGCCATGGCCTTCTTCAGAAAACAGAACACTCATGCCATCACACAGGCACACAACACAGTCATACAACCATCACCTGCGGCTGCCGCACTTCAAATCATGCTCTGCAGCAAGTAAATTGGGGAGGGGAGGGGCGGGGAGAGGGGATGGGAAGGTTGCATCACGGTGGTGGGGATGGGTGAGATGGGAATAACAAGATGCAGCTTAGGAATGGAGTGGGGAGGCAGGTGAGGGGAGAAAAATAAAATAAAATAAAATAAATATACATTAAAAATAAATAAATAAAATTAATTGTGTTCACACTGCAAGTACACAAGAACACACACACAACACACGACACTGCACATTCACACACCACTCAAAATAGGTGAGGTTTGGGATAGAGGTAGGAACTGTAAGGTATGGGAAAAAAAGGGAAGTTATCGTAGATTGAGGCCTGGATGATTTCAGGATCGTAGATCAGTGCAGTTCAGAAAAACTGGTGGTAGATGGGAGGATCCAGATGGCCCAGGTTGTGAAGCATCCATTGAAATCAAGGATGTGCTCCACTGTATGCTGTGCCACAGGGTGGTCCACCTTGTTTTTGGCCACAGTTTGGCGGTGGCCATTCATCCTAATGGATAGTTGGATGGTGGTCATGCCAATATAGAAAGCTGCACAGTGTTTGCAGCACAGTTGGTAAATTACGTGGCTGCTTTCACTGGTGGTCCGGGCCTCTAATAGGGTAGGATAAGCCTGTAACAGGACTGGAATAGGAAGTGATGGGTGGGTGGATTGAACAGGTCTTGCAGCGGGGTCTTCCACAAGGATATGATCCCTGTGAACTGGGTTTCGGGGGGGGGGGGGGGGGCGTAAGGATGAACTAGGATGATGTGGAGGTTGGGAGGGCGACGGAACACCACTTTAGGAGGGGTGGAAAGGATCTTGGGCAGGACGTCACATTTCTGGGCACGAGGATAGAAAATCAAAACCTTGGCAAAGGATTCAATTTAGTTGTTTGAGTCCAGGGTAGTACTGGGTGACAAGGGGAGCGCTTTTTTGTGGATGGTTACTAGTGTTAGGAGGAGGATTTGGGATGTGTGAGGACATGGCACGGGAGATCTGTTTGCGGACTAGGTCTGTGGGGTAGTTTCCGTCTGAAGGCCTTTGTGAGACCCTCAGCATATTCAGAAAGGGAGTTCTTGTCACTGTAGATATGCCGTCCACGGGTGGTCAGGCTGTAAGGGAGGGATTTTTTGATGTGGAAGAGATGACAACTGTTAAAGTGTAGGTACTGTTGGTGGTTGGTAGGTTTAATATGGACAGAAGTGTGGATGGAGCCATCAGTGAGGTGGAGGTTGCATCCAGGAATGTGGCATGGTAGGTAAAGTGGTTGGGGAAGAAGGAATTTAGGTTCTGAAGAAAGGCGGATAGGGTGTCCTAGCCCTGAGTCCAGATCATGAAACTATCATCAATGAACCTGAACCAGGCCAGAGGTTTGGGGTTTTGGGATGCTAGGAATGATTCCTCCAGACAGCCCATAATCAGGTTGGCAGAGGAGGGTGCCATGCGGGTTCCCATGGCTGTGCCTTGGATTTGATGGTAAACTTTTCCCTCAAAGGAAAAGTAGTAGTTACGATGAAATTGGCGAGGGTTATGAGGATTGAGGTATCAGGCTTTAGTTCTGAGGGACGTTGGGAGATATACTGTTCCAGAGCGGCAAGGCCATGGGCATGTGGGATGTTGGTGTATAAGGAGGTGGCATCCACTGTGGCAAGTAGGGATCCAGGAGGCAAAGGGGTGGGAATGGTGGAGAGTTGGTGAAAAAAGTGGTTGGTATCCTTGATGTGGGAAGATAGATTCTGGACAATTGGTTGGAGGTGTTGGTCAACTAGGGCTGAAATTCGTTCGGTAGGAGCACAGTAACCAACCACAATAGGGCGTCCAGGATTATTAGGTTTGTGGATTTTGGGGAGCATGTAAAAGGTGGGTGTGCGGGGTGCTGCTGGGGTGAGGAGGGAAATGTATGGAAATGTATTCAGGGGAGAGTTTCTGGGAGGGGCCCTATGATTTTAACAGGGATTGGAGATCTTATTGAACTTCGGGGCTGGAGTCATTCCAGCATAACTTGTAGGTGGAGGAGTCAGAGTTGGCGGAGCCCTTCTGCCAGGTAGTCACTGTGATCTGTAACTACAGTGGTGGAACCTTTATCTGCAGGGAGAATGATTACGTCAGGATTAGTTTTAAGGTTTTGGATGGCTCTTGTTTCTTCTGCTGAAAGGATTGAGTTCTTGGGAATGGACTTGGGAAAGGATGGTGAGGCCAAGTTGGAGGTGAGAATCTCTTGGAGGGTAACTAGAGGGTGGTTAGGTGGGAGTGTAGGGGGATCTTTGTTGGATGGTGGTATGAATTGGGACATATATGTAATGGAGGATAGGTAACAACTCATGATAAAGAGGCTCACTGAGCTGCTGACACGAAATAGATAATCACATTCACACAACTAAATTTTTCGGCCATGGAATTCGTCAGAAAAAACACAACCATTCATACAACTACACACACACACACACACACACACACGACTATCATGACTGGTCAGTCCAGCAATATATACCTACCTTCTCCACTCACGCTCCAAGACATGTAACAAATGGCCATCATATGAACTCACATACCTATCAGGTATCTGTACAAAGAAAATATTTGCCTACATAGCATGAAATACATATGAATACTTACGGTTAAAAGCTGTGTCAGTTGTTAGATGTGAGCCATTGATAATTTCATCTGCAAAAGAAGGAAATGTATTAGTAATAGGGTACATTTATTCAATTTATTTACTCACTCTCTAAGAAATAAACAGGAATGTTTTCACCTATTCACATATTAAGCTGTTTTGGTACTGTACTGTTCCGCATTGGTGATCAGCGAAGATGTTTGGCATTTTGACGGTATTGTGGCCATAGGTGATGCATATGGATGTCCTCATTAACTAGGTATTGGCTCGTACATGATGAGAGCTCTCTTGGCTTCATGGTTCTGAACACCCTCGATTCGCAGTGATGATCTACGTTTTGATGGTGTTGAGGCCAATGGTGAAACAGGCAGCGGTGGTGAAACTATGAGCTCTGCAAGCTCATCTTCTGTCAAAGAGAGCACACAGAGCCATGAACTCTCTCCTATTGCTGCACTGAATGAAGGAGCACTGAAGGGATTTGGGGGGGGGGGGGGTGCTCCAGGGTTCTGTTCTGGGGTCACTGTTTCTCTTTTATAGAAATGAAATGCATTCAAATTTAACAGATAGGACTAAGATATTTCTGTTCACCAATGACACTAGCTTGGTAGTAAAGGATGTTGTCGGCAATATTGCTGCAGTATCAAATGCAGTCAAAGAATTTAGTTTATAGCTTGTAGAGAATGAACTGATGCTAAATCATAGTAAGACTCACTTTTTACTGCTTCTAACACACAATTCAACAAAAACTGAACTTTTGATTACACAGAATGGGCACATGGTGAGACTGAACAGTTCAAATTCTAGGCATTCGGATAGACAGTAAGCTGTCATATAAAGCCCACATTCAGGTCTTGTTCAAGAACTAAATGCTGTGCTGTTTATCATTAAAACTTTTACTGAAATAAGTGATAATTCAACACAAAAATTAGTCTAATTTATATATTTTCATTGACTTATGATGTATAGCGTTATTTTTTAGGCAAATCTTCTGACTGAAAAATGGAATTTACTGGTATTAACAGACAGCGAGAGGAGTAAGCTCATGTACCTCCTTCGAGCGCAGTTTAGTAACCTGGAAATTCTGTCAATGACCTCTCAATAATGTTCTCGTTGATAATATCTGGTTATTCCCAAGAGTTAGCAGATTCAGTTAATACTAGACAGAAATTAAATCCGTATTTGGATCACACCTCCTTGACTGTTGTGCAGAAAGGTGTGCAGTATTCTGACGCATTAATTTTCAATAATCTGTCAGAAGAATTCAAAAGTTTATAAGGCTAAAATAAAAAGTTTCCTTGTGGCCCACTCTATTCTGTCGAATTCTTGGAAGAAATTAAAAAATGAGATTATGTGTTACTTTATTGCTTTCTTTAAATTTATGCTTAGACCTAACATATCCTTATGATTGCTTTACATTTCACTTTATCAATTACTACCATAGGATATGATTTTGCGAGGAGTTTTCAATGAGTGGAGATTGCAGTAATATGTAACCTAAATGGAACTGCTAATGGAACTAGTATAGTATATATTATATGATGGTATTTTATTCCAAATGATTGTATACTAGAAAGTCACCATGGTATGGAAACAATATTTGTAAACTTATTAAGAATCTACATTCTCTCCAAAATGCGAACAAGGCAAATCATATCATGGAAATATGCAAATGAGGATCAAAACACGGATGAGAGTCAGAAAGGCAAATTTCTGCAGTATGTGAAAACTGTAAAAGGCAAAAAATAAGTGTGATACTCTGACTACACTGACACCTTGATTCGTCTGGATAGGAACATCAAGAAAAGTTACAGAGTGACAGTGATATATGATTGACATTGCAATTACTAACAGTGGTGCTGAAAATCAGTTCAAATCTCTAAAGCACAAAGAAGCTCTAGGGTCCAACAGGGCCCATGACAGTTTCTACAAGGAGTCTCAACTGGATTTAGTTTCCCTCTTTATCATAATTTACCATGGGTACCTTGAATAAGAAATTGTTCCTAGTGATTGGACAATAGGCAAGTCAGACTCATCTGTAAGGAGCAGACAAAGGAAGACACCTAGGAAAAGTAGGTAAACTGCTCATTATATCAGCATTAATCACTATAATGTCAATACATACAACCCATCCTTTTCCATGCACCATATGCAGGTCTGCAGTTTCCAAAAACCGTCTATGTGGAAATATTCACACATTACCAAACTTTCTAATAATTAGTAAAATGGTGTTGAAATCTGTTGTAAGGTAGCATCCTGTTTTGATGGTCAAGTGTGCACAATTTCTTTCAAGTGGGAATGTAAGTACCATACAAAATTTTATGTAAACAGTGACCTACCTAGTGTTTACATGGTCAAGTGTGAATAATTACTTTTAACATCAGAATAAAACTATAGATGTGTGTCAATGTCTAAGTAAACCTCCGCCATCCACCATACAATATCTTGCTTTAATGGTCAAGTCCGCAAAATTTTCCATTTTCATGTTCACATATTAAAGTTATGATGCAATGAAGGAGTAGCAATGTGCCCATGTTTCTTCTTATGGTGTTCTGACAGTTGGGGGGATAATAGAAGTTGGATTTTTGGTTTCTTTCAATTTTTTTCAGATGTTACTTTGGGTTTTCCATATGCTTTAATTTTCACTTTCCAAACAAACCCTGTATTATCCCTCTAACTGTGTAGCGTCACAAACCAAATCCCTATTTTATCACCTTGAGATACCCAAACCTTTGATATCTTAATTTATTAAATATAATTGAGCCTATTTAGGACAGAAACTGCCGCCAGAATCTGTCTATTTCAGATTCTGGTAGAGGCTGCAGCAGCAAGTACCTAGGCAAAGAAGCTATTTAAAACCCAGTCAAAGAAGTCCCAGTCAATGTATCCCATTGGTGGTGGTGTTCGTTGTGCACCTTGTTCAGCCAGGTTCTGATATCTCCGTCGGGGATGACTTTAAACACGTACGCAGGCTTCACTCTATTTAGAGAAACGGTTGTTACTTTGCCGTTCACCAATATGTCCATTGTCTGTGAACTTCTCCGTACCACGTGGTATGGGCTAGTGTACGGAGGTTGTAGTGGTAGTTTCACACCGTCGGTGCGAAGCATAACATGGGAGCACTGATCTAGGTCCTGATGAACATAAGGCAGTGTGCCATATCGTGAAGCCTTTGGAGGATGGATCTGTGTGATATAGTTTCGCAGGTGACGTAAGAAATCTGACTGGTCTTGTGTCGATTTTTGCAGTGTATTAGGGTCGACGAATTCACCAGGCAGACATAATGTTTCTCGATATACTAGTTCTGCAGCCGATGAATCCATGTCCGGTTTGTAAGTACTTCATAGGCCCAGTAACACCATTGGTAGAGCTGAAGTCCATGTGTTGTCGTGGGACATGAGCACTGCTTTTAAAGAACTATGCCAGCGTTCGATCATGCCATTACTAGTGGGATGGTAGCTAGTGGTTCTGTGGTGTAGATATCTGCAAAACTTAGCCAGCTAGGCGAACAGATCAGACTCAAACTGTCGTCTACGGTCAGTGGTGATATGTTGAGGGCACTCAAACCTTGCTAATCACACTGGTGCGAATGCAGAGGCTAACTTTTCATCTGTTATATTGTCAATGGGAACTGCCTCTGGCCAGTGAGTAAAACGATCGATCATAGTTAAACGGTAGCGTTGATCATTCGATGGCAGAAGTGGTCCAACAACGTCCAAATGAATGTGGGCGAAACCTACAATTGCGTCTGGAAAGTCACTGATAGGGGCATGCACATGATGAGACACTTTACACTTTTGGCACTGCAAACATGTTCTTGCCTATTCTTTACAGTCTTTTTGTATGCCCGGCCACATGAAACGTTGGGACACGAGACGAGAAGTGGAACGAATTCCTGTGAGGCACAAGTTGTGAACACTGTCGAAGGCTTGTCTTCTGAACGCTACAGGAAGAAATGGGTGGGGTCGTCCACGTGAGACGTCGCAGTAGAGCTTGGTGTCTTCTCCAGGAACATCGAGGAGCTGCAACTGTAATCCTGACGTGTCATTGAGGACAGACATGCGGAGGTCCGCATCCTCTTGCTGTGATCGGGCCAGTGCAGGAAAATCGATAGGGCTCGTTACACTGTTGACACAAGACAAACAGTCAGCCACTACATTGTTGATACCCGAAACATGCTTTATGTCTGTCGTAAACTGGGCTATAAACTGCAAATGGTTGAACTGCCGAGGAGAGCAGATGATACTGTTCCGTTTGAATGAAAATGTTAGCGGTTTGTGGTCCGTATATATCGTGAACACACGCACTTCGACTTGAGTGCGGAAGTATTTAACTGCTTCATTCATGGCCAGGATATCGCAGTTGTAAGCACTCCACTTTCTCTGTGATGGTGACAGTTTCTTTGAGAAGTATGCTAGTGGCTGCCAGGCGTTGTCCGACCATTGTTGCAGTGCCACACCTATAGCTGTCCACGACTATTGCTAATGGTGCTTCGAGGATGGAATGAGCTAGAAGCGCTGCATCTGCCATGCTCTGTTTAGTAGCTTCAAACACTGCACACAGTCTCAGTCCAGTGTACAGTCGATCTGCCTTTCCTCTTATGACCAATGAGTGCTGTATTCAGTGGTTCTTGTAATTCAGCTGCACGAGGTAGGTGTCAACGGTAGAAGTTGAGCATTCCTAAGAATCGACGCAGTTCCTTGATTGTGGTTGGCCTAGGTAATTGCAGAATAGCTTCAACCTTCTCTGGTAAAGGTAAGGAACTCACAGCTGAAATTTTATGTCCCAGAAAGGTCACTTCCGAAAACACACTTGGCAACGTTTAACACAACTCCGTAATGTTCTAGGTGTTTGAATACTTCCTGCAGATGTTGTCGGTGTTGTTCTGTCTCAGAGAAAACGAGCACATCATCCAGATAAGCAAAACAGAATGGAAGTCCCTGTAGGACTGAGTCAATAAATCTTTGCCAAGTCTGTGCTGTGTTGCGCAATCCAAAGGTCATATACATACTTTCAAACAGACCGAAAGGTGGTGTTATTCCTGTCTTAGGAATGTCCTCTTTAGCCACAGGTATCTGAGTATAAGCCTTCACACAGTCTAAGACACTGAATACCATTGCACCATGTAAAGCATAGATGTAGTCTCTTAATAATGGTACAAGACATCGGTCCAGCACTGTTCTCGAGTTCAATGCACAATAGTCTCCTCAGGGGCGCCAGGCTCCACCTTTCTTTGGCACTAGATGTAAGGCGGAGGACCACGGACTGTTCAACGGTCTGATAATACCCTCTCGCAGCATGGTGTCGAATTTGGCCTTAGCGATGGTGAGACGGTCTGGCGCTAAACGTCTTTGTCGACATGACACTGGCGGTCCCTCCGTCGTCTTGATGTGATGCACTGTATTGTGGTGGATCTGTTTAGGTGCTCGGGGTGGCCTGGTCAAACTCGGAAACTGACTTAAAAGTGAAGAATATTCGCTCTCAGGTGCCTGTACGAGCTTTGCGCAATGGATGGTTGCATTGCGTTGAAAACCAGTGACAGTTAAACCAGTGACGCTGTCCACAAGTCAGGCGTTTGCCATGTCTGGCAAGAGTTTGTAATGCTCCAGGAGATCTGCTCCGATGATCGCTTCTGTAATGTCTGCAACAGTAAAATATCGTTTGAAAGGACGGCTCCATCTGCTGGGTACCGTAAGTTTCAATCGTTGAATTCTTGGCAGCCGTTAGACAGAAGGCGGTTGAAGGCCTGTAACGATGTAGTGAAGACTGTGGCAGGATACTGAGGTCCTAACCGGTGTCCACTAGAAATTTCAGGCCAGAAACTCTGTCACGAACAGGCGCCTGGATGGTGACAGGCAGTCGGCTGTACCTACGAGCCACCGGCATTTGGGTACAAACATGGCAACGTACACTTTTGCGCATTTTCACCGAATCTGCGGTGGTACCAACACACAGACTGTTGCTCACCTTGTGGATTTTTGACGCGGCTCGAAGACTGGCTTCTTGAACGTCTGCGGTAACATCTGTTGCTGTTTCCTGTGCCGCTTTGCAATAATGCACTGACGTGCCCACATAACATGTCTACTTTTGTGGCGAGCTGTAGCCATTGTACTTTTGCTTCGTGCCGCAACTGCGTTAATCTGGGCAGGTGCGATAGCTTCCTGTATGCGGTCTGCTAACTCCGCCACAGTGTGCAATGACATGATAGTTTGCGATGCCACTATAGCCTTTATTTGCGGCGGTAATCTACTGCTCCACAGCGTGCGTAATAAATTGTCAGGCACGATGACTGTATCTACCTTACTGCGCAGATGCCACAGATATTGCGACGGCTTGTGATCTCCAATCTCTTCCTGCATAAGGACTTGACGAATCCGATATTCCTGTGAGGCTGCGACTCTCCATATTAATTCAGCCTTGAAGTCTTCGGTAGGAATCTTCCGCCGGAGGTGCGGTGATGTCTTGCACCTCAGCCACGAAACGTTGTTCCAACTGGCTAACTACGAGTGCGAACTTGGTGCTATCTGCCGTCATTTCCGCACAGGAAAAACTTTCTTCCACCTGCGCAAACCATAAGACTGGATTATCAGCCCAAAAAGGCAGCAAGCAGACCACTAGCCTTGATACTGCACGATCTTCTGCCATCTCGATAAAAAGTCAGTAGCAGTTCAGTTCTCCCGGCTTGCGTAATCACGTGGGGGTCACCAACTGTCGGTATCAGCGTAATTTGAGTTGATCAACTATATAAAATAAATAAATTCGACATGAGATGTTTACTGGTAACACAACTCTTTATTAGACAACAGAAGGAACTAACTGAAAAACAAAAGTTGTCAGAGTAAACTGCAGGGAGAGTAACATAAAAAAAATTTTAAAAAAAATCACAGAGTATACATCACATATGGAATATACAAGAACACGTAAAAAAATACATCGTTCCTGGCCGCTGGACGCTGAACTATGATTAACAGCCGCAATAGTGTGCCTCTGGTGGCCGGTACGGAACTAATTACAAGTGCGGTTCACTTGATTCAGTAGCTACACTGCACTGCACTTTCAACACTGAACTTCTCGCTGACGCGTGGTGGCTGGCAAAACAGTGCCACAAAGTTATTGAAAACAAAAGACTGTTTGATTGATTGTTCTTGTACTAGAAGTATTAAGCAAGTAATAACTTTTTGAATGTCAGTCTGTACAGTATATCACTATAATAGTGATTTCAAAGTTGCTTCTTCAATGTGAAGTTTTATTCAGAGCATATATTTAAGAATATGTTATAAGAAAAAAAAATCACACCTTATGAAGATTACAAGTAATGAAGAAATCTGAGAAGGCACGACTTTAGTCGGTCCGTTTCTCCTTAACACTATTTCTGCACAAGAATACATAGCAACAAAACAAGGATTAGTTAAATAATTCTCAGTCTCTGTTGCAGTATTCTTTATTACTCCAATTACGCGTTTCATCAGATTGGGCAGAGATGGAGCCACAGAACTATCTAAAGCAGTGGTGGAGGTAGCTTAACAATTTGTGTTCTTTCATTGGACCTCATAGCAGCAGAGGAGTCGCTGTTGTGACAGGTCCAGGTTCCTAAAAGTCTCTCAGACCGATGTTCCATTCAGAGCATTAAAGCAAGTCATTCGGGAGTGGACATGTGTTCTGGAGTGTTATGTTGCAGTGTGCAGTTGCCACCACCGGAGATTCGACTCCTCCCTTGAGCGTGTGTGTGTGTGTGTGTGTGTGTGTGTGTGTGTGTTAGAGTAGTTTGTGAGTCTAGGGACCAATGACCAGAGTAGTTTGGTCCCATAGGTCTACAAATACTTGGACAGTCGAACATTAAAGTGAACAAAATAAAATTATTCAAATCAGCAAAACCATACCAGAGTTTTAGGAAGACTAGCGCATAGCTATTTATTTATCTTTTATTATATAAATATTACCGATAGTAACACAAAATGAAAAAAAACAGAAAAAAACAGAACAGAAAAAACAGAAAAAAACAAAAAAAGTCCCTTTGTCCCTTTTTTTCTGTTTTTTTCTGTTTTTTTTTCTTTTTTTTCTTTTTTTCTGTTTTTTCATTTTGTGTTACTATCGGCGGTACAGCACAATGGTAAGTACTGGCCAGCCATTCTATCTCATTTCAACAATATTTATTATCTCTGAGGAGAATTTTCATCATTAATCGATTATATAAATATTTCATTTACAAATCCTTCTAAACATTAAGTACTCCATATTTCAGTAGATTTGAGGATGACCCAAACAAATCTACGAATTCTAATAGTGGACTTCAAACTGTTTTCTTATTGTCATTGACAAATAGTGTCCTGTTAATACCATAATGTTTCTGATAAATTACATTGTTAAAAGTACACTTTTTGTAATGAACATTAAATTTTGCACTGAGATACATGCACCGTATACTTATAATCCTTTAAAATATACTAACAATAGTGAACCTGGCAATACTTCACAAATGCTAATATGTATAGGATGGTGGTTCAAATCCACCTCCGGCCAACCAGATTTAGGTTTTCCACAACTTCCCTAAATCACTCCAGGCAAACGCCGGGATGGTTCCTTTCAAAGGGCACAGCCGATTTCTTTCCCCATCCTTACCCAAAACTTCGAGCTTTTGCTCTATCTCTTATGACGAACTGTCAACAGGTCGTTAAACCCTCAGCTTACTTCCTTTCCCATTTTAGATCTGTCCAACCATCACTGTTTTTGTCATTAACTTTCCCATTCTCTGCCAGTCTCCTCCCTCCCCTGGAAATGAAAAATTACATTCATCTACCAAATTGTATGGTGATCTTTCAAACAGTTCCAAAGTCTGGTGTAAGGTATCCTTCACATGAAGACAAAGTTTTTACTCTTTTGAAGGTCAAGTACGAAAAATTTAAGATTAAGATAAAACTCTAGATTGAAGTCAGTTTTATAGTACCCTATGCCATGCATCATATGAATTATTTTCTATCAGGTGTCCACATCACAGCCCATGAGCTGCATGTGGCAAGTCAGTGTGACCCAGGAAGTAGGCCTATCTATAACAAGAGCAGTAGAATGAGAAAAAAATATGATAAACTGAATATTCTTAGTTTCAATCTTTGTGTCAGGGGTGCTGGTCTCTTATCTTATGGCTACTTCATTCTTACTTTGAAACAAGATATATCAAAATATAAAAAAAGTCATGTTAATAGAATTGCCACATTAGTTTGTCATGTCCAAAAAATATATTAATTCTATAGTTTGTAATTACTTATATTGGTAATGATATCTCATGTATCAAATTCCATTTTGCTTTTTTAAAATAAAGAATCATAAATCAGCAAATTTTAAACTACAGGTGATGTCTCACAGCCCCAGTCAAAAACTCATCACCTTCTGCCATTGTGACCTAGATAAGCTGAACAGTTGGGTTGAATACCCTGATGTTTATAGTGCCTTTCCTCTTGTTTCGAAGGTCAAATATGAAAAATATAATTGCAGGCGGATAATCGGTGTTGACACAGGTCTGTCAACTATGTCATTTCTATCGTCAATTGTAATCAAGATTTCCCATTGCATCAATTAAATTAATTCATAAAATGCAGCAACCAGTTGCTTGTAACTGCATTTTATGAATTAATAACCTGAACAGTTACTGCCATGGGTAAAATACTTCATCAATTAAGTAAGGAGATAGAAACCATCTTTTAAACATGTTGTACGCGGTGTCACATTTAGAGGTTATATAAGATGAAATACAGGACAGTAATTACTCTGTGAAAATACTATTTATTCTTCGAATTTCCAACGGTATCATACATATCTGAAAATGGATTTATTGTTCTACGAAATATGATTCAACCCAATGAATACTAAAGATTGTATCAAAATTTCAATGCAATCCGTAAAGAATTTTTGGAGAGTTCAGATTTTGAAGAAACTATCATTTTCATTCACAAATGTAGATGTTTCTAACAGCAAAACTCAAAGCTCTTATCCGAATGCAATGAAATTTTGACTATGTTCTACTGGAATAAGCGCAAGGCATGGAGTTAAGATGATGTTGCCTTTTCTGCTACACGGTGGTTGCGGTGCAGCAGCAAAAGGAATACTTGAGAAAATCGTCAAGGAAGTGCTGGAAAACATTCAGGAAATATTCAAATCCTGTGGCTATACCTTATAAAGTCGAATTAGCTGATGTTCAATTGGATGTTTTAATGGAGGAACCACCCGATTGCTCTAGGTTGGAAGAATTTCCAAAAGGTGTAGAACTGGTTATTATTGCCATAAAATTTCAGTTCGAAACATATCCTCCCTGCACTTATCGAATTACTGGCTGGAGAAGGAGATCAAAGATTCTGATGTCGATCTAAGCTAGAAGTTAAAAATTAAACTAGACATTACTAAAGTTACACCAAACAAAAATAAAGGACGAACTGTTTTCTGTGTTTAAATCTATATATAAAAATCTGTTTTCTGTCTGGAAACCTGTATACAAAATGTAATAAGTTTTTTGTAAAAGCATATTTGTGTGCTTATTTCCTAACCTACCAAAAATCCTAAGAAATCTCCCATTTACTGTGACCTATGTGCATATATCTGGAGTGGTATAAACAATTGTTAGCGGAACTTTTAAACTTAAAATTCTATACAAAACAGCCACAGTGGTGTGGTGTAAAATAGTTTTAACAGTTGTATTACGTAGGTAATAAATGGTACAATTAGCATCTAACTGCAAGCATACACGTTGATAGTGGAAACTAGGTAATTGGGTAACTTTGAAAGTAGTCGAAAGGCACTTCAACCACTTTTCTTACCTATATGAATAATATTTTTCACATTACGTTGAATGGCAGTGTGAGATGATGATCAACACCATACACAAATCAGCAATCCATCCACAATTGTTACGATGCATAACACTGCTATGTATGTATGGTCGATGGAGAGTATTAACACTTTCCTAGTCACATGAACTATGTCAAAATGAATATAGATTATAGTCTAGCCAGCGAAATTCTGTAACTCGGGTGCGAAAACAGCATTGTACTCACGTTCGGATGGGTGCTGTAGCGGTGTTGGTGATTGCGGAGTGCCGTCTGCAGTGGCGGAGGTGATTCATCTTCATCCTCCTCCTCCTCGGAAGAGATGGCTTATCTAATAATCGAGAATGAAATAGAGCGTAATTAAATAAAAAAAAATCATTGCCAATGATATGTTAATATAATGGTTGAGATATTATTGAGACCTAAACAATATAAACAAAAAGAGCATATACTTACACATATTATCCTCGTGCTCTTTGAGGTCAATTACCTTGATTGTCGTCCTTTCACTCCTAGGCACAGCTATTGGAAGAAAACAGATGGTACTGTATAATCTTATGTAATAATCAGTAAGTATTCGAAGAATTTATTACTCTGCACACATGCAGACTTTGCTAAAATATTAGGTTATACTTACATAAATCAAGAGGTTCGGGCTGACGGTCACATTACAAGTGAAGCTTCCGAGTCGGAGCCATCCATATATAAGGTTCTGGGGAATCGGAGTTTCAGGGACCTGCTGCAGAAGAGCGCTAACTGAAGATTTTCACCTGACAAGCAAGGGGGAGTCAATTATTTACATAAACAGTGATGGCTTTACATAAGTGTAGGCAACGGCATCCGACCGCCTGCTCTTAATTTTGAGGATTTTCACCTCGGCAGGTGTGTGGACGAGGATGCTACACTCACCCTGCTGTGGCCTTATGTCCAGTAAGTTGCTGTGAGTGTGAAAGGCGGCATCTGGCTGCATGCTCTTGCCTTAATTTGCAAATTTTCACCTGAAAAGCAGAAGAACTGGAGTCTTAGGCCGTGAGGCTGTTGAGAACTCTAGCTACGTCTGGGATTTTATATTTGCATTTACAGTAGAGATCATTTGCGGAGTTAAAACACTATGCAACAACAATATTTAAGAAGTATTCGTTTGCAAAACCTAGAGTTCTTTCCCGTTTATTATATAACTCGCAATATTCTTAAAAAATAAATAAATAAATAAATAAAACCACGTATGTTGGCTGTTGCATATGAAGTCTAAACGAAGTTTTATTTTTTTATATTTTTTTAGCTGTAACGAGTGTCTGTTTCAAATACCATCCAAAAAGTTTCTACTAGTACCCGAAAAGTTTGAACTACTACCGGTACTCCATGTGGTGTAGATATTTTGCGTTGCTGGTTGGTAGGCATGTCGGGGAAAGTTGACAATTTTGTTACTGTCAAAACATTTGCATTTACAGTAAACAGCCAGGAAGAAAGGTCACACATCGGTATGCTGGCCTAAATTAGTGGAACGCAGGATGTATTCTACATTAAAGGACGCGCGAAAAACTTGTTTGTGAAGATGCACTCTCGTCTGGATTTGCTCAAAAAGAACGGATAGTGTGTCTCCAAATATGTTGTCCATTTACCTACAGATAAGTCATTTGCAGAGTTAAAACCTATGGAATAGCAAATTTAATTTTGTTC
The DNA here is from genome assembly GCA_026315105.1 of Locusta migratoria. Lineage (NCBI taxonomy): Eukaryota > Metazoa > Arthropoda > Insecta > Orthoptera > Acrididae > Locusta > Locusta migratoria. The sequence continues at coordinate 40,856,050 of CM048745.1, forward strand.
CTGTAATACTCAAAATGTTTCAACTACTTCCCGTTTATTATCTAACGCACGCTATGTTTTTAAAAAAAAAAAAAAAAAAAACATGTTCTTTGGCTGTTGCAAACATCGTCTATAAGAAGAGATTTATTTTTTGCTGAGACACCTTACGTGACGATTTCCGAAAGATGGAACTTTTTTTAGATAGTTCATTAAGTTTGACTTTGTTTAGAATTGTTTTTATATAATTCCCGATAAATGTATGTAGGTAATACGACACAGAGTACACAGCCTTAGCATTACGTCAGATTTCTTTATACCGTGTCTATATTTAGCTGAAAAATTGCGTTCCATACGAGTTATATTACGTTACTGTCAAAATTATTTTACACCACACCGCTGTGGTTGTTCTGTATTGACTAATTTTAGAAGTTCCACAAACGAGTGATTATTCCACTCCAGATATATACACATAGATCACAGTAAATGTCGTATTTCTTAGGATTTTTGGTAGATTAGTAAATAAACACAAATATTCGTTTACAAAAAAACTAATATATTTTGTTTATGTGTTTACATGCAGAAAACAGATCTTTGTATACACATTTAGACACAGAAAACAGTTCGTTCTTTATTTTTGGTTGGTGTAACTTTAATAATGTCCAGTTTAATTTTTAACTTTTGGCTTAGATCAACATCAGAATCTTCTATCTTCTTCTCCACCCAGTAATTTGACTGGTACATGGAAGGTAAATTTTCAAAGTTCAGTATGTATCTTCGTCTTGTAAGATACCCATCAGTACTATGCGTCACATCGGTACATTTGTTAATCAAGTAACGATTGTAATGTTGTGAATTAAATTCAACACCAATTAGGAAGTTTGCAGTATTGAATATGTATCAAAAATCTGATCATTAATCACAAATTATATGTAAAGTATTTTTCAAAACACACAAAAGTAACGGCTAGGAAGAGTGGTTGTTCTTTGCTGGTATGTTGTAGTATTCTAATTATGGATGAGGATTATCATATTTGGTTATGGAATTATTGGATGTATGACGATTTCAACTCAAAGTTAGTTCTGCATTTGTCTACAGGTATTTAATCAATTGCACAGGCAATTTCTTAAGTACAAAGGTAGCCTACAGGACTGCCTCATCTGGAATTAAGAACCTGCAGATTATACACACGGGACTTCATCTAAATTGATCGTAAAATATTTGTTACATTAGAACAGAACAGCTACCAATTCCAGATTGGGTAGTGAATTATCCATTCAGACAGAGATACTCAATTCCATGAGTCTCTCTCGTATGTAAAAATAAATTCAAGTTTTACAGCTTCACACAATTGCATATCATGAATCGAGTATCTACGACTTACATTGACGCCACAACGTCTAGCCTATGGTGATGGGAAACCAACTGTTCTTTCAGAATTTTTTGCAGCATCTTATCAGAACGTAACCAGAGAGTTAATTTCAACTGATTTATTATCTCAGACATATATATTTTATTTATTTATAATTTGCAGTCTCTTCCTGTATTCCATCTCTTTTGCGGCTTTAATTACCAGTTCTACACCTTCCGACAATTGTTCCAACCAAGCACAATGGGGGTAGCTTAATTTTACCTTTTATTTCCTGCATAATACAGTTGTTAAACATTCCATATCTTCTTGCATGTACACTACCTGCTCTTCTAGACCGCACTCCTGTGGAATTTCTCTATGGAACTTTAAATTTACAATTTTTGCAAATTAGTGGTCATTATATGTAGTTGTGGCGCTCTGTTTTGCCAGCCGCCACGCGTCGGCGCAAAGTTCAGTGTTGAAAGTGCAGTGCAGTGTAGCGACTTAATCAAGTGAACCGCGTTTGTAATTAGTTCCGTAAGCCACCAGAGGCACGCTACTATCGCGGGCGTAATAAATGAATCGCGGCTGTTAATCATAGTTCAGCGTCCAGCCGCCAGGAGCGCTGTATATTTTTACGTGTTCTCGTATATTCCATATGCGATGTATACTCTGATTATTTTTATGTTACTCTCTCTGCAGTTTACTCTGACAACTTTTGTTTTTCAGTTAGTTCTAGAGTTGGGCAACACGATTCTTTTTTATGAATCGATTCTTGCGATTCAATTCCACATTGTGAATCGATTCCAACGATTCGTTCACGATTCTTTAGTCTGCATTGGCGCGATTCTTACTTCTACATCTTGCTCATAGATGGCAATACCTGTCTGTGTTATGGATGTTGGAATCTTAACCTTATGGATCTGTTCCTACGATTCGTTCACGATTGTTTCTGGTCTGCGACGGCACGATTCTAACAAAATGCCGAAAAGGTGACAATATAGGTATCGGATTTTTTAATACTTATGGTGCGTAAAGTTCAGACTTAAAATAATAATGAAGCAAAGCCATTCGATTCAGCTCTCAAAAATTCTCGAGAAAATAGTCTGAAGTTTAGCGCTACCAATTATTTCTGCTGTCATCATAGCTCATTTAGTAGCGTTGCAGGTTTAGTGAACGTATAAATATAATTAAATATATGGTAATTAATAGGTATCTAATCATTATAAAATACTTATGTAAAATCAATTAGTTGAAGGAAACACGAAATAAACATTAAAAATAAAAATCCGTTCCAAATATTAAATTTCTTTCGAGATGCAAGAAATTCACGTTTATTAAAATGTTTCTTTCAGGAAAGCTGATAACGTAAAAACCAAAATGGCAAAAAAGATTTTTGAGATGGCTTTAAAAACATTTAAAATCGCGTTTTTATATAAAAAGAATATTTTTGTAAAATTGATTTTTTACAAAAACTATAACTACGTAGATGAACTCGAAAAGCTTAAACCTCTCTAAAAACAAAATGTAATCTAAATCGTTACAGCCATTTCCGGGATATGCGAAATATAAATGTGTAATGATTGATCGTTTAAATACATAATATGTTAACTTTATAAAAGACGTATATTCGTATGTATTGGCAGCTGTGTATTTCGCTGCGTTTTGTTTCTGTCATGTGTAATTCGTGATTAGGCTAATAATTAACAGCTCACGATCTTCGTTCTGTGCTTCCTTTGTTCACACGCTTTCTGGCTTTCGTAATCATTCGGCCCGATTCGCTACTTGCGTTTCGAATCATGAATCGTTAGACAGGCGATTTTTTAAACGACTATTCGTCCCCCCTCTTCTCTCCGGCATTCGGCACGATTCGGAAAGATTCGGCAGTCGCCTTCGAATCGTGAATCGTTGGAACTTAAGAATCGTCTCGAGACAGACGATTCTTTTGAACGACGATTCGTCCGAATCACGATTCGATTCTTACGATTCTTTATTTGTATTCGTCCAAGTGAACGACTCATTGACGAATCGCCACAACTCTAGTTAGTTCCTTCTGTTGTTTAATAAAGAGTTGTGTTACCAGTAATTCCCTCGAGTCGAATTTATTTATTTTATATAGTCGATCAGCTCAAAATTACGCTGATACCGACATAGTTAATCTGTGTCTTAAACTCTGCAAACGGCTTCTCCGTTGCTAAATGTACAACTTCCAATCCACCGCATTTCGATACAATGTAAGAGGTAAAATTAAACTACCCGAATGTTCTCGACTAAGAGCTGCCGGAAGGATCAGAACTGGTTGTTGAAGCCTTGAAAGAGGCATTTTACCAGAAGAAGAGATGTCGTGGAGTTGTAGTAAACGTACCTTCTTCGTACTTATCTAATTACTGGTTGGAGAAGGAAATGGAAGATTTCAATGTGGATTTAAACTAAAAGTTTTAAGATGGATGTGATTAAAATCACGATTTCGAAAAATCACCTTCCCTGTACTTATCGATTTAATAGCTGGAGGAGTAAATGCAAGACAGATGTAAATTTTAGCTAAAAGTTAAAAACTATACTGGATGTTATGAAAGGTATGACTTTGTTTAAACATTTATGACTAGTGTACCGGTAAATCTTCCAGACACAAAAGACCTAGAAAAGCTTATATATTATGCTCTGTCAGCTTTTAGTTTCAATTGCCTACCTGTAAATTACGCGGATATTCCTAATACTGACTCCAGCAAGGACAATATAATGAGGTCTAGTACCTACAAGCAACATTATTCCACAAGTCCTAAGAAAGATTAAATCCAAATGTTCAAATGTTTGTAAATCTATAGGACCAAACTGCGTGGTCATCAGTACGTAGCTTACAAACTACTTAAACCTAGGTAAACTAACCTAAGGACAACACACACACACCCATGCCCCAGGGAGTACTCGAGCCTCCACGGCGAGCAACCGCGCGCTCCGCAGCGAGATGCTTTAGACCGCTCGGCTACTCCATCGCGGCGATTAAATCCATCTAAGAGGTTTAAACCTTCCCCCATTAAAGAATATAGATGGACTGCAGATGCTTTCTGTATGTAAACATGTATCAGGAAGGATTAGAGATATTTACCACTACATTGCTATTTATAACTACAACCATACAAATATTTTGATATTTGAAACTGGGTTCTAATATTCCAACGTGGAATCTGTTTTACGACATGAACATACGGCTGGCTACACATATTTAGAGTGGAATGGTCATTTGTTTCTTGCAAAAATTCAAACTCTCTATATGGAAATTTTTTGCACTGGTGTTCTTTACAGGGTGATAAGAATACCTGGAAATTGACACGTGTACAGGTAAATCTGTAGAGATTATGTTCTACCAGCTCTTAGTTTTAACTACCTACCTGTAAATTACGTGGAGATCCTTAATACTGACACCATCAAGGATGATATACGTATTACACAGAAGAGCTATATTAAAGAATGAGAAACATTTATCCCAGTCCAGAAAATTTTCCTGACAATGTCCTCGAATTTTCCTGACAATGCCCTCGGAAACAGTTATCGCAGAATTAGGTCTGGCACCTACAAAAACATGGTAGTTGTCTAGCCCTTACTAAAGATCGTAAGAACCCCACATTTACTGTGCTCTATGTGCCTATATTAATAGCGGAATAATGACTTTTTTTAAAATTGTAATCTTAAAAATTCTATACAGAAATTCCACATTAGTGTGGAGTAGAATTACCTTAAGAGTTAAAATCCCGACAGAAGAGCTATATTAACCGAGAACCCGAAAAAATTCTGGTCCTATGTAAAATCGATAAGCGGGTCAAAGCCCACTGTCCAGTCACTAGTTGATCATTCCGGGGCAGTAATAGAAGAAAGCAAACGGAAAGCTGAAGTTCTAAATTTAACCTTTAAGAAATCTTTCACGCAGGAGGACCGCACAAATATACCATCATTTGATCAACGTACTAATTCCGAAATGGAGGACATAGCAATAGGTATTTCCGGTGTAGAGAAGCAGCTGAGAGAGCTAAATACGAAAAAGTCTGCTGGTCCGGATGGAATACCAGTTCGGTTTTACAAAGACTATTCTGCGGCATTGGCCCCCTACTTAGCTTGCATTTACAGCGAATCTTTAACTCAGCGCAAAGTTCCTAGTGATTGGAAAAAAGCGCAGGTGACTCCCGTGTATAAGAAAGGAAAGAGAACTGACCCATACAATTACAGGCCAATATCGTTGACATCGGTTTCATGTAGAATTTTGGAGCATATTCTCAGTTCGAATATAGTAAATTTCCTTGAAACGGAAAAGCTTCTTTCCATGAATCAGCACGGGTTTAGGAAACATCGTTCATGTGAAACTCAGCTTGCCCTTTTCTCACATGACATCTTGCGAGCCATGGACGAAGGGCAACAGGCGGATTGTGTTTTTCTCGACTTCAAAAAGGCGTTCGACACGGTGCCACACTGCAGACTCCTAACGAAAATGCGAGCTTATGGAATAGGTTCACAGATTTGTGACTGGCTGGAAGACTTCCTAAGTAATAGAACGCAGTACGTTGTTCTCGACGGCGAGTGTTCATCAGAGACGAGTGTATCGTCAGGCGTGCCCCAGGGGAGTGTGATAGGACCGCTATTATTTTCTATCTATATAAATGATCTGATGGACAGAGTAAGTTGTAATTTGCGGCTGTTTGCTGATGATGCTGTGGTGTATGGGAGGGTGTCGTCTGTAACTGACTGTAATAGCATACAGGTTGACTTAGACAAAATCTCTAGTTGGTGCGAAGAATGGCAGCTAGCTCTCAATGTAGAAAAATGTAAGGTGATGCGCATGAGTAGAAAAAACAATCCTATAATTTTCGAATACAGCATCAGTAGTGAGCTTCTTGATGCGGTCGCGTCGTTCAAATATCTAGGCGTAACATTGCAGAGCGATATGAAATGGAACGAGCATGTAAGGACAGTTGTGAGTAAGGCAGACAGCCGACTTCGGTTTATTGGGAGAATTTTGGGAAGATGTACTTCACCTGTAAAAGAGACCGCGTATAAAACGCTTGTACGACCACGTCTTGAGTATTGCTCAAGTATTTGGGACCCGCAGCAGATCGGTTTGAAAGAAGACATAGAGGCGGTTCAGAGGCGAGCAGCTAGATTTGTTACCGGTAGGTTCGACCAATGCGCGAGTGTCACGGAAATGCTCCGGCAACTCAATTGGGGATCGCTGGAAGAAAGACGACGCTCTTTTCGTGAATTTCTGTTAAGTAAATTTAGAGGGCCGGAATTTGAAGCTGAGTGTAGTACGATCTTGCTGCCGCCTACTTACATTTCGCGTAAAGATCACAAAGACAAGATAAGAGAAATTAGGGCTCGTACGGAGGCATATAGGCATTCTTTTTTTCCTCGTTCAATTTGGGAGTGGAATAGGAAAGGAAATGCCTAGTAGTGGTACAGTGTACCCTCCGCCACGCACCTTACGGTGAATTGCGGAGTATGTATGTAGATGTAGATGTAAAGCAGGAGAAGACGTCTAGCGGAATGCGTCTCCTTAGTACTACTCCCACGCACCAACCATCTGGGCTGCATTGACGATACGTTCTAAAATCCATATTTGAAATAGAGGTGGGGGATATCAAAGCCAAGAAACTTTAATATATGATTAAAGCAGCTGACATAAAAGGTGGATACAAACTAATGCTGGAGGAAGAAGAAAAGTCTAGCCCTTACTAAAAATCCTAAGAACCTCACATTTTCTATGCTCCATGTGACTATATTTGTACTGGAATGTCGACCAGTTTTAAAAAAGTTAAAATTAAGCTGGGTGGTGTTATAGCTCTAACAAGTACCTCTGTTTCAAATAGCTTCCAAAATGTTTCAACTAATTCCTGAGGATATGCAGTATTTACAAAGTGCAGCGCTGTACTGTGTGTCAATCCCATCAATGTTGTCCCTGCTAAAAATATAAAAATACCTTAGAGAGCAGTTGTGCTGTTTCTTGCAAATTGTTTGCTGGATTAATAAGAATACCCAAAAACTGACTGGTATGCAGGTAAATCTTCCAGACCTAGAATAGCAAATAAATTATGTTCTGTTAGCTTTTAGTAATGACTAATCGAGACGGAGTTTTATTGTTAGTCATGGAAGTCGGTAATAAAATCTTTTGGAGGAACTGCTTCCTAAAGACAATCATGGCGAGTTTTACACTCAGATCAAAGCATACCGTGTTTTTAAAGACTAGTAGGAAAAAGTGTACTGCGACGGAATAGCCAAGTACACTAGGACGTCTTGATGCGATGCGTGCGGCCCTTCGAGACATCTTACGCTGAAAGGGGTTAGTAATTTCTGGCGCATTTGACGAAGTGTTAGCCGTTTAACCGGATAATTCTTTGGTATAGAAAACAGTTTCCTACAAAAATGCAATCCTCGTGATAATAAGAATGACAAAGATCACAATTATTTCTAAGTGAGGGATACTGTTTATAGCGCGTCACGAAAAACTCCGGTGTGGGAAGGGTTGCGGTATTCATAGTGGACCGCGCGCGAATTAATCTCAAAGTATGAACTTTATTACAGCGCGATTATGCGATCGTATTTCACGTCCTCGATGGTGTGTGTGTGTGTGTGTGTGTGTGTGTGAGTGAGTGAGTGAGGGGGGGGGGGCGGTGCGTGAGGGCGTCCCCCACCCTCTACGCCTGGACGCGTGATCTTGACTTAATTTGTGGATTTTCCTGCCGCGCCAAGTTCGGCCGCTTTTTTTGCGGCCGCGCGGTAAGGGGCGCGGGCCTCCGGAACCCCTCTGCGCGTCTGTTTGATTAAGCATTAGCAGCCTGGGTGGTCCTAAGGTGGGGAAGCTGACACAGGGCGGCCGCGCAGTTGCTCCCCTCGCCCACCTGCGTCCCGCCGTTTTTGCGGGTCCGTGGCGTGATACAAATCAGATTTTTTTCTTTTTATAGAGTTATGGTTCTGTATGGAAGGGGGAGGCAATCCTATACATATTATAAATGCGAAAGTTTGTATGTTTGGTAACGCATCACGCTAAAACTACAGCACTGATTTAGATGAAATTTCATATAGAGATTTCTTATGTCTTGGATTAGGACATAGGCTACTTTTCAAAATGTTTATACGTAAACTGCAACGAAAGTAGTAGCAAATGCACTCAACAGATGGCAGACGGTACGCTGCAGTTAACATATGAAACGTTGTGTGTTCCGGCAAACTGCAACGATATATATTATCGGTGCACGCTTATCACGTCCGAACGACAAGACGCAGAGGCTTAAATATTTGTACCGTTACTAATTTATACCTCATGGAGGTTTTAGGCACGGTTTCATAGCCATCTGATAGATATTTAGCAATTTGAAGAATATAACTTGAAGTGCGGAACAATAATTACTCTTTGAAAATTACATTTACTCTTTGAAAATGGTTTCATTGGTTGCATTGTTGCTTGAGGATTGATAATGATAAAAGGGTGGAGTATATTGGGATGGAAAGTTATCGGTGTATATAAAATTCTACGTGTGTGTGTGTGTGTGTGTGTGTGTGTGTGTGTGTGTGTTAATATTTCGCTCTGCAGCGAAAACTACACAATGCAATGGTCTGTGTGTAATTGTTGTCCGAAGTCTCCCGTTGTATACCATAGCAGTTCCACGCAGACAGCTACAAGGGGGTAGAAGATATGGTGGTTGAATGTCGTCAAATTACAAAAAAAAAAAAAAAAAAAAAAAAAAAAAAATCGGACTGAATGCCAGCGATGACGTTTGCGACTCTACAGAAAGAAGGTTACATACAACGAAACGTGATGCCACAGACCATATCTTTGGTCTATGTGTGCTACATATGTCTTCAGCTCTTTCTCTGTAAGGATAAGCATACGAATAAGGAAATATAAGATTAAATAAATAAAGCAGTAAAAAAGAAATTTCTTTTATACGCCTCTTTAAAAAAATGGATTTAAAGTTTCGCGCATTACATCAAGTGATCGATCTGTGATATTATTACAATCATTATTGTTGAATTTCGTGATCGGATTCTTCGAAACGAGTGCATTTTTACCTATGATTGGATCTACACTATTTACGCTCCTGATAAATGGATAATCAACACGCGAGCGGAGCCGCGGGTTTAAGCTAGTTATTTACATAAACAGCTATGGCTCTACGTAATATAAAATACTCAGAACACGTGCGCTGTGGGGGTTCCGAGGTCGGAGGGCGCGGGTTCGACTCCTGGAATATTAACTTCTGCTCGGTGGTGCGAGGGGGGTCTCGTAATCAGCGAGTGGTGGGGCGAGGAGGGGGTATCGTAGAAGTGATTAATCATTTGAATTTTATAATTAGGGCCAAAAATCATGCAATTTTTTTAATAATTTGGGTCATAAATCATGAATTAATCACCGCTGTCCTGGTACTTGCCCTATTGTGTCCTGGTTACCGCCCTCATAAGGCGGTGACCTTGACCTCTGGGGAGGAGAAGGTGGAGGAGGATGGGGAAAACTACCAAGTGAGCCATCTTCGGCATAGGGGGTGTGGAGGGTGTGACAGCCTGTTATTCACCTCCCAAATGTCTTGATTCCAGCCCTGCCTACCTACTAACGTAGGATTGCGTTGCAGGTACGCCGACACAAGGTTATTGCGCCGACCTATATTACGACGCCGTGATGGCAGCATCAAAAATAAATAAATAAACCACGATTTGTACTCAATTTGATTGCAACACTGAAAATACTACGAACTGACATCAATTCTATCTTTGCAATGCTCGAAAGATATGGTCACCGCCGATAACACCATGGAGGTAAGAATAATACGGAGGCGGCTTCTCAAGAAACGTTTCATGTTAAATCTGTTTGGGTGCTTTGATATTGTGTGCATAGGCTTATCGCTAGTTTTAGGAAAGATTTTACAACGCGCCTGTAAATATACTTTCAGTTTTTCTCAAATTCTGGTATTTTCCAGTGGATATTCCAATTGCTCCCTGCCTTTTCTCAGCATACATAACGATATCTCCCTTTATTCTAACCTCCTTGGCGTATTTTCGCTCCGTTACAGCGTATTTGGTCGCTAGGCGAGTCGTGCCAATGGATCGATAACGTGATGCCGCCACTAAGAATTTGTCTGCTGTTACTGCAAGCGCTTTCAGTGTCGCCGCGACCAGCTTTCATGCTGCCGATATTGTTACTGCTATGCTGAAGTTACGAGCTGGTTGTACATATTCAGCGATCCGCTGCTTAGCAGGTCAGCGGCGCCGCCGAGTGGAATCTTATGAAGGCAGCAGAAACTAGGAACAACAATAATGATATTTTCGTTCAATTTTTACAAAGAGTCATGTTAATTTAACAGTTGTAACTTCTTATATTTCCGATAACGAATGATAAGAACCCTTTATCATTAATAAATTCACCAGGCTTTATTTTTTAAAAATGAGCCCCTCCCCTAGAACCAAATCCTGGCTGCGCCACTGATAGGAAGTATAAGAGTAGGAATAAAATCTTTAATTACAGGGATACTTTATCAATTTGTGTGCAACAAGTGCGGAACAACAACAAATAAAAGGAAAAATACTTTGAGTAGTCAAAATCTTCTAGACAAGAATATTATAAATAAGGCGGCCAACTGTCCCGGATTGTGCGGGACCGTCCCGCACTTGGACTCTTCGTCCCGCATTGGATAATTATAGACAACGTCCCGCGAAATGGCCAAAGCGTTTCGTATTCCAGAAATTTTAAAATTGTTGGCCTAAGAGCGCAAGCCCAAACTATTTGTGTACGGCATACTATGTCATACTGCTTGCGAGGCAACTTCACAATGCATCATCTACTAATAAATGAGTTACATAAACACACACACACACACACACACACACACACACATTTATTTCAAATTACAAATTCGATAGCAGTGGAAGTTGTACTGCATTACGTGATAGGATGATTTATTCAAAAAATTATGGTTTTGGTATTTTTCTGTGCCTTCTTAAGTACGAATCAGTAAGTGTAATGGAATATAATTCGGTGCTCCAGGTGACAAACATGATGTAATATTATTACAGCCTGTGTATGTGTAAACGTATTTAAAATCTTGACATGCAAATAAAATATCAGCATTCATCTTACTTCCTTCAGGAATAAAAAGGTGGTGAAATTCTGTAAATGCTACAACGAAAGTGGGTGAGAATTGCCGATAGTTAGGCTCAATTACGCTCTAGACTTCATAGAAAGAACTTCTATAACAGTAGTTCAAATGGTTTTAGAAAGTAGTTTTTATCAAATTTAATTCGAGGTTATTGCAAAACAGTTCCTTGGGTGGAGTAAGCTACTTATCAAAATGTGGAGCTTTTAAGAGCCGGAACAAATAAAAGTATAGTACAGACGACGAAGGTTATCGGAAAAACGTAACAGAGAAAGAATACGGTATGTAAAAATTGTCAGACTAAAATTAAAAACAGGGGCATGAGAGAAAATATTTACAAACTGTAAATAAAGATGGAAAATAAAGAATAAAATGTAACTCATGTTAGATATGTTACTTAGAAAGTAAATGAGTTGGCGTACTCTGCTCGCCTCAATTTCTTTCCTAGTTTCAGAATAACTGGCATAGTGAATCACGTGATTTAGTCCTTCACAGCCTCGAAATGTCCCATATTGAATTTTGAAAATGTTAGCCGCCTTATCTCAGTTGCGTGTTGGATATTACACGCTGCAGGAGACAACAGGCGAAACAGTTTGAGTAATGAAAGTACACCACCTTTCATTTCACTTTCGGAAAGCGTCAATGTCAATATGTGACCATCGTAAACACACACCTTAACTCCCGCGAACACTATCGTAGGTTATATATCCATATCAGACTGCAAACAATCTTGGATATTACCGTTTTTTTCTGCTGTGTACAGTAGAGATTTATTATTACGGGTTTCTTGGCAATAATAGATAACTCTTTTCAGTTGATCATTAGCGTTATGGTAAGTCAAATATATACAAGCACTTAAATAAGAGCCTAACTACTTATCTACGTCAGTTTGTTAAAACTGTAGTCGTTACTTAGGGAGTCTGCTACATTTCAGTGTCTCATAATGTAGCTCCCACAGTTACAGATACTATCTTGACGATGGATGGTGTTACAATAGTAGCAAGAATGCAAATGCACGAACCAATAACCATGTGAAACAAATGGCAATTAACCGATTATTGCCTTCTGTTGGCTAAAGCAACATACAGGGTGTTTAGATTTAGCCTATACAAACTTTACACAGTTTTGTGAAACAGTGAGTTATAGGTGCGATGAGTCGCATTTGAAAGACAGCGAACTTTATGAAATGCTACCACAGTCTAACATCCCAGTCGCGAGACTCGCTGGTGTAAAATCTGTTACCGCCTGACGGCTAAGACGACATTAGCACTCCAAGCAGTGAGCAAGGGTGCCGCCTGTTACGTCATATATACCGTATCAGTAACACTATTCTCGCACCCTTTTCTACGTAATTTACGATACGAATGTTTTATTTTAGACACAAAGGTTTTAGTCTAATATGAGACGAAACGGGTGATGCATAAATAAACAGTAATGGAACTAAAGCAGATGATGAAAACTAGAACCTCCTCACACAGAAACATGTGCCTCCGATTGTTTTTACAGCTTTCGCCATTGAAACTGAAGTAATGTACGCCTAAGAAGCGTAGCCGTGTAGCTCCAAAGTAAACGGGTATGACACACAATTTCTTTTCATTTCCTTTTGTGTTTTAGTTTTCAGAACAACAGCAAAACTACGACTTTCGTCTTTCTTTGTACCTGCGCAGTCCTCAGTCCCTAAACTTACAAACTAGGCCTACATATGAACTACCTTATACTAAAGACGACACAAACATCCATGCCCGAGGGGGGATTCGAAACCCCAACGGGGAACGGCCTCGCGCATCTTTCGTCTTTCTTACTGTTGTGTGACGGACGAGATGCTTCCAACTAATGGTTGAAATCGTTTTCGTAGTTTAAAGTTTACGAAGTGTCCTTAAGTTTACGTGAATATTTCCGGTAAAAAAAATGACCACTGACGTCCAGATTTGAGTTTGGTGTTAATATTTTCCACAACTATTTTCATCTTACTTTCTGAACTTTCAATTTTTTTTAGTAAAATATAGGTTACAGTTTTGTTGCATATTCTTCAGAATCTTACTTTAGAGCGTAGGCCTATCACACCCATTTTCTGTACCTTTGGACATCCAAACTGTAGTACATAGTTGTCTATATACACTCAGCCTTTTTCTGTTCCTAAAAAACTATCACTGTTATATATACACCCTGTATATATGCAATTTTCAGGTGAATCTTAACGGAAACTTTTCAGCAGAATGATTGTTGCATACCTCAGCGTCTTTAGGAAATTTGAAAAGACAAATGAGTTATTTTTCTGGTTGTTATATTTTATTGCACTACAGGCGTTCCCCGTTCCGGAAAGCACCACGAAAACGAATATAAGTCATAGCTGCCAACTTTTGGAAAGGGCTTTCAGTAAAATCACTGGCGACAATCAGTAAAATTACGGTGACAATCAGTAAAATTCACGCATGACAAAAATATTTAACGATACTTCTGGGCTACAAAATAAAATAATTTATGAATGAAATAGTGTACTTCAATAAAATCACATTTACTTACAGAATAGGGCAATGATCTGTAGTTGAACATAACAGCCAAGAAGAAATCCATATTAAACAGCTCCAGGTGTGATAAACGTTGTTTTGGAGCATACCATATAGCAAGACTAACTTGATAAATTACACTGATTATGAAAGTCGACAAAAGCTTTACAAAATAAAAATTGGTTAATGTAACACAGTCAAGAAATCATATAGGTCCAATACACACTGCACTATGCAAATCACACGTTAATTTGATTTTAATGTCATAGTTGTGGCCTTCTTAGCTTCCTGCAAAAAGTCTTGGGAAAATGTTTTTTCATAACAGGGACCAGAACTCCTGGTCTTCAAAATAGAAATTGATTCTAGAGATTCATTAGACATTGACGATCTGAACTGTGTTCTATTTTTCTTCACGAGGCTGAAAACACGTTCACATTCTGCATTACTATGGGGTATGGTGAGAATGGAGAGCATTACTCTAGAAATTCTGTTATACTTAAGCCGACCATCGGCTCCTCGAATTCTTGATAGTTGTGCCCAACTGGTATCACTTGCAGCATCTTTATTTGTAATCAAATTGTCTTCCACCTGAAGAGCTGTGAACTGTGCCTGAAGCTCATTCACCACCTCATCTGTAGTTTCATGTTCTTCTTTAAATAACATAATCGGAAACTTTTCCAAGAAAAAACGAACAGAAGAAAACTGTGCATCGTCAATTTTGTCCAATCTAGCAACTTGAGCATGCTTTAACACATCATCCTTGAGAGGAAACTTGTTGATGATGTAGTCACAGGTAGTACAAAAGTAGTTTCTCACCGATGAATAGAAAAGGATTTTATCCATTTCCTGAAGATCATTCACTAGGTTGGAAGTCTGAACACCAATAACCAACTCATCATCACTTCTTTGATTCTCAATCAAGTTGTACTCAACTTCAAGTAATGAGGTGGTTTTGACAATTTTGGGCTTCACAAACTTGGCGAACAACTGCTTTAGCATATCCATTAGAAGTTCTAATAAAATATGAACTTGTGGGGAAGAAGACTGAAGAGCAACATTTAATTTGTCAAACACAGGAATAGTCACATGCAGAAAAGTACAAAAGGCTTTATTCAAGTTTGAGGACAGGAACATAAACAATTTTTCCTCGCGTGTTGTACCAGAAGTTTTGCTTTTCAGGATGGGTCTGTCACACTTGGAAGAACATGCTATTCGTTTAGGGGCATGTGTAGTAGCAGAATCAAGAAGTCTCTTCTTCTGATACTCTTTGGATCCACTTTGTTCAACTCTGGGTATTTTAAATGATGTCAAGTTTGTGGAAATGGCTTGGGTACAGGATATTACTTCCTCCTTGAAAAATGAAAGAAGCGGATCCCACTGATCCAGTAGTCTATCCAAACATCTACCTAGAGATAACCACCTAGTACAAACATGCTTAAGAATTTTCTTTGTCTCTTTATTGTGCAAGCTCTGAAATTTCTGAAGACGTTCTTTTCTTTTGGCACTCTTCTCTAAAAAATAAAATATATCGACAAGGATCTCATCGACTTTAAGAGGTAATCTTCCCGCACCTTTTTCAGCTGCTAGATTAATCAGGTGGCAAATGCAACCTACGATGGCAATACCTGGTCGAACTTCCTTCAGAACTGCTGCAACACCATTTTTTTGTCCAACCATAACAGGAGCATTGTCGGAGCAGAAAGCGACACAGTTTTCAATTGGAATGTTAAAAGTTTTCAGCTGTGACAACATCAGGTTACCTATGTTTCGCCCTGTTGAGTCCCCATCTAATGCTGGTACGGATAGCACAGTGCTCACTACTTTTTCCTGAGTAAAATCAAAAAACGTCACAACAATAGGATACAACTTTGTGTCCGTATCATTGCTTCCATCTGTTGCCAATGAAAATGGTCCATTCTGAAGGAACTTAACAATTTCAGATGATGCATTTTTTGCCATTGTTTTGACAATGGATGTCGTTTTCGTGCGACCACAGCTATATTTTTTCGCCACTTCTGATGTGGGAAACATCATCTTAAATAATGCACCAGCGTGATCAGCGGCACTTAAGGGCACATTGTGTTCCACCAAAAAAGAAGTAAAAAGACACTCGGCCCTAATAACATCATTGTCGAAGTTTCCACATTTGGCAAAAAAGGCGTTGATTTTGGTATTGTCTTCCTTGGATTTGACGCAGCTTAAGTGTTTAGCGCACTTCACGTGATTACTCAAGTCATTTCTTCCCCCATGTGCAATATTAATGTCGCAGCCACATACCGTGCAAAAGGCAAATTTTTCACCTTTCTTTGATTTTAGTATGCACGGAAAATCGACAGAATATGAATTTTTAAATGTCTGAAAGTATTGTTTCTTGTTCGATTTATTCATGACGAACAATAGCAACAGCGAATAAAAATGTCCAACAACACGTGTCTCGCTATGGAGTGGAACAGCGAAAGGAACCTGGATCACTCACTGAACGTCACTTAAAACACTATGAAGTTATAATACAAGAATACGAACTGGTAGTGCAAACACTTTAACACTTCTTTAAAATATGTCACACGCTTTGAAAGGACGATATATTCAAGGAACGCTAACTTTGTAAACAAAGGAGTAAACGGGTTCCACTTCAACAAAAGAACGGATCGGAACAAACAACTTAAGAAGCACAGCCTATCGACACCTAGATTCACACGGAAGAACTGGTTACCGGTAGCGGCTTTAAATTTGAGTCCAATGACGACACAAACATCACACGGGTAAACGAACCAATCATATCAATGCATAAGTTATCGACTATCTTAGACCTGCCTTCGACCCCGCGAACAATCGAATGTTCGGAAGATCGAGTATCGTAGACCTACCTTCGACCAACGCAAACAATCGATTGTACGGAAGAAAATGGATGCGATTATCGAATTTAGATGTTTCAAATGTTTTACCGCAAAATCGTAAAATAGCACTGTCCATCCGTAAAACCGTAAAATCCTGCAATTTCCGTAAATTTTACGGACAAACCGTAAAAGTTGGCAGGTATGATAAGTTACCAGTAACGCGACGAACAGCGCAGGAAATATCGCCAACTCAGTATGGTCCACTGTTGGCCGCTTGGTGCGCTGCTGTCGCGGTGGGTATCGCTGGAGTGTCGTGACTGGTATTATGATTGTTAGACTGTGATGCTACTGTGTCGTTAATCCTATTATATGTAAAGAAATGGTACGTTTTTAAGGTTACCAGATTTTGGAATGCAAAAATTAGGACGGTGTCTATATTTCAGACTGAAAAACGAGGGCGAGCTGTTAGTTTTACGAGGACAATTACTTTTATTCAGCAGAGTACATCAACAACATGGTATAATCAGGTATAATATTTACTGTATGGTCTGTACAAAAAAAACTAAGCAAGTCATTCAATGTTGTTCAGATTTCTAAGAATATTAACACCTTGGCAAATTATATGAGGCCACCAGGTCAGGAAGTAAAATTTTAGCGAGCACCATGATTTACATAAAAACACTAATCAATTGAAACATTGAGTATTTGCAACTGGCTATGTCTGAAATATGGGTTTTCCATTTTGATGACATGGGCCAATGCCAACTGAGGGTATCCTGTGCTTCAATTATGCTCATAATTTTACCAAATTTACCTCAGCTGTTACATTTGATTTTTTTTAAGTGATTAACGGAACATGCAACAAGTATAATAGTCATCCACTCAAGGTCTTGTCACTACATAAGCACCCCGTTTACATGGGCTCCCAAAACCGGATTTCGTAAACCGATTTCCCAATTCCGCTTTTGGTTGGTCATGTAAACACTCCAAAATCGATTCTGGAAATCCACTTCTCTAAAGCGGTTTTCCAGTTCCACAATCGATTTTCGTGTCCATGTAAACGCAACCGTTTTTGAAGCGTTCTTGGCTTGTCAGATTGTGTTTTTTTGGTAAGAATTTTCCGCACATATGGACCGAGTGATATTTTCTAATATGAAATAAAAGTATTAATATTAGAGAGAGCATGAATCTGTGTATTTAAGTAAAGAAAAATAGCGATTATGCTGACTAAATCAGCTGTTTTTCAGCCGCCATCTTAAATGGATTTGGAAATCCGATTCAGGCTGTGCCATGTAAACACGACAGCGAAAAACGGTTTACGAAAATCGGTTTTCGTCTTCCGGAAGATGTGTTCCATGTAAACGTAGTGAAGGTAAAACTCAACGAGCTTAAATTTTAAATCTTTGGTCGTTGTCAAGGAGGAACCTCCTTGGTTGTCAGGTATTTCGCATCTCTGGTCGACGCGAATGACGCTTACGTCTGCTATGACTGCAGATAACACGCATAGCAGACGCTACTGTATAAACGAAACCTTTTCCTCCGTGAAAACTTTTCTATAAGGGTGTCATTCTCTTTTAACTGTATAACTACAGATATCCCTCGAATAAGACAATAATCGAATTTTGCAGGATTAATATTGAAATGCAGGATACTTTTAAGATTTTCTGACCTCTTCGCGGATAAGACCTAAAAAGCAGGAGTATCCTGCGAAAAAACAGGCTATCTGGTCACCCTAATTATAAGCCAATACCAAACTATAGAATTCAATAATCGATATATAAAACACACATTTACGGTGTTACGGCACGAACACAAATATTCTTCATCTCAAAGATAAAAAAATTGGAGTCATTATAAAAAAAATCGTAAAAAATATGCGGACGCCATGTTAAACATCAAAAATACGGATATGTATGCTGACGTCTGGTAACCCTATTAACATACTATTTGGCAATGATAACTTGATTTTGTTGGTGCTGCCACAAGCGGAGAAAATCGACACCAGTTGAAAGTTATTCTTTTATTTACATGCGCTGCCAACCTTACAATGGTCCTTGACACGAAGAATTAATGTACCGATTGTTAGGGTAACGTTTCCACAACTGCAGCAAGCAGCCGATGCTGCCTTCCGTTCGTGCAAGACAAGCTCCCAGCAGCCACCGCGCGAATCGTCAAGTTATCGTGGTCAAATAGTATCATAACTGTATATCGTTTATAATAAACTACACGTTAGCAAACGTTGAAGATAATGATATAACAAGGGGCAGGTGGAGTGATCTTACGCCACCTTTTGAACTACTTTCAACGAAAGTTACAACCGAAAACCATAGGCCTACTAAAGGAAAGCATCATTGTTGAAATGAAAAGACAGTATATCAGAACAAAATAAAGACGACTATTTTCTTTAAACGTGGATAACCATTTAATAAAACCTTCAGTACCGAAGAATACATACGACCTTTGTGTCTACATGCGTACCTACCGGTATCAACATGCGGAACTGCGACTTGATTTTTCACAATGAAATGAGCGAATTGCTGTAATGAAAGACTGTCCGGGTTTATGATAATATAAGTACATTATTCTCGTCCTTTAACAACATGTGTAAAATGTAATGGCAAGAGATGGGAAACGAAGAATTTTACTCTATTAACCAAATGAAGTAATGTGCTGTGATTTTAGGTTTTTCTAGTGTATAGAAATGTTGAAAATTTCGCGGAAATTCATTCGACTGGCGTCATCCGAAAATCCGATATTTCGGCAGACAGACATCTTGCCATCTTCAGGCGATGCTGCAGCTTTATCTTTGTTGGGTCCCTCGCCTAGCCATTCCCGACACTAGATGACCAGACAAACGGTACCTATCTAGTTACAGATGTACGCAGCCTCGTAACCCGCCGCTGCCATCTCCAGCGGGACTTGGATATTTTACATGATACGTCCCCGTGTTGTAAGTTTGCGCTCTAACCAAGGAAGTTATTTCGGTTAACATCATGCTGGCGCAGCTGCCTTACCTTTCGTTTGTACGGAATCCGCGTCTGCAGGGTGGCCAATACATTGCAGCGATGTCGGGTCCCTTCTCCCACGTCTCGCGACTCGCGAGCAACTGCTAAGAGAAATGGCGTGGCTGGCCGGCCGGTGCTGTGCCGTCACGTGACTTCCTCTCTCCGAGAGCTCGCGGAGAAAGCCGATCGTGCAAAGCGTGGCTTCGTTTCGTACCTTTCCTTCAGGGCCCGTATTAAACAGTGGTATTGTATGTGCACAACACATTACTTGTAACTAGCTACATGCTCGTGCATCGCTCCGTTTGTTAAAGAAGGCCTGTGCATACCATCGCTTTTTATGGTTCCAGATCTCAGTCAGTAAAAATGGAATCTTTGTTGAATCGCTTTGTTAATAAACTCAGTTGTAGCCAGGAGACCGCACAATTCTGAGCCTTGTAGTCGCCCTTACGTATTAGCGAAAACTACCGAAAGAAGCAAAGAAATGTCGCTACGTTTTTAATACACAATCGATACGATAGAGATACGATTGCGACGCTTAATTTTGTCACTGAGGTACGCTTACCAAAATACTTATGAGGCAGTACACGCAACAGGGTCATCTATTGTTTCTTTCGTTTCTACGAAACCAAACAGTCTCTATCGTTATACCTAAAACTTCAAATTACGATATCTTCCTCCCCCCCCCCCCCCCGATTCGATTTTGATGGAATAAAAGCCTATATATTGCCTCTAAATATTACAATTTATAATAATCTTTTTTTATTTTGCTGCACTTCATTGTTCCGTGCTTGCTTAAATAAATGGTGAGGATTTTCCAGTGTATACAAGACAATTTTAATTATTTTTTCCAAACAGGTTTCAGCACATTTTGTGCTATCATCAGTGGGGTGGCTTACTTTTTGTTCTGAAAGATTATAGGTTATTGTATAGTTGTCTTTTCAGATACATCTAAAATGTTTTTACAGGTTCATTCATTATGAATTTCGATTAGTTTATCAGACAAATATAACCATTTCAGTTTTGTAATATTAGGCGTAGACATACGGATATCACTTTTTTTTACACACCTTTGCATTAGGCTAAGTACTCTACTCAAATGTTGTTGTGGTAATATATTTTTACAAACTTGTTATCTGCAAAACATAACCTTTTTAATTTCTTCCTTTCCAATTTTAGGTTCGAGAAAAACGCTTCATTATGTTAGTACTTACGATTCTTTCCCTTACTTTGTAATGTGTTTATTATTTGTTTTCCACGTTTTGTTCGTGGTATACATTACGCCAGTAGTAATATTCGACATGTGCTTACCGCTGAAAGCTGTTCCTTTGTTCTCTGGGTATTTTGTTTTGGAGAGTTGCGCGCGAAATACGAGTGTTTAACTAGAGTTACATTTGTCTGTTGATGGGGGAATGACTGATTTATTTATTGACCCATCTTGAAGTATTTGACATGCGATCGATGTCGTCATTTTACATATTGTACGCAACTAATGTACAAAGTCTAATATTTGATCTTGTTAATGGAATATAAATCTATGAAATACACATTACGTATAAATGAATTATTCTGAATGAAAATTCAACAAATAAAAATTATGAAATAATTTATGCATGTTAGTGCTTTTGTCTAGATGCATTACGAAAAGAAAAGAGCAACATTGAGACACTATAAATATTTTAAAATTATATTAAATAATAGATTTGTCGGAACACAGATCAGTTTTAATAGATCATGTCATCTTTATTACACATTACGAATTATTCTATTGTGTAGAAAGCTTTCTGTTCATGCCACTTTTTGTAGTTTTTCTGAAAACATTCTGAGATACATTTAGTACCATGGTTGGTAACACATTAAATAATTTTATTCGGCCGGCCGCAATGGCCAAGCGGTCTGCGGCGCGCCAGTCACGGTCTGCATGGCCGTGGCGGGTTGGAGTTCGAATCCACCCTCGGGCATGGATGTTTGTGCCGTCTTTAGTATAAGCTAGTTCATAAGCAGTTTCTAAGTTCAGGGACTGATGACCCCGTAGTTAAGTCCCATAAGCTCTACAGCCTTTGACGTGTAACATATTTATGAACTGATTCCCGTAATTCACGGGTGTCTTGGTTTTCTTTTATGATTTCCAAGCAGGTAAGAATGAACAGGAATGCTACTGTTAGTATTTGTATGTCTTTGGAATATTCCCTACATGATACACTGCCTTTTGCTCCCACAATTATCCTAATAGATTTTTTCTGCCAAAGAACAACCTTATTGCACCGGGGGATTCCATACATGAGGTGGCTGTGAAAGAAAGCATAATAACTGTTCAGTAGTAGTTTGTCAGTTACATAGGTCCTCAGCTTACTAAGAGGTAAGTGACTCGAACTAGCTTCATGCATACATAGTTGGTGTGCGTTTCCAAGTTAATTTTGAGTCAACAGGAATGTCAAGGAACGTAATTGATGTATTGTTTTCACTGTTACATAGGCTGAATATAATATTAATAGTTTTTGATTGGTTAATGTGTAATTCATTTGCCCTGAAACAAGTACTGGAGAGTCTTAGTTGTTCTTCACTTTCGTGCTTGAGTTTATCCAAGGACATGTCAGCTGTTACAAAGATTGTATCATCTGCGTACAATATGGTTTTACATTGCATTATGTTGGTAAATTATAAAAAGTTGCGGACCAAGTACGGACCCTTGTGGTACCCCCGTGTGACACTCAGGAGTGAAGCAGTATTATGGATGGTTTTCACCCTATTTACATTTCGTATATGCATATATGTCAGTTTGAGGGTGTTTCTTTTGTGTGTGTGTGTGTGTGTGTGTGTGTGTGTGTGTGTGTGTGTGTGTGTGTGTGTGTGTGTGTTTGCGCGACAATATCATGTGTTTGCTGGTATTCAGGATTTGTTATGTTTCTGAGATGGGTGTGTCTTTGCAGATGACAAGTTCGTAAAAAACTATTACCACAATTAAGTAGGCTACACAATGATTTTATATGTAACCTAATGTAAGGGTTGTTGTTGTTGATGTTGTTGATGTGGTCTTCAGTACGCAGACTGGTTTGATGCAGGTCCTCGCACTACCCCGTCCTGTGCAAGCGTCTTCATCTAAGAATACGTACGACATTAAGAATTTACTTACTGTATTCCTGCCTCGGTCTCCCTCTACGATTTTTACCCCACGCACTTCCCTCTAATGCTAAGTTGACGATTCCTTGATGTCGAAGATTGTGTCCCACCAACCTAACCCTTCTCTTAGTCAGGAAAAAAAGTCCTTTTCTCCAAGATTCTGTTGAGTACCTCATTAGTTACGTGATCTATCCATCTAATCTTCATCATTCGTCAGTAGCATCACATCTCGAAAGCTTCTTTCATCTTTTTGTCTGGAGTCCTTAGCGTCCACGTTCCAACTCTCATACAGTGCTACACTCCAGACAAATGCTTTCAGAAAGGACTTCCTAACATTTAAACCAGAGGTGCCCCGCACCCTTTGGACAATGACTCACCCCCCCCCCCAAACTGCGACCAACTACCCTCCCCGATATCCGAGATATTAGGTTCTGGATTCCTAGTTTATTGCTTAACAAAAATAGTTTTGGATTTAATATTAAAATTAAATATAATTATATATTTTTGACGACATTACAGGGTTCAATGAATGAAATTCGCAATTTGCGATCGATTACGGCTTCACTGTATTAGGTTTAGATGCAATAATAAAGTGCGGCGAATGAAAGTTTGTGCCCGGCCGGGATTCGAACCCGGGATCTCCTGCTTACTAGGCAGACGCGTTGAGTACTCGCCACCGAGAACACAATCACCAGCCCGACTGCAGAGGATTCTTCCCTGCACGTGGTCAACGCGTCTGACTAGCAAGCAGGAGATCCCGGGTTGGAATACCGGCCGGGCACAAATTTTCATTCGCCACACTTTGGTATTACATCTAAACCTAGTACAGTGAAGCCGTAAATGATTGCAAATTGCGATTTATTCTTTCAAAATTAAATATCTTTGATTTCAAGTTCTGTAAATTGTTTTATGAACCACCTCCGCCCCAAGGCTGGCCTAAAGTCATTTTTCACCGCCCAGATTTTTCAGTGACCTCCTCCCCCGTGCCCACCTCTGATTTAAACTAATATTGGATGTAAACAAATTTCTCTTCTTCAGAAATGTTTTTCTTCCCACAGCCAATTTACATTTTATATCTTCTTTACTTCGGCCATCAGAAGTTATCAGGCTACCCAAATAACAAAACTTATCTACTACTTTTATTGCCTCATTACCTAATCTAATTCCTTGAGCATTGCCTGATTTTCTGACATTACATTCCAGTACACTTGTTTTACTCTTGTTGCCGGCCGCGGTGGCCGAGGAGACTGAGGCGCTCCAGTCACGGTCTGGACGGCCACTACGGTCGGGGGTTTGAATCCCCCCTCGGGCATGGATATTTGTGCCGTCCTAGTTCGTAAGTAGTTCATAAGTAGTTTGTAAGTTTAGGGACTGATGACCCCGTAGTTAAGTCCCATAAGCTTTACAAACATTTGAACATTTTTTACTCTTGTTAATGTTCATCTTATACCTTCCTTTCAAAACTCTATCCATTCCATATAATTGCTCTTCCAGGTACTTTGCTGTGTCTGATAGAAATACTATGTCGTTAGCAAACAGCAAGGTTTTTATTCTCTCTCCCTGGAAGTTAATTCCCTCTACAAATTTCTCCTTCCATAGTTTCACAGCCTGCTCATTGTACAGATTGAACAACTACTGCGACCCTTTCATGCCCTTCGAGTGCAATAATTGCTGTCTGGTTTTTGTACAGGTTGAATATAGCTCTTCGCTCCCTATATTTTATCCCTGTTACCTTCAGAACCTGAGAAAGTGTATTCCAGTCAACATTGTGAAAAGCTTTCTCCAAGTCAACTAATGCGAAAAACGTAGGTTTCCCTTTTGGTAATCTATCTTCTAAAATAAGTCTCGGTGTGAGTATTGCCTTGCGTGTGCCTACATTTCTCCTAAATCCAAATTGATATTCACAAAGGTCGGGTCCACCAGATTTTCCAACGGTCTGCAAATAATTCGTGTCAGTATTTTGCAACCATGACTTATTAAACTGATAGTTTTGGAATTTTCACATTTGTTTGCACTTGACTTCTTAGGTTTTGGAATCACATTATTCTTCTTGAAGTCTGAGAAATTTATTCATAACTTGTTCTTCTAATAGTGATATCAGTTCAGGCGGAACTTCATCTACTCCAGCGGCCTTGTTTCTATTCAAATCTTTCGGTGCTCTGTCAAATTCTTCTTGCAGTATAGCATCTCCTATCTCATCTTACTCTACTTCGTCTTCCATTTCTAGAATACTGCTTTCAAGTTTATTTCCTTTGTACAGGCTTTCTATATATTACTATAACCTATCAGATTTCTCTTATTTGCTTACTACTGGTTTTCCATCTGTTTTTGATATTCGTAACACTGCTTTTCTTGTCTCCAGATGTCGCTTTTATTTTCCTGTAGCTGTTGTCTATCTTTCCCTTAGTTATACATTCTTCGGCGGTCTTGCATCTCTCCTCAAGCCACTCCTGCTTAGCCAGTCTGCATTTTTTGTCATTCTCTTTTTTCAGGCGTCTGTACTCCCTTTTGCCTGCTTCACTTGACGCATTTTTATATTTTCTCCTCTCATGAATTAAGTACAGTATCTCCTGTGTGATCCAAGGATTTCTAGTAGGCCTTGTACTTCTGCCTGTATGATCCTCTGCGGCCTTCACTACTCTATCTCTCAGAGCTACCCATTTTTCTTCTACTGTATTATTTTCCTCCGTTTCTGCCAATTCTTGTCTAATGCTGCTTCTGAAACTCTCAACCACCTCTGGTTCTTTCAATTTGTCCAGGCTCCATCTCCTTAATTTTCTATCTTTTTGTAGTCTCCTAAGTTTTAATATAGAGTTCATAACCAATAAGTTATGATCAGAGTCTACACCTGCCCCTGGATATGTTTACAGTTTAAAACCTGGTTTCTAAACCTCTGTCTTACCATAATAGAGTCCATCTGATACCTCCCAGTATCTCCTGGTCTCTTCCAGGTATATAACCTTCTTTCATTATGATTAAACGAAGTGTTTGTCATGATTAATTTGTGCTCTGCACAAAATTCTACTAGCCGATCTCCTCTTTCATTTCTTTTCCTCAGTCCATATTCACGTACTAAATTTCCTTCTCTTCTCTTTCCTACTACCGAGTTCCAGTCACCAATCACAGTTAAGTTTTCTTCTCCTTTAACCGTCTGAATAATTTCTTTTATCTCCTCATACATTTCTTCCATCTCCTCATCATCAACAGAGCTAGTTAGCGTATAAACTGGTACTACTGCTGTCTTTGTTGGCTTCGTGTCTATCTTTGCTACAATAATGTGTACATTATTCTACTCACAGTAGTTTACCCGCGTTTCTATTTTCTTATTTATTATCAAACCAACTCCTGCGTTACCATCAACTGATTTTGTATTTACACTCCTGTATTCACCTGACCAAAAATCCTGTTCATCCTGTCACCGAACTTCACTAATCCCCACCATATCTAACTTTAACCTATCCATTTCTCTTTCCAAATTTTCCAGCTTACCTACCCGATTGAGAGAACATGATCTGTAAAATGCCAGTTTTGTTTTTTCTTGATGACGACATCCTCCTGAGTAGTTCCCGCCCGGAAATCCGAATGGGGGACTATTTTACCTCCGGAATATTTTACACGAGAGGATGCTATCATCATATATTCATACGATACAGCTGCATGTCCTCGGCAAAATTAACGACTTTAGTTTCCCCTTGCCTTCAGCCGTTTGCAGTAACTGCATTTCAAAGCCCTGTTAGCTGTTGTTACAAGGCCAGTTCAGTCAATCATCCAGACTGTTGCCCCTAACTACTGAAAAGGCTGTCTGGCCTCTCCATAGATAGCCCTCCACCGTGGTTGCACGTACGGTACGGCTATCTTTATCGTTGAGGCACGCAAGCCACCCCGCCTCAGCATTGTCTGTGGTTCATGAGGGTGGAATGTAAAGGTATGTAAAAAAAAAGGTGATACTCTTATTTCTAGACCTAATTTCACAAAAACTGAAATAGTTATATTTGTCTGATAGCCTAAGCGCAGTTCATAATGAATGAACCTGTAAAAACATTTTAGTTGTATCTGAAAAGACAATTGTAGGGTTAAATATAATTTTTCAGAACAAAAAATAAACCACCCCACCGATGATAGCACAAAAATTAATTAAAATAAAGTGTCTTGCATAAGGCGGAAAATCCTCACCATACTCAATTTATTTGTGAAAACCCCCAAAAATTCTACCCAGTATTACTGTACTGGATATCGAACAATGCAAGAGAAAATACAACTTAGAAAGTAAAGTGTACAAAATGGAAGTGGTGTTTCATATGACAAAAATGTTTAAAACAATAAATCCTTTTCATGGAACACAAAACTGAGACATTACCAGAGTGTGCTCAGACCCGAAACACAAACACTTAAACTAAGAAGAATTGAAGATTTCGACACACTAGAGAATTTCGAAGGGAAAATGTAAAGGAAAATATTGGGATCTACAAGAAACAATAGTGCTGAATATAGGTTAAAACCTAACAGAGAATTATACTTCAAAACTGAAAAAATAACTTTTGTAATGAGGAAGATTACAGTTTTCTGGCCACATGTACAGAATGGATAACAACAGACTGTGTAAGCGGATCTTTAAATTACTCCACAGATACAAATCTAAGCCCACATGATTCATTGAAATGGAAAGAGACGTAATTCACAAGGCAGGATTTCAGGAGAGAAAGAAAGCAACCTGACGAAAGTGGACCCAAGAAGAAAGAGAACAACAGTCTCAAAGGATGAAGGAAATATGGAAACAAAAAAATTAATGTCTTACTCGAAAAAGAAGAAGAAGCAACAATCTTTCTTTCCATGTAAACGCAGCACTCGTTTGTGTCGAGGCTCAATTGTCTGCACCAAGCGCCGACACGGCGTGGATCATCCGGAATTTCTCCATCCTTTACCAGTGTTGCGACTTCGATAGACGACAGCCTCATCCCCAAACATCCCCATGAAGCTTCCGATGTTACCTGCGAAGTCATTTATATCAACAGTGAAAAGTAACGGTCCTATAACACTCCCCTGGGGCACGCTTAAGATCAGTTTAACGTCTGAAGGTTTCTCTCCGTTGAGAATGACATGTTGCGTTGTTAGCTAGCAACGGCACAATCCAGTCCCACAGTTGGTCTGGTATTCCATGTGCTCGGAGTTTGTTCATCACGCTACGCTACGGAACCGTATCGAACGCCATGTGAAAGTGAAGAAACACGGCATATGCCTGGGATTTGCTGCCCTCTGGATCTCGTGGATGAAGAGTGCGAGAAGGGATTCACGTGATAGTTCTGGATTTCTACAAAGAGATTTCCGGTCTCCTGAAATGACATAATGCTCGAACATCAAATGAGTTCCAGAAACGTGCAACTGACGTATGTCAGAGATATAGGCATCTGATCGACGACTTTTCTCGTAAGCGGGAATGGCCTGGGTTTTTTTCCGATCCTTGGGAACGCTTCGCTCCTCTGGACACCTGAGGTACGCTGCTGCTAGAAGGGAGGCAAGTTCCTTCGCATACTCCATGCAAAATCGGTATCCCATCAGGTCTGTTGAGTGATTTCAATTGCTTTTCTCCCCCTTTGACACTTACTTCAATATATGCCATTTGTATCTAGAACTAAGATAAAGAGAATCGGGGACAGTCCATCTCCTTGTAGAAACCCTGTTGATTTTTCAGTGGTTCAGAAATATCGCCTTGAAACTCAGTGCTTGATGTTGTATCCATGAGCGTTTGTCAGCAAGTCTTCTAGTATTTTATCTATTCTTGATTCGTGAGGTATAAGAAACAGTTATTGTCTGTCAACTGAGTTGTAAGCCTTCTTGAAGTCTATGAAAGTAGGTAACTACTGTTTTCTTATTTTGTATAGTTTACACTATCAAAATTGATTTTAAATTAAGAATCTGTTCTGCACATGATCTATATTCCCTAAATCCTGCTTGGTACTCTCCTATATTAGTTCCGGCTTGTTTATCTGGTCTAATTAGAAGTGTTTTCGACAGTATGTTTCCGGTAACAAGGAGCTGCCCCTGTAGTTGTTGGTCTCAATTTTATCTCCTTTTTTTGTAGTGAGGACAGATCAGTGCCTCTTTTCAGTCACGGGGTATGATTCCTACTGTCCAAATGTCTTTAAATTACTCCTGTTTCGTCTAATGAAGGTGGCTACGACGGTGGATTTTCATGCAGTGGTTTTTGAAAATGTAATCCGTAATAGTCTCTTCACAGTACGATAGTGTAGTAGTATTCGGATAAAAGTTGCCAATTTTTTTTTATTTTTTTTAATTTTTTTATTTTTTTTTTAATTTTTTTTTCATTGGATCATATTTCAATTTTTATCTTTAAAAAGTAGACTTGGTGATTGGAAAATGTCTTTGAAAGTTTATACAAATCTCTAGTCTTGCTGTCTTGCTCTTTTTATAATCTGAACCCATTTCTTCTAATGAGTCAACATATTTTCTTTTTACTGATCTGATAATTTTCGCTGTTTTATTCCTTTCTTCTTTAAACTCTTCCCAGTATTCACGTTTTTTATTACTCCTTCACAGCTTGTTCAATGTACAGACTGAACAACATTGGGTAAAGGCTAGAACCCTGTCTTACTCACTTCCTAACCGCTGCGCCCCTTTCATGCCCTTTGACTTAATAACTCTTGCCCGGGTTTTGTATAAGTTGAACTCTTCCCTCCCTATATTTTACCACTTCTACACTCACCCCCATGAACCACAGACATTGCCGAGGTGGGGCGGCTTGCGTGCCTCAACGATATAAATAGCAGTACCGTAGGTACAACCAGACCGGATGGTTATCTATTGAGAGGCCAGTCAAACGTGTGATTCCTGAAGAGGGACAGCAGCCTTTTCAGTAGTTACAGGGGCAACAGTCTGGATGATTGACTAATCTGGTCTTGTAACATGAGCTAATGTGGCTTTGCCACAAATCTACTGCGAAAGGCTGAAAGCAAGGGGAAACTACAGTCGTTACATTTCCCGACGACATGCAGCTCTACTGTATGAATAAATGATGATGGCATCCTCTCGAGTAAAATATTCCGGAGGTAAAATAGTCTCCCATTCGGATCTCCAGGCGGGGACTACTCAGCACGATGTGATCATCAGGAAAGAAAAAAACTGGCATTCTACGGATCGGAGCGTGGAATGTTAGATCCCTTAATCGGGTAGGGAAGTTAGAAAATTTAAAAAGGGAAATGAATAGGTTGAAGTTAGATGTAGTGGGCATTAGTACAGATCGATGGAAAGAGGAACAGGATTTCTGGTCAGCTGAGTACAGGATTATAAACACAAAATCAGTTGGGGGTATTACATGAGTGATAATGAGTGAGAAAATAGGAATGAGGGTGAACTATGAGCAGCACAATTATCGCATTATCGTGGTCGAGATAGATACGAAGCCAACACCGACCACAGTAGTACAGGTTTATATACCAACTAGCTCTGCCGATGATGAGGAGATCGAAGAAATATATGAGGAGTTAAAGGAAATTATTCAGATAAGGAAGGGGAAAACTTAATTATGACGGGAGACTGGAACTCTGTAGTAGGAAAAGGGAAGATAGTAGGTGAATATGGACTGGGCAAAATGAATGAAAGAGGAGAATTTTGCACGGAACATAATTTAATCATAACAAACACTTGGTTTAAGAATCACAAAAGTAGGTTGTATATGTGGAAGAGATCAGGAGACATCGGGAGATAAGAGATACATTTTATAATGGTAACACATAGATTTCGGAACCAGGTTTTAAATTGAAAGACATGCCCAGGGGCAGATATAGACTCTGACCTTAACTTGTTGGTTATTAACTGTAGGTTGAAAATGAAGAAACTACAAAAAGGTAGGAAAATTAGGAGATGGGACCTGGATAAATTGAAGGAACCTCAAGTTCTCAAGAATTCCAGAGGGAGCTTTAGGCAACAATTGACAGAAACGGGGGCAAAATAAAACAGTAGAGGAGGAATGGGTAAAATTGAGAGATGATATAGTTAAAGCATCAGAAGACAAAATAGGTAGGAAGGCAAGGCCTACAAAAAATCCTTGGATATCTCAGGAGATACTTAATTTAAGTGCAAAATGGCTAAGCAGGAGTGGCTAGAAAGCAAATGCAAGGATGTAGAAGAATGTATAAATAGGGGAAAAATAGATACAGCCTACAGGAAAATAAAAGAAACATTTGGCGATAAGAAAAGCAGCTCTATGAATATCAAGAACACTGATGAAAATCCAGTACTCAGCAAAGAAGGGAAAGCTGAAAGGTGGAAAGAGTATATAGAGGGACTCTACAAAGGAAATGAACTTAGTATTGTAAGAAGGGAAGAGGATGTAGATGAAGATGAAATATGAGATACTTTACTGAGAGAAGAATTTGACAGAGCACTGAAAGACCTAAGTCGAAACAAGGCCCCTGCAGTGCATGACATTCTATCAGAACTACTAAAGTCCCTGACAAAACTATTTCACTTCGTTCGTAAGATGTATGAGACGGAATACCCTCAGACTTTAGGAATAATGTAATAATCCCCATTCAAAAGAAAGCAGGTGCAGACAGGTGTGAAAATTACTGAACCATCAGTTTAATAAGTCATGGTTGCAAAATATTAACACGATTTATTTACAGAAGGATGGAAAAGCTGGTAGAAGCCGACCTTGGGGAAGATCGGTTTGGATTCCGGAGAAATGTGGAACACGGGAGGTAATCCTCACTTTACGGCTTATCCTAGAAGATAGATTAAGGAAAGGCAAACCTACATTTCTAGCTTTTGTAGATTTGGAGAAAGCTTTTGACAATTTTGATTGGCATACACTCTTTCAAATTCTTAAATCAGCAGGAGTTAAATATAGGGAACGGAAGGTTATTTACAACTTGTACAAAAACCAGACATCAGTTAACAGAGTTGAAGGCGTGAAAGGGTTGCAGAGGTTGGGAAGGGTGTAAGACAGGGTTATAGCCTTTCCCCAATGTTATTCAATTTGTACATTGAGCAAGCTATACAAGAAAACAAGGAGAAATTTGTAGAAGGGATTAAAGTTCATGGTGAAGAAATAAAAACCTTGCGTTTTGCTGATGACATTGTAATTCTTTCAGAGACAGCAAAGAACCTGGAGGAGCAATTGAACGGAATGGACAGTGTGTTTAAAGGAGCATATAAGGTGAGCATTAACAAGAGCAAAAGAAAGGCAATGGAATGCAGTCTTAGAAAATAAGGCGATGCTGAGCAATAAAGGAGGTAGATGAATTTTGTTACTTGGGCAGTAAAATAAAAAATGATGGCCGCAGTACAGAGGACATAAAATGCAGAATGGCAATGGGAAGAAAAGCATTTTTGAGAAAGAGAAATTTGTTAACATCGAATATTAATTTAAGCATAAGGAGGTCCTTAGTGTGGAGTGTTGACTTGTATGTGAGTGAAACATGGACGGACGATAAACAGTGCGGACAGGAAGAGGATTCAGGCTTTTAAAATGTGGTGTTACAGAAGAATGCTGAAGATTGCATGGGTGGATCACGTAACTAACGAGGAGGTTCTGAACAGAATTGGGGAGAAAAGGAATTTCTGGCATACCCTGACTAAAAGAAGGACTCGATTGGTAGGACACATTCTTAGACATAAGGAAATTGTGAATTTAGCATTGGAGGTAAGTGTGTGGGGTAAAAATCGCAGAGGGCGACCAAGAGATGAATATAGTAAGCAAATTCAAATGCATATAGGTTGCCTTTCTTATGAGGAGATGAAGAGGCTTGCTCAGGATAAAGTAGGGTGGAGAGCTGCATCAAATCAGTCTCTACGCTGAAGACCACAACAGCATTGAGAATTTGAGAAAGTGTATTCCTGACAAATTTCTCGAAATCTCTCTGCAGATCTACAAAAGCTAAATACGTAGGTATGCTTATCCTTAACTCATTTTGTAATATGTAATGTAAGTAGGCCCTATTGCCTTGAGTGTGGCAACATTTCCCCTAAATCCAATTTGATCACCTCCTAGGTCGGATTCTACCAGTTTTACAATTCGTTTGTACATAATTTGTGTTAGTATTTTGAAAGAATGACTTAAGCTTATATTTCTGTAATTTCACATTTTTCTGCACTTGATTCCTTTGGAAATGAAATCATTATATTCTTCTTGAAGTTGGAGGTTATTTGCTCGGTTTCATACATCTTGCATACCAGGTGGAACAATTTCTTTGATACTGGCTCCCCTCACGATATCACCAGTCCAGACGAAATATTATCTATTCCAGGTTTCGACTGAAATCTGTCAGTGCTCTGTTAGCGTATGTCCTATCATCGTCCTCCACTTCATCTTTCATTACTAGATTACTGCCTTCAAGTTTATTTCCTTTGTGTTGGCCCTCTATATATTCCTTCCACAGTTCACCTTTCCCCTCTTTGCTTATTACTGGTTTTCCATCTGCATTCTTGATATTCATACAGCTGCTTTTCTTGCCCCTAAATATCTCTCTTTATTTTCCTGAAGGCGGTATGTATCTCTCCCCTGGTTATACATTGTTCTATGGTTCTGCATTTGTCCTCTAGCCAGTCCTGCTTAGCCGGTGTGCACTTTCTGTCAACCTCATTTTTCAGCCGTCTGTACTCCCTTTCCCTGGTTCACTTGCATTTTTTTCTTCAAGCTGAGTATTTCGTGTGTTATCCAGGGATTTCTATTAGGCCTTGTCATTCTTGTGATTCTTATATGATTCTCTGCGGCCTTCACTACTCTATCTCTCAAAGCTAACCCTTCTTCTTCTACTGTATTAGTTTCACCAGTTTCGGTAAATCCTTGCCTTATGCTTCTTGTAAAACGCTCAGCAACCTCTGGTTGTAATTAGTCAAGAAACAGAATATGACCGTCTTTGACTGGCATGCTCAGCCATTTTTAGTTCACCATCCAGGTACTAACAGAGCCCTTCCACAGGATTTTTTCCATCTGTACACCGAGCAAGCTGCGAAGGAAAATGAGGAGAAATTTGGAGAAGGGATGAAAGTTGTGGAGAGAAATAAAAACTTTGCGGTTTGTCAATAACATTGTAATTCTGTCAGAGGCAGCAAAGAATCTAGAAGAGTAACTGAACGGAACGGACAGTGTGCTGAAAGGAGGGTATACCATGAACATTAGTAAGAGGGAAACAAGGGTAATGGAATGTACTCTAAGAAAATCAGAAGGAATTAGATCACCAATAAAGGTGGTAGGTAAGTTTTGTTACTTAGGCTATAAAATAACATACGATGGTCGGGGTACAGAGGATATAAAATATAGAAGGAAGGAAAGCGTTTTTCAAAAAGAGCTAGTTGTTGATAACGAATATTAATTTAAATGTTAGAAGTCCTTTCTGAAAGCACTTGTCTGGAGTGTAGCATTGTACATGAGTGAGACGTGGACAGATAGTAAAATCATTGTCACTTTTGCAATTTGGTGCTACAGACGAACGCTGAAAATTAGGTTGGTAGATTGCGTAACTAGTGAGGAGGTATTGAACAGTAAAAGTCGACCACTGCACGAAACAAGGGCTTTGTTTTATCACTAAAATTAGCAAATCAGGTCCGTGTGAATTACCGGTTACTCCCTGCTCTAAAACCTTGTTCCCTGGTCCAAACTGAGAACTGACTCGTTTCAAATTATTTCATTAACAGGAAGTTAATACTACAGTGGTCAATATACATAGCAGCTCACACGTTATTGCACACAGATATTAATAAGCAAGCCACCACAGGTTAAAGTTATCTTAGAAAGGTGGCTAAGAAAACATTTATGGAGCAACGGAATTTAGACGTAAGAAAGATTGCATCTGAGCTTGTTCTCAGAACTTGTGAAGAACAATATTAAATAAAAGAGGGAAGGTGCTCTAAAACTACAATTTATAGGCAACTTACGGATTATGCAGAACTTAAACTTGTTTATTCAGATAGAAAACAAGCAAAATGGGGAATCGATTTCGTTAATACAATAAAAATGCACCTCTTAAGTCGGGTCCACACGCAACGATCTGTCTGCGTAAATGTCTGTGCAAATGTCTGCGCACACCAATCGTTGCGTGTGGACGGGTGTTCAAATCGCTGCAAATAGAGCCCTGTTGATAGGTGTTGTGTGCTAACCTACATGCGATATTATCACATAACATTAATTGGGCTAACATTTTGGGAAGGGTTAAGCTTTTATACATTGTTATTGCACTGATGGGTACTTTAGTAAAACTACTTGTCGTAAAATTGAAGTTTTGGAGATATATTTAATGGGCAGTTTTATTTACCGTCGAATGCAGGCCAAGTATAAATACGCAATTCGTCAAATACGGCACATTATGTTAGATTTTCATGTGTTTATATCTTTAAAAAAATCTTTTCTCTTACATGATTGTCCAGCCAACAATGCTTGCAAGAAACTAAGGACATGGGGAAAAGTTTAACACTTTAAAACGAGACTACATTTGGTATCTACTATTGTCAGCATAAAGTCATTCATATGATTACTGTATATTAACAGATAAACCTAGAAGTTTATCCGATATTCCAATACAAATGAACTTACTTCACACAATTTTGAATTCTTGTATGGAAATGCATCTTTTCTTCCAATGCAATGTACCCACAATTCGCGTCTTTTCGTATTCTTTTGGCCCTGTGGAATGCGGCAAACATGCTGTCTCGGACCGTCAACAATTCACTGCACAACACTGCGGCATTCTTCACCATATAAAAGTGGAGTATGCTTCGTTAAGATCTTAATTTAATACACAATGAGTTTACAGATTTCCAACACCTCTAAATGCTAAAATAACAGCTAGTTAAGTGAAATACGCCATTTACCCTGATGGATCGCTTAGGCCTAAAATGGCGGACATGCCCTACCCGCGATCAACTGACCAATATTAGCCGGCCGTTGTCGGCTAGCCACACACAAAAGGTTGGCGCTACTCTCCCAATACAGGGCTCTAGTTGCAAATTCTCGCGCCCGACATCTTTCGGTGAAAAAGAAACTAGGTAGTACAGACTGCAATCGGACTGGCAAACGAATACGATAAGCTTTTTTTTCGAAGTTTATTGTGTCAGTGATAGAGGAAATCTTGTTATGGACACTATTTGCAACGTTTCTTTCAAAAAACAAAAAAAAAAGTTGCAAGCAAACAGCAATAAACAAATGGTCTATGCACTGGCTACCTAAAAGAAGGCAGTTCTCACATATGATTCTACATCGTGAGTTGGAGTGCAAACCTGATGATTGGCGTAATTATTTGCGAATGGATGTGGAAATTAACTTTTGGCACTGGTAACTC
The DNA here is from genome assembly GCA_026315105.1 of Locusta migratoria. Lineage (NCBI taxonomy): Eukaryota > Metazoa > Arthropoda > Insecta > Orthoptera > Acrididae > Locusta > Locusta migratoria. The sequence goes on from CM048745.1 coordinate 40,892,268, forward strand.
CTCTTATAACACGTAAAGACACTTGTATGAGGAGATATATTTCTCCACACCATCGGCTGACAGTTACTCAAGATTCCTGGCCACATTAAGGAACTACAAAGACCTCGAATTTTCAACAGCAATTTCTAAACAAGCATTCAGTTAAATCATCCCCAACACTTGTAAAGCTATTTACACTGCCCAGAAATTAATCAAAACCAAATTTGCTTGTGCTTTTTTATCTAATATTAGAATATTGATAACATGTCTTTTAATTTCTTTTTGTTAGTATTGAACTTAAAATTCACTGATTTGCCGAGTTCATATTCATTACTAATCTTATAATAAAAATACTCGCCATTGGTACTTCTGGTATCACTTCTTTGTGAACTGTCCGACTGTTTGCTGCCTGCCACGCCGCCTCCCTGGGTAAGGGCACAGAGTAACATATACAGAGAAGCAGCCCCTCCTAAACCACCGTCCTTCGCTCCTCTCGTAGTTCCGTAAGATGCTAGCAGGTGTCAGGTGGTTCGCTGGCTTAGGGTGCCTCTAGCAAGTCAGAGGGTAGCGTGGAGGGGAGGCTGAGGGGAGAGCTCGTGCCGCCTCCCACAAGGCGACGGCTGTGTCCGGCGTACAGGCGTTTGACGGAGGTGGTGGTGGGGACAGCCGCTACCTGCCGCCTGCTCTGCCCTGTTTTAAAGGGATGATTCTGACCTCAGCACCATCATCGGACATCTTACGGAACTACTTCAGCACCCCCCGCCCCGCACCCCTGAGCGTAGGACCGGGCCCTTACGGAGGTTTCCCCATCTGTATATATTTGTCTGTGGTAAGGGGCTCGTACGCAATTGGTGAAGCCCCTTTTGAGGGACGTGTGCTGGACCCAAAATTCCAGTGTCCGTCGCGCACAGTTGGCAGTCAGCCAGTTGTTTTCAACCCATAGCCGGGGCGTAGCCGTATACGGTAGGGACCTGCGCTAAAATGAGCAGAAATTTACGCGGGAAGACTTTTGTCATAATAAGTGGGTACAAAAGTAACGGATTAACGGACTTGCAGCAAATTAACGGAAGTTAAAGAGTCCGTTAATGTTTTTGAAAATTAACTTAAAAGTTAATCCTTTACTCAAAAAGTTAACACCGTTAATTAACCATTAACGGACTAACGGACTGCCGCGGTGGAGTAGCCGAGCGGTCTAAAGCGTCTCGCTGCGGAGCGCGCGGTTGCTCGCCGTGGAGGTTCGAGTCCTCCCTGGGGCATGGGTGTGTGTGTTGTCCTTAGGTTAGTTTGCCTAGGTTTAAGTAGTTTGTAAGCATCGGACTGATGACCACGCAGTTTGGTCCGATAGATTTCAAACATTTGAATTTGAACTAACGGACTTGTGCCCAGGTCTGCTGTGCCGTCCGTTTCCGTGGGCAGTCACATTGATTATCCACTTCGGACAGTGGTCTCCTTAACCCATTGCGCTATACATGCTTTCTTCGTACCAGAAATTAGCTATTCCAGCAACCGATGAGTGAAGAATCTTGTTCTTTGTTTTGTACGCCATTATTCGACGACCGTTAAGGGAGAAAACAACTTTACACACAACCTTGTCGTAAACAAACTGTGTGATTAATGCGTCACACACAGTCAACTGCTGCAGCAGAGCAGTGCAGACACGAAACATAATGAACAGCACGTCGTGTTTCGTGGGGTGTAGCAGGTCGTTTCCACAGTGTACAACAACCACCAGCGACAGCGCACCTGATGTGCTTCACAGTGAGAAACACGTCACTGCATCACGATATGGCTCCAAGTGTGGCTGTACCGTTCTCAATCAACCAGGACTGCTTTATGGTCAATAACGATCTTTATGGGTAAGACGGCACATTTCTACCGATCCAGGACGATTTGTCTTCGTTTATCAGACAGACACAAGGTGCGTTGGAAGAACAGAGTGAGCTAATAAGAAGCAAACGTCTATTAACAATACTGAGCCAATGTACCGGGTGATCAAAAAGTCAATATAAATTTGAAAACTTAATAAATCACGGAATAATGTAGATAGAGAGGTAAAAAATTGACACACTTGCTTGGAATGACATGGGTTAGTATAAGAGAAAAAAAAAATTCAAAAATGTCCGACAGATGACGCTTTATCTGATCAGAAAAGCAATAATTAGCATAACAAATTAAGACAAAGCAAAGATGATGTTCTTTATAGGAAATGCTCAATATGTTCACCATCATTCCTCAACAATAGCTGTAGTCGAGGAATAATTTATGAACAGCACTGTATAGCGTGTCCGGAGTTACGGTGAGGCACTGGCGTCGGATGTTGTCTTTCAGCATCGCTAGAGATGTCGGTCGATCACCATATACTTGCGACTTCAGGTAACCCCAAAGCCAATAATCGCACGGAGTGAGGTCTGAGGACCTGGGAGGCCAAGCATGACGAAAGTGGCATCTGAGCACACGATTATCACCAAACGACGCGCCTAAAAGATCTTTCACGCGTTTAGCAAATTTTATTATTATTATTTTGTTCTAATAAAACCACATGTAATTCCAAGCATGTGTGTCAATTTTTATCTCTCTATCTACATTATTTCGATTTCAAATTTATACTGACTTTTTGATTACCCGGTACGTCTGTGCATCCAGTTACAAATGTCTTCATACGAATTACAGCCTTCCACAAATATTCTGTCTACAATAATGTAAGAGCTATTCGGCTAGATGTCATCAACGAAAACTACAGAACTTCTCCTAAATCACACACAACCCCTCGATCTTGTACGGCCGGCCGCGGTGGCCGAGGGGACTGAGGCGCTCCAGTCACGGTCTGCACGGCCACTGCAGTCGGGGGTTCGAATCCCCCATCGGGCATGGATATTTGTGCCGTCTTTAGTCTTAGCTAGTTCATAAGTAGTTTGTAAGTTTATGGACTGATGACCCCGTAGTTAAGTCCCATAAGCTATACAAACATATGAACATTTGATCTTGTACGAAGATTGCAGTTCGGAGCCGCGGTGGAGTAGTCGACTGTACTAAGGCGCCTTGCTGCGGATCTCGCGGTTGCTCGCCGTCGGAGGTTCGAGTCCTCCCTCCGGCAAAAAATTCGAATGTTCAAATGTTTGTAAATCTATGGGACTCAGCTACTTGGTCATTAGTCCGTAGCTTACAAACTACTTGTATAAGGTAAGTTAACCTAAGGACAACACACACACACACACACACACACACACACACACACACACACACACACACACACACACACACACACACACACACACACATTCGCGCGCGCGCCCAAGGGGGACTCGAACCCCCAACGGCGAACGGCCGCGAGCACCGCAGCACGGCGCTCCAGTACGCACGGCTAATCCACCGCGGCCCTTCTCCGGCATGGGTGTTTATGTAGTCCTTTGCATAAGTTACTTAAAGTAGTTTAGGTAGTTTGTAGGCATAGGGACTGATGACCAACATAGTTAAGTCTCTTAGATTTACAAACATTTGAATATTGTACAAATTGCCTGCTCTGCCTTGTTTTAAAAGGGATGATTCTGCAAGAACACATATCCGCGCAAGAAAATCATCTGTATTTTAGAATTGGGTAACGTATTGTGATATAAGCAGCATAAAAGTCGAACAAGTTTTGCGACCAGAATGGTTATTCCACGTGTTTAATGATTTAATCAATGTAAATGTTTTGCAGAGATGCATGCGCGTCTTAAGTAACGCACATTGCAGCTACTAAAACTGACAGGAAAACAACAATTGATGTATTTGCAATTGCGAATATGAACGATCAGCAGTTGCATAACCTATCGGTGACACCCGTCCCATGAACTGCAGACACTGTTCAGCTTGCGTGCCTCAACGATACAGACAGCCGGAGGCGTATCTGTGGACAGGACGGACAAGCGTTTGGTTCCTAAAGAGGGGCAGCAGCCTTTTCACTACTCGCATAGGTAACCGACTAGATGGTTGACTGAGCTGGCCTTTCAACACCATAAAGTTACTGCGAAGCACTGAAAGTGAAAGGAAACTACAGCCCTTACGTTTCCCAAGGACATGCAGCTCTATGTATGAATACTTAACGTTCTCTTGGGTAAAACATTCCGCTGGTAAACACTCCCAAATTCGGATATCCGGGCGGGGACAGGTGAAACGAAAGTCGTATTCTACGGATCGGACCGTGAAATGTCGCATCCGTTAATCGCGTAGGTAATTTAGAAAATTTCAAAAGAATTAGATAGGTTGGATTAGATATGATGGGGATTATCAATTTCGGCGGCATGTCAACAGGATTTCTAGGCAGGTGAGTACAGGATCATAAATAACAGCTGTTAGGGAGAACGCAAGAGTAGGTCTAATAATGAGCAAGAGAATAGGGATGAGAGAAAGTTACTATGAACAGCGCAGTGAACGCATTATCTTAGGATAGACATGAAGCCAAAACACAACTTAGTAGTACAACATCAGCTCTGCCGATGACGAGGAGACTGAAAAAATATATGGCGAGATAAAACAAGTTATTTAGATAGTTAAGGGAGACAATTTTTTGTGACGGGCGACTAGAATTCGGTACCAGAAAAAAAAAAAAAAAAAAAAAAAAAAAAAAAATCAAGAGACACCGGGAATAACAGATTGATTTTGTAATTGAAAGATATAGCTTTGGGAGCGGATATAGTGTCTGACAATTTGTTATGAACTGTAGATTAAAAGCTACGAAACTGCGAAAAGGTTGAAAGTAACGAAATTGAACGTGGATAAATTCAAGGAACCAGAGGCTGTCTAGAGGGAGCATAAGGCAAGGATTAACCAAAATGGGGGAAAGTAATACAGTAGAATGGGAGCTTTGAGAGTAGAGGTAGCGAAGACTGCTGAGTTTCATAGAGGTAGAAGGTTAAGGCCTAATAAAAAAAAAAAAACCTTGGATAACACAAGAGATACTGAACTTAATTGATGAAAGTTGTTGTTGTTGTTGTTATTATGGTCTTCAGTCCGGAGACTGGTTTGATGCAGCTCTCCACCCTACTCTATCCTGAGCAAGCCTTTTCATCTCATCATAAGAACGGCAACCCACATCCATTTGAATCTGCTTACTATGCGCGTCTCTTGGTCTCCCTCTGCGATTTTTACCCCACACACTTCCCTCCAATGCTAAATTTACGATTCCACGATGTCTAAGAATGTGTCCTACCAAGCGATCCCTTCTTTTAGTCAGAGTATGCCAAAAATTCCTTTTCTCGCCAATTCTGTTCAGTACCTCTTCATTAGTTATGTGATCTACCCACTTAATCTTCAGCATTCTTCTGTAGCACCACATTTCAAAAGCCTCTATTCTCTTCCTGTCCGCACTGCTTAACGTCCATGTTTCACTACCGTACAAGGCAACACTCCACACAAATGCCTTCAGAAAAGACTTCCTTACCCTTAAATTAATATTCGATGTTAGCAAATTTCTCTTTTTCAAAAATGCTTTTCTTCCCATTGCCATTCTGAATTTTATATCATCTGTACTGCGACCATCGCATGTTATTTTACTACCCAAGTAGCAAAACTCATCTACCAACTTCAATGTCTCATTACCTAATTCCTTCGGCATCGCCTGATTTTCTAAGACTACATTCCATTATTTTTGTTTTGCTCTTGTTAATGTTCATTTTATACGCTCTCTTCAACACACTGTCCATTCCATTCAACTGCTCTTCTAGGTCGTTCGCTGTCTCTGACAGAATTACAATGTCATCAGCAAAACGCAATGTTTTTATTTCTTCCCCCTGAACTTTAATGCCTATTCCCAATTTTTCCTTGCTTTCCTTCACCGCCTGCTCAATGTACAAATTGAATAACATCTGAGAAAGGCTACAACCCTGTCTTACTCCCTTCCCAACTGATGCTTCCCTTTCATGCCCTTCGAGTCTAATAACTGCGGTCTGGCTTTTGTACAAGTTGTAAATAACTCTCCTTTCCCTATATTTTACCCCTGCTGACTTCAGAATTTGAAAGAGTGTAGTCCAGTCTACATTGTCAAATGCTTTCTCCAAATCTACAAAAGCTAAAAATATAGGTTTGCCTTTCCTTAATCTATCTTCTAAGATAAGACGTAAGGTAAGTTTTGCCTCCCGGGTTCCTACGTTCCTCCTGAATCCTAACTGATCTTACCCGAGGTCAGCTTCTACCAGCTTTTCCATTCTCCTGTAGATAATTCTTGTTAAAATTTTGCAACCATGACTTATCAAACTGATGGTTCTGCAATTTTCACACCTGTCTGCGCCTGATTTCTTTCGAATGGGGATTATTACATTTTCCTTAAAGTCTGAGGGTATTTCGCCTGTCTCATACATCCTACACACCAGTTCAAATAGTTTTGTCATGGCTGGCTCTCCCAGAGACTTTAGTAGCTCTGAGGGTATGTCATCTACTCCTGGGGCCTTATTCTGACCTAGGTCTTTCAGGGCTCTGTCAAATTCATCTCTCAGTATAGTATCGCCTATTTCATCTCGATCTACTTCCTCTTCCCTTCCAACTACATCGTCTCTAAGTTCATTTCCTTTGTAGAGCTGCTCTATGTACTCTTTCCACCATTCAGCTTTCCCTTCTTTGCTGTGAACTGGTTTCCCATCTGAGTTCTTGATATTCGTAGAATTACTTTTCTTGTCCCCAAATGTCTCTCTTATTTTTCTGGAGGCGGTATCTATTTTCCCCCTATTTATACATTCTTCTACAGATTTGCATTTGGCTTCTAGCCACTCCTGCTTAGCCATTTTGCATTTCCTGTCAATCTCATTTTTTAGTCGCCTGTACTCCATTTTGCCTGTTTCATTTACTGCATTTTTATATTTTCTCCTTTCATCAATTAAATGTAGTATTTCCTGTGTTATCTAAGGATTTTTTGTAGGTCTTGCCTTTCTACCTATTTTGTCCTCTGTTGCCTTCACTATTTCATCTCTCAGTGCTACCCATTCCTCTTCTACTGTTTTATTTCCCCCTGTTTCTGTCAATTGTTGCCTAAATCTCCCTCTGAAATTCACCAGAACTTCACGTTCCTTCAATTTATCTAGGTCTACGTTTTTTCAGTTTCAGCCTACAGTTCATGACTAACAAGTTATGGTCAGAGTCTATATCTGACCCTGGGTATGTCTTGCAGTTTATAACCTGGTTCCGGAATCTATGTTTCACCATTATAAAATCTGATACCTTTCGGTGTCTCCTGGTCTCTTCCAAGTATACAACCTTCTTTTGTGATTCTTAAACCACGTGTTTGTTACAATTAAATCATGTTCCGTGCAAAATTCTACCAGGCGACTTCCTCTTTCATTCCTTCTGCTCAGTCCATATTCACCTACTATTTTTCCTTCTCTTCCTTTTCCTACTACCGAATTCCAGTCTCCCATCACAATTAAGTTTTCCTCTCCCTTAACTGTCTGAATAATTTCCTTTAGCTCCTCATATATTTCTTCGATCTCCTCATCATCGGCAGAGCTAGTTGGCATATAAACCTGTACTACTGTTGTCGGTGTTGGCTTCGTATCTATCTTGACAATGATAATGCGATCACTGTGCTGCTTATAGTAGTTTACCCGCATTCCTATTTTCTTATTCATTATTAGTCCTACTCCTGTGATACCCCCAACTGCTTTTGTATTTATAATCCTGTACTCACCTGACCAGAAATCCTGTTCATCCTGCCACCGAACTTCACTAATCCCCACTATATCTAACTTCAACCTATCCATTTCCCTTTTTAAATTTTCTAATTTTCTTACCCGATTAAGGGATCTAACATTCCACGCTCCGATCCGTAGAATGCCAGTATTGTCTTTCCTGATGATAACATCCTCCTGAGTAGTCCCCGCCCGGAGATCCGAATGGGGGACTATTTTACCTCCGGAATATTTTACCCGAGAGGATGCCATCATCATATTTTCATACAGTAGAGCTGCATGTCCTCGGGAAAAGTAACGGCTGTAGTTTCCCCTTGCTTTCAGCCGTTCGCAGTAACCGTGTGGCAAAGCCACAATTAGCTGATGTTACAAGGCCAGCTCAGTCATTCAACCAGACTGTTGCTCCTATAACTACTGAAAAGGCTGCTGCCCCTCTTCAGGAACCACACGTTTGTCTGGCCTCTCCACAGATACCCCTCCGCTGTGGTTGCACCTACGGTACGGCTATCTGCATCATTGAGGCACACAAGCCACCCCACCTCGGCAATGTCTGTGCTTCATGGGGGTGGTGATGGAAGTAAAAATTATCAAAATGCAGCAACTTAAGCAGGCAAAAAGGGAGTACAGACGGCTAAAAAGGTACTTGAGAGGAAGTGCAGAAACAGTACTGACAAGAGGACAATGTAAGTTGACAGAAGAATATATAACTAGGGGAATACAGCCTACAAGAAAATGAAAGAGTCGTTTAGATGGAAAAAGAAGATGAATGCATATCTAGAGCTGACATAGAAAATCAGTAGTAACAAATGAAGGGAAACCCAAAAGTGGGACGAAATACGTAGAGGGCCTGTAAGAGGGAAACGCAGGCAATAGTGTAGAAGTGGCAGAGGAAGTAAATGAGATAGGAGATACGATACTGCAGAGCACTGAAAGATTTGAATGGAAACAAGACCCCAGGAGTGGATTATACTCCCTCTGTACTGAGGGCATCCGTGGTAGGGCTGGCATCGCCGGAGCTGTTCCACCTGATATGCAAACAGTGTGAGGCAGTGAAATGTAATGATTACAATTCCAAAGAAAGCAAGGGGAGATAGGTGTGAAAATTACATAACTGACTGTTTAATGTGTCAAGGCTGCAGAGTAATAACACATTATTTAAAAAGAATGGAAATCTGACAATACGTGAGGCTTCTGACAAGGTCGACGGGGAAAACTCTTTAAAATTATGAATTTAGCAGGTCTAAAATGGAACGAAAACAACTTTTTCAGAAACCAGACAGCAGTTTCAAGAGTCAAATGACGTGAAACGACGCATGGGTTGGAAAGGAAATAACACAGCGTTGTAGCCTTTACGAAACGTTATTGAATCTGTACATTGAGTAGATGTGAAGGAAAGCATGGAGAAATTAGAAAATGGGATTGAAATTCAGAGAGAAGATATAGAAACTTTTAGGTTTTGTGATTCCGTTGCAAAGGAGCTTGAAAAGCATTTGAATGACTGGGACAGTCTCATGAGAGGATATAAGGTAAATTATAACAAGAGCAAAACAAGTATAATGGAATATAGACGAATTAATTCAGGTGATTCTGAGGGCATTAGGTTTGGTTTAGGTAGATGAAGATTGAACCGTCGTCAATAGAGACAGAACCCACGCTCGGAAAGATCTTTGCTACGTTTAGCGAAGGAAGTCGGTCGTGACGTAAGAAAGGAATCATCCCGGTATTTACCTGGAGCCGATTCCTTAACTCGCAGAAAACCTAAATCAGGATGGCTGGAAGCGAGTTTGGACCGGCGTCCTCCCGAATACGAGTCCAGTCTGTTGCCACCGTGTCACCTCGCTCGGTATTTGGCTTAGGAAACGAGTCGATAAAGATAGAGGAGTTGTGTTATTTTGGCAGCAAAATACTGTTTGATGGCCGTAGTCGAGAAGACATAAAATGCACGATGGCAACGGGAAGAAAAGCATTTCTAAAGAGAAATTTTTAGGTACCCATTTTACGTTACAGGAACTCTTTTCTGAAGGCATTTGTCTTGTCGATAGTTTTGTACGTGAGTAAATCGTGGACCATAAACAGTGCAAACAAAAAGAGAATAGAAGCTAATGAAGAGTAAATAAGCATAATTTGAAGGATTGAGTGGTAACAAACATTCTGCGACATCAATGTCTGAAGAACATTTACATGGATTAGATTGTTGAAAATGGACACTGTACGTCGTATAATGTATTCTCCTTATTTCTAAGGTTTTCAAGCCACAATTGTAAATATTTACTGACTATCACCGGTTTAGATTATATAACTCGTCATCTTCAGGTTACAATATTGCCCTGCATCACGTATGAAGTTTGGAGACATCCTAGAACAAACTATCTTTCTGGTAGAAAGTCTCGGAAATACACACATGGACCGAGAAACACTGTAATGTAAGATGACGATATCGTTCGCGACAAGACGGCAATGAGTGTTCAAATCCCAACCCGACACAAATTGTCATATGACACCAATAAATTAAACAACTGATGCTGATTCAGAGTCCCAATTTTGAATAATTTCATTATTGGAAGACAGTGAAGTTCGCACTGAAGTTAAATGCAACACCTTAGCTCGGTGTGTAGCACATATAACACATTTGAGGCCGTTAGACCCCAGCTGGGATCGTGTTCGGCCTGCCTGATGCAGGTCGTTAGGTGACGCCACACGGGCGACTTGCGCGTCGGTGACGAGAAAATTATTACGATAACACAAGACCTTCTCGCTGAGTGGAGGAAATATCAAACCCGACCGGGAATCGAACCCGGGCCCCTTACGTGGCAGTCTACCACGCTCTCCACTTTTTCTTTTAGCGCGTCTCCATCCACCCCTACAACCCGTTCTTGCGCTCGCCAATATAGCCTTCCGCGGCTAGCTTCATTAGCTGTACCATTGTATCTGGATTCGTAAAAGAGAAATGAATATCTTCTTCTTCCTAAGTAAATGGGATTTCTTCTTATTAAAAATTAACATCATCTTGAAAGTCCTTCTACAGTTTCCATGAAAGGAACTATTTCTTTATCAACTAATTTGGAAGCTTTGTCTTCGAAATGACAATCTTCTTCTTCGAAGACACAATAAATGAAACTGAATATCTTACTCTAAAATAATATTAAACACAAAAAATTTTAAAAAGAAAAGTGTCCTCTTCGCTTCTCCTGTACTTCCGTGAATGAACATGAGTTAATTTGGCGTTCCGAGTACTTCAAGATTGTCTTCTCGTATATGCTGCTACTGCAGTTGATTCCGTTTGTCTCGTGTCTTCATCTTCTAATATATTTTTCTTTTCATTTCACATCTCTTGTACCTTAAAGCATCAGTCAGCAACGTCTCTGTAACACCCTTCGAAAATTACAGGAGTTTAAGCCATTTTCTGTATGTAAAAATAGAGATAAATAAATAAATAAAACAAAATCAATGGGTGATACCCGAGTTTTATTTCTATATTAATATCCTGAGTAGAAAATTCGCGTATTTTTCTCTGTCTTTATGTTCATTCGTTTTATTTTTTCATGATCTATCAGAAGATGCACCCAACAGTCTTCTCTGCTCTTGTTTTTCTCTGAGAAAATATAAGTCCACCGGATTGCGGTGGTGGACACCACACTCGAGGGAATGAATATAAAGGTAGGATCTATTTGACACTTAAGTAGTTTATGACCTGATGTAGGAACCAAATATAGACCACCACTGCACAACTTGATTGTCGTAAAATGCTGAGGAAAGAATAAGACGAAGAGCATGCATTCCCATTAAATATGATGGAATAAGACCATTGAGATTGAACTTTTTAAATTACAAAGTATAAATAGTAGAAGTGAAGTGTGTTTCCAGCATACAACACACGAATCGTCATTTTGTGTTCTCTCATAAAATTATTACCATACTGCTAGTATCGTAAGTGTAAAAGAATAAAGTGATAATTTTTCTGCGTAAAATTCTTGTATCAGTTCAATGAAGGATTTTGGAAAAGAAGAGAAGTTACCAAAAACACAAAAAAGCGAGACAACCTATGAATAAACACGGTAGGCTGAGAGGGGTGCTAATTAAGTGCAGAATATATACATTGCTGTAAATAAAAAGTACACCCTCTTAGAGTTTTCAAATTAACTTTATTGCTGAAATAGTGAACATGGTGTACATGACATGGTTACATAACATTCACAGTTCAATAGCACCACGGTACTAATGATCCATGCTGAAACATCCGCTCATTGTGGCATCCGTGGCGAACAAAGTGTTGGAGGGCACTGTCCTATGCCTGCTCGACCTGGTCACGTAGCTCTACGGCAGCTGTGGGAGCACAAGTCGCGTGTGTCACTTTTCTGCATGTTACAACGGGAAAAAATGTCTACAGGGATTACGTGCTAACCTGTCTTGTATCATTTTCTATCCACCTCCATGTTGCCATGTATGAAGCACAACAGTTTGCGTTTGTACCGCAACTACAGTGTACGCGAGGGTTGTAGTTACTCCCCACTGTACTGTTTTTCATCAACCTGAAGACTTCTATAGATGTCCCCACGCAGATGACAGCACGCAGGTCGGAGTTCTTGATTGAGGCTTAAATTGTTAAACTATCGGCAAAAACTGATCTAATTAAGAAATAATACTTGAGTTCATGTGGGATGCCATTTAGTTTATATAAAGAAGGCAGAAAACTAGCGAACTGCATAATAACATCTACTTAACGCGCATTGTCTTAACTGAAAATTGAATATAAAGTCATTTCGCATTGTTCTAAACTCATTAATCTATGTCAAGTGACTGCCCACTTATGCGAGATGTTACTCCTCCGAGTGCGTGTTCTGGACTCAAAATGATAAATATGTCTTATGATGCAACATGTTACTCATCTGAGTCCGTGTTCTGAACTGAAGTGTGGCGGCTCGATGAAAGGCTGACTTCGCTCGCATTTGGCGCTAAAACATGGCCGCCGTGCATCGTCCGTACTATATTAATTATTTTGTTTATGAATTTAGCGATAGTTAATATGTTTTACCCAGTCAGAGCATATCTTGGATTTGAGGGGATTTCTTACTTGAATTTCACATGGAATGAATAAATAGTTTATTAAGTATTAACAAAAATATGAATGTATTTTGGTGCGTGACCACCAGTATTACAGCCAAACGGCGTCCAGTGCCTGCCGCTCGGGAACTTGCCTAGAATTCGGGGAAACTTGCCAGTGCTCTTTCCCGTGAGAACACGACCTATTGTATCACCTGTCGTGGTTCCCGCCAGCTTGTACCATCTGTCGCCTACTGGTTCTAACTGGCTGCACTGAAGCAATACTCCGATCTTAATATGACGGCTTTAAGCCAGAAATATTACAATGTACGGCCACTGGTCAGCGTTACCTTCACAAACACAAGGGTGGAAGAGAGTTGTAGCTGTGGCACCCCAGTCTATACCGAAGGCCTGTGGCGAGGCCAGTGTGTCTAGGACGAATGCATGCTACGAGACAGCGCTCGCCGGGTCTACGTCGGAAGCAGAAAAGACAATCACCGGTGTGCACACAAGATCTGCTTACTACGCTGAAAGCCACGGTCTGTCATTCCCTCTTCCTAGTGATGCATCAGACGTCCCAGGAGATTGTGCAGATCGCAATGGCAGCCGCCTCCCCCCCCCCCCTTTTTTTTCAGAACAGTGCGCAGTACAAACCTTCAGAAATATTCTAAAGAGTCTAGCCTAATATTGAAACTACTAGTACTGCACCTGTTTTCTAAGTTTATTCCCCAACATTTCTCTGTTTTCTGATCAGTGTAAAGGCTAATGGATCGCCTAAAATTTTATGGAAAGCCATAGATTCCGCAAACGTCACTTTGTCTTAATATTCAGATCTTTCCCTTTGTCCCTTACGCATCCCATTATGCCACTTTTTACAATGTCTATTAAATTTTTGTGGTCTTCAAAAAATTTATGTTCATCACTGAAAGCCTCCCTTCTCTAACACACCTATGTTTGTAACGAAAGAACTCAAATGCTGAAATTTTTATAAGCCTAAGGGCCCAAACTACGTTAGTCTTCAGTCCATAGTCTTACAAACTACTTAAACCAAGTTAAACTAACATAAGGACAACACACATCCAAGGGAGGATTCGAACGTCCGACGCGGGAGGCCGCGCGATCCATAACGTGACGCTCCAGACCGCTCGGCTGGGACTCAAATATTCAAATGTTTCTTTATTACGTACGATGTTCTATAAATATATTCCGTTTAAGAAAATACGCCTTTAATGCACTATATTTACACATATTAAATGTATAGTAACATTCACATTTCTCAAATCTCTCATTAACATGAGAAAAACACGTCAGACAAAACAGATTTGAAACTATTAAATCGTCTAAATGATACATTAATTTAGTTCAATGAAATGTATGAACGAATCAGTAAAAAAATAAAAGTTTTGCAAATCTAAAAAGTAGGTCAATTCAAAATAAAATTCCTAAACTATCCCCCTGAACCGCAGAAATTGGCGAGGTGGATGGCTTATGTACCTTAACGATACACATAGCCGAACAATAGGTGCAACTATAGCGGAGGGGTATCTGTGGAGAGGGCAGACAAACGTGTGGTTCCTGAAGAGGGGCAGCAGCCTCTTCAGTAGTTACAGGGGCAACAGTCTGGATGTGTGAGCTGGCCTTTTAACATCAGCCAACGTGGCTTTGCCACACAGTAACTGGAAACGGCTGCAGCCGTTACCTTTCCCGAGGACATGCAGCTCTACTGTGTGAATATAGGATGATTGTATTACTTATTATAACAAACAAAAATCGCAATTGTAAAGAAATATATCTTAAATCTGTAAATTAAAGTGTAATAGACGTTATAAATATATCTTAGTGCGCGTTGTTGCTGTGGTGTGGTGTGAGTGGAAGACGACCTAGTGGTCAGCGTGCAGTAGTTCTAGTGTTAATAACCGGTCGGCAGCAGATCAGGTCGACATCTTTGGTTTCAGAAGCCCTCTTTATCTGCGTATTGGTAGCTGTACGATCTGCCACTGCTGCCCTTACAATATGTCAATCTTGGCCGACATCTGTGCGTGTGGACGTCCAGAACGTAGTCAGTGGGTGTGAGAATGTTCACGAGGCCGTAGTGACCAGCATCGTTCCATGACTGTTGCAACACGCCCTACTCACGTGGCAGTTTCTCGAAAGGGTCATCCCGCCTCTCGGAAGACCATAATCTAATCCCTTTGAAACCCGCGTCGTTGGCTGTAGGAAGCACAGCGCCAGTTTGCTTCAGACGCTTATACCACACTCAGTATTATGACTGGAACAGTATCTATTGACGGGTGCACACAAAAAATGTTCAAATGTTTGTATAGTCTATGTGACTTAACTACGGGGTCATCAGTCCCTAAACTTACAAACTACTTATGAACTACTTACAACTAAGGGCGGCACAAATATCCATGCCCGAGGGGGCATTCCAACCCCCGACCGTAGTGGCCGTGCAGACTGTGACTGGAGCGCCTCAGTCCCCTCGGCCACCGCGGCCGGCTGGGTGCACACAGATGCTGCTGTGGCAACTACATAATTTTGGTCCGCGGATGAAGTTGAAATAATTATCAAAGTATCCAAGTATATATTTCGCAAATAGCAAATTTTTCCGACGTCTGTTGCTCCTGTAAGATGGACAAACGATCTGCAACACATGAAAATCTGTGCCGGACCAGGACTCGAAGTCGGGTCTCCCGCTTTTCGCGAGCTGTCGCCTTAACCACTCGACCACCCGTGCAGACCTAATCGTTTGTCCATCTTACAGGAGCAACAGACGTCGGAAAATTTCGCGATTTGCGAAGTGTATATATCTCTGCTGCGGATCACCGCCAACTTCTGTTGCCTTGAAACAGACATACTAATAAAAATTATCAAAATGTTCTTAAATCTGTGGGACTTGGCTACTGCGGTGATCAGTCCCTAGGCTTACAGAGTATCCAAATGAAATTAACCTAAAGACAACACACACACGGGCTCGAACCTCAGATGGTGAGCAAACGCTCGCTCCGCAACAAGGCGCCTTAGAGTGCTCGGCCAATCCACCGCGGCGAAATCATCATCAGTACATCCACTTCCTCCAAGTGGTATCTGCCGGCATCTAATCACACCCGACGACATCTTCCCAGGTGTACCACCTTTTATTTTATGTGGCATTGTAGATTTGGTATGTGGCAGGGGGGGAGGGGAGGGGGGGGGGAAGTAAGAGGAGCAGGCAGCGTAGGGCGTGTCCAATTACCGTACATGAAGTATTGTCATATTACATGCAGTTCATTTATTTTTCCATTAAATCTGTAACAATCCGAAGCAACGTGTAGGTGGGTACAGCTGTTACTAAATTAAAATATATTTGTAATAGTATTAAAACCTGTAATACAGATCTGTTCGGCCTTCATTTAGATATTACAAAAGAATATTAAATAGCTGAATAGTCTACTCGTCTATATTGACTTGATTTCACGTAAAAATAGAATATTTGTTAATTATTATAATTATATTTAAAAATTCTTAATAATCGTAGCTGTTACGTTTCAAACTGCATAACCGCATGTACATTCTGTGATACTTGGGTACACAGCTGTTTCATTTTGTGCCGTAACAATTCTTGTTTTAGTACCTCGATTTGTTTCACGCATTAAAATCCATCTTCATGTTTGATGTTTCTGTGCATGCGTAACTGTAGGTCTAAGGTTATATTTGATAGAACTGCTAGAATTTTTGTTTCATGCATTAAAATCCATCTTCATGTTTCTTTGCGTGCGTATCGGTAGGTATAAGGTTATATTTGATGGAAGTGCTGGAATATTTTAATTTCAGGAATGATGTGATGTCATGAGGTTACTAAACAACAAGTGGTAATTTTTCAAATGATGCTTCGTGACTTCAGAACCTTGCTTACACCAAAGACTGTAGCTGAGGAGCATTTAGGACACACACGAAAAATTTTGCAGAGATAGTTACTATGTTATCCCCATCACCCAACATGTAATGACTATGCACTGAGCGCCTTAATAAAATACATATTTAAAACAGCTCTGGAGGCTGGCATTGCTCTTCCTCGCTCTGACTGGTTAAGGTGGGAAATGTAAGAGGGTTGTTCTCCAACACTGTGCGTGCTACATTACGATATAACAATTAGATACCCTCTCCCCGCCCAGAGTTTTTTGTTTGAACAATTGTTTCAGCTCTTTCAGAGCTATTTTTAAAATTCTTCTTGTGCGTTGCCTTGTACCAGGCAGACCTTGTGACGACTGCCACTCACGTTGACCACTGAACCTCAAGACAACTGCACAGTAGGCCTAGTTTTCCTGTAAAAGCATTCTGCAGGTTGGCGACTGCCGAAGTCTCTCAGCTCGCAGTACCTGCCTGCATCCATTGCTCTGCCAACAGAAAAGTTGTCGAGTTTATCTCGAATCTCAGTCGCCACCACCAAACCTGCAAAATAGAAACCATTAATTTCAATACCAAGCCTCTGCCTGTAATAATTAAAACAGTGATGA
Organism: Locusta migratoria; assembly: GCA_026315105.1. Taxonomy (NCBI): domain Eukaryota; kingdom Metazoa; phylum Arthropoda; class Insecta; order Orthoptera; family Acrididae; genus Locusta; species Locusta migratoria. The sequence goes on from CM048745.1 coordinate 40,909,438, forward strand.
TAGCAGGAAAGAGTAAATTGGGCATAAGCTTACTTCAAAATATATAACCATAGAAAACTCTTTACTGCAATGTCCTTTCAAGAAAAACACTCGAGCTTTCGATAGCTATGTCCGCATTTATAGTCAAGAGTACAAACCACGAGTAACGAGATCGGGACGGTTTTGCGCTTATACAGTGATAGGTCGCTGCGTTGTTTGGCAGACTAGTAGTGCAGCGTGGAATGGAATTAATATACATAAGCATAGGGTGTTACACCAATCGTTTTCACCGAAAATGTCAGGGTACGTTTTACTTGCAAAAAACGAGATAGAATTTGTCGTATGCAACTGTAAATTAGTCCAATTTAGACCAGACGCGTTCCGCTTTATTCTAAAGCATCTTCAGTGGTCAACTGTATAAGAAATGTATTGTTTTACATTATTTGTTTGATTAAATTTGATCGATAAAAGTGCTCATGCAATACGATTATTTTGATTCTGAAGAAAATGTACTACTGATATTACTCGTGTATTTTTTGCTGTTGTCCTCTTCATGTGTATTTTGTAGCACATTGCCATTTCTATGGCCTGGCAGGCTTTGTATGTCGTTTGTTTTGTTTATACGTGTGTGTGTGTGTGTGTGTGTGTGTGTGTGTGTGTGTGTGTGTGTGTGTAGTGTTTTGTTGTTGTTTTGTGTGGTCGTATTATACGGTGCGTTTGAGGGAAGGGGAGGTTTGTCTTTGTCTACTACGTGTCCTATTCAGTCCGGAGACTGGTCTGATGCAGCGCTCTACCCTACTCTATTCTATTCTATTCTATTCTATTCTATTCTATTCTATTCTATTCTATTCTATTCTGAGCAAGCCTCTTCATCTCCTCATAAGGACGTCAACCTACATACATTTTAATCTGCTTAGTGAATATTACTTGGAAACCATTCTACTTAAAATGATACCTATATCAAAATGAAAGAGTATTAAATTTTGCGTCGAATGACCCACTTTTGTATCAAAATGAGTACAGCTTTATGGTCGCAATCAGTTTTCAAATTTCGGTGATTGTGGCTAACTTGGCCAAAAAGTGGGCTCCAAGGCCCGTAACTCGAAAACGACTCCTGAAAATGAAAAATATCTACTTATCAGAAACATAGAGAATGACATTTTACATTAGATAAGCATTTTGTATCTCAATTTTAGTCACTATCAAGCGTTCATACACTGGAAAGAAACCAAAGTATTTTATTATTTATTTATTCGTTTCGTCCTCTAAGGGTACGTGGAACCATTAGTTAGTACTGGTCTTCTTGATTTTCTTCTTCTTGTTCTTTTCTTGCAAAAAATTCTCATACTTACCTATGGGCCTGTCTTTTTTCTTGTGTCCACCAGTTTTTCGGCTTCAGATTCCTTTCCGTCGGGTTTTTGGTTGTGAACTTTTGAGAGTTGGTTTTCTGTCTGTACACAGTCCGTGCGGTTTCTAGTGGTTAAATACTGTGTTCCGTGAGGTCATTTTGGATTTCTGTTAGCCAACGTGTCCTGGTTTGGCGAGTTCCTATGATGATAAGGAAGATTTTCTTCGGCATTCTAGAGAGGTCCATGCTAGCTAAATGTCCGTAGAATTTCAATCTTCCTTTCTGTGCAACTGACGTGAAACGTTCAATACTTGAGTACAATTCCTCTGAGCATTTCGCATCCTGATACCATCTTAAATCTTGGGTCCAAATATTTTCCTGAGTCTGCGTTTCCATTTTCTCAAATGTTCAAATGTTAGTGGACCTCATGGGATTTAACTACGGGATCATCAGTAGTCCCTAAAACTTACAAACTACTTATGAAGTAGTTTATACTGAAGACGGCACAAACATCCATGCTCGAGGGGATTCGATCTCCCGACGGGGAACGACCTCGCGCATCATAGCATAGCGCCCCAATGCGCTCGGCCGTTCCAACGCGGCTCCATTTTCTCAATGTTGTTGATGGTCAACGATGATGTTTCAGTTGCATAGAGTGCTTCAGGAAGAATGACTGTGTGATAGTGATGAAGTATGGCTTTAGTGAATAGCGATTTCTTGTGTGTTCCAGGTCACTGTATAATTATAATAATAGATTTATTCCATAAAATAAAAAGTCCATTGGAAAGGCGGGTCTCTCATAAGTTGTGTTTCCTCTATATAACTTTTCTTTCACTCGTATTTTATTCATTTTAATCCATGCATTAAATGGTAAGAGTAGGTTGCTAACTATATATATATATATATACATAGTAACGTCCAGTATGTACCGTATTTACGTATGATTAATATTGTACAAATCAACAAATAAAAGGGCATGACAATAAAAAATAGAATTCACATTTTATCAAATTTCAATTCCATCGAGGTCATTTCAAAGACTGCGACAATTCCCGGTCCAGCATCCGATCTTCTAAATCACGGCAGCATCTCTACCCACTTCCTCGTTCTGGAACCTACTTACGATCACGTTCTTCTCCTCGTCTAGCTGAGCTTGTGGGGTGTTCTTGCAAGACAGGCCTCAACAGTGTTTGAATGTAGAGGATCAGTTCAGATCTGCGACATTTTACTAGAAATAGAGTGCTACTGAAGAAATCTGAATGGTCAAAAACATACGATTCAAGGTAGAGGTTGAATCCAATAGTTGTCTAAATTTTCTAGACCTGACCATAGGTGAAGCACAGGGTAAAAATACATTTCGAATTTATAGGAAACCGACGTCCACAGATATGGTGATCAATTCAAAATCGACACATCCAACTAGGTATAAGATGGCGCAATTTTATTGTATGCTGCATAGGCTCGTTAACCTCCCATTGGATCAGTCCGCCATTGACAATGGAATCATAATACTAAGATATATTGCCTGTAGAAATGTCTACAATACCGGATTAAATAATGAATTACTCAACAAGGAGAGGAATAGAAATTGGGAAAAAGGGTAAAGTAAAATCTCACACCACCATAAAATATGCCCGAATGACATAACGGCCCCATCTCTGTCACGATCGAGTGAACCTTCCGAAAATCTAACATCAAGATAGCCTTTAATACAACAAATAAATTACAAGCAAAATTACGCCACAAAATGGGAGCAAACGACAATAAATTTAAGAAATCGGGGGTATATAAACTCCATTGCGGCGACTGCGAAGGTTTTTATGTTGGCCAAACGGATAGTTCGTTATTTACTAGATTCCGAGAGGATAAAGTTAGCCACAATAAAACTACATTTGTTGAACACTAACCAGAGAACAAAGACATTCGACAAAGTATGAAGATTCTACATAAAGTGCCCAAGCAAGGGAAAGAAATTAAACATTCTAGAGAATATGTGATTTTTAAAGAATTAAAACATCATAAGAGAAATATTCACAACGATCAGCTGGAGGTGGTGGATAACAACTTTAATATTTGGATTAGGTATTGTGAGATTAGGGTACCGCCACCACAGTGAGATACTGCTGCCGTAGGTAATGTGACATCACGAACCATGAACGATACGACGAGAAAGCTCTGAACATAATTTATCCAATATTAGTAGGAAAGTAGACTAAGTAGTGCTCAAGTGACCGTCTTGTACTCTTCAAACTCTTCAGGACTATTAGGAAAAAAAAAAATAAAAAAAAGGGTAAAGCAGTCAACAGTCCGAAGATTGGTTTGAACACCAAAGTGCTTTACTAGGCATGGTCCTATTTGGAGGTGGTATGCCGTTGCCTTCCTCCGAATTAGGATCCATATATATATATATTCTTTCACTCGCCAGCAGACAAACAACGAAAAGCCAACAAATTTTTATTTAAAATGCAAAAGTCTTTCTAAAAAATTGTCTTTGTTATGTCGGTGCATACGGGGCCCAAAATGCGCGGGGCCCCTAGACAGCTGCCTGCTCTGCCTTATGGGTAATCCGGCGCCGGCCGCGGTGGCCGAGGGGACTGAGGCGCTTCAGTCACGGTCTGCACGGCCACTACGGTCGGGGGTTGAATCCCCCCTCGGGCATAGATATTTGTGCCGTCCTTAGTTGTAGGTAGTTCATAAGTAGTTTGTAAGTTTAGGGACTGATGATCCCGTAGTTAAGTCCCTTAAGCTAAACAAACAGTTGAACATTTTTGGTAATCCGGCACTGACACAGGAAGGCTTCGCGCGACCAGCGATGTAAATAATTACAATGGAACGAAGGGCATAACAGCCTCGGCTGTTCGTAGCATGTCAACCAAAGGATATCTATCGATACCTCTACACCCAAAGGTGGGACACATGTTTTTCTTCTAATAGGAAATGATGTTTCATTGAGTAACTTTGACTTACGATAAACAAGAAAACATAATTACTATGATTCAAATGTATGAACGCTTAATAGCGCCTCAAATTCAAAAACTAGATGCTTTTGTGACGTAAAATTTCATGTTCCACAACTTTTTTCATTTTGAGATTTTGAATTACGGGCCATGGATCCGACTTTTTAGCCAAGTTGGTATAAATGATCAAACGTCGACAACTCATTGCGGCCAAATCGTGGTACTGATTTTGACTGTAAGTGGGTTATTCGACGCAAAATTAAATGCACTTTCATATTGAAAGGGATAACATTTTCAGTAGGCTGCATAGTTTCCGAGTAATAGGCGAAAATATGAAAAAAGTACGAGAATTTGTCAGTTGTTTGACCACAAAAAGTGGTCCCAAGAGTTTTTAAGGTCGAAAACTTGGATTCTACATACTCTCAACTATATAAGCAAAATTTAAAAAAAAGGGGGGGGCGAAGCTATCGCGCAAGGGGCAAGTTATCACGGTTTACTAGGATACAGGGCATATACTGTAGTGCTAAAATTTTTCCTCACAACGTGGCACTGAACATGTCCTGTGGATACGAACTTCCTATCTCTAGCCCTTCAATGTGTTTCTCTGTACATAATATAGAATGTGTGTGTGTGTGTGTGGGGGGGGGGGGGGGGTTATGCAAGTGCAAAAGAACAGGCAGAACATATGCAGGAATAACGAAATTTAAGCGTTATTTAGTAGGAATTCTAGTATCACCTTACATTTATGACTCATTATCGTAATACAGAAATCCAAGTTTGCTGCTAACAATATCTATTCAGCTTGTGAAAATTGACTCCACTATAAGCTTGTTTCGGCTTTTGCCATTTTCAAGTGGACCTGGTGATGTTTAGTAAAATAATTACCTACGTTTACAATATACAATTTTGTATAAAAAATTAAAAAATATTTCGTTACAAATTCACTTACGTTTAAGTTGCTCTGACGTCCATAAAGCATATTACAGTTGGTGTCTTTTTGTGACAGAATGGTGTAGTCACGTTTTATATCGTTAATTTTATTTCACAGATATAGAAATTGTTTACTCTGTTGATGCTTTATGTTTACAGTAAAATATATCTGTGCTGGTCAGAGGGTGTACTCGTGTGTCATGGATAATACTATAGCAGAGAAAAACATCGTTTCTTTTTCTTGTGTGAAATTTTTATCCGTTTTCCCTTTCCAAAATTTTAATAAAGTTCTCTAAATAATGTTTATCTTTTAAATCTGTTTGTTCGTCGAGAATATCAAGTGGGTATTTTTTCGTGTATGTGAAAATTTCTAGTTGTTCCAGAATATTGAGAATATGGCCTTTAGGAACTTTGTGTAGTATTTTTAAAACAGTTTCCATGTTTTCGGCTATGTGATTTTGGCTATTTAAGTAAAAGTTAGACTGGCTGCTTTCACAGTCTCTTGTGTGTTCCATAAATCGAATTTTAAAGTTTCATTCTGTTTGTCCAATATAAAACTTAGTGCAATCATTACACGAAATTTTGTAAACGCCAGGGTAGGAATGAATGTCGGTTTTCGTCTTTCCTGATCTTAATTTTGACCATAGGGTATGTTTTTTTTAAATATTTCGTTAATTTTGTTCGATATGTTGCCTAGTTTCGTTGTTGGTACATATGTTGGTCTTCTTGTAACTGTCTTCTTTTTTTAGTGTTATTTCTTTGTGTATGGGACTTTTTTTAGCTTTCATCTGTTGTTCATATAATTTGAGTACCATGTTTGGGGTGATATTATTTTTTGTGCTATGTATTGTAGTATTGTAAGTTCAGTAAGAATTGCATTTTCTTCCAGGGGTAGATTAATGATTCTGTTGATCATTGATTTGAGAAACGTGTATTTCTGTGATTTTGGATAACAAAAATTTTTTATTTATGATATCTGTAATGGTTGGTTTCCTATAAATTTCAAATATATTACTAGTAGTAGTGTGTCAGCTACGTAATGGTGATGATAAACAATTTTTATAAGTAAGGGCCAATTTGAGTTGAAAAACTTTTCGTCTAGTGTGTTGATGAATATATCTGCAATTGTACCTGAAATACAGTGTCCTATTGCTACTCCATCAGCTGGTATGTAGATTTTGTTATTAAATTCAAAATAATTATGAGATAAAGTGAGCTGCAGAAGATCTATAATTTCATAAGTGTGTGTTATAGAAACTTTCCTATATTTGACAAGTTGTTTTTTATTATTTCAATCGTTTCAGAGATTGGTATGTTTGTGTATAGATTTGTTATGTCAAATGAGATAAATTTACCTGATGGTAGGATTTGTATATCTTTTATAGTATAGGCTTAAGTTCTTGAATTTTTCATAGTGTATCTTTTATTAAATGTGTGAAAGATGAAATATTAATTTATTTAGTTTTTTACTTAGTGGATATGTTGGGCTATTGACGCAGTTAATAATCGTACAAATAGGGATCAGATCCTTATGTACCTTTGGTTGTGCATGTAATGTCTGAGTACATGGGTTCATAGCAGTACATGCTGTTTTCTTGCAATTTTTAATCATTTAGTTTTTGCAGCAAATTTATTATTTGGGTTATGTGGTGTTTCAGTGATATTTTCTTGGAAAAAAAGTCATGACTATTTATATATTGATCATGTTTTAACATACCTATACTATTCCCTTCATCAGATTTCACTGCTATGGCATTTTGTGTCAATGGTTTTTTATTTATATTGGTAAGTGTAATACGTTCTAAATGCGTCTGTTGTAGGTTTATTTTTTATTTGTGTCTCTATGATTTTTGCTATTTTAACTGTTAATTCGTTTTGTAGTCGTATAGGTAATTTTGCTAAGTCAACTTAAGGGAATTTGTAACGAAATATTTTTTAAATTTTTTTAATACGAAATTGTATATTTAAACGTCCACCAGGGTCGCCCATTAACATAGCTCGATCTTCCTGCACTATCCCCAGGGGCGGGCGTGGGTGATTTTGAAATATTAAATAGTAACCCTTATTTTATATTGCAGATTTCGATTATTCAGGAATATATTTTTAACTCATGTATGTTTTTTTTTATTTCATGACAGATGGCGGTGTAATTGGTAAAAATGAAAATGAGTTGAAAGTTGTTACGTTACGGTAACATCTCAAACAAATACGATCACATTAGGAAAACAAAAGTACAGTTTTGATACTTTTGATAATGCTATCATGTGACAACTCCCACAATGGAATGAAACACACGCTGTGATCATGTTCTCAGCGTATTGTCGAACTGGCAACTGTACTTCAATGATTCGGATAATGTAACCTGCACCACTTAGGTCCGTACTTTTTCGTACTTAGCACGATGCATTTGCAGAGTTAACTGCAAGAGCAGGTAGTTATACAGATATTTGATGAGATACTTCAGAAAATCTGAGAAAATAAATGTCAGGCTGTAGTAAACTATAAAGACTTTCGCAGTGCATGATGCAGAATGACGCACATGCAAACACAACATGAAAGAACTGCGAACATTTTTTCTCTTCTTCAATAAAATAAATTCTCTGAAGAGGTTACGTTAAGCATGAAAAAACATTTAACTATGTCAGTGTTTCATTATTTATTCCGACACAGATATAGGGGTTCCTGAAACATCGATTATCACGAATTTAAGTATTTGTAAATGTGTGGATGATCTGAAATATTTGGTCGCCAATTCTCAAACAATTTTCGTGATTATGTTCTCGCAGTGTAGGTCCTGTTGTATATTTGTATGAGCACTTTATCTCTCTTCCTCTCCCTATCCACTTTTCCACCTACAATTGTTTTAATTTTTCCATCCTGTCAACGAATGACTCGCCACAAACATCACAAACATTAAATACTGTTGTACAGACGATTATTAAAAGAAAAACGCCAAATGTGTGTGTGCGCTAGAGTTTGAAACTGTTGTCAACACTTTGCTACAGTTGTAAGTTTGCCAACCTCACAACTGTTTTTAGTTTGCTAGGGGGGCAACTGTTTTTGTTTGTTGGCACCTCAAGACAAGTGCCTGGCGCAGGAGCTATATTGGTTACTGTAGCTAATATGACAGGTCATTACGATTTGAGGGAGTTTGAACGTGGTGTTATAGTCGGCGCACGAGACATGGTACGTAGCATCTCCAACGTAGTGGTAAGGTGGGGGATTTTCAAATGTTTGTATAGTTTATGGGACTTAACTACGGGGTCATCAGTCCCTAAACTTACAAACTACTTATGGACTACTTACGAACTAGGGCAGCACAAATATCCATGCCCGAGGGGGGATTCGAACCCCCGACCGTAGTGGCCGTGCAGACCGTGACTGGAGCGCCTCAGTGTGAGGGATTTTCTCGTGCTTTCGTTTCATGAGTGCACTGTAAATATCGAGATTCTGGTAACACGTCAAATATCGCTGCCGGATAAAGATACTGAAAAATCAGGACAATAGATGACTTAAGAGAATTATACAATGTGATGAAAGTGTGGAGCATCTCGCAAATTCAGGAGTTCAGACAAAAAGATGATAGAAGCTTTTTAAATGTGGGGCTGCAGACGATGAAAGACGACAGTCTGTCGTCTTCCATATATTTTTTATAAAATTGTAATTTATTTGATGTAGCTAGATTAGCATTTTGTTAAAACTAGAACCTTTTCAAGTCATGAGGAATAGCATTTTATTTCATGTTTGAAGATATTAGTTTCTGAAATGTTAGTTAATATTGCTAGTATTTTGTTATTTTAATAATTTATTATTGTGGTTATGAATGTGGCAATAAGTACGGCTTCTCCGCTACGCCACTGTCCCTGTGAGAATGTGTATTTGATTTACTTCTAAGTGGATGTGCGAGGATCTAATGGCTGTCTGAATGTGGGTGGTAATAGCTCGCTTTGCATGGTTCTCTCTGGCTCAAAGTCGATAGTTAGTCATTGACAACCCCTGCTGTAGGTGCGACCAAAGAGGTTTCTACACCCTTTAGTCACAAGCCAGTTGACGAGCCCTCTCCACCGTGAGTCTCGCGATCTTCTCTCCCCACCACCGCTGTTACCATGGGTTTTGCCCAGTTTCCGGTAGCTTCCCCATCTCCTGGCCGCTCGATCTTCACTTTGTGCTCGGACCGCAGTGAGGTAAGTTTGGTTATGCTCTTGTGTCTGTGGAGATGGTAGCGATTCGTTGTGTAGCGTGTTAAAAATTAGCCTCTTGAACTTAGATTCATTTTTTGAAATATTTCTTCCGGTTGTCCGCGGAAATGTGTTCTACTTTTTCTATCCAGTGATTTCCAACAGATAAAAGCGGTGTATGTGTTACTAGTTGCAGTTTGATAACAGCCTGGTATATTAAAACCTTTTGTGATTATGTGGCGGGGTACAAACTTGGTGTAAATTCTCTCTAGCTTTGTGGGGACCGATTTCTAACAGACGATATGTTCATTTTTGTACAGTGCATGTAAAATTTTTTCTGATCGTTTCCTTCCGTGAGTGATGTGTGTTCCACGTGGTTGATTCTTAGAACAAAGCCTTCAGCTTCCACTATTGTTTGTTCCATGCCCATCAGGCAAGTAACTATGCGTGTATCCTTCTGATTTACACTAACATTTCGCGATCTTCTATCCCCGCCTATTTTAATTTTGCTGTTTCTTCTCCTAGCTTGTAGTATGCAGTTATCAGTAATTCTCTCTGAGCCTTGTACAACCTACTCCACTAGCTTACTTATGAAATTCTAAACATTTCTATGGGTTGCATGCCGTAGTTTTTTATTTTTCCAACTTTGTAATTATTTCACTTTTCCAGGTTTTGAGACTGGATCTTATCCCTCTCTGTGAACGCTCCCAATCGCCTGTTTCTGCATTTCAGTAGCTTCCTTATGAAATTCTACGCTGTTCTAGGGGTTGCATGCCGTAGTTAATTTTCTTTATTTTTCGGATAATGAATTTTTACATTTTTGTCGGTTTTCGGAACCACGTGGGTCCAAACTCCGACTTCAGGGGTTTGCAGCTAGTCACTTGAATTCACGCCACTTCTCATAAAACCAGTGCCTAGATAGTTTACTCTCAAATTGTAACTTAAAGAGACCGCCGTGCTTTTGTGTGAAGAATCCGATTTTTAACCACTTCACCTTCAGTGGAGTGCGTTCATGTAACGTAGCCGTGGGTCGCCGTTAGCGTGTTTGCTCGCGGTGTAATATAAATGCAACTTAACTTAGCTATACTCACGCACCATCTCAAATCAGGCACGACAGACCAGAGACATCTTCGCAGTTTCATTGTATATTGTGTTGTGTGGTACCTCCGGGTTTGCTGACTTTCGCCTACGATAGCGGCGCCTGCTTCTGTTTCGCTTCAGCACGCTGATTTTGGTGAGTTTCGCTGTTGCATTGCGTGTGTGTGAGCGAGTGAGTTTTGTTTGTAAATCTTTCCCCAGTAGCGCTCAGTTCTGTGTAATTTATGTTAAATTCAATGCTGCGCATCGTCTGTATAAGATAGATTGACCTAAGTAAATTATTTCAGTGGTATGCATTTTTATTGTATTAAAAAATTGATTCCCCATTTTGCTTGCGTTCGACCTAAATAAACAAGTTAAGTTCACTATAAGTTTGACTTGCCTATAAATGACTTGTAATTTTCGGGCACCTTCCCATTTTATTTAATATTGTCTTCCACCAGTGCTGAGAACAAGCTCAGATACAATTTGAGTGTTTAAGTTCCGTTGCGCCATAAATGTTTTTCTTTAGCCACCTTTATGAAGTAACTTTATTGTGGTGGCTTGTTTATTAATGTCTGTGTGTAATTTCGTGTGAGCTGCTACGTATGTTTGGCACTGTGTCGTTAAATTCTAACAGGAAGTTATTTGAACCAAGTCAGTTCTCAATTTGGGCCAGAGAACGAGGTTTTGCAGCAGGGAGTAGCCGTTAGGTCACACGGATCTTTTGCTAATTTTATTGCTAAAATTAAGATTTTTTATAACAGTAAACTCTTATCTGGGTACTTCCTACCAGAATTAAGCTGTTATTACGTACAGTGGCCTACTTTTAACGAATGATGAAAATTAGATGGGTAGATCACGTAACTAATGAGGTGGTGCTTAACCGAATTGGGGAAAAAAGGAGTTTCTGGCATATCCTGACTAATAGAAGGGATAGATTGGTAGAACACATTCTGAGACATCAAGGAATTTTCAACTTAGCATTAGAAGGAAGTGTATGGAGTAAAAATCGTAGCGGGAGACCGAGGGACGAATACAGTAAGCATATACAAAAGAATGTAGGTTGGCGTTCTTATTTTCAGATGAAGAGGGTTGCACAGGATACGGTAGTGTGTAGAGCTGCATCAAACCTGTTTGCGGACGTAATACCATAACAACTCGCAAATTACTACGGGTTTCACTGCCTCACCGTCAATAAGAGTTCGCGTGCAAACTATCTTATGAAACATTATCGATAGGCGTTTTCGCAGCCGAAAGCTGCACGACTGAAAGGTTTCGCTCTTATCTGGTCCTCTCAGCACAGACATTGAACTGTTGTTGACTGGAAACATATTGCCTGGTCTGAGTCCCGTTTCGAATTTTATCGAGCGGATGGATGTATACGCTTAATGGAGACAACCTCACGAATCCTTGGACCCTGTTTGCCAGTGGGGGACTGTTCAAACTGGTGGAGGCTCTGCAGTGGTTTGGAGCGCGTGATATGGCAGCCCTGATACGTCTAGGTACGTCTCTGATAGGTGATACGTGGGTACGCATGCTGGCTCATCACCTGCTTCCATCTTGTCCATTGTGCATTCCGACGGATTTGGGCTATTCCAGTAGGACAATGCGACGCCCCATAAATTGATACAGAGCGGCTCCAGGAACACCGTTTTGAGTTTAAACACCTCCGTTGGCCACCAGCCACCAAACTGCCCAGAGGTGAACTTATTGAGCGTATCTGGGATGTCTTCCAACATGCTGTTCAGAAGAGATCTCGACCCCATCGCACTCTGACAGATTTACGGTTTATGTTGTCAATGCCGTCCAGCACTACTTGAGACATTAGTCGAGTCGATGCCATGTTTTCTGGCAATTCTGCGAGTTCGTGGGGGGGGGGGGGGGAGGGGGGCTACATGATATTAAACAGGTGTACCAGTTTCTTACCCTCTTCATTGTAGCTTTCTTGGTTGATTGGTAGCACGTAAAGGACAAATGAATAAAGTTATAGCATTATTGGATCCGTGTTTGGTATGTACTGAAGCTGATGAAAGTAAGTTAAACTAAATGAAACCAACCCGTAAATATTTTAAATACTTTATTTAACTCATTGTTACTTTAAAATGAGATGGAAAGTATGAACCTCTATTTTAGTTACGTGAATATGGCTTCAGTGTAAAGTCGAAACTGGTGGTGGAATAAATTATTTCTAGGAATTTACACGAAGTTATAGCAGGTCATCAGTTGAGGGCCTCAGAATCAAGTTCCCTGGCCACCTCTTCCCCTCTGAACAATGTAGTGTTTAGTGTGTGTGTGTGTGTGTGTGTGTGTGTGTGTGTGTGTGTGTGTGTGTGTGTGTGTGTGTGTCTGTGTGTGTGTGTGAAAACATTTCAAACTATATATGCATTACACAAACAAACACCGAGGCACTTCTCGAGACAGAAGTGCCAGCTTGAGGGCGAGCAACTGACAGCAGCCATAGAACAGTGGCCAAACAGCGGAAGTGTACACGGATACGCACCCCATCAGGCTGGCTGCGTGGGCCTGCAGCAGAAGAGCCGGCGAAAGAAGCCACCGTAGCTGCCAGTTGAGGACTTGTCGCCGGCGCTCAGCAGGGGCTGTGTCTCCGGCACCGGCACCGTGGTGGCGGCACCATTCTGACTAGCTGCGGCTGCCACCACACCACCACCATTCTGAGCAGCTCCGGCCGCCGCCAGACCGCCAACATTCTGAGTGCCTGTGACCACACTGCCACAATTCTGAGCGGCTCCGGCTGCCACCACACTTCCACCATTAGCCCGCCTGTGAAGTCACCAGGGCAGAGCTTTCACATGGCAAGCAACTAACGTCAGTACGTAATACAGCAACTACTGAGGGGTTCATGTCTAAATGTTAGTAAACGTACTGGATCAAACTGCTATGGTCATCAGTACCTGCACCAACAGGCGCACACACACACACACACACACACACACACACACACACAAACACACACACACACACTAACAAACACAAGAAAGGACTTGAGTCTCCGGCGGTAATTAGTTAGAACAATAATGTTATTGCACTTACGGTAACTGAAGGAACAACAGAATTAATTCATCAATATAGCGTAACCACCACCACCATAGACTTATTATGGCTTTCAGCGTTCAGTCTGGAGCATAGTCCCCTATTAAAGTTCCTCTAAGATCCCCTATTCAATGCTGACATTTATGCCTTCTCCGATGGTAAGCCTGTTACTTCAAAATCATTCTTGACGAAGTCTAGAAACTTTCTTTTTGGTCTACCTTGACTTCTCTTACGCTCTACTGGTGAACCCATGAGTCTCTTAGGTAACCTTGCTTCATCTTAGCCTGTTCGCTTTAATTGCTTCATCTATGGAGTTCATTTCCAGTTTTTCTTTGATTTGCACGTTATGGACAGCCTGCCATTGTTCCCATCTATTAGTAGCTTCATAAATCCTTGCTACTTTCATATCTGTAACCTCAAGCCTTAATAATAAGATAACATGTATCCACCCAGCTTTCACTCCCATATAACGAAGTTGGTCGAAAGATACAACAGTGCACTTCTACTTAGTGCTGACTTCCTTCTTTTAGAAGTGAGTAGATATTAGCTGAGCACTCACTGCATTAGCTTTCTACACCTTGATTCAAGTTCTTTCACAAGGTTGCCATTCTGTGACAAAATACACCTTAAGTACTTGGAACTGTCCACCTGTTCTAACTTTATTTCTGCTATTTGCTGCTGAAAGTCTTTAAATCTGATATAATTACGTAGGCTTCCGCGGCCAGAGTCAGATGACATAAAAGTTTTCTGGGTATTCTACCGCGTCATGATGTAAGGCTATTACTTAAATAACCAACGTTTCGGCCAACGTTACAGTGGCCTTCATCTGGGTATCAGATGTCGTCTTTAAATCTCTTTCCCACACAGGTATACATTTCAAGAGGTCTCTTTTCCTCTTTATTGAAGTTATATAAATCTCCCTTCACTTATGGAGAATGTGCAAGAAATATTTATTGGAGTTTCATCTATGAACCCATTTTCGAGCAATTCTGAAACGTGACACACTTTAGTTTTTCAGCGGGAACTGACTTCTTGTGCTCTTTACGAAAAAATACGCCTCTATCAGTTTTAAAGAGCTTCACAGATAACATGTCGGAACAGCTACATTATACCCACACTTATGCGGCCGTCACTAGTCTTTCTCAGTAAATTCGGCGTACATCCGAAAAGAAGCACTCTCAATGAATTATCGTCCGTATCATTGTTGTACGTTAAGCTATGCTACATACTGTATACACCCACACTCCGAAAACCGCCTCACGGTGCGTGGCGGAGAGTGCGAGCTGTTTGTCACTTCCTCCTATTCCGGTAGTGTATGGTGCGTGTGAAAAAAATAGTCCCTGAATGCTTTTGTGTGGGCCCTCATCTCCCTAGTCTCGCTCGTGTAGTCGCTTCACGAGGCGTAAGTAGGAGTAAGCAATGTTTTGGTTGACGTTTCATGAAACGTAAGCTCTCGAAACCTTGACGTATCGTCTCTCTTCCAGCGCCTGCCACTGGAGTTTCCAAATCATCTCCGCGATGCTTTCGCACTTTCCAAATGAGCTCGTAACGAAGGGTGCTGCTCTCTGTTGTATCTTCTGTAGGTCATCTATTAACACGACCTGGTACCGATCCCACACAATGAGCACCACTCAAACGCTGACCGAATAAGTGTTTGGGAACCTACTTTCTTGATGGAGAACTCTTCCTAAGAACTCTTCCAGTGAACATCAGTCTGGCATCACCTTGCTCACGACTGAATTTATTGTGTCGTTCCATTTCAAATCGCCCTTACTGTCCATTCCGGGATATTTTATGCAAGTATCTGCTTCCATTGTGATTCCTTAATTTCTCCTGGCAAATAAGTTCGAAAAACTTACGGGCATGCAGCCAGGTATAAAAACCACCGCTTGCCGATATTTCGGCAGGAGACCACCCTGCCATTTTCAAGACGAAACTCCAGTGAGGAAGCAATGTGGAACAATCTTTAGAACCTCTGTTTTCAATGAGTAAACAGAAAAGACAACACACTCCGAGCAAGCAAGCACCCAGCGCCGACACGAGCAAAGATGAAAACGGCCAGGATATCGATAATAAACATCAGTTCTCGACGGAGGAGGTCGGATTAATTTTATCCCTCTGTTTTCGGACAAGTGAGATAGCAGGAGCCCTTACGGAATTGAAGCAAATTCCCCCATCCCTATTCATAAGGTTGTCAGCTAGTCTTATTCCAATCGCACAATGACAGTTCCAGTAGCTGGAAGTGCATGCCAAAATTTCCGTTTTGTTGTATTGCATAGGATGACCTGTGTCAAGACAGTGTTCGACCACAGCAGATTTGTTTGGCTGTTGTAAACGTGTGTGACGGTTAAGCTCAATACAACGGTCCTCAACAGTCCTAACAGTTTGACCAACATGACATTCCACAGCTGCATGGGATACGATAGACACCTGCCTTGCGCAAACCGAGGTCATCCTTAACGGTTACCAACAATGCCTTAATTTTAAATAATGGACGAAACACACATTTCTCATTGTTTTCACTCAAAATGCGGCCAATCTTGTTGGGAGTGCTGCTAACCTTATGAATAGGTATTGAGGATTTTGCTTCAATTCCGCATGGGATCTTGCTATCTCACTTGTCAAAAAATTGAGGGACAAAACTAATCCGACCTCATCCGACGAGAACTGATGTTTATTATCGATAATCTGACCGTTTTCGTCTTTGGTCGTGTCGGCGCTGTGTGCTTGCTTGCTTGCTTGCTCGGTTTGTGTTGTCTTTTCTGTTTACGCATTGAAAACCGAGGTTTTAAAGATCGTTGCACATTGATTCCTCACTGCAGTTTCGCCTGTTGAAATATCGGCCGATGTCGGTTTTCATAGCTGGCTGCATACCCGTCAAGTTTTTCAAAACTGCTTCCACTGTTTGTCCTGTTATTGCGCAGTTACATAATAAAGAATCTTTCTATGCAAAACGCAACACTTTACACTTGTTTATATTGAGGTTCAATTGCCATTCCCTGCACCAAGTATCAACAGACTTCAGATCCTACTGCAATTCGTCACCTCTTCACAATGTTGCGACTTCACTGTAAACTGCTATCCACTATCATTTGTATGCTTAGGGAAAAACTAAGGTCCTGTAAGACTACCCTGCGGCGCCTCTGACGTCAGATCAGCGTCTGAAGACTTCTCTTCGTTAAGATGACACGCTGCGTTCTGTTAGCTAGAGGTTCCCCAAGCCACTCACACAGTTGGTCTGATATTCCGTATGCTCGCACTCTGTTCATCAGCCGACGGTGCGGAATTGTATCGAATGCCTTGCGGAAGTCAACCAACATGGCTTCTACCTGAGATCCTGTAACACTACTACCCTGTGGATCTAGAGGATGAATAGTGCGAGTTGTGTTCCACACGATCTTTGCCTTCGCAAACCATGTTTATTCCTACCGAAGACTTACTCTCCAAAAATGACATAATCTAACATCAAATGTGTTCCAGAATTCTGCAACTGACTGATGTCCGGGATACAGGCCTACAGTTTCGCGCATATGATTGACGATACTTCTTGTAAACGGAAATGACCTACGCTTTTTTCCAATCTTAGGGAACGCTTCGCTCCTCTACAGACATTCGGTACACCGCTGATAGAAAGGGGGCAAGTTCCTTCGCGTACTCCGTGTAAAATCTAATCTGTATTCTATCAGGTCTAGCCGCCTTTGCTTCGTGTTTTATCCTTTTGACAATTAGTTCAATATCTACAATTTTCGTGCAATGGAGTAGAGGAGGAACTACAATGTTTCTCTGTGAAACAGCTTTGGAAAAAGAAATTTAATATTTCGGCCTTTAGTGTATCATCCTCTGTTCCAACACCATTAAGGTCAGAGTGTCTGGGCACATGGTATCGACACGTTTACCGATTTGATGTAGGGCCAAAATTTATTAGGGTTTTCTGTCACGTCAGTACACGAAAATTTCGTGTTGAGTAGTCAAGTACTACGAAATCTGACCCTTTTCGCTTTTGCTAAATAAGATGTACCTACCTTTATTGATATTACTATTTAAAGCAGTATTCATTGATGCTGTAATGGCCTTGTGAACGCCGATTCCTTGATCTGCGCTGAGTCGGAAAGTCCGGGTCTACTGTCATCAGCAAGTCTAACACGCTTTTTCCAATAGTCTGCTCTCTATGTATCATTTGCAGGTAATTTTCGAATACAGCACTTAGAACAATATTGCTAGATTCTCTGTCCCTCCCACCTGTCTTAAACACGTTTGTCTTCCAGTCTAAATCAGGCATGTTAAAATCTCCACTTAGAACTATAGGATGACTAGGAAAACTATTGGAAATATTTTCTAAGCTTACCCTCACATGAGCTGTGACTACTGCCGCTAAGCCAGATGGTCTATAAAAACTTCGAAAAACCGTGTTTTGAACCACTTTTCACATGACTTTTGCCCAAAGCTCAAATTATTTCACATTCCGAATCTGTACTAATTTCACTCGATACAATTGAATTTTTTATCGGTATAAACACGCCTGCCCATTCAAGTGTTCAGTCCATCTTTTCGGTATACGTTCCAGTCTGAGTTTATGATTTCATTACTTCTGGCATTTGGTTTGAGTCATCTTTCCGCCCTTAGTACTATATCAGCATTATGACTAAAAGTGAGAGCAGTTGTGGGATCTTTCCATAGACGCTCCTACACTTACTACATTAATCTATTCTTTGTCTTTTCTATTGTCCGTAGTGCTTCACTGACCGAAATTAGTAACGGTCTTAATGGGCCTGTGAAGGGATTTCTCTGACTTAAATCCACATGTGCCCTGCACACGTATTCTGCTATCCTAGTAGTCGCTTCCTACCTGTAGCACACGCCTGACCTGTTCCGGTCATTCGTACGTTTCTCCACCTGATAGCGGATAGAATCGTCTGACCCTCTGGTTTAACCCTTCCACAGGGCTCCAAACCAGAGAACAGCGATCGGTTCTGGGAACGATGCTGCGAATCGAAAGCTCCGCTTCTACCAAATCCGCCAGCCGCCTGAAGGACGAACCCTGAATCCAATCGTCAGGAGTCAATGGTGTCGTCATGAGCGACGATCCGCAACCGGGCGCACCCAGTGGCCTCTATCGCCGCCTTCACACCTCGCGTGTGACGTCCTGGCAGGCAGAGTGCACATTGGCATTCTTTCCGACCTTTCCGGTTTTCCCCTAAGGGCCCAACACCCGCCTAACAATGGAGCTAATAACCCCCACCTCTGCGTGTGTCCGGACTAATCAGAAGGTTTGGTCATCGCCGCATCAGAGGAGGTAGCCCGCTCTGACTCAGAAGTATTGTCGGTAGCAGACAATAATTCGAACCCGTTGCTAAGGCGTGAAGGGACAGCCTTACGGCCGGTCCCCGTTACGCCTTCTGCCCAGAGTTTCATGACCCTTGCACAGTTCGCCAATCAGTGTCAGGCAACTGTCGACTCCCAGGGATGTTGGAAACTGACACCACAGTGTAATCAGGGACCGGAGACTACGTATTCGGCACCGGAGGTACCGCAGCAAACACCTCAAGTGCCCAGGACTTTTGACTGTATCCAACACAGTCTACAAGTGCTTACTGACGAAGCGAACTTCTCCCGAATCTATACACAACAGGCGCAGTCCCTAACCATCTCTGTAAAGTTATTTAAAATTACCGTATGTACCAAAAACCCGCAGTACTACAGAGCACTAAAACAGAAAATCTAACGAAAATTTACCAAATATGCGAGAATGAAGCCCTCAAAAGCAGAAGTACTATCGAAATTAAAGAAAAAGGCTAATACTGAAAACACAGGAAAAATTAAATGTAATTACTGCTCTGCACTTGCGACAGCTGGCACTACACCGACTATTACCTCTCTGAAGTAACTGTCTGACTTGTTATGCAAACGCAAATCAATGGGCAAAAACTCTACGCAAATTAACAAATACGCGAGAATAGTGCTTTCAAAGAAAGAAGCACTATCGAAATTCAAGATGGAGGTACTCTGAACCACTTCAAGTATTGAAGGTAACTGCTAAAAGATTATGGAGGGGGGGGGGGCAGACGGAAGATTTTGGGTAGGCCTACCACCCAAAGAAGTGAGAGCTATGGGGGACGACGTGCATAGTGCAAAGGGAGACGAGCCGCAATCAAACGGGTAACCCCACTGGAGTGCGGATATGTGGGATGAGTCAAATGGGAATGGCGTTGGACAACGAAGCTGATATCGCATCATCTAAAGAGGGAAGAATCCCACTTCGGCTAGGAGACTGTCGACAGCGCTGGTCTGGAAGGCACCCGTGGCCAAGCAGGTACCACACTGGTGAAGTGGGTCTAGCAGTTATAGGGCAGAAGGAGTTACCATCACCTCTAACTTGATTGGGACAAAGTCAGCGCCCAATAGATATGAAGGAGAGGAGCAAAGAAACGAAGGGCATTAAGCTGCCGCATGCAGTACTCTTCAGGTGGCGAATATGAGGTTGCCAATTCAGTTTTTATACCAAACTGGAGGCCCAAGAAAACATACTGTGCCGCAATTTCTAGCCCCTGAGGACCCAAGACGAGTTCTGGGTCAGGATGAACTGTAGTAGCCCTGTCGAAGCCCGCCGAATGGCACCTTGAGCTGGCGTTCAGCTGAGGCTACCGAGTGAGAGCTCTACCATATGCAAAAATCGTCGACAAACAGCATAGTTTTCCTAATTTCATAATGAGGCATAATATATTAAAACCTTAAATATGGCTACACTTCAGCGACGGTAATATCAAATTTTAGGGGGGGGGGGGGGGGGGGAAGGAAATATCGTCTACGCAGGGTCTGCCGTCATAAAATTACTATCGTATTTCCAAGTGTACCGTCTTTTTTGGGCAGTGTATAGTGTAAAAAGCAACGGTCCTTTAACACTCCCATGGGGCACGCTACAAATCACTTTCAAATTTTGTCTTCCCTCCATTGAGAATGTCAAGTTGCATTCTGTAAACTAGAAAGTCTTCAATCCAGTTGCACTGATATCGCAGATGCTCGTATTAAAACACACCATCTGACCTTGTAATGGCAGGTAACATTGTTTAGCATACATTTACTACGAACGGGTGAAAGCAAGCGGAAACTGAAGTCGTGATTTGAGCAGCGGACATGCAGCTCTGCTGTATTCTCTTGGATGAATACTCCAGAGGTAAAAAAAGTACCATGTTCTGATCTCCGGAAGGAGACTACTCAGCAGGGTGTTGTCACCAGGAAACACAACACTGGCACCCTATGGATCGGAGCGCAAAATTTTCTAATTATTAATCGAATTAGAAAATGTGAAACGGGAAATGGATGGTATGAAGTTAGATGTGGTGGGGTTTAGAGACGTTCGGTGGTAGGATGAACAGGATTTATGCTCAGATGAGTACACGGTTGTAAATACAAAATCAATTGGGGGTAATGCAGAAGAAGTTCTAATAATTATTAAATAAGAAAATAATGCGCTTAAGTTACAACGAACATCATAGTAAACGCATTACAGTAGCCAAGATAGACACGAAGCCAACATCAAACACAATAGTACAGGTTTATATACGATCTACACTGGTAACAATTATGGGATCAGTTGAGATACTTAGGTTCTGAAATAGTTTCATCAGCAGAGTAAAGAAAACGACATTACAGCAACCGAAATAGTGGTAATAACAAAGTTGCTGCAGAGGAGGTTGGGACGCCATGTTTTTACGAGACGAGTTACACAAGCAGTTGGGTTCAGGCAGTGTAGTGCAATGCCGCAACAACGTGACTGACCCGAAGCTGTGGCATGGAGAGCCGTAGAAAGACTGGAAGCGAAACAGACACAGAGGGAAGGTGGCTGCAGCTATTGGAGTGTTCTTAACTGTAATTCCCAGGACCTGGAGGCGATTTGAGACAAGAGGAACCGTTAAACGAAGGTAAGGCCAAGGTCGTACACGGATAACATCAGCTGGAGATGACCGTTATCTCCGGTTAACAGCCCGTCCAGGCAGGAGGCTGCATGAAACTCAGCAGCAATACATCTTCCAGGCAGCAACAGGACGCGAAATATCGACACAAAGAGTCCGAAATCGCCTTCAAGGATGTGGTCCCTAGACACGAAGGCCTATGGCGTGTGTCCCATTAAAAGGAAGCCGATTAGTTCCCAGAAACTGGGCGGAGGAACATCAGGAGCTGTCGCTGAGTCCTGTTCACAGATCAGTCAAGATTTTGTGTTCAGCCAGACAATCGTGGCCACCTTGTTCACTGGACTCGAACCTGACTGAACATGTCCGGGATGCACTTAGACGCACCCGGAGCAGCACCTCCCACTACGTTTGCAGAGCTCGATACTTCACTAGTGGAAGAATGACCACATATCCCTCAAGAGCTAATTAATACACTCATAATGTCCATGCCATGCAGGTGTGCAACTGTACTCCGTACGATGGAGAGGTTGATGTTGAAATTCTCTTATTTTTTTCTTCTAAAGAGAGGACACATTTATAAGGATACGTGAACTGGCAGTAGATCACACGATGTTCTCCTCTAAGCTTAGTATCTTAATTTGTGTAAAATTTAATTTGCCACTCTAGTTCTTCATTTTCGTTAGTACTTCTGTTTTAAGAAGTTTATTCCCGCGTACTTGGCATATTAGCATTCAGTCAGTCAGTCATTTCAATGCTAGCTGTTGTCATTGCCCCATCACCCAGAGCGCTAAGTATCATAATTTAATTGCGTGAAATTTCGTTGCCAGTTAATTTCTTAATTTTCGTTAGTGTTTTTTTTAAAGAGGTTTCTTTCTATCTACTTGACATTACGTTTGTGCTACTGCTTTAAGAGTTTATTCTCGCGTATTTTGATAAATACCGTGTGTATAGTTATCGTCTGCTGCAAGCTACATGTCATATTGTCACTTCCTTATTTCGTGTTCTGCTTTGTGAAAGCTTATATTCCCACGCGTTCCATAACGGTGTATTCCACAGATATTCTTGTTTATTTTGAAAACTGACGGACTCAGTTTCGTTGATTTGACAGTGTAGTTACCACTGACCACAGTTCAGTCAGCCTTTATTAGAGTACGAGGCTACTTAAAAGTTGATTATTTAGTTTTCTACTTTCTACAGTTAATTGTATCGATAGGATGTGTGCCTGCTGTGTACGGACGCAGGAGGAGTTGGCCGCAGTTCGCGAACACCTGAGCGTGCTGTTGGCTACGGTCAGCCGAGTTCAGGCTGCTGTCTAGGGGTGCAGCGATGGTGGGGAGTCTGGTGCGTCGAGAGGGACACCTCAGGTGTCTCATGCTTCGCTCTCTGTCGCTACTAGCGAGGCACCTTCAGGTGTACTGGACGTGGTCGAGCCGCCCTCTCCGCAAGGGGAGTGGCAGGTTGTACGGCGTTCACGTCGCTCGAGGCAGAAGACCAGTGTGGAGGCTGGACGTCCGTCCGCGCCCGTTCGTCCTGTGAGTGAAAGTGTGGCCACTCCTTCAGCAGGGTCCGAGCAGGTGCACGGGGGGAGGGGATTATTAGTTATTGGGAGCTCCAATGTCAGGCACGTGAGGGAGCCCCTTAGGCAGATAGCGTCCAGATCTGGAAGGAATTCCAAGGTGCACTCGGTGTGTTTGCCGGGGGGCCTCATCCGAGATGTGGAGGCGGCCTTGCCGGCGGCTATCGAGGGTGCGGGGTGCGGTCGACTGCAAGTCGTGCCTCACGTCCGCACCAATGACGCTTGTCGCTTGGGTTCTGAGGACATCCTCAGGTCCTACAGGCGGCTGGCGAAATTGGTGAAGGCTGCTGCCCTCGCACGCGGGGTGCAAGCAGAGCTGTCGATTTGTAGCATTGTTCCCAGGGTTGATCGGGATCCTTTGGTTTGGAGCCGAGTGGAGGGTCTGAACCAGAGGCTTCGCCGACTCTGTGACAGTCATGGCTGCAGATTTCTGTATCTGCGTTATCGGGATCAGATAGATCAGGGGTGCACTACACTAAGGAAGCGGCTAATCGGGTAGCAGAGTACTTGTGGAGCGCACATGGAGTTTTTTTTAGGCTAGGCGCTAATTCTGATGAGCACTCGCCTGTCAGCATTCAAACAGCGAATTCAGGCCACTTTCGGAACAAAAATTCGAACATCAAAATGTTAGCAGCGAACTTACAGAGTATTAGAAACAAAGTTCCCGAATTTGCAGCGCTGCATGGAAATTATTGTGCTCAGATAGTTTTAGGCACCGAAAGCTGGCTAAATCATGATGTGGCAAGTTCAGAAATATTTAGAGGCGTGGAATGTATATCGGAAAGATAGATCGGATACAACTGGAGGAGGAGTGTTCATCGCTGTGGACAAAGATATTGCTTCTACTGAGATTGAGGTTGAAAGTAACTGAAGTTATCTGGACACGTATAACAGGTCTAAAAGAAGTAAAGTTCATAGTTTGGTGTTTTTACCGGCCCCCCAGTGTTGCTGTAGCCGTTTTAGAGTCATTCAAAGAAAGTCTACACCAGGTAGTGCATAGGTATCCGGGCCATGTAATATTAGTCGGGGGAGACTTCAACCTTAAGAGTATAGATTGGGACCTCGCTAGTTACATTTCAGGCGGTACAGACAAGCAGTCTTGCGAGCTACTTTTGGACCATTCTCCGAAAACTGTCTTGAGCAGTTAAACTTGCAACCCACGCGTAATGGAAATATTCTAGACCTTATAGCCACAAACAGGCCTGACCTTATTAACGATGTCTGTGTAGAGACAGGAATTAGTGATCATGATATCGTCATAGCGTCGATGGTGAGCAAAGTTCATAAACCAATCAAGAAGGCTAGGAGCGTGATTTTGTTGGGAAGAGCCGATAAGCAAATGTTAGCATCGCACTTAGAAAACGAATGGGCATAGTTTAATTCCGGGACTATGGATGCAGAGGAATTGTGGACTAAATTTAATTACATTGTTAATAAAGGGCTAGAGAAATATGTGCCAGTAAAGACGATTAAGGATGGAAAAGATCCACCGTTGTATCACAATAATGTTAGAAAGCTGCTGAGAAAGCAAAGACTGTTGCACTCTCGATTCAAAAAGAACACTCAATTGATGACAGGCAAAAGTTAGTAGAGATTCGTGCGTCTATAAAAAGATCGATGCGTGAAGCATACAATAATTATCACAGCCATACCTTACCAAAGATCTTTCCGAGAACCCAAAATAATTCTGGTCCTATGTAAAATCGGTATGCGGGTTAAAGACCACTGTCCAGTCACTAGTTGATCATTCCGGGGCAGTAATAGAAGAAAGCAAATGGAAAGCTGAAGTTCTAAGTTTAACCTTTAAGAAATCTTTCACGCAGGAGGACCGCACAAATATACCATCATTCGATCAACGTACTAATTCCGAAATGGGGGACATAGCAATAGGTATTTCCGGTGTAGAGAAGCAGCTGCGAGAGCTAAATACGAAAAAGTCTGCTGGTCCGGATGGAATACCAGTTCGGTTTTACAAAGACTATTCTGCGGCATTGGCCCCCTACTTAGCTTGCATTTATCGCGAATCTTTAATTCACCGCAATGTTCCTAGTGATTGGAAAAAGCGCAGGTGATTCCCGTGTGTAAGAAAGGAAAGAGAACTGACCCACACAATTACAGGCCAATATCGTTGATTTTGTGTCCCAGCCTCGTCGCCGCTTTTGTGTCCGTGGCCGAGTAGGAAGAGACCGACACAGGAATAAAGGAGGCACGCTTGTGCAGGTACGAAGGTGAGCAGCCAGTGGGACAGCAGAAACTAGAAACACTAGAGTAAATTAGAACGAGATATATAATGCACAGAATTTATACAATCCTTAACTTTTACATAGTTCAGTACTGCAGAATGCTGACACATAGTTGAGCTAGAGGCCTGCCTAGTGCCTGTCCGATAGCCAAGTCTTCACTGGTGCCTATCTGATTCCGAAGGTCTTAACTGGTTCCTATCTCAGTCCCAAGTGAACGATCTCGTTCAGTGGTGGCCACGAGCGGAGTTCTAGCAGAGGGCGCTCGTGGCTGACGTCGTAAGAACGCCGCGACGTGCGTGCATGGCGGCGCGCGGCGAAAGTAGGTGGCGCGCACTTTGGACTTGTGCGACATCACAGTTGACATCAGTTTCATGTGGAATTTTAGAGCATATTCTCAGTTCGAATATAGTAAATTTCCTTGAAACGGAAAAGCTTTCCATGAATCAGCACGGGTTTAGGAAACATCGTTCATGTGAAACTCAGCTTGCCCTTTTCTCACATGACATCTTGCGAGCCATGGATGAAGGGCAACAGGCGGATTGTGTTTTTCTCGACTTCAAAAAAGCGTTCAATGCGGTGCCACACTGCAGACTGAACGAAGTAATGAGCTTATGGAATACGTTCACAGATTTGTGACTGGCTGGAAGACTTCCTAAGTAATAGAACGCAGTACGTTGCTCTCGACAGCGAGTGTTCATCAGAGACGAGTGTATCGTCAGGCGTGCCCCAGGGGAGTGTGATAGGACCGCTATTATTTTCTATCTATATAAATGACCTGATGGACAGAGTAACTTGTAATTTGCGGCTGTTTGCTGATGATGCTGTGGTGTATGGGAGGGTGTCGTCTGTAACTGACTGTAATGACATACAGGGTCATGTCTTGAGTATTGCTCAAGTGTTTGGGACCCGCAGCAGATCAGTTTAAAGGAAGGCAGAGACAGTTCAGAGGCGAGCAGCTAGATTTGTTACAGGTAGGTTCGACCAATGCACGAGTGTCACGGAAATGCCCCGGTAACTCAATTGGGGATAGTTGGAGGAAAGACAACGTTCTTTTCGTGAATTTCTGTTTACTAATTTTAGAGGGCCGGAATTTGAAGCTGAGTGTAGTACGATCTTTCTGCCGCCTACTTACATTTCGCGTAAAGATCACAAAGACAAGATAAGAGAAATTAGGGCTCGTACAGAGGCATATAGGCATTCTTTTTTTCCTCGTTCTATTAGGGAGTGGAATAGGAAAGGAAATGCCTAGTAGTGGTACAGCGTACCCTCCGCCACGCACCTTACGGTGAATTGCGGAGTATGTATGTAGATGTAGAAGTCGTCGCAAGAACAAAATAACGGCAGATATAGAAACAATTGATCAAGGGGTAGAAAAGGTGAAAGTCCCCAACACAGGAAGGGTCACTGCAACTCCACGAGATGCCAATTCTAAACAGAGTATGCCAAATAAGTTGCTCCTTTTCTAGCAGCAGTGTATCGTAGGCCTCTAGACATGCCAAGTGTTCCTAATGATCGAAAAACTGAATAAAGCACATAAAAGACAACATCAAAGACAAAAATTCACAGATAAAAAATACATCATGCAGAAGAACGCGAAGCCACCTACATTCAGAAGCCAACGCAAAATACATAAACAAAACCTCCTAGTGAGACCTGTAATCAACTACATGAATGCATCATCATACTATTTGCCAAAAGAAATGAACAAAATCCTAATGGGACACTATGATATGGAGAACAGAACAGTGAAAAAACAAATTAACTCCTAACATAAATAAAACACATTTTCCACAAAGAGCAACGATCATTGACGTAGTAGACATGTATACCTCAATACCCAGCACAGAGACAATAAAAGAAATTGAAGAAAAGCTAATGGCTTACACAAACTACCTACAGACATCGCAGAAATAACGAAGTCTTAAAGTAATCATCTCCACAAACTTCTTTTAATTTGAAAAATAATTTTACCTACATGAAGACGGACCACCAATGGGATCCGCATATCAGGAACAGTGGCAAATATATTTAGCGTCCATATAGACAATATAATATTTAACACAATCATCGCAGAGAAGTACAAAATTGTCTGCTGGTACAGATGACATAATTTGTACAGTAGATGAATCAGCAGCAGCTCCACCCAGATAAAACCAGTACACACAGCAATATCAAATTCACAATGGAAAAAAATGTGTTACACTTCTTGGATATGTTAATAAGGAAAGACAATAATCACACATATGACGTCTTTAGAAAATCAACAGCAGATACAATCATACACGCCACATCTAACCACCCTCCATAATAAAAACAAGCAGCTCAACAGAACATGTTGCGTGTATTGAACGATGTTCGAATAAACAGAACTATGAAAAATGTAAAAACAATACAAATCATAGTTAAACATAATGGTTACAACACCCAAAGAGTAGAAAGACTTAATCAAAAATCAAAATACAACTAAAGAAAAATTGTAACAAGCACAAAACACGAACACCAAAATATCTCACTAACACAGATAAGGCAGCACACAAAGACGCAGAAAACAGCAACACAACCAGTATAAACACACGTTACACTATCATACATATAAAAATCAACAAACAAAATACCAAACATTATTTAGAAACTAGAACTATAGAAAAAAAACTCCAGTCACACTCGCAAACAACAGACAAATGAAAGGGCAGGTATGTATCATTTGCAATGGCAAGAATGTAGACCAGTATATCTGGGAATGACAAACTTCAAAACTTTCGAAACTACAAAATGTTCAAATGTTTGTAATTCTATGGGACCAAACTAAGTTGGTCATCAGTCCCTAGACTTAAAAATTACTTAAACAGATTAAAATTAACCTAAAAAAACCATCCATGCCCTAGGGCGGATACGAACCCACGACGCTCAGTTATTCCCGCGCGACTCAAAACTAGATATAAAAATCTGTTAGTAGCTGGAAGTAGGAAAATAGCGATCGCACCTTCTTAAAACATCTGATAAAACGTGGACATGAACCATCCAATATGGAAAAGACATGGCAATTATCGGAGTGATTAATGGAAACATAAAACTGCTAACACTACAGGAAAACTTTCATATGCAAAGGGCCCTGGCAATGATTAAGGAAGTGATTAATGAAGTCACAAGACGAAATGAAGTGTCTAAATACACGTGTTCATTAAGAAACACAAACGTTCATCCATCTGGAGCATGAAGACACACAGGGAGTAACACAAAAAAACCTCAAGAAATACGAAAAATTAGGTTAATTCCGTACAAACTTGTTTTTGAAATATTTTGAGAAATTTTAACCTACTAAAAGAATTGTAACCATTATATTGTGAAAACAGCAAAATTTTTATAACTGTTCTGCAATGAAATATTCACTAAATAAAACTTTTATTAAAGCTCACTGATGATGCTTCACGGATAAAGAAGCGAAACGCGTATGGCACAAGAAAGGCCTTTCATATTCTTGCTGTAGTACGTCTGCACGAAATAAATAAAACACGTAACATTTTCATGATGGCTCGTCGAACACATGCACGAAACCGTCGACGTATGTCTCTGACTTCAGTCTGTCGTAGAATTTTGTAAGACGTCTTACGTTGGATCAGTAGGACTTTTCTGGAGATCTGAAATCTCCACTGTAGTAATTACATGGCCTACATAATCAACGACCGTATGAAACACAATTCACTCATTTTGTTCAACGGAGCCAGAAATGTACAGACTGCCATGTAGATTTCTTGATCCATAAGTTTTTGCACTGCTACTTAATAAAAGAGGAGACTGTGTGGATTGAAGATTTCTTTTAAAACAGTGCAGGAGATGAAGATGTGAAAGTAGGTTCTTGTAACCTGAGAGTAGTCAAAAGGCTGGAGAATTATAAAGAAAAGCAGGGGAATCGGAAGGGGATCGAAGCTCGTGGGATGGACTAACAATTGACCCTGAACATGAAGTATATACTAAGGAAGATCCTTAATTATTTCATTACACAAGTACTTAACCGTTGCCGGCCGCGATGGCCGAGGGGACTGCGGCGCGCCAGTCACAGTCTGCACGGCCACATGGTCGGGGGTTCGAATCCCCCTTCGGGCATGGATATTTGTGCCGTCCTTAGTGTTAGCTAGTTCATAAGTAGTTTGTAAGTTTAGGGACTGATGACCCCGTAGTTAAGTTCCATAAGCTATACAAACATTTGAACTTAACCGTTGGAATCAGTTACTTCCATGAAGTATCTGGGAAAATACATACGGAACAATTTGATGTATAACAATCACCGAACATTAATCCTTGGTAAAGCAGATGCCAGATATTGATTGGAAGAATCCTCAGGAATTATTGTCTATCAACAAAGATGTCAAGTACAAGAATAGTTGATATTGCTTACCAGTGTGGTATGTCATACACGATGAATAGAGGAGACAGAAGAGATCCAAAGAAGAGCAGCACACTTAGTTATCAGTTAGTTTATGTAGCAAGTGCGAAAGCATTATGAAGCTTGTCTGCCAACTGCATTGGCAAATGCTGCACGAAGAGGCTCCCTGTACGACTGTATATAACATTCTACTGCAGAAGTTGCGAGGGTGCTTTTCTCGAAGAGACAACCAGTGTTGGTTCCTCCCACTTTTATCTCACAAGAAGACCATGGGGATAGAATTAGGGAGGCTAATGGGCAGTCTACATTCTCGCAAACCCCCAGACGACTGGATCAAGGAAAGAAGAAACTGACATATGTAAATAAGGAAATTTATTCTACAAACTGGATCACTGTTTAGTTCGCGACTGTATCGCAGCTTCTAAATGACTGGTGCATCCTTACTTGGCAATCCTCTTCCTTCGACGTCGTTCGCGAGACCTCGAAGAGGCTGCCCTTCGTGGCATTTCAGCGTCAGTAGTGGCTTCACTAGCAGCGGCAGTACCGTCCCTGGAGCTGGCAGCAGTAACGTCGGAAGTAACGTCACCGCAGGTGTTGGCAGTAACGTCACCGCATGTGTTGGCAGTAACGTCACCGCAGGTGTTGGCAGTAACGTCACCGCAGGTGTTGGCAGTAACGTCACCGCAGGTGTTGGCAGTAACGTCACCGCAGGTGTTGGCAGTAACGTCACCGCAGGTGTTGGCAGTAACGTCACCGCAGGTGTTGGCAGTAACGTCACCGCAGGTGTTGGCAGTAACGTCACCGCAGGTGTTGGCAGTAACGTCACCGCAGGTGTTGGCAGTAACGTCACCGCAGGTGTTGGCAGTAACGTCACCGCAGGTGTTGGCAGTAACGTCACCGCAGGTGTTGGCAGTAACGTCACCGCAGGTGTTGGCAGTAACGCCACCAACAGTGTCACCAGCAGCTGCTGTGATGGCGTCAGACTTGGCTCCACTGTGAGGCGAGACGCGGATTGTGAATGTCATGTACATGTCGTCTGTCATCGGAGGAGCATCAGCTGCAGCCCTGTTACAACAGGTTATGCCTATCAACGACTATGAAAAATCAACTGAAGCAAGCAGTTATGCTCAGTTTCGTATTTTATGAGACACTGAACTATATATTGTAATTACTTGGTGAAAGTATGTTTAGCCAAAGAAATGTCCATTTACATTAGCTGATCAACAGGAGTGTTGTACGTGCACCCCTGTTCATCACAGCCCATATGCGTGGTTTTCTGCCACAACAGTTGCTACCTTCAGAACAAAATATGACTCAGACGCAGAAACTGAGTGCATCCATAACAGTATGCATTTTCGGAATGATACTGTGTGAAAGTTCTACAAGGTGCATATGAAAAGCTCAGTGAATGGTCTCAGGAAATACAGGAAACAAGACTTTCCAACAAAATAACTTTACTGGCCTTCAAAGTAATCGACATTGGCTACAATACACTTCTGACACCGGTTGTACAGGTATTGAAAACTGTGAGCAAACACTGCTAGTGGAATCACTCTAAGAACTGTAGACACACGTTGTTGGATATCCGCAACCACTCATACACACACTTTTTACTCACTGCTGCAACACCACACTCTTGCACTAGCATCCTATTGGTCTCCGTTGCCGTTTTGCCTAATTTGAAACAAAACTTCATGTTAACGCATTGGTCCACTGCTATATTTTGCGCTCCATGTTGCAATGACACGAGTTCTCACACGTACCCTGTTAGCTGGGTCGCAGTGTGTACCACCGCTTCACTGCAGTGCTTTGCAAGATAGAGAGCGTTTGTTGACATGTCCCTCAATGTGAATGCGCGGGCACCTCATCTGCGACAGCACGGTTTATAAATGATGGGACCATTCACTCAACTTTTCAGACGCACTGTGTAGTGCCTAAAACTAGTTATTTTCTGAGAGTAATATAAACTGATATTAGGTCTAATCCAATCTAATCCTCCTCCCCCCTCAGTCCGATGTTCAGTGCTACTGACGTTGAATGGTCACTGTACATTCCTGGTATCACGTGCACTGACAGACGAGCTTACACAACATGTTACTTACACTGTCGTAGCAAACGTCATAGAACAGTGGAGCAGTATGTCGCAGAAGAATTGCTTTCGCATCTCACTCACCCTGTTCCAGCTACAGTTGTATAGGTGAGCATCTTAGACGTAGTTGTGCAAGAGATTTGTGTAACACGCAAAGACACTGCAAGATGACTTCCTTGATCTGGGTATGATGGTTGGAGTTCGACAGGTGCGAATTTCGACTTCGACATTGCTGCAGGACTTCAGCTTCGTACGTCCAACCAAGGATGTATTAGGTCTTATGAACTTATGCCTGTACTGTGATCGTCAATACTGACAGAAGGGCAACAGTACAACAATACACGGCTCACTTCGTAATTGGACATCCTAAAAACGTGTCCCAGTAGACCAGAAATAGGAACATGTGTTCCATGAGGTATGGGAGCCAGCGCTTTACGCAAGTGCCACTGCTAAACATCAATGGGTACAACGGCTTTTGTTTGTCACCGATCAGTAAAGCTGGACACTGGAATAAGGGCTGCACATGATTGGAATTGACGAATCACGATTTCAGCTACCCCATGACAATGGGAGGCACGATGTGTGTGCATATCACATGAAGCATGAGATCCACATGTCAAGTAGATGCAGCACTAGTTGGTGGTCTTGGCGTGCATTTCCCTGGTAAGTAGTGTGCCCCTAGTTATTCTGGATGGAACTTTGAATGGTATGTGGTAAGTTGTGCTGTTTGGGCACCATCTCCTCCCTTATTTTGGAATTTCAACCCCCTGACAGCTCTGCGGTGTTTTGAAGATGATAATGCGCCACCTCACGGCTTCCGTGTCGCTGGGGAAAGTTTCCAGTAAAATGCAAGGGGTTTCCAGAGACAGAGATGGTCACCAGATTTGGGATGTGACAGGAAGAACACTGTTCCATTGATTCTCCACCAACGAACAGACCACAGCTGGCGGCCACAGAAGTTACAGGAGACCCACTGCCACGGTGTCTCACTGGAGTCTGTGGGGTCAGCGGATGCTGCAGCCGGTCCTATGAAATGCAATTTAATAACACAAGGAAACATGCAATACCTTTGAACCAATTAAATTATGTAGTTCTGATAAGAATTTGAGCTGGAATGTTCCGAGTTGTCGAGGAAGAACTTCTTCCGCTTACTTTTAAATTTGCCTTCGCTATCTCTTAGGTATATAACTCGAAAGATAATGGTGAAAGCGTCATTGATCACTTCGGAACTAATTTCACTTGTAACACTCCCTGTAGCGGCCTAGTACTTTTTCCCATTTCCGCAGAATCCACGAAATTTTAGCCATGTGTGAAGCTAATAACTAACAGTACAAACATGTGTCTATGATCAAAAGCGTGAAGACTATGTACAGTGCTTTATAATCACCAAATATGCTGGACTGTAAACTCTTAGGTCCTTGCGCTTATAGTATTAACAGAATAGGAAAGAGTTATTTTTTGGTTACATTTGAATGCTAACAGACTGTTTAGAATGGGCTATATGTGTGACAATATCGCTGTGTTGCTCATTAAAGAAATTTACATTGTATGCTGGAGATGTTCTGATCGAGGGGTCTCTAATTGTAGATCGTGTTTAGTCTATGCAAAGCTGTAAATTTCAAACTAAGGGTGCTTTATGAAAGCAGTTGCTTAAGTTAGCATAAATATGTAGTACCGGTACACAGGGGGAAATCATAATGTGTCTTCCCTGCACTTGCACCCTTACTGTTATAGTCATGTGTTAGAGCTAGGTAGGCACAGTTAATTTTTTGCATGACTTAGACCAAAATGAGAACTGTCATGACGATGTGAACAAGTAGTGCAAAATGACAAACAAGAACACCAAATGTGATTCCATAACTTCTCCTGGCGAATAACAACTTCGAAAAACTTAGGTATGCAGCCAGGTATGAAATTCGATGTCGGCCGATATTTCGGCAGGAGACCACCCTGCCTTTAAGGCAATGTTGGGGACCGTTAAGGATGATCTCGGTTTGCGCAAGGCGGGTGTCTACCGTATCTCATGTAGCTGTGGCATGTCATATGTTGGTGAAACTATTAGGACTGTTGAGGACCGTTGTATTGAGCATAAACGTCACACACGTTTACAACAGCCAAACAAATCTGCTGTGGCCGAACACAGTCTTGACACAGGTCACCCTATGGAATACAACAAAACGGAAATTCTGGCATGCACTTCCAACTATTGGAACTGTGTTATCAAGGAAGCGATAGAAATAAAACTAGGTGACAACCTTATGAAAAGAGATGGAGGCTTCTGCTTAAATTCCGCTTCGGATCCTGCTCTCACTTGTCAAGAAACAGAAGGACAGAACTAATCCGACCTCATCCGTCGAGAACTGATGTTTATTATCGATATCCTGGCCGTTTTCATCTTTGGTCGTGTCGGCGCTGTGTGCTTGCTTGCTCGGTGTGTTGTCTTTTCTGTTTACTCATTGAAAACCGAGGTTTTAAAGAACGTTGCACATTGCTTCCGCACTGCAGTTTCGCCTTGAAAATGGCCAGGGTGGTCTCCTGCCGAAATATCGGCCGGCGTCGAATTTTATACCTGGCTGCATACCCGCAAGTTTTTCGAAAATGAACACCATATAATATCCTCAAGTGAAGATTAAGAAATAACCAAAATAAATTCATTAAGGAGCTACAAATGTATTTTCACTCCCACAAACACCTATTAAGTACATACCAAGTAGCAGGATGTTCAGGTGTGAGCTCTGGAGTCACTTATCACCTGAGATTACCTCGCTTCCTTCAGCCAGTAGAGTAGGTCTCTGAACTCGGGGGCCATTCCTCCATCCTCCGGCACTATCGTTAACGTCACTGAGCCGTCACTCGCCACAGAAGCCATTGGGTAGCGGCCACCAACAGCGGCACTGCCATCCACCACCAGGAGATCGCTGCCACCACCATCAGTACAACCATCCACCACCGGGGGCCCGCTGCCACCACCATCAGCACAACCATCCACCACTGGGGGCCGGCTTCCACCACCATCAGTGTAATCATTCACCGCTGAGGATCCACTGGCAGGCGATCTGCTGTCTGCCTCAACTGCTGCCCTGTCAGAGAGAGGCGCCAAGCTGTTACCTTCAGCACATACTGCCTACACTGCAGTGACGTCAACTGTGTCTGTTCTACCACCCACGAACTGTAAACGCACTTGCCAAGGTCAGCATTTGGACGTGGTGCATCATTTTCGGGCTTTGACATTATAGCTTGCAGGAGCAAAGCTATAGCCCTCATATTATCCAGACTGTGCCACACGAAGTTCCATTCACAGTGTTCTCTTCTGTTCTCTTTGTCTTTGTCGAGCTATAAGCATCCAGTGTACCAAATGAATTTTTACTAATAAATCTCCATGATGAGTGGTAGAACAGACATATCAGTATTTAACAATCATTAATTCTGGTTGACATTAGGTACATCATTCATTCATAAACAAAACAGTTTATTCTTACAATTTTAAACATGGCTGTTAAGGCAGCAACTGTTTGTGAGATATATGATTTACATTTAAAGAAACAGCTCATCGGCAGCAAAGCCAGTAGTTGCTTACTTGACTATGGTTTCGGCTACAACAAGCTTTCATAAAAAGTAAAAATTGATTTACATATAATTAAAGGTAAAAATATTACAAAAGTTTAAAAGTTTACAGGAAATGGCGTTATATGTGATCGAGCTAGAGCATTAGCACCCCGAGCATGAGCATCTTTAAATTCATCTTTGACGCTTGGTTAATTTTTTTTTTTGCGTATTTGTTGTTCGAAAAGTACTGCTACTAGTCACGTACCTAGTAAGAACTTCATAACAAGCCTAGTGGATTGATGTTCGTCGTTATGTAATGCTGGTGGATCTTGCGAAAGATGTGAGCCTGTCACATACTCCATCGATAATGGCGTAATTGAAATGACCCTTATGCACTAACCACTGGCATCCTTTCGAGACTACTCCTGTTATAGCGAACTTGCTAAAATATTCCGAGTTTTTTTCCAAAATTCACACCAAATACTATAGCGGCCCTACACTACCCTCGCCCCCAGGATACCTGGCCCCTCGAGATTTTTATCTAAAGCACTCTTTTTCAATGTCAACTGCGGTCAGTTACTTCACTGGGTGCCATATATCAGCAACATATCTTTGCATCAGACTACATCACTAGGTCCCATGCACAGCTGACTTTTCGTTTGTATCATACTACTTCTGAACAGTTACAAGCTCGTGTTCACATGATCGTAACTACGCTGTCTATGCTCGTGGGATCTAAGGTACTGGAATGTGCACTAGGCAGTCCTAATTTGTTACTGGCTGTTCTCTTCGCATAAGAAAAGACGTTGCACAACATTATGACTAATGCCGTTATGGCAAGTCTCTGCTGTTGTTCCTTAAATTCTTGTACATGTTGCAAAAGCTGCTCCATGGTAATGAGATTTTCTTTAGTTATGATATTATATAGGGAATCAATATATTCGGGCTGTAAGGTGTTACCGAGATTGCATTCTGGACTGGTAGCATCTGTAAAGTTATATCTGGCCAGTACAGTTGTGGTTGCGTTATGTTGATTTTAGTTGTTCCTGTTGTAACTGTTGGTAAATAAACTCAGACAATGAGCCATTACTCAATAACCAACTGCCAGCTTTTGCTTTTACAAACCTCTCACGGTCGTAACAGCTTGCCACATTTAGCACTTAGTCTGGTAATGAATAACCAGTTGTTCCCTGTCTTCAGGAGACGCGGACTCAGTTGAGACACCTCCCAGGTACCTCTCTATAGTTTCACTTCACATATATCTAATACACCGTTTGCGTTGATTTTGCAGCCCAAAGATGACCCTTCCCCTCTTGCAGAGATAAATTCCTATTCTGTCATTATGATGTACTGATGTCCACCATTCACTGCATGTTTGCAGTCTGTCTAGGATACGGGACAGACGAACAATTTTCTACACTGCTTAGAACAGCGTAAGAGCTGAGATATACACAATATACATATTTTAACGTATTTCACTGCGATACTGGTTATTTTTCTGTCTCGGTTCTTGAGGTTTACATGGCATTTACTTAGAGCGAGGCACGACGGAGCTACTACGGTAGTGAGGCAGTCGTCCTTGTTGCCCTGTGTGATCCCCTCGGACGCCAGTACAGTTTCACATCTGCGTGGCATGAGGTTATTAATGGGCTCTTGCGGGATATTTTGCCATTCTGCCACGAGTGCAATATCCAGAACTGCAACCGTTGTGGGAGGAGCAGGTCTGGCTGCAGTGCAAGGGCATTCGAGACATGCTCAATCCCGTGTAAGGTGGTTAGCACGTCAGGCGGACAGGAGAGGCACGACAAGACATTTTAATTTCCACTGCCTATTCCTTTAGAAAAAAAATTCATAGAACTTTGTCAGCATGATCGAGAAAGATTCAGGATTCACACTTACAGCAGTGGGAGTTTTAACACACAAAATTTTTATTTACGCGTGATATTTCATAATTTTATCACTTACTATTGGCTGCGTTTGCCACTGTACGTACACTTTTCTTCATAAGTGAGAGATATTCTTCAATGAGTT
Organism: Locusta migratoria; assembly: GCA_026315105.1. Taxonomy (NCBI): domain Eukaryota; kingdom Metazoa; phylum Arthropoda; class Insecta; order Orthoptera; family Acrididae; genus Locusta; species Locusta migratoria. The sequence goes on from CM048745.1 coordinate 40,946,740, forward strand.
TCATACGAACTATACTTACAGGTGCATAAAAGTCCAGAATTTTCCAAATATATTAAAAACTGTGGTAAAAAATCTGTTATCTATAAAATTTTACTAAAGATAAAGGTGAAGCAATGAATTCAAATCTGTGATGCGGCCGGGAATCGAACCCGGACCTCCATGCTTACTAGGCAGACGCTGAGCGTTAGACCATCGCACCACTAACGATTAAGGCGCCTCGGAATAGTCTATACGATTCCCGGCCGCATCACAAATTTTAATTCATTACTTCACCTTTGTCTTTAGTGTCTTGGACATATTCAAGACGAAAAACAGTCTCAGGATTTCTGAATTTAATAAAATTTTAGTTTTTTCAAAACATAAAATTTAAAATTTAATAGCTCATTTCAGTTTTTCATAAATAAATTATATAGTTTCATACACCTGTAAGCATGGATTGTATGCTGTGTAAAACACATCGAAAACTCTCTCTTACTTATGATTAAAAGTGTACCTGTAACAAGAAATGCAGCCACAGCCGATAATAAGTGGAAAAATAATTAGGTTTTTTGTGTAAATAAAAATAGTTTTGTTATGTTTTAGAACTTGCACTGCTATGAGTATGAATCCTGAATGCTTCTCGATCATGCTGATGAAGTTTAATGAATTTATTTGTGAAATTATAGACAGTGGTAATTAAAATGTCCTGCCGAGACCCTTCTGCTTTAACGCGGACCGCTCAATTCCTGTGAGCGAGCTGAGCACGCCATTCGTTCATTCCCGCAACTGCAAGCATGCTATGCACCAGTGGAGCTGTGTGGGGGCGATCGTTTTAGTCCACCAGAAGGAAACCATCTCCTATGGCACTAGCAAAGGGTACAACAAAAGTATGTAGGATATCGTCTCTATACATCTGAGCAGTCAAAGCGCCATTCTAAACGACATAGATGTCCATATGTCCGCCAATACTGACTCCTGACCACACAATTGGTCGACCACCATGATATGGTGAAGTTTCCTAAAAATAAGCAGGACTTTTCCACGTTCTCTCCAGATGGCTGCATACTCCGTGTGCATACCAGGTAGAGTCATTCCAGATGTAGAACGGGTCCTTCCAGATGCCATGAAGAGTACAGGGTGCAGCCAACTGTAGGTGGTGGCTCACGTCGTTACCAATGGTGTGTGTCACTTCGGATCTGAAGAGATTCTCTCAGGTTATGAGCGATTATCTGAAGTGGTAAAGACTGCCAGTCTTGCTTGCAAGATGAAAGCAGAGCTCACCATCTGCAGCATAATTGACAGGACCGACTGTGGACCTCAGGTACAGAGCCGAGTGGAGGGTCTGAATCAGAGACTCAGGCTGCAGATTCCTTGACTTGCGCCATCGGGAGGTGGGTTTCCGAGTTCCGCTGAATAGGTCAGGAGTCCACTATACGCAGGAAGCAGCTACACGGGTAGCGGGGGCTGTCTGGTGACGACTGGGCGGTTTTTTTAGTATAAAGGGCTTCGGGGAAAAACAAAATGGGCAATCTCAAAGGGTGCAGGTGGATGACAGGAGAAAGGTAGATCTGGAAACTATCGGTGTAACAGTTGTAAATTGTCGTAGCTTTGTCGGAAAAGTACCAGAACTTCAAGCGTTAATAGAAAGCATTGAAAGATACATCATTGTAGGCAGTTAAAATTGTTTCAAGACGGAAATCAGTTCAGCTGGAGTATTTGCAAAAGATCTGTGTTCAGAAAGGATAGATTAAACAAAATAGGCGGAGGCGTGTTTGTCGCAGTCAAAAGTAGTCTTTCGTGTAGCGAAAATGAAGTTGATAGTTCCTGTGAGATATTATGCCTAGAGGTTGTACCTAGATATCGTAGGAAGTTAATAATTGGTTCATTTTACCGGCCTTCCGACTTCGACGATACAATAGCAGAAAGGTTCAAAGAAAACATGAGTCTAATTACAAAAACGTACCTGACTCACACGGTAATAGTAGGCGGTGATTTTAATTTACCTCAAGCTGTTGGCGAAATTATATTTTCAAATCAGGAGGTATGCATAAAACATCGTGTGAAATTGCACTCAACACATTCTTCGAGAATTACTTCGAGCAATTAGTTTATGAGCGAAGTAGAATTGTAAATGGATGTCAAAAAACATTTGCTCTCTTAGCAACATTAATCCTGAGCTCATAACGAGAATCAAAACGGATACAGGTAGCGAGATTGAATATCGGAAGTCCCAAACTTACCAAAAATAAACGAAAAGTATTTTTGTTCAGGAAAGGAGATAGAAATAAAATACATAGCTTCTTGAAAGACAGCTTCCACTCGGTTCTAACACTAAACGTACGTTTAGATCAGATGCGGGTCAAATTCAAAGAAGTGGTGTCGACAGCAATTGACAGTTTTATGCCAAATAAATTAATAAAAGAAGGAGGCGGTCCACCTTGGTACACAAAACAGGGCAGGACACTGATGCGAAAGCAACGGAAAAGGCATGCTAAATTTAATCGAACACAAATTCCCCAGGATTGGCGATCCTACACAGAAGCTCGAAATTTAGCGAGGGCTTCAATGCGAGATGCCTATAATACTTACCACAACGAAATTCTTTCTCGAAATTTGACTGAAAACCCAAGGAGATTTTGGTCATATGTTAATATAGTAGGGGGCAAAACACAAACAATACCCTTACTATGTGATAGTAATGGCAATCTCGCCGATGATAGCGCTACTAAAGCAGAGTTACTAAACATAGCTTTTCGAAACTATATATTTATATCACCATAACAGGATTGTTCCACCATGTCCATTGCTGAGGTGCTATTCCGCTGCATGGAGAGCCTTGGCAGTAGTGGCAATTATCTTTGGAACAAAGAAGCTGAATTAAAGTTTGTGTTGTGGAGGGAAATCGTACATAGACTATTCCAAGGCGCCTTAATCGTTAGTGGTGTGGTAGTCTAACGGTTAAGACGTCTGCCTAGTAAGCATGGAGGTCCGGGTTCGATTCCCGGCCGCACCACAAATTTTAATTCAATGCTTCACATCTATCAATAATGTCTTTGACATATTTGAGACGTAAATCCGTCTCAGGGATTATTTATTCATATTAATTTTCGAAACTCATTCACCAAAGAAGACGAAACTAATATTCCAGATTTCGAATTACAAACAGAGTAATGTAGAAGTAGATATCATCGGTGTAGTGAAGCAACTAAAATCACTTAACAAGAACAAGTCTTCTGGTCCGGACTGTATACCCATTAGATTTCTATCTGATTATGCTGAAACGATAGCTCCTTACTTAACAGCCATATACAACCGCCTCTGCCAAAGAAGGATCTGTACCAAAAGATTGGAAAGTTACACAGGTCACACCTATATTCAAGAAAGGCAGTAGGAGTAACCCACTAAACTACAGGCCTATTTAATTGACATCAATTTGCAGCAGGGTTTTGGAACATATCCTGTAATCAAATATTATGAATGGTCTCCAACAGAATGGTCTCCAACAGAATGGTCTCCAACAGAATGATCTCTTAACCCAAGGTCAACACGGATTTAGAAAATATCGTTCATGCGAAACACAACTAGCTCTTTACTCACACGAAGTGATGAGTGCTATCGACAAGGATTCGCAAATTGATTTCGTATTTCTTGATTTCCAGAAGGCTTTTGACACCGTACCTCACAAACGGCTTTTAATCAAATTGCGTGGTTATGGTATATCGCCCCAAATTTGCGACTGGATAGGGGATTTCCTGTCAGAGAGGACACAGTTCGTAGTAATTGATAGTAAGGCATCTGATAAATCAGAGGTGATGTTGGGCGTTCCATGGGGTATTGTTATTGGTCCTCTGCTGTTACGTATTTACTTAAACGATGTAGGGGAAAATCTAAGTGTCTCTCTTAGGTTGTTTACAGATGACGCCGTCATTTACCGTCTAGTAAAATCATCTGAAGATCAAAACCAACTGCAGAACGATCTGAATAAGGTATCACTATGGTTTAAAAATTGGCAATTGACTCTAAATAATGAGAAGTGTGAAGTCGTCCACATGAGTACGAAAAGAAATCCGTTAAACATTGTTTATAAGATAAATCAAAAGTGAAGGCCGTAAACTCCACAAAATACCTAGCAGTAACTATTACTTCAGACTTAAAATGGAACGAACACACAGCTGATGTTGGAAAGGCGAACCAGAGACTGCGTTTCATTGGTAGAACCCTTAAAAAAATGCAACAGCACTACGGCCGGCCGCGGTGGCCGAGGTGACTGAGGCGCTCCAGTCACGGTCAGCACGGCCACTACGGTCGGGGGTTCGAATCCCCCCTCGGGCATGGATATTTGTGCCGTCCTAGTTCGTAAGTAGTTGATAAGTAGTTTGTAAGTTTAGGGACTGATGACCCCGTAGTTAAGTCCCATAAGCCTTACAAACATTTGAACATTTTTGAACAGCACTACGACAGAAACTGCATACACTACGCTTGTCAGTCCTTTTGTGGAGTATTGCTCCCCAGTGTGGGATCCTTATCAGGTGGGTTTGACGGAGGACATTGAAAGAGTCCAAAGAAGGGCAGCTCGTTTCGTATTGTCACGTTACAGGGTAGACAGCGTCACGGAAGTGATACAGGATCTGCGATGGGAATCATTACAACGGCGCTTATCGCTGCGGCGTGGGCTACTTACGGAAATCCAATTGCCAACATTCTCAAAAATGTTCAAATGTTTGTATAGTCTATGGGACTTAACTACGGGGTCATCAGTCCCTAAACTTACAAACTACTTATCAACTACTTACGAACTAGGATGGCACAAATATCCATGCCCGAGGGGGATTCGAGCCCCCGACCGTAGTGACCGTGCAGACCGTGACTGAAGCGCCTCAGTCCCCGCGGCCACCGCGGCCGGCCCAACATTCTCCTCCGAATGCGAAAATATATTGTTGAATCACACTTACATAGGTAGAATTGATCAGAATGAAATACGAGAAATCGGAGCTCTAACGGAGAGTTCAGGTGTTCGTTCTTCCAGCGCGCTATTGGTGAATGGAATGGGAGGTAATGGTGGTTCGATGAACCGTCTGCCAGGCACTTAAATGTGATTTGCAGAGATGTAGAGGAAACGACGATTGTCTGGCTAAATACAAAATCTTGACTCATCTGTGAACAGAACACAGCACCATTCATTACGACTCCAATCCTGATGTTTCTCGCCCAGTTTCGGCGGAGTAAACGGTGTCGTGGTTTTAATGGGACACACACCAAAGGCCGCCGTGCGTAGAGGCCACATTCTCGAAGCCGATTTCGGTTTACGTTGATACTGCGCGCCCTGCTCCTGCCTGGAGGTTGCGTTGAAGCCGAGTTGCATTCAACCTCCAGTCTCCGTGGCCTGTTAACGGAGATAACGGTCATCCGTGCTGATGTTAGCCGTGGACGACCTTGGCCTTGCCTCCTTTTAGCGGTTCCTGTTGTCTGAAGTCGTGGTGGAAATTAGAGTTTCGTACGCACCAATAGCTGCAGCCACCCCCCTCTGTGTCTGCCCCGCTTCCAACTATCCAGTGGCTCTCCATACTTTGGGTAAGTCACGTTGTGGCAGTGCACAACCAACTAACTTCACTGTCTGAACGCAACTGTCTATGTAATTCGATTGCTAATCACAACGCCAACCCCATATGCAGCAACTAACTGTTATTAGCACTATCTCGGTTTCCGTAATGTTGTTGTCTATAGTCCGTAGAACCATTGTAGTTCATTCTGCCGATGACAATACTGAGAACCTAGGTATCTCAACTGACACCTTAATTGTTTTGACCGGTGTACGATGGGTGGCACGAGGTTGTGTGTGTAAACGACCCCTTTTGTACATTCCGTGCATTTTTCCCAGTGTACTACGAATGTCTTTGAAGACTGCTGACTATTTCACCTACAACTAAGTCTATGTGGCCAATGCGGTTTACACCCTGCCAGATGTATGAGGTACTGGACCTGGTGCAGAGGTACCTGTCGTTCCGCCGCCGGCGACTGGACGGCTGCTCCCCAGGGAGTCCCGCTGCAGGAACCCCGGCGTGGTCGGCGTCGGCGTCCGCGGCCGTGGCCGAGGCCGCCTGCTCTGGCGTCGCAGCGCGGCTGTCAGTGGCCGAAATGTTCGCTACGTCGCTGGCGTCGGTTGTCCTGTTTCAGTATACAATGTTGTCAGCATAAGATCACACTGAAACAGCTAAAGTGTTAGCGTACATTCGTGGTTACAATGAAAGTTTTATCGTTTGTGGGGGTATCGTAGTCATACAGGATTTTTTAAAGGATATCTATTACACACTTATTTTTATTCACACTCATGATTCCGACTGGATTATCCATTTTCAGGGAGCAAGTAAAATATAAAACTGGCTGACCTGCGAAAAGCATGTCACCATCAGGTTACTATACATTTGGTTTCATAAAACCATTTTTCAAGTTCCACATTCGAGTGCACATCGAAAATGTAGCACAATACTGCATCAGTACACACCATGCGCTGACAGTTAAACGTCGGATATTTTATAAAGTAAAAACAAGAAAAATATTGGAATAAAATAGGTGCCGGCGTCGGTGGCTGAGGGGACTGAGGCGCTCCAGTCACGGTCTGCACAGCCACTACGGTCGGGGGTTCGAATCCCCCCTTGGGCATGGATATTTGTGCCGTCTTTAGTCTTAGCTAGTTCATAGTTTTAATATCTAATAGTAATGGTGATGTTGATGTGTATGAAAAATGCACGTATTTTTGCTTATTGGTAATTGGGGATTGGGTGGACACATGTTACCTTATTCATAAGGTAGAGATTACAGATATGAAAGTAGCGAGAATGATTGCAGGCACTAATAGATGGGAACAATGGCAAGAGGGTGTCCATAATGAGGAAATCAAGGAAAAACTGAGAATGAACAGCACAGATGAAGCAGAGCGAACAGACTGAGATGGTAGGGTCATGTTACACGCATGGTACAAGCAAGGTTACCTAAGACACTCATGAGCTCGGCAGCGGAGGGTAAGAAAAGTCGAGGTAGTCCAAGAAGAAAGTACTTACATGCGGTGCAGAATGATTTTGAAATAAAATGCATAACATCAGACGAGGCATCAATGTCAGCACTGAATAGGGGATCATAGAGGAATTTTATTAGAGGTACTATGCTCCAGACTGAACGCTGAAAGGCATAATCAGTCTCTAATGATGATGATGATGATGGTCATTTTATATATTTTATAAAATAATGGTTTCAATCAAAAAACATGTGTGTGATGGATTCTTCGAATGTTGCCACCGATGACTTGCATGTGTCGCTGCTTAGTATCTGTCGTCACAATGTTAAATCAACAGAAATTATTACAAACTTTTTGCCTACTTTCTCCTGTAGCTCCAGTTTCCGTCAAACCAACCATTCTTTCTGGTCTCTTGGCCACATGGGAATGAATGCTTTTGCAATTGAATTAATGATGATAATGATGGTAATGATCATAGTAATCAATGACGTTTGCCGCATTACAACAGAATGGTAACGATTACAACAACAATAGAAAGTGCCGATGTCTTGGTTGACAGATTGCAATGAGTTTTGGTATTTCGTTGCTGAATACCGTTTAGGATATTTTTCAGAGGAGAAAAATAGACCTGAAGCTACACACATCACTAGTACAACGCTGTCTCACTAATCAACTGTGCTTCCTGTAGATCAGGAGACGAGAATGACGCCACCGAGCTAAGATGAGAGTAATGGTTCAGTTGTCTGACATTGGTTGGCAGTTAATACAGACAGTCCCGACATAAAACACAAAATTGTTTGAAATTAAACAGGGGTCGACCTTCTTGCGGCCGAAAATTTAACTCAGGATAACAGAGTCATTAATTCAATCACTAAACTCATATCCTCATGAATATTGGAAAATACGTCGAATGCTGGAAATGAGGGAACGATCAGAGTTGTCTAGCTTCGTAAGCAATACTGCTAATCAATAGGAAGAACTTCTTGGGAATCCCACAATATCCTCATTCCTACAAACAGTATGCTAACTGGCTTTTAGCCATGCTGCGCTACCAAAGCCCATTCTAAGTAAGGCTTCAGTCCGAAAGCAGACAACAGCATTGAAAAATGCTCATGAATAGATGACTTACCCTCATCAACTTCCGGGGCAAGTTTCTTTTAACAAAATGAAGAAAGTGCAAAACGACTACTTTCTCCAAATTTTCTACGGACTGTTGTCCCAAAATGGATGTATATACGTTCAATCTTGTCATACGGCTCACATTCCAGGGATATCACAAAAATGAGCATCTGGCGTGTACCGTCCTAGAGCATCTATTACGCAAGTTTTTACCGATAATCATAAAATTGACCAGACGGCTTTTGCTGCAGAATATAGCGACTTCTATTAGATCCGCATAACCTTTTCTGACAAGAAACGGTTTTCTTCGTATAGTGATGCCCCTGTTTAGGTGAATTATAATGTTACTGTTTAATGTTGCTTCAGAAGAACTTTTTGCCTCAAATATTTTTATCTTTGCAAGTGATTCAAAGTAATTGTAATAATTAGTTTCCCTTCAAATTACTACATTTATTTGATCTACTAGCTTAAACCCGCGGCTCCGCTCGCATGTTGGTGGTTTATGATAGATAATGCGCAAAACGTCAAATCGATTTCTTAAAGAGATTTATTGAAAGAAATTTCTTTTTTACTGCTTTATTTATTTATTCTTATATTTCCTTATTCGTATGCTTATCCTTACAGAGAAAGAGCTGAGGACATTGTAGCACGCATAGACCAAAGATATGGCCTGTGGCTTGTCTGTAGCATCACGTTTCGCTGTATGTAACCTCCTTGCCATAGAGTTTTTTTGATTTGACGACTTTCAACCACTATATCTTCCACCCCCTTATAGCTATCGGCATGGGACTGCTATGGAGTACAACGGGAGACTTCGAACGACAATTACACACAGACCATTCGTTTGCGTTTTGCAGTTTTCGCTGCAGAGCGAAATATTAAAACACACACACACACACACACACACACACACACACACACACACACACACACACACACACACACACACACACACACACACACACACACCCCTAGAATTTTATATACACGGATAACTTTCCATCCCAATATACTCCACCCTTTTATCAGTATCAACCCTCTAGCAACAATGCAACCAATAAAACCATTTTCAAAGAGTAAATATAATTTTCAAAGAGTAATTATTGTTCCGCATTTCGCGTTATATTCTTCAAATTATTTGATACCTATCATATCGCTATAAAACCGTGCCTAAAACCTTCCTGAGGTGTAAATTAGTAACTGTACAAATATTACGTCTCTGCGTCTTGTCGTTCGGACGTGGTAAGTGTACTCCGAACAGACATTCACATTTATAAATATAGATTATTTGTAAAGTAATTGCAACCGCGAAAAGTGAAATTGTTCTATAAACCAAACCGCTTGGTTACTTTAGGTCTATCGTCCATGGGTAGAACGCTTCCATCTGAAATCTCTACGAAAGGCAGAGAAGCGGACGGTTCTCTGTCCTAGTAGAGTTTGGCTCGGGTAGCCGGTCCTCTGTCGAGAAGAGATGTAATTAAATGTTGAAGAAAGAAGTCATGTCTAAGAAACAGGCCTATTAATTTTATTTTTCTCGTCTATTTATATTTTGTCAGGCTTATATTCGCCTTTACTTCTCACACAATAATAAGATATATTTTTCTCTGCAAGTAGCTTTATATTTTCCGTTGTCTCTAGATGTATCATACTTTGCCGGTCCCAGATCTCACGTCGAAAGAAAAATGTCCTCCACATCATTCATTTGGCAGGAAGCGGTCGTATATTCACCACTGGTACATTTACTTGTATGAATATTGTTCGCAACCGTAAATAGCTTGTTCTTGCTGTTCGTCACCTTAATTTTCCTTATAATTCTCCTCGTGAAGTGGATGAACTAAATGTTCAAATGTTTGTAAATCTATCGGATCAAACTGCGTGGTCATCAGTCCGCAGCTTACAAACTACTTAAACATAGGTAAACTAACCTAAGGACAACACACCCATGCCCCAGGGAGGACTCGAACCTCCACGCCGAGCAACCGAGCGCTCCGCAGCGAGACGCTTTAGTGGATGAACTGCTGTGCTGTATTATTGTTAGTACAATTAGTTTTTATTTCACGTTGAGCTTTGAATTTGAATTTTATTACCATTATATTTGTTTGCTCAGTATGTTTCACAGTATTGAAGAACAATAATTTGCCATATTCATTAACAGAAGCGTGTCACACGCTAAAGTATAAATGTCATTTTTGTCTTGTTTCATCCGTACAACTTCCTCTCAAAATGTGGAACAGTTCTTTTAACACTCTTCATTTGAAACAGATATGTAGGCAGAAGACATTCACGGCTTACTCATTAAATTCATTGACAATGATAATTTGGATCAGATTTATTTACAAATTATGTACTCAATGTAATTTTTGTAATAGCGGTAAATTTACAACCCTCCGCATTCTACGGTGTCTGTTCTAAATTAATGAATAAGAGTCACGTCAATACGTTTATTTACTATCACAACAAGCAACAGTGCAAATGTTTTCCATAATACTGATTTAACCATGGCACAATTCATCGACCAATTTTAATTTTCATCGTTGTAACACGTATTTATTAGGATGGTTTTTTGTCTATTGTGTGTTTCTTACAAATCTTACAATTGATTTTATACTAAAGATAGGCCTGAAATTAACGTAACTCAGGACCGTGTACAATGCCATATTTACTCGCATTCGTTTTCGCTACGGAGCGAGTTGGTGCAGTGGTAACACACTGGATTCATATTCTGCTGTACGGCGCATGGAACTGGCCTTCGGCTATTTGGATTTGAGTTTCCATGATTTTGCTAAGTCTAGGGAAATGCCGGAATGGTCCCTGCGGCAGGGCACGACCGATTTCCTTCCACATCCATATCATAACAATCCGAGCTTATCCTTCGCTCTAATGACCCCTTTGTCAAATGTTTGTATAGCTTATGGGACTTAACTACGGGGTCATCAGTCCCTAAACTTACAAACTACTTATCAACTACCTTATTCTAAAGACGGCACAAATATCCATGCCCGAGGGGGGATTCGAATCCCCGACCGTAGTGGCCGTGCAGACACCCCCTTGTCGAGGGGACGTTAAATCGTAACCTTCTTTCTTTCGTGTCTCGTGTGCAATAGAGCTTACTTTATGTTTCCCTGTGTTGGTACAAATTTTGCAGTTCATTTCAAACCAACTTCCCACTGAACAAGAGACAAACTGTCATCTTAACTTAGAACTGGATGACACTGCTACATTAACGCCATTTCTTAATTGGTGTGTGGTGGAGCGCACTTTTTATACAACTGTTGTTTTCTCCTCTTTCTCTTCCAGTCGTGAATGGTTCGCCGTTAAAACTATTTCTGGTAAGACAGTGTGAGTTCATATCGCCCTATCTTTAACCTTCGAGATCTTTCCGTGACTAATACGGAAGTGGGGTCAGGTGAAATAGAAATAAAACAAATTTATCGAATGTCTCTATTGTATTCTCATGAAAACGTTTGAAATGGAATGCAAAATTTCACACACAAAATTTGAAAAGTGTAAAACAATCATTTAAATGAAAAATGCATGTGAAATGGTTTTAAAATAGACTAAGACGTATAAAGTAACTTTTGTCCATTCGAAAATTTCTATCGCGTTAAAGATAGTTCCAAAAATAATTTCGAATTTTTAATAGCTATGTCAGTCATCATAGTAACACTAGAACGTAAAGTGTTCTTGCTTCATGGGTAATGCTAGCAGTAGCGTTTAGTCGCCATCGACTTGAAGGATAATTTATTTCATTAACTTTCTGAAGTCGATAAGAGGTATGATGCGGCGGCGGCAGCCACGGTCGTTTTGATAAATGCGGCACAACGAGCGAGCGACGGCACGCGCATTTGGAAACGGAGAAGGCGGAGCGCGCCTGCTGGAGGGAAAGGATAGTTGTCGTTCTGAATACACGAAGCCATCAAACGGGTTCTAACAGATGTTCGGCAGACCTCCCCGAACTTTTGCGATTTGACTGTAACATAAGAAATAAATGAATTTCACGAATTGTATTGAATGGTTAGTAAATGAAAGTCGTCTGCTATCTGCCCACGATACCGATCGAATGATAATCTATCGACGTGAGATACATGGCACCTAAAAGTCGCCATAAAGTTTTTACTCGGAAACCTATCACTGCGCTGTAGTGAGCAAATTGCAACTAAAACTATGTCTGCAACGCATCCGGCCATCAGACTACGTAACATTTTATCAAATCAACGAGGCAGGCAACAGTAAGCCAGGTTCGGAATCTATCGAGCATCTCACCAAGGAACGTGCTAAAAATTTGTGTTTGATTCAAATGGAACGCTATTTAACGTAGCAAGATGTTCTGTCAATAACAGGTCGCTTGTAATTTCCATATTGACCTGCAGACATTTTATATTATCAGGAAGCAAACTCGAAAGAAACTGGACAAAATTTGAGTATGTAGGAAGACTTTTATGCAACAAATTGTGAGTCTTTCTATTATTTAATAAAGTAAACATAACGATAAGGCCTACCTAGGATACAACCATAAACCGAGAAACAAAACTGGAAAACTCTCAATAAGGTATTCATTGACTTTTTTTTCTTTACTCTTTTAAAATAGCTGGCCACATGGCATATATGTAATTTGGAGAGCACAGTGTCTCGAGCATGAGTGCAGTTACGGATCCTAAAATGAAGAATGCCATCTACTAAATCTTATTTATCAGGCCACCAATGTAATCAAGATTTTCCAACGTCGTAACTAGGGCCTATTATTTCGCAACTTTGGCATCATGTAGATGTGAGTCTGATTTGTAATTCTGCAGTCAGTTGACTTTTTCTTGCACCTCCATTAAATATTTTGAAAAATTAATGTCAGAATATGCACATTGTAGTAGTTAGCTGAATTGTGTTCAAGAAGGTCGTTTCATACATTACCTATTACTACTCTCTTTCATGTTGCGAGCAATCTGCCTCAGCTGTGAGTAAATCAATGAGATAAGGTTTACAGCAGTAATTTCTAACTGCATAATAGTCACTTTCTAAGCACCTAGCTCATTTCGAAATCGGGTCAGTTTTGTTGCAAAAGCTGGATCTTATTAATTCGTCTCGTTATGTCTTTCAAATGTTCAAAAGCTTGTCAAGCTTAAGGGAGTTAACTGCGGGGTCATCAGTCCCTAAACTTACAAACTACTTGTGAACCACCTTATACTATAGACGAAACAGCCATGACCGAGAGGGGATTGTACTCCCGACGGGGAACGGCCTCGCGCATCGTAGCATTGCGCCTCAATGCGCTCGGCCGATCCGCCGCGGCGTTACATCTTTAAATTATCCGCTTACTATCAAACAAAACCATTTGTGCCAACTGTCTCCTGGCAACCTCATAGGAGATGCCATAGCCAACTACTTCAAGGATACCAAGTAACATCACAAAACAAAACGAAAGAACATTTCCTTAAATGAATTTATCAGTTGTTCTAAAATGATGGTAAACTTTTAAATATTCATAAAACAACTTATTTGTAAATTACTTCAAATGTTGTCATCCCATAAAGTAAATAATAAATTCTGAAGCCTCTAGCTTTACAGGTCCACAACCGTTTTCATGTTTTTAAAGACCCATCTTCAGGTGTTAAATTTTTTTCATGTGAAAATTCATTACAGAGACACAACGTTCATTCATCTGTCATGGGAATGAAATTTCATCAACTGGGCCCGGATAAATGGATCCACTCCAACAGAAATTATTACGGTCATTCGGAATAAAAACCAATGACGCCGGCCGCGGTGGCCGAGGGGACTGAGGCGCTCCAGTCACGGTCTGCACGGCCACTACGGTCTGGGGTTCGAATCCCCCCTCGGGCATGGATATTTGGCCGTCCTCAGTCTTAGGTAGTTCATAAATAGTTTGTAAGTTTAGGGAATGATGACCCCGTAGTTAAGTCACATAATCTATACAAACATTTGAACATTTAAAAACCAATGACGTTAAAATGTGGGACAAATAGTCGCGTAATTCTGATTATTGTGCTGTACATGAAACCAGCAGATTGCCTACAAAGTGAAGGTGTAGAAGCCAAACAAGACTGTCCAAAGAATCAAAAAACTCATAGATGACGGATTTGTGTTCGTTCATCCTTTCAACAAGTATTACGGCAAGGTAAAAATCTTACGAATATGTACAACTACCCACTTCCTCTCTCTTGTTTCAGATTCAAGATGACTAAACAAAATATGATTTGTTTATAATACTTCACTGCAGCGATGATCTTGGTATATTTCCATAATAGCTGCTCATTTAGGTAATATTCCTTGAATGTGAGTCGCGTATGACAAGACTCTACGTAGATACAGTCCGTTTTCGATCATCAATGCCTAGTATCATTGGAGAAAATGATCGTTCGCACAACTTTTTCGTTTTGTTACAAAAAGCTCTCACTGAAAGTTGGTGAGGGTAAGTGTTTGATACCTTACTGTTTAGTGACGGATGGGGCAACGTTCATTTCCAGTAACATTTAATGAAATGTCGAAATCTAACAAAGTAATTATTTTAGACTTTTTCGGGGGGGGGGGGGGGGGGCTGAAATCGTGATGTAACTTTACATATCTCAGTCTTTGACCTGCCGTATGTTTCAAGAACAATATCAGTATGTTTAACTTCTCTAATCTTTTGCTGAAATTGTATCATAATGCTGTTAAGTTTCAAAACATGTGCACGCTGGTTTTGGCCTCATTGGACGAATTAAATATCTGCATGCTAAAGTGTGACGATGGAAACTATCAGGAGATTGCGCCGCGTATTAACCAAAATCCGCGACTTCCCTCTTGAAGCCCGTATGATACGAGGGCGATTTCGCGTCGCGTATCGCTACAAAGGTCTTCCTAGTACAGCTATGAACTGGCACCATCGTTGCTAATATTTGGCAACACTGTGAAAGTGCAGTTACTTCCGCAAGTGGTACTGAATTGTCTCGCTAAGTCCACTTTACTACTTTCATGACTCATGTTGTATAATGCCCATGTGATATGAGAGACAGAAATTTAACTTTTGTTCTCAAGGAAAGCTGTTATTCGTATATGTGACTTTCAGGTTGTCTTTAGACATGTGTTAGAGGCTCAGCATTGAATATGTGAGAGACTGAGGGCCCTAGGCGCAAACGTGTGGTTGGCTGTGTGGTTCTGCTCGTGTCTCGCGATGCAACTGTGGTGTGAGTCGGCAGCTCTAATCCTGGTTGGAGACAGTGCTTTTGGGGGTGATATATCATTTTACTTTGTTTTATTTTACTTTATACGCTGCAGACTGCAAGAAGAAACTCTTTAATGGAATCAGAAGAGAAGCTTTATACAATACGTCTTTCAGAAAGGTCGACTCCAAATTATGGAAATGGTATTAGATATCTTCTTTGCTTCACCATACAAACGTCTTTGATGGAATTCGAATTGACCTCCATCGATACGAATTTTTACTATTTCCTTAGGACCCACTTGCTAGATGATGCTTACGGAGGAAGTGAACATAATGATTAATATAATTCCTTCATGCAAAATATCTGTTGTAGAAATGAGATATGAAGACACGAAAAGACTCGAACTTTGCAGTGTGCCTGTATTGCTTTAGAACGAGCGCTGAAACGTATTTACGTAATTTAGCTCACACATTTACCATAAGGAATCAAACAACAACACTAAAAATCACAGTGCAGTTACGAACTGTGTCTTGATGAAAATATATGATGAGAATAACAAATTATATGAAGGGCTTTTCTGAAAGGAAAAAGGATCGCGATTTAAACCACAAATAAGTGTTAACCATCGTAGAGTGCCATTTGACTGGATCAATGACTATAACAATTGTTTTGCCTCTTCTTTTTTGTGGTTTTAAGGCGTACAACTGCTGAGGACATTGGCGCCCGAATCAAAACTGATATATACCGAACGATAATAAGCCTATATGAAAACAGCTAAAACATAGGGCAAAATACAACAAAAGGAAGAGCTAAAGTCCTTTGACAAATTGGTCAAGTTGATAAAATTCAAAACGCGAGCAGCAGCTCTTGAGTTATGAGCTAAAGTTTCTTCCAGTGTGTCCAGTAAATTCAGTGCAATCCGAACAGGAGTAAAATTTGAACAAGACAATAAAACATGGCGCACCATCAGTGGGTGACCACAGGAACACAACGGTGTGGGGTCACCATTTAACAAGGAGCGGTGGCTGAACCGGCAATGTCCGATCCGCAACCGGGCCAAGATGACCTCGTTGCGATCGGTGGTCCTTCAAGCCACTGGGGGCGGTTTAATGGTTCGAAGCGAGGACCACACATTATGCCATGACGATATAAGGCGACGGGAAAGAGCCCCTCGAAAATCATTCGATGCGACACAGTACGTAGCTGTCCGAGGTAGGAGACTTGCAGCCTTGGCCGCAGCATCAGCAGCCTCGTAACCAGGCACGCCTGCATGCCCAGGTACCCACAGGAGGTGAACGCGAGGGCCGTAGGCAGATAATAATTGAAGGGAGTGGTTGATTCGGTGCACAACAGGATGGGTCGAAAGGGGGTCAGATTCTGGATGGCGCTCAGTGAGTTAGAGCAGATGACATAGGAAGGAGAACGGTGTCGGCGGATATATAGTACAGCCTGATAGAGGGCAAAAAGCTCAGCTGTGAAATTCGAGCAGTGGTCATTAAGCCTGTACTGAAAACCGTTATCCTCGACGACAAACCCTCATCCGACACCTTCACTGGTCTTAGAGCAATCCGTATATATGAATGCGGAATTTTCGAGCCGTGCATGAAGTTCAAGAAACCTCGAGCAGTAAACAGCATCGGAAGTACTCTCCTTCGGAAGTGAGGTGAGTTCGAGGTGAACGCGAACTTGAGCCTGAAGCCAAGGTGGCACAGGGCTCTCACCGATTTGAAATGTGGGAGAGTGAAATCGAACTGCCGAAGCAAGGGGGGAAAGCGGAATCCAGGAGGGAGCAGGGATATCGCGGACAGCCCGTAATGGCTACGAGGGAGTCATTAAAGAATGATGGATAGGTAGGGTGGTGGGGCATCGAAAGCAGACGGCGTACCGACACGGCAGTATGTCGCGTCGATAGGTTAAAGGTAATTCGACAGCTTCGGCATAGAGCCTGTCAACAGGGCTAGTGTAAACAGCTATCGCCAGGCGAAACCCCCGATGGTGAATGGACGGCCGTGCAGAAGACTACAAGAAACTCGTAATCCAGCTTGGATCTGACAGTAGACCGATAGAGGTGAAGGAGGACGGTACGATCCGCTCCCCACTAAGAACACGGAGAACGTTGAGGGATCGAGTACAGTGGGCAGCCAGAGGAGAGACATGTGGAGACCAGCTGAGTTTCCTGTCCAACGTTAGCCCTAAAAATGTCGTTGTCTAAACGAAGGGGAGAGCGACGGGGCCGAGATGGAGAGATGGTGGAAGGAACTTTCTGTACCTCCTGAAGTTGATACAGACCGTTTTCTCATGGGAAAAACGGAAGCCGTTTGCGACACTCCAGGAATAGAGACTGTCAAGGCAATGCTGAAGACGACGCTCCAGGAGACACGTTCTCTGCGCGCTGCAATAGATCGTGGAGTCGTACACAAACAGAGAGCCTGAAATATCAGCTGGGAGGCAATCCATAATTGGGTTGAAACTTCCTGGCAGATTAAAATTGTGTGCTGGAACCGGGACTCGAACCTGGGACTTTGCCTTTCGCGGGCAAGCGCTCTACCACTGAGCTATCCCGGCACGACTCACGATGCCGCTTCACAACTCTACTTCCGCCAGTACCTCGCCTCCTACTTTCCAAACTTCACAGAAGTTCTCTTGCGAAACTTGCAAGACTAGCACTCCTGGAAGAAAGGATATGGTGGAGACATGGCTTAGCCACGGCCTAAGGGATGTCTCCACCATATCCTTTCTTCCAGGAGTGCTAGTCTTGCAAGTTTCGCAAGAGAACTTCTGTGAAGTTTGGAAAGTAGGAGACGAGGTACTGGCGGAAGTAGAGTTGTGAAGCGGCATCGTGAGTCGTGTCGGGGTAGCTCAGTGGTAGAGCGCTCGCCCGCGAAAGGCAAAGTCCCAGGTTCGAGTCCCGGTTCCGGCACACAATTTTAATCTGCCAGGAAGTTTCATATCAGCGCACACTCCGCTGCAGAGTGAAAGTTTCATTCATAATTGGGTTGATCGCAATGGCGAAAAGTGCCACGCTCAAAACGGAGCCCTGTGGCACCCCATTCTCCTGACGAAACGTGTCCGACAAGATAGTGCCCACTAGTACCCTGAACTTTCGATCTTTTAAAAAGGCACGAATAAAGAGGGGGAGACATCCACGAAGACCTCATGTATGCATGGTGCGGATAATACCCGTCCGCCAAGAAGTGTCGTAAGACTTCTCCAAATCGAAGAAAGCAGCCACCGTCCGACGCTTTCGAAAAAAGTTAATCATAACAAAGGTCGACAAGCTAACGAGGTGACCAATAGAAGATCGGTGCCTACGAAAACCACATTGCAGTAAGGAGGCGTCGGGATTCAAGGAGCCAAAACAAACGAGCGTTAACCATGCGTTCCATTACCCTTACAGACACAGCTGGTAAGAGAAATGGGGCGATAACTGGAAGGAAGATGTTTGTCCTTTCCTGGTTTGGGTATGGGGACAACAATTGCTTCACGTCAACGAGTGAGAACGTCACATTCACTCCAGACGTGATTAAAGTGCGAAGAAGAAAGCATTTACCTGCAGGGGAGAGGTTCTTTAGTATCTGAATATGAATTGCATCAGGCCCAGCGGCGGAGGACCGGGAGAGGGCAAGGCCACGTTCTAGCTCCTGCATGGTGAAGGTGGCATTGTAATTTTCACGATTGGGAGATGTAAAAGAATGCGTTCATGCCCCCGCAGCCTGTTTTTGGGGGAGGAAGGCAGGGTCATAATTAGCTGAGCTTGAGACGTCAGCGACAGAGTGGCCCAATGCATTGCAGGTATCCAACAGGTTTCACGAGAACTTTGTTTGCTACGTTTAATCATGGGATTGGGGAATGGACCTGAGTGCCATATAACCGGCGTAGATTACCCCAGACGACCGAAGAAGAAGTAAGTCTGTTGAAAGAACTTGTGAAAAAAGTCCAGCAAGCTTTTTTGCCTTAGGTATGCGTCGTGTCTGATAGGAAAGTTGGTTCGCCGGTAATTAGGCAGACAAGGTTAAGGTGGTTGATTATGTCAGCCAAAACAGAGCCCCTCTGGCAAGTAGCTGGGGAGCTCCATTGAGGAAGCTGAGCAGCAAGGTGCGTTAAGTCTGCCCTAAGAACGGCAGACGACGACAGGGTATAGATATTGCAAAGATAGAAGGCGAAAGTGGCCTGTAGGGGAGTTTGCTGTGACGTGGGATGATAATAGACGTCTTCCCGAATGAGCAGCATAGAACCACCTGGGCCGCAATACCTTCCACTAGAGGAAAATCAAAACGCACTGCAGTATATTGTGGGAAATCGATATGATCGGTTGGGCGGAGCTTTGTTTTTAGTAGACCAACTATAAGTGGGCAATGCAGTCGAAGGAGTAGTCTTAATTCATCGCGGTTGGAACGAATGCCTCTGATGTTCCGCTGAAGGAGTTCTATGATGAAAGCAAGAGAAAAAATGGAGAAGGCAAGAGGGGATCACCTTGAAGGCTGCTGAGGGCCTTGCTGCGAGGGGGCACTGCTACTGGCGTCGACAGATGAACAATCGTGCTGCATGGGTTCAGACATCTGTTCTGATTCCTTTCTGGATTGATCGGAAGGGGCAACTTCCTCCACCGGTGAAATTCTGGCAGATCGGCAAGCAGTAGAGTGGCCTGGCCTGACAGAGAATGGCCGGGGCCGTCTACTATTGGCGGGGAAGAAGAAGAAATTCTCTTTTTTTTTTGCGCCTTTTTGGAGGCAGGTCTGTTTGAAGAACGAGCGGCTGATGGTAGGGAAGACGAAGCTTTTAGAGAATCTTTGCGAACAGGATCTTTTTTGAAGTCCAGTTTTCTGACTTAGTGGCGCGTGATTTCTGTGAAACTGATGTGGACTGTGATTTAGAGTGAGCGTAAGGCATTGGGGATATCGAGTGGAGGAACTGATGACCATAGTAGTTTTGTCCCTTTATATCCCCAACCAACCATGTCGAGTGGTCAATCTTTGGGCTGGCTGATCTGACAACTGTGTCGCTGAAGGTAAAGTCGCACATAGGTCGAGGAGAGGAAAGGACATAGCTGTAGGTACCTGTAGGTACTCGCTGGGGCCACAGCAGGCTTTCTACTTGCTAGTAACTTCCAGGCAGCAGAGGTGGAAACTTTTTCCTTGACTCCGATTTCCTTGATGACCCACTCATCTTTATATACAGGGTATTGCCAAGAATTAGCAGCATGGTCACCCATTCAGTTGATGCAGCGAGGGGACGGAGGTGGGCAGTCACCCTCATGGGCGTCCCTACCACAGGTGACACATTTCGCTGCATTGGGGCACGACTGACAGATATGATTGAACTGCTTATACAGGTAATCATCGGGTGGGATTAGGAACATATGGCCGAATGGAGATGATTTCATGGCCTGCTTTTATCTTGGAAGGAAGGTCAACTTTGTCAGAAGGTCAAAAACACAGTTCGGGTCAGTGTTAGGTTGTTGTTAACTCTTTTCATCAAACAATGTACAGCAGTTACACTCTGGTCGGATAGGTACTCCTGTAGTGCCTCATCTGACAGGCGGTCAAGGGATCGTGAGAACATTACCCGCCCATAACAAGTTTAGGGAATAATGAGGTTCGACCTTAACAAGAAAGGTGTGCAGCAGTTTAGTGCGAAGCAACTTTTGAACTTGGAAGGCACCTTCGGTTCCCAGCGATAGTGTCCCATTACGTTGGCGGAAATAAGTTTCGACTGGACCTGCAATCGCATCGACATCCCGTTGTATTACAAAAGGATTCACTGATGAGAAAGCATGGCCATCAGTTCGTGAAACGACGAGGAACTTTGGCAACTTAGGCAAAACCTTCTTGGACTTTGATTCATCGAGTTTCCTTTTCTGAGTAAAACTAAAAAAAGCTGGTAGATGAGACTACCTAAACTCACACACGAGATACCCGTTTCCAGGCGAAGACATAAACCGGGAGGAGGGGAGGGGGAATGGAGGGAGTAACGGACAAGCACTACTATCTACTATATCTAGGCCGGCATGCGTCAGGACGAGCCCGTCTGAACTCGGCTTCGAAATAGCCAGTCACTAGGTCTCAGCGCAGCTAACAGTATACGGAGAAGAGAAGAAACATATCTTATAAAAGTTGAGTATTTGGTGTAACTTTCAGTAAATAAACTTGTATTACTAATTTTTAAAGTTGTTATAGATGTCCATGCATCCTTTTTTTTGTGGTTTTAGGGCGCACAACTTCTATGGTCATTAGCGCCCAGCCAAGAACATAGATTCGCTATGATCTCAAAGAAAAAAGGTGACTGTCAGAACATCAACAAGAGGCTAAAAACGAAATATAAAAGACAATTAAAATATCCTTGGATAGGTTGGCCAAGTTGATAAAACGCAAAACTCGAGCAGCTGCTCGTGGGTCATCAGCTAAAATTTCCTCCAGAGTAGACGGCAAGTGTAGGGCTACACGGAGATGATTAAAATTAACATAAGTCAGTAAAACATGTCACACTGTCAGCAGTTCACCGCAGGAGCATAGCGGTGCAGGTTCGGCGGATAGCAAGTGACGGTGACTGAAACGGCAGTGACCGATCCGCAACCGGGCCAGGAAGACCTCCTCCCGCCGAGAGGGGCGTGAGGAGGTCCTCCAAGCAGTCTGGATCGGTTTGACAGTTCGCAATTTATTGTTGTACAGTGAAAGCCACACACTGTGCCATTGCGACACGATACTCCGGCGAAGAGCCCGTTGTACATCGTCCGATGGGACGCAAAAGGTAGCCATGTGAGGCAAAAGAGCTGCTGCCTTGGCTGCTATGTCGGCGGCCTCATTCCCGGGCACACCCACATGACCAGGGACCCACAGGAAAGAAACGTGACAGCTGTCATCTGCTAGCAACTGGAGGGAGCGTTGAATCCGATACACGAGAGGATGGTTCGAGAAAGGGTCCTTAAGACTCTGCAGGGCACTAAGGGAGTCCGAACATATGGCATAGAAAGGTTGGCGGTGGCGGCAGGTATACAAAACGGCCTGGTGGAGGGCGAAAAGCTCAGCCGTGAAGTTCGAGCACCGGTCAGGGAGCTTATATTGGAAACGGTTGTCCCCGACGACGAAGGCAGATCCGACACCGGCAGTGCTCTTGGAACCATCAGTGTAAATAAATATGGCATTATCGAACCGCGAACGGAGTTCGACAAGCCTCGAGCGGTATACCAAATCCGGAGTGCTCTCCTTGGGGAGCGAACTAAGTTCGAGGTGTGTGTGAACCTGGACCTGATGCCATGGTGGCAATGGGCTTTCGCTCAACCGAAGGGGGGAAGGAAGGGTAAAATCGAGCCGCTGTAGCAGGCGGTGAAACCGAACTCCCTGTGGAAGCAAGGCAATCGCAGACAACTGATATTGGCGATCGAGTGAGTCGTCAAAAAATAATCTGTAAGATGGATGGTTGGGCATCGACCGTAGGCGGCATGCGTACCGACACAAGAGTATGTCACGTCGAGTGGTCAAGGGTAATACAGCAGCCTCGGCATACAGACTTCCAACAGGGCTGGTATAAAATGCACCGGTCGCCAGACGTAATCCCCGATGGTGGATGGAGTTGAGACGGCGGAGAATCGACGGCCGTGCAGAAGAGTATACAAGGCTTCCGTAGTCGAGCTTCGACTGAACAATGGCCTGGTAAAGGTGAAGCAGAACGGTACGACCCGCTCCCCATGACGTGCCACTGAGGACACGAAGAACGTTAAGGGATCGGGCACAACGGGCAGCCAGGTAGGACACGTGTGTGGACCAGCAAAGTTTCCGATGCAACATGAGTCCTAAGAATTTCGTAGTCTCCACGAAAGGGAGAGCAACAGGGTCGAGACGTAGAGAAGGTGGAAGAAATTCCTTGTATCTCCAGAAATTGATACACACAGTTTTCTCAGTGGAGAATCTGAAGCCGTTTGCGATGCTCCAGGAATATAGACGGTCAAGACAGCGTTGGAGAGAACGCTCCAAGAGACACGTCCGCTGGGCGCTACAATAAATTGGGAAATCGTCAACAAAAAGACATCCGGAAACGTCGGCTGAAAGGCAATCTACGATCGGATTGATTGCAATGGCAAAGAGCGCCACACTCAAGACGGAGCCCTGTGGTACCCCATTCTCCTGGCAAAAGGTATCTGACAAAACAGAGCCCACCCGTACCCGGAACTTGCGATCCGCCAAAAACGCTTGAATGAAAAGAGTTGGGTGGCGGCGGAAGGTGCGTAAAGCACGGCGCCGGGCTCTAAGCGCGTCGCGGTAGGCTGCAGTCCACCAAGGGACCTGGACACGACGTGGAGAAGAGGATGTACGAGGTATGGAACGTTCAGCAGCGGTGAGAATAACCTCTGTGAGGTAGTCGACCTGACTGTCACAGCTGGGAAAATTCTGATCGTGAAAAACAGCCACGGAAGAATAAAGCCCCCAGTTGGCTTTGGAAATGTTCCAACTGGTGGGACGAGGAGATGGGGAATGATGCAGGAAGTGGATGATACAAGGGAAATGGTCACTTGAGTACGTGTCAGAAAGTGCATACCACTCAAACCGACCGGCAAGCTGAGGAGTGCATATTGCGAGGTCTATATGGGAGTAAGTGTGTGTTGTGTCTGAAAGGAAGGTCGGTGCACCGGTGTCGAGGCAGACAAGATCGAGGTGTTGGAGAAGGTCCACCAAAAGGGAGCCTCTCTGACAAGGTGCCAGAGAGCCCCATAGGGGGTGGTGGGCATTAAAGTCGCCTACCAACATGAAAGGTGAAGGGAGCTGGTCAACAAGGTGTAGCACTTCTGCCCTAGTAAGGGCAGATGACGATGGCGAATAGATATTACAGAGGGAGAAGGTAAATGTGGATAAAGTGATGCGGACGGCAACTGCCTGTAGGTGAGTGTGCAAGGAAATGGGATGGAAATAGACATCGTCTCGAAGGAGCATCAAAACCCCTCCATGGGCTGGGACACCTTCCACGGGTGGCAGGTCGAGGGCCGGGTGCCCGGCAGACGGAGAGACCCGGTGAAACAGAAGACGGCCGAGGCCGGCAACTGTTGGACGGCGTGACGGATGGGTCACGCCTCGGCGGGGAAGGAGAGGAACTCTTTGTCTTGTCAGCTCTTCTCGAAGAGTGACGGCGGGAAGAGACAGTTGACGGTTGGGAAGCCTGAGAACGCAGAAAATCCTCACGGACGGGTTCCTTTTTCAAGGTCCGGGCATCTTGTTTAGGTGCCCGCGGTTTACTAGAGGTTGACGAAGACTGTACCTTAGAAGCAGCAGGAGGAAGCGGGGACGTGGAACGGGCAATCTTCGGGCTGGCGGATCGCACAACTATGTCAGCGAAAATGAAGTCACAAGTCTGGGTACTGGAATCCTTGGTAGGTCGAGTTGAGGTGAGGACCTTACTGTATGTACCCGCTGGGAGGACAGTGGGCTTTCGACTCGCCAACAACTTTCGAGCGGCAGATGTCGATACCCTCTCCGTAACCCGAATTTGCTGGATTACCTTCTCATCCTTGTATACAGGGCAGTCGCGAGAGGAAGCCGCATGGTCACCGTTGCAGTTTAGGCAGTGAGGGGACGGAGGTGGGCAATCCTCCTCATGGGCGTCCCTACCACAAGTGACACATTTTGCTGCATTTGGGCAATGTTCACGGGTATGTTTGTACCTGTGGCATTGAAAACAGCGCGTTGGGTTAGGCACATAAGGGCGGACGGAGATGACTTCATACCCTGCTTTGACCTTCGACGGGAGGTCAACTCTGTCGAACGTCAAAAACACAGTACTAGTCGGTGTCAGTTGGTTATCGACCTTTTTCATGACCCTGTGGACGGTTGTCACACCCTGGTCGGACATATACGATTGGATGTCTTTATCAGACAACCCATCAAGGGATCTCGTGAAGACTACCCCCCGTGACGAGTTGAGTGTGCGATGTGCTTCCACCTTGACAGGAAACGTGTGTAACAGTTTAGTCCGGAGTAGTTTCTGAGCTTGGAAGGCACTTTCCACTTCCAGCAACAATGTGTCATTGCGCTGACGTGAACAGGTTTTAACAGGGCCAGCAATTGCATCTACACCTTTCTGTATAACTAAAGAATTGACAGAATTGAAATCCTTTCCGTCGGTGCGAGAGACAAGAAATTTAGGTACATTAGGCAGAGTCTTTTTTGCTGAGGCGAGTCTAACTTACGTTTTTGGGTCAACGTCACAGAAGAAGAGAAGGAAGTCATCGCGGAAGTGTCCCCCGTGATTACCGGCGTCTCCGATGGCGCGCTCCTTCCTAGTGGGGGCCCTCTCCGAGGGCTTACCCGCCTTAGGTGATTGTTCACACCTCAGGTCACACCTCCCAAGAACTGACGGAGGGACCAATCGGCACGTTCGGAAGGTACCAGCTCGGGTAATCACCCCTCCCGGGGCCTGGCCTTTACCAGGGGGTACGTACGTGCCCTACTTGTCTACCTGGGGCGGGGAATTACGCGCTACGCATGATAATGCGTGGGTCTGCCTTCAGACACGCACAGGGAGGAAAGAAGAAGAATAGAGGAAGAGAAGAGAAAGAAGGAAAGAAGTGTCTCAAACGCCGAGGCGGAGACGAATGAGGAGGAGAAGGCTAGGAGAGTACAAGGAGAGAAAGACAGAAACAAAGGGTAAGAAAGGAAGGAACCAAGGAAGAAAAACGACAACAAGAACCACCGTAGCTCACGAAATATGCCCGTCTCCGGGCGAAGGCATAAATCGGGAGGGAAAGTGAAGCAGCCTGGGGCAGAAGAAAGGCTGCTCCGGCTCGGGGCCCCGTGCGCGCCACACACGTACCCACAAAAGAACTGTGGGCCCCCTGGGGGGTCCATGCATCCTGCACCGCACCTTTCCTGAAGGCTGGTAAAGATATAACAGAGGCTTACCAGGACGACAAAACAAATGGCAACCAGAACTCAACAAAAATAATGGATTGACGTGAATACAAGGGGTATATTCACAGGTGTGTCATATTAAAACGTATGTCGTCCACTGATAACACAGAAAGAATGAAAATGATGCCTCACAATAGAAGCCATATCAGCACTCATATGGATGAAGAACAAAATGTGTTAAAATTTTCGCAAAGGCAAGATAGTTGGTAACATTAGAAAGTAAAACAGAGGTGTTGGTGGAGTATAATGAACACACTGCAAAGCGAGTCATGGGGGAAGATGTAGAGGTGGTGTGATGGGGGAATGTGTTGGGTCAGGTACAGCAGTTTATCGGGGGAGAGAGAGAGAGAGAGAGAGAGAGAGAGAGAGAGAGAGAGAGAGAGAGAGAGAGAGAGAGAGAGAGAGTAAGGGGCAGAGGAGCGAGACTGGAAGGCTAGGACTGCATGACACTTGAGGACTTTTTCAGCTTGAAGTTAGGAGGAGCGTAAAGTTTTGCCACGTTGCACAGCACAGGAAGGGGCAAATCAATTATTTATAGGTGCGGAAGTTTGTGGACGGATGGAAACCCCATGTTCATTCATTGAGTAGTTTTAGTAATTTTAGTGGCCTTTTTTGTTGCAGCGGATGGGGTTCCAATGTTAGTTCGCAAGCAAACGTTAGTCCAAGATATTTTAATATTTTGGTCAATTGAATGGGACAGTCATTCATGTTGAGCTAAAAGTCGTTGGGGCGGATTATCTGTGGTTTGGTGGGATTGATTTTAAGGGGTCACTGGTTGCACCAGGAGGTGAATTGAGATTGAGCTGGAGCTCAAGGGTAGGGAAGAGCGCGAGGAAGAGTGTATCATCAGCATACTCAAGGAGATGAATAGGAGGAAGTGGCTTTGTCATATCAGTGGTACAAGGGATGTACAGAAAGGGGTAGCGGACAGACCGTTGGGGCACACCTGCATTGCGATAAAAGACACTAAGTCTACCGCAGATATCTGACCTCTTTAGGGATGCTAAAAGACTATATTTGACGGCATTTAGCAACAATCTTAAGCAGAATGCTGTACACTACTGATCCTGTCATTGCCCTATGACGACTGTTATTCAATAACACTCGATATATTGAGCATTTATTATAGAAAAAAACTTCTTTGCTGAACATATATCGTTATACAAGTTACTCCTACTGTATCGCATGAAGCTCCATCCGCTGTTCATTTGTCCAATACTTGGCATCAGGGAAACCTAACGCCATTCCAAGTACGTGTGGATCAATTTTTACGTTACTTTTGGGTTACTCAGTACATTACACTTCTCAGTGATGCCTTTGACCTTGTTGAGGTGTATAATTACCGACTGTCTGTTGAGATTTCCCTGCTGTGAGTTAAGAAGCAGCCGGCTAGTTGTGGGGACTCACCCGGCCGCCCGCTGCCTCGCTCGCCGCCGCCTCCGCTTCCTGGGCTCGCACTTCTCCGCTACGGCCGCTCCCTCCGTGGCAGCACCGACTTCCTCCATACTACCTGCAGCCGCTGTGCTCTCTGTCAACACAAAACAAGTCTTCATGTTGTATCATACTCCCACACGGTTATTGGAATTTCTTCAGTGTACGGTATTTAGTGACAAAAATGTCGAGTCAAACAATTAGATTTTTCTAGTAAACGAAGAGATAAGGGGTAAAGCATTTTGGATAGCCCTTGGTGTACCGATTATTTAGACCTATAAGAAGACCTGGTATACTGCTAGCTATCCTACAATAAAGGATCAAAATTTGAACATTGAATTCTTCCTGGATCTCGTTAGATTTTCACAGTACATTTGGTCCAGAGAGGACTTTATATGGATTATAAAAAAGTTTGTTAATGAGTGGTTCCTGACGAAACTACAAAATCATGAATTTTCAGGACAAAAACTGCAAATTGCCAGGATGGTTGGTTGTTCCCATTTTATTCATTACAAACTGTCGAAATTTACAATATTTTCTTAAGATTATATTCTCAACCTACCTTAATTTTTGATAGTTTTATCCATTCTGAAATCCAGAAGTTAAATTATTCGGTACTTACGTACAAAATTACAAAAACTGATTTTTAGCTATTTTTGTGCACTTGATAGCAAATATTTCAATAATTAACCATATGAAATGACTCAATTCGCAGGCCGCGGTGGTCGAGGGGACTGAGGCGCTCCAGTCACGGTCTGCACGGCCACTACGGTAGGGAAGTTCGAATCCCCCCTTGGGCATGGATATTTGTGCCGTCCTTAGTATAAGGTAGTTGATAAGTATTTTGTAAGTTTAGGGACTGATGACCCCGTAGTTAAGTCCCATAAGCTTAACAAACATTTGAACATTTTGACTCAACTCGCAACAGTAGATTATGTAGACGTTTATCTAGACACACTATTTTCCTGTGTTAGAAAGACATGGAGACATGAAGACATGGAGAGCCATGGTACTTGGTACCAAAAGTGCCTCTTGCGCCCAGGATCGGCTATCCACCAGCTATGAAACTTACTATACGATTTTTAAAATTGTTGTCGGCGAAAAAATGCCTCTTCCACATTTTCCTCTTTGATATTTCCACTCGATGAAGACATGATTATACTGTTATTATTGGTGACAATTTGTAGAATCAAATTACGTGAAGTATCCCATCGTATTTAGAAACTAAATTCAGAGGTAGAAACTCATTCCGTGCGGTTCATTTTAGCTCACCAAATTCACAAGAGAAATCCAAAGTATATTTAAAATTGAAGCACACGACAATGTCTCATTGCGTTCTCTATGTATCGATTACACATCCAACGAGTAAAGCCGCATAATTTGCCATCTTTTGTCAAAGCGAACTTGGTGGCTGTTATGGAATACTTATTCTATTCTAAGAAATCTACTCTGCGAAGAAACTGAACTCTGGTCATCGTACAGATACCGTCTCTCAATAAGAATGTGACGGTGGAAGAAAGTGCCAGAGAGAGAGAGAGAGAGAGAGAGAGAGAGAGAGAGAGAGAGAGAGAGAGAGAGAGAGAGAGCAGCAAAAGAGAGGAAACAGTGGACTGAGAAAAAGATGTGAAGAGAGTACGGAATTTGGGAATGGGAGAAGAGTCTGAAACTCTTAGTCTAACTAACAAAAAAGAACATTGTTCCGATATTGCCATCCTCACCTGATAATGGTTCTTTGTCTACGAGTTACATGTCCAAGCAAACCATCCACAACGACGTATAGAGATAGAATACAATGGTGACTGAGGAGACAGTGAAAAAGAATGGGACAAAGAGAAGGGATGAGATACAGAATAAGTTGCAGGACGGTGGTAAGAATGATCGAGAGAAAAAAGAATTCAGTAATAATGGGAAAATGATACAGAAGGAAGTGACAATGGAAAAAATTAGTGGGAGAGAGACATGTTGTAACGGGGTGACACGTCTTTGTGTGTGCTTGAATCAATAATGTAGTGAATTGTGTGTGGAGGTGGAAAAGTTGATCATTACTGAAAAATTATACTACGTGCAGATCAATAAATTAACTTTGTTAGTACGCAATTGTGAGCTGTCTAGCACACGGCAGGAACAGTAATCTAGAAAATTTCGCAGTCTCACTGCGACAACAAAGCATAAGGGCAAAATACTCGTGAACTGACAAACTGGGCTAACAGAAGCAGGGAGCAAATGGTGGAAAATTTTGTACCTGACAGTGTTGGCCCTGCTCTCAAAGGACAATATTTAAAAAATAAACATTTAGCGATTATGCCCAAAACATTCAATAGTCACGTTAAGTGTAATTTTTCTGTTCGACGTTTTATATAGAATTGCCCAAAACCCTTAAATGTAAAACAGTATTAAAGCGAAACTATCAATGATATGTAGCAGAACAATGGTGTAGCACGTTCTAACAGTATCAAATAAAAATATTACGCAAAATCTTTTCTCAAGTTCTGGGGGGATGTCTGAATCTAGTCTGTACTGTACAAACTTAGGTGTACTCACACGTGAACAGATATGAAACTAATAGTCCTGATAGCACGTATTGATAAAGCTACACAATAAAAGAAATGTAATCATAAATTTACTTTTCGCTTAATCATGGGAGAATGACGCCTCGCTTCACAGAAATTCCCGTTCTTCATATTGTTCATAAAACCGTTTTCCTACAATGCACTCAATTATAGCCAAGTTACAAATACCTACAGTAGCAAGTCTGCTCTCCATCAAAAATAAATCAATGAAACTAAATTAGTCTGCGTTCAACAAAATTTCAAGATTAGTAATAAGCGAATTCGACACAGGTAACAAATCATAGAAAAGACATTTTTTTAAATATGTACCAATGCTGCTTTTATTTGAAATGCTGACGACTAGTTCGGGCTTTTCCCATTTTCTAAGTCACCTATTACAGAGAACAAAGTGTGTTTTACATGAAAATACATTAATATGGTAATGTTATATTGACTGTACAATTTGTAATTACTTACATTCATATATATATATATTTGGTTACTGTTTAGGTCACGCTGTTTGTTGTAATTTCTTTTTGTGTAATTTATAGAGCTGTTGATCCAAAGATGTTTTTATTAAATATTCTTTGCTTAATTTTGTTTGTAATGGTATCGTTGGTTATATGCAGTGTGACAAACAGTACCATTACAAATATCGTACAATAAATTTTAGATTTCATTCCGAACTATTTTAAGTGTAATAAATTGAGTTGTGTCCTATATTGTAATATAGGGATAATATTGTGGTGCTAATATAATTTATCGCGTTTTGTTGCATATTTTGAAGTATATTACGGTAGGATGGATTGTACTTTATATGCTGGCCAAGGGGTTATGGAAACTTTCAATTGATTTTTTTTATTGCGCATTTCTGTTTGTTCATTTAACGTTTGTTCTGGGTACTTAGTCATATGTGTATAGATTTGTAATTCTTCTAAAACGTCCATTAGTTGTCCTTTGCATACAATATGTAAAATTTTGAGATTTTCTTCTATACTCCCAGTCGAATGTTTACTTTCTCTGAGGTGTGTGCCGAATGCTGAAACATTATTTTCGCTTGTATTTATATGTTCTCTAAATCTAATTTTGAAAGGTCTGCCTGCATGTCCAATGTAGGCTTTGTCACATTCATTACATTCGATTTTGTAAACTCCAGATTGACTATAGCGATCAATTTTTTCTATTTTATGTATGATATTGGTTCCTAAAGTGTTGTTAGTGTAGAAGCCTATTTTAAGATTTGTTTTCTTCAGTGCATATCTGAAATTTGTCCCCAGTATGGCAGTATTACAAATTTGTCTTTCTTTCTTGTTTCAGTTTTTGTTAAAGTGATTTCATCTTTAATACTCTTCTGTTTTGAATTTAATTTCGATTTATACAGATTATTGACTAGTTCTGGGTTATATCCATTACTGATTGCTATATCTTTGAGTGTATTTAGCTCTGAATTTATATTTTTGTTACAGAGAGGATATTTGGTGATACGATCTATTGCTGATCTAAAATATGCTTCTTTATGGCTTTGTGGGTGACAAGAGCTATTATGAATTATTATGTCTGTAGTTGTGGATTTTCGGAATATATTGAAAGTATGTACTGAGTTAGTCTTACTTATTGTTAAGTCGAGAAAGTTAATGCTGTTGTTAATTTCATGTTCAATTGTGAAGGTTATCTTCTTGTGCATA
Organism: Locusta migratoria; assembly: GCA_026315105.1. Taxonomy (NCBI): domain Eukaryota; kingdom Metazoa; phylum Arthropoda; class Insecta; order Orthoptera; family Acrididae; genus Locusta; species Locusta migratoria. The sequence continues at coordinate 40,978,567 of CM048745.1, forward strand.
CTGTTAAACCTTTGATGGAAGTCTTCAATTTCTTCTATACATCCATTAAATAGAATTATAGTGTCATCTATATATCTGAAACAGTATACTACTTTTGTTTTCCATTGGGTTTGCTCTTCAAAAAACTTATTTTCTAAGTGGTTTAGAAAAATATTTGCTAGTGTACCAGACAGGCAGCTACCCATTGCAGGACCATTTTGTGTGTATACATGTCCATTGAAACTAAAATAGTTGTGGGATAATGTTATGGTTATTAGTTCTATTATTTCATAAACTTCTGCTTCGGAGATTTTTCTAAATTTAAGAGGTTTTCTTTTATGATAGCAATAGTTTCATCAATGGGTACATTAGTATATAGATTAGTTACATCTAAAGAAAGGAATCTACTGTTGTCAGGGATTTTTATGTCTTGTATTTTTGCAATTAAGTCTGTCGAGCTTTTGACAGTATATTGTCTTCTGTATGTGTAATTTTTACATATGATTTTGTTAATTTTTTCTCTACAATTTACAATTGGTCGAATCGGAACATTTATTTTATGGACCTTTGGTTGTGCTCTGGGCTTGGGGCAGTGTGGATTCATAACTATATATCTGTTTTGTTCTTTTTGTGTTAAAAGAAACTCAGACTTTTTTATAGCTCTTTTTATTAACAGTATGCACAAGAAGATAACCTTCACAATTGAACATGAAATTAACAACAGCATTGACTTTCTCGACTTAACAATAAGTAAGACTAACTCAGTACATACTTTCAATATATTCCGAAAATCCACAACTACAGACATAATAATTCATAATAGCTCTTGTCACCCACAAAGCCATAAAGAAGCATATTTTAGATCAGCAATAGATCGTATCACCAAATATCCTCTCTGTAACAAAAATATAAATTCAGAGCTAAATACACTCAAAGATATAGCAATCAGTAATGGATATAACCCAGAACTAGTCAATAATCTGTATAAATCGAAATTAAATTCAAAACAGAAGAGTATTAAAGCTGAAATCACTTTAACAAAAACTGAAACAAGAAAGAAAGACAAATTTGTAATACTGCCATACTGGGGACAAATTTCAGATAGAATAAAATATGCACTGAAGAAAACAAATCTTAAAATAGGCTTCTACACTAACAACACTTTAGGAACCAATATCATACATAAAATAGAAAAAATTGATCGCTATAGTCAATCTGGAGTTTACAAAATCGAATGTAATGAATGTGACAAAGCCTACATTGGACAGACTGGCAGACCTTTCAAAATTAGATTTAGAGAACATATAAATACAAGCGAAAATAATGTTTCAGCATTCGGCACACACCTCAGAGAAAGTAAACATTCGACTGGGAGTATAGAAGAAAATCTCAAAATTTTACATATTGTATGCAAAGGACAACTAATGGACGTTTTAGAAGAATTACAAATCTATACACATATGACTAAGTACCCAGAACAAACGTTAAATGAACAAACAGAAATGTGCAATAAAAAAAATCCATTGAAAGTTTCCATAACACCTTGGCCAGCATATAATGTACAATCCATCCTACCGTAATATACTTCAAAATATGCAACAAAACGCGATAAATTATATTAGCACCGCAGTATTATCCCTATATTACAATATAGGACACAAATCAATTTATTACACTTAAAATAGTTCGGAATGAAATCTAAAATTTATTGTATGATATTTGTAATGGTACTGTTTATGTCACACTGCATATAACCAACGATATCATTACAAACAAAATTAAGCGAAGAATATGTAATAAAAACATCTTTGGATCAATAGCTCTGTAAATTACACAAAAAGAAATTACAACAAACAGCGTGACCTAAACAGTAACCAAATATAAATATAAATATATATATATATATATATATATATATATATATATATATATATATATATATATATATATATATATGAATGTAAGTAATTACAAATTGTACAGTCAATATAAAATTACCATATTAATGCAAAGCACGAAACTAGTCGTCAGCATTTCAAATAAAAGCAGCTTTGGTACATGTATTAACAATATTTAAGAGCTGCAATAAGCGACATATCAAAAACATTTAAATCATAGAAAGGAAGAAAGTGCGTAATTTTGCGAAGTCGTGCAGTGAGGCAGTTTCTAAATCGGGAATGATACCCTAGCCACAGGAAAGGTATAATTATAAATAAAAAAAATGATTGGCGTTCATTTTTTTATTTTGAAAGAATCATAGTAACTTACAATGTGCCTAACAAATGTGCGTTAATAGTGTTCACAAATCAACCGAGGCGGTGCCAAAATTCATACTGAATGGAAAGAAAAATCGCATCAAAAAACATAAAATGTACAAAAATGCAAGTCCCGCGACCAATTTCTTCCCCCGTAAAAAGTCCCGAAATCTCATGGAAAACCAGGTCGGTTATTTTAGTTAGTTTTCAACACCTCGTCATAATTTTTTATCTACCAACATTTGTAGTGACTATACAAAATTTTACATCTTTACTTCTATAATAAATATAATGACATCGCAATTGCACCATAATTTGACATCAGAATTAATAGAATGATCTAGCAATTGCACATCGTCTTAATGACATAATAGTTTATATCCCATTATGCAACGAAACGTAACCACGGTATAATGAAGTACTTAGTTTATGTTTCCATGGGAAACGAAGTACTGTAGGTTGTTTTAGTTAGTGTTCATAGAACCACTTATTTGTTATCTAATAAGGAAGCAACCAACATTTATAGCGACTGTATTATTATTATACATCTGTATTTCTATAATACACTAGCGTATATGCTCGTGCTTCGCAACGGTTGTTGAAGGAGGGCCTATGTGTGTGTCATGACTTTTTTGAGTTCCGGACCTCAGTAAAAATAGAATACTTGTTGGATCGCTGTGTCAATAAACTCAGTTGTCCTAGCCAGGGTGTCAAATGTAAGTAAAAGTCATTGTCCGAAACAATGTATCTTCATAAAGATTTTCATACAAAATGTGAAAAGTGTCAAAATAAGCAAAGAAATAAGTATTTACTACACAAAGCGAAATCAGTAACACTATGTTCAATGTTTGTTGGTATACGTAGACATAAGATTGCTTAATTCTGTCACAGCAGTTCGCTTCCTTGTTGTACTACCCCATACTCATTATGCAGAACCGGTGTTTATTAGTTCTTTGGTGCACTACAGCGCCTCTATTGTTTGTTTGCTGTACTGCGCAATCCATACTTCAAACATAACCTACATCTAAATATTTTTCCGTGATCTCACTTTTACGAAACGAAGCTGCTCCATGCAAACCCGTGAAGTAGTTCAGGAGATTAGTTGTTTCTAATAGATGAACAGTCAGTTACTGAAAACATTAAGATTACGCTGTATCTTTTTTCCGTGATCTGATTTTAATGCAATAATGCCTATATGTTGCCCAATCGTAGCTCAAATTTCCTGTGAAAACCGCATGAAAATGTATCAGTTGGGTTTTAATACGTTTGCGAAACGTGTTAGAAATAGTCAGATCATCATGAATATGAAGTAGCTTACAGCATACATCAGTTATATTCGCCATTTAAAACATTTATTTCATGATCATTCATATCTCTGGTCAATGGGCTGAGGCATGGAAAGTAATAAGTATTTCCTTAATGAAGTAGAAATATCAATGAAAACAATTATTATTCTCACGGTTGGCTCTCTTTCCGTTAGATGCACTATTGTCGTTCCAAGCGTGAGACTTAAACTTCCATAGCCGTTGTACATATACTTTTGTTTTGTGGTTTTGGGACGCACAACGTCTCAGGTCATTAGCTCCCGGATCTGAACAGAGATTCGCTAGATCTCGAAATAATTGATAACTGCCAGAAAGAAGAGTATCAAGAGAAAGCTAAAACAGAAGGATAAAAAAATATCAAATAGAAGGGTTACATATCCTTTGCTGAATTAGCCATGTTGATAAAACGCAAAACTCTAGCAGCCGCTCGTGTGTCATCAGCTAAAAGTTCCTCCTTAGTAGACGGCAAATTAAGGGTTACACGGAGATGATTAAAATTAAGACAAGACAGTAAAACATGTCGCACCGTCAGCAATTCACCACAGGAGCACAGCGGTGCAGGGTGAGCGGTTAGCAAATGACTGGCTGAATCGGCAGTGACCGATCCGCAACCAGGCCAGGATGACCTCCTCTCGCCATGTAATGTTTCATATGGTGCATGGCAAATGGTACCTTGCAATAAACTGTTTTACCGATCACGATGAAAGTTGTCAGATATACAGGGTGTTACAAAAAGGTACGGCCAAACTTTCAGGAAAAATTCCTCACACACAAAGAAAGAAAATATGTTATGTGGACTTGTGTCCAGAAACGCTTAATTTCCATGTTAGAGCTCATTTTGTTACTTCTCTTCAAATCACATTAATCATGGAATGGAGACACACAGCAACAGAACGTACCAGCGTGACTTCAAACACTTTGTTACAGGAAATGTTCACATGTCCTCCGTTAGCGAGGATACAGGCATCCACCCCCCGTCGCATGGAATCCCTGATGCGCTGATGCAGCCCTGGAGAATGGCGTGTTGTATCACAGCCGTCCACAATACGAGCACGAAGAGTCTCTACATTTGGTACCGGGGTTGAGTAGACAAGAGCTTTCAAATGCCCCCATAAATGAAAGTCAAGAGGGTTGAGGTCAGGAGAGCGTGGAGGCCATGGAATTGGTCCGACTCTACCAATCCATCGGTCACCGAATCCGTTGTTGAGAAGCGTACGAACACCTCTACTGAAATGTGCAGGAGCTCCATAATGCATGGACCACATGTGTCGTACTTGTAAAAGCACATCTTCTAGCAGCACAGGTAGAGTATCCCGTATGAAATCATGATAACGTGCTCCAGTGAGATCATAAGGCCCAAGCAAGACATCAAAAATTCCTGCCCAAACGTTCACAGAAAATCTGTGTTGATAACGTGATTGCACAATTGCGTGCGGATTCTCGTCACCCCGCACGTGTTGATTGTGAAAATTCACAATTTGATCACATTGGAATGAATACTCATCCATAAATACTAAAATGCGCTCTGCTCTAGAGCCCGTCAAAACGGCCGCCACTCCCGCTCGGTTCCCGCAGCGCTCGCGCCTCGCTCTTGACGGCTGACGGCGGGTAAAGGGTTGGTAGAGGGGGAGCGATGACGTCACATTCGCGAGAGCGAGACGTTTCGGGCAGGACGAGTCACGATACTCCCGGGTTCACGTGGCTCCCACCGGGCCGAGCTGAGCTGAGCTTGGCTGAGCCGCCTCAGCCTAGTCGGCGCACGCCGCCGGCTGCGTGTTCAACACTGTGCGCCGGGCACGGCCGAGACGAAAATAGGGGGAAAATAGACTTTTCGATTTTCTCGTTGTAAAAATTGTTGATGGTATACACGATCACGCTACATCGTTTTATGAAATTAGTTTTTCCTTACTGGCTTTGCCTTGCCTGTGAAAAAATAGAAAGGCTAATTTTCATTCCGCACGAGTTTTTAGTTCCGTAACGCTCCTCACTTGATTTTGATGAAATTATGCGTTTAAAAAATCTGATTTTTGGACACATTATAGTAAAACATGTTAGCTTTCGTATAAGACATTCACCTTTTCGTAATTACTAACAATCGTTTTCAAATGACGCTATTTCTCAAGTATATGCACTTGATTTACAAATCGTGTATTGAAAAAGTTAGATAGCGGACAGGTTACTGTTCTATGATTTTTAGACCATATATTACAGCGAGTGAAATGCAGCTAAAAGAACAAAAAAGTTTTTGAAATGGTAATCACACTGATATCTCCCTCCTTTCACAAGTAATTGCGAGTTATCTGAGCGCCCCCGGCCCGCGAACACAAGTCTAGGAACTCAGCCTGTGTTGAGTGTGGCGTGAAGCACTGCAGTGCCGAAAAATCTAAATTGCTGGCTACGTTTGTCAGCCCCTCGTGATGTGTTAAAGATCCATAATCAGAGAACAATAATGAACTAATTTTTCTTGGGTGGCAACCGATTACAATGGAGAACCATCTGCTACGGTTTTACAGCAGATCATACTTGACTCTGAGAGGCATGCATCTGGTTTTTTCCACATAATACAATTCATGGAATTTATATTTCGTGTTTGGAACTAGAAGAGAAGAACAAAGTAATGTAAACTGCGACTACTCCTAAGACACAATATATACCTTTTCGCTTTTGTAGCTTTCGGAAAATGTGTTCCCACAGGGTGAAAATAATTGTATACAGTGTGTCCGACATAAATGCGTTTTTTCACGTCTGAGATGAAAGTAAGAATGAACGGAGTTGTTTTTAGTAACCTGTCTGAGACGAACAACGTTTCTACGAACATTTTGCTGTATCATTTGAAGACAATTTTCTTTGTCTGCAAGATGGTACTTTCGAATTTTCAACATACGCTGGTTTACTTTATCCTCAGACACTGCAGGACAGGTCAGAACAGGATGAGAAGCGTCTGTCACTTTTTTTTCCGAGGGAAGGGTAGGGCTTGTCCCCAGCTATAAGGAATCCCAATCCACTGTCAGCAGAAGATCGATTGCTGGTCACTTCAAGAATCCAGCTAACAGTTCATTGATTTTATTATATTATATATTAAAAGAATCTACGAAAACCCAAAGTCGGTCGGACAGACTAAACTACCCAGCTGATTTCCTTCATTTTTGTGTAAAACTGAAGGTATTCATCCACTTTTTCTACACTCAAATGGGATTTCCTTCTGTATATTTCTTATGGGGATGTCCTGGCTGTAAACTAAAGTCATTCTGTCAGGCCGTTCTATCCGACCCATTTCCTTCATTTTCACTTTAAACGAAAGGTATTTATTCGCAGATTTGTCATCAAGTATCATAATTAACTTACGTCTCTCCTTCCTTTACTTTCATTCAAACGCGGGATCCTTCGGTCCTTGCATTGAATATTTTTATCGGCTTGTTTTAGGATATCTTCCGTTCTAAATAAAGTACACAGTTCTCTTTGACCTAACAACGCTTTTAAACACTTGCACGGATTGATTCTGAAGAAGGCTATGCGTGAACATTCAACTTTACTTCATTTCATCCCAACGTTTTACAC